>CP126891.1:196131535-197331535 GCA_030440675.1 Furcifer pardalis
AACAAATAAATAAATTCCAGGTCTGTTCAGGTCTTGCAAATTCACTGGTTCCTTTTGTGAGTCAGTTCATCTCATGTTTGGTCTTCCACCTTTCCTATTGCTTTCAACTTTTCCTACAGGATTATATACAAAGCAAAGGGAGAAAAGACGGTATAGAAGCAAAAAGCTTCATCCCATAGTTTAGTTGTTTTCATACCCAGTAGACTTCTTACAACAAAACGCACATTCTGAAGGGTCAAAAGCAAATGAAAAACATGTGCATCCCATTCAGAAAGGATCTTCAATTTTTCGAATAGTATGCTGAATAAAGATGTTGGCCTTCTCTTTACATGACTATTTCTATGCATGAAGAGTTTCCACTATACTTCCCATATCTGTTCGTCTCTACAAATAAGAGAAGCTCCCCTCCTGATGAAACAACCACCCATGTGTGGAAAATGGCATGGAGGGGGAATGGCCTAATGCCCTTCTGCTTCCTGTGTATTTATTCAAGATATAATTCAATCCTGAAAAGGGATTGTTGTTCTTAAAGTAATTACCAGAACAGTGCACTTCTTTCATTTGCCCTCTCTTTTTAATGATGTGCAATATACAATACACAAGTAAAAGAATGCTGTTAAGAAGTTGAAAAATGTAACTATATATTACAGTAAGTTTGGGTTACAGAAATGTATACAACTGTGGATAATATGGTGACAGTTGATAGAGGCAAGATGTCACCACGATCATACTAGAACTGAGGAACCATTTACTAGGATATTTCAGCCAGGAAAAAAAAAGGAAAACTCTTGTTTCCATAATGCACAGTTAAACTATGGACTCATCTACCATAATATGTAAATATGTGCTAAAATACTATGAATCAACCAATTGGTCAAAAATCTAACCATTGTTTGGCTTAAATTAACTAATGGGCTACAGTTTAAGAGATACAGTAATATATAATTTTTATACTACAGAAATTAATAGCCTGGCCAGCAGTGGCGTAGCGTGGGGGGGGCGGGGGGGGCAAATGCCCCGGGCAGCGGCTTTCAGGGGGCGGCAAAATGTCCCCTCCCCACCCTTTTGCTGGTGAGCGCCCCACGTGCGCTTCGCCGCTTGCAGGCGAGGAGGAGAAAAAGGGTTTTTTAAAAGGCGGACAATTCAAGGAGGAGCCCGTCCGCCCGCCCGGCTGGCCGTCGGGGGCTGTCCTGGCGGCGGCCCGCGTGCGCGCGCACGCTGCTCGCCTCCGCCCGCCCACTCACCCACCCAACTTGCCGTGAGACGGGGCGCTCGTCGGGGGTGGGTGGCGCCGTGGCGGGGAGCCCCTGGTGGCTGGCTGGGCAGGAGGAGGTGGGCAGCGTGCGCGCGCACGCGGGCCGCCGCCAGGACAGCCCCCGACGGCCAGCCGGGCCCCTCCTTGAATTGTCCGCTTAAAATAAAAACACTTTTTCTGGAAGCGGCGAAGCGCAAGCCGGGCTCTCGCCAGCAAAAGGGTGGGGAGGGGACAGTTTGCCGCGCCCCCTGAGAGCCGCTGCCAGCGAGCGAGAGGACGGGTTGCGCGGTCGCGCGCTGCGAGCGGACGGGTCGCGCGCGCGAGCGGACGGGTCGCGCGCGCGAGCGATCGCCTTCTGCCTGGGGGGCGCCTTCTGCCTGGGTCGGGGGGAGGGGGCGGCGGCAGCGGCGAGCTGGGGGGGGCCGGCGAGTTTGTTCTTCGCCCCCGGCGGCTGAAGACTGCGCGACGCCACTGCTGGCCAGGTTATCCTGCTATGGTAATAGAGTAGACCATACTGCCAGCGACTCAACACTGACTATCAGGCAGTGGTTAACTAACATGACAACCATGAGGACTAGCAGCCTTAGCAAAGTCCATAGGGAAGGGCGATGTTTCCCAAGTGGATTAAATCACACTTGAATCCATCTTGATGGAGGGCAGCAGCTTCATCAATACTGGCCTGGGGCCGAGAAGGACTTTGTGTGCCAAAAGGGCTCAGGATCAGAAAGTGACTTGCAGAGCTGGATCTTTACATTACTATCAGTGGTACGGGTGTCATGCTGCAATGTGGAAGGTAGATGAAAGGCCATGGCATTATATTTGCAGGACAATCTTCATGGCTGATCACCATGATGATCACCAATATTTGGAATTGGATATGGCACAAAAAGAAGAATAACAGAAATTAAACCATACATCTGCCCATTAAACTCTACTTCTATTTCTGTGGCATGGCTAGATTAAAATTTTAATTAATAATAGTTGTTGCTAATTCAGCTTGCTCCCAGTCCCCTTTCCAAACCTGAAAAGCAATGGCAAGTAGGTATCAACTTATTCTGTGTCTAACCTCTGTTTGTGTGGTTGGTTTACATCAGGGATTCTCAACCTGTGACATGCAGGCCAGATGTGGCCCATGGCACCATTTCTGGTGGCCCCCCACCATCTCCACCACACCAGGAAGTGCCATGTGGTGTAGGAACGTCAAAAGCTCCCACCACCCTCCAGGCTCCACCATTGACACCCGGAGGGGAGAAACCAGCAGCAGCTGCGGCAGTGAGATGGAGCTTCCCCCACCCTCCGGGCCCCATTACCATTGCCCAGAGGACGATAAAAGGATTCTGCCACGGGTGGTGAGAGGAAGCTCCCACCACCCTCCTGACTCCACCATCAACATCCAGAGGGGAGAAACCAGCAGCAGCTGCAGCTGTGAGATGGAGCTTCCGCCCACCCTCTGGGCCCTATCGCCAATTGCTGGAAGAGAATTGCCAGCAGCTGTGGGTGGGGAAGGGACACTGTATGTATGATACTTGATTAATTGTATTGCTACATTGTATTATTTGATTTTTTGCTACATTGTATTGCCGATTGTATTATCGATTGTATTGTTTCTTTTGTTATATTTTGCTGTATTGTATCATATCATATTTTTTATTGTTTTGTGTTGTGAACCGCTCTGAGTCAGTTTTTACCGAGTAGGGCGGGATATAAATTGAAATAAATAAATTAATAGTCGTCCATCCCCCGAAGCTGTCTGAGGGAGTGTGACCTGGCCTCTAGCTTTAAAAGGTTGAGAACTCCTGGTTTACATATTATTAAACCACCCATCTGATATATAATGGCAGGCCTGCTGACACTGTCCTACCCAGTTTGACAATTCTAGATAGAAATTGTAGGGTTGCCTGTTCAATGTCTGTGACTTTAACAGCATTGCTTTGGGCCTGGAATCAATTCTCTCTGTTTACAGACCATTTCACAGCCCTTTACCTGCAACATCACTTGTGTCAGTCCCATAAATACTTTGGTGTATATAATGCTTGAATTAGCATAATGGGTTAGGCACACAGCTTTAAGCACAAAGAAGGACATGTCAACATGTTCTCTTCACTTAAGCAATTAAGAACCATTATGCTGCTTCAGTGGAAATATCATCAAGGTTAAAGACAATCCCAAACACCCCTCTAACCTTTTTATTCTAAGTCTAATAAATGAGGCATAGAAATTGAAATGTTAGTAAACAGTGCTACTTGCATGCTCTTGATGTATCATGTTTAATCAGACCTCTCACTCAGCTACTTCCAAGGGGGATGGACAGGTAGATGCTGAAGATAGTCACCTACATTTTAAAGGGTTGCAGATCTCAGCTTCACTGCAAGTGAATTTCCAGGAGGGCTGTTTCCTGAGCTAAGCAATTGCTCAAGATGCTCAGTCACCTACCCATATTTATTCATATGTACATTACCACACATACCACATCACATCAGACTTGAGTTTCCCTTCCCCCGTCTCTCTTTTTCTCAGCTTTACAGATCAATTTTAGCCCTCCATTCCAAAAATATTCAAATAAGCTTACTACTTAATTATTTTAAGCTGGTGTTTACCTTAAGAATTCAGTACAGAAATAAACCATAAATTTACAATATTATACAGGACAGGACAAGATAGGACAGGATAGCATAACATAACATAGCATAGCCATAAGCTGATTGTGCACTTACACCTGTATAAGGTAAATAACAAAACTCACAACAACCTCATGCTTTTAATTAATGAGTCCACAGTTGAATTTACTGACATACAGATGTCCAATGGTTTGACACACACCTAAAAATCCAAACAAGGACCCATTAATTGACAGTGAGATGCTGCTGTGTGTGTTATGCCATTTGCCTTCCACAGGTGTAACTATGCAATCATTTTTAGTCAAAATATAGTGAGAATGAATTGCATACATTGAGTCAATTTCAACATATTCCCATAGTATGGAAAATAATATCACCTGGAGGGTTATAGACGATGAAGGAGAAGCCAGCAGCAGTTTAACATCCCCATGCTGAATAGGCTGAGAACTGAGAACACAATGCAGAACAAACTAAAGAAGTAGGGCCACAATGATGATGGTGAACAATGTGAACCTGGTGAAACACAAGACTTTGAACATCTTCTAATCTGCGGCAACTTGTCTGAACCGTGTGATACAAGGACTTGTTTGAAGCAAATGACAGGGCTATTCAAACTGCTAAATATTGGAAAAGTAGAATGTGAATATGTAAACATGTAATTTATGTGTACAATACATACATTTTTAGATTAGTGGGTTTTTTAAAAAAATGTTGGTTTTAAATTTTAGTGGACTTGGATAACTAAATCCCAAAATATCCCAGGGATTTCTACAGAGAACTCCTCTTTTTGGGGTGCTCTGGGACTGTCCAGCTTGTTCCAGGAGGCACATTGGAGAATGGAACTTCCAGCTGCTGCCTCTGCAGCCAGATAGCTAATTCACTGAGCTATCCAGCCAGCCCTAAGCATATAGTACATTGTAAATTATACAGTAGGTAAGAGGCATGACAATATAATAGGAAAAAAGATCTGCTACAATGCTGCCAACAAAACACATCGAAGAGAGATAATTTTTGCAGGCTGATATTGCCTTCCAAAAGACACAGAACAGCCAGTTTCAACAGAATAGGTATGGCTGCTGCAGTATGTACATTTAAAGGTATCCAGCCCATGAAAAATGAGATTGTGCCAATATCTACCACTGTTTCTCAAATCAGAGGTCATGGGTGTGAGTGTAACTATCTTTCCATTGCCTCTGATCCAGTAAAGAAAGAAGAATCATAAAAGATATTGTCTGTCAAAAAAAGCATGTGTACTTTGCCTCCCATCAAAATGTTCAATCAGCCATAAACATGTAGTCAATACTGTATGTATGAGCTCCATCCTCCTGTGTGAGGAATATTATGTCACTTTTAGGGAGTTGAGGGCCTCTCATCTATTTCCTCCTCAGTTAAATTTCTTCTCCACAAGAGGCCTGCCCACCTTTCCCTTGTAAATATTCCCCAGAAAGACATCTCTATCTGACTGTCTGGATGCATGTTTCCCTGAGGACCATCCGAAGTTTGGACTAACATTTCTGAAGTTTTCCCATCAGGACCAAAATGACATTCAGCATATCCATTTACTGGCTCTGGTCAAATCACCAGGGAGACATTTTGTTCTGATTCAACAGAAGACCAAATCCCTCTGTGTAATGTAGATAGAAATGTGAGAGCAAAAAGCAAATATTAGAGTTTGGTTTGATCTTGTATGACTTCTAGAAGAATGTCAACCCTTGAATCATGTTTTGAAGTCATCATTATTGCTCAGTGGACAAAAGCTGAACCTGTTAATGCTACAACTTTTTAAACATTACAGTCCTGGCACTATATATCAGTAGATGAGCTTCTCTTGGCTGACCAAGTGTAGGCCACATTGATAGGGTGAACAAACCGCAAGGCATAGCAGAGCTATTGTCAGGCACCAGGGCACACACATTTATATTTCACAAATATATTTCATAAATTGCTGAACATTTAACATTAAAGAGATTAAGAGCCAGAGAAAGCCTTTGCCCAACAGACTCCATCAATTTCAGGGTTTAACTATAAAATGGTGTCCTTGCTTCAAATTAGGAGAGAAACATCAGAATGACTATGCCCACCTATAAAGAAGAAAAAGTAGATTAATACTGCACCAGATAGCCATTTCATCCCATTGTGTATCTGTTACTCCACCGCTGAGGTAAATGCCTTGCCTCTTTATAGACCAATAGTATTGTGTCTTAGAATTAATTTGATTTTGAGAGCGGCTGTAAGGCATTAAAATATATCATGCATCTTCATACAGATAAGTGAAACCATCATATTTCTCCACATCTATATAAAATGTATAGCAGCACTGTTGTGGTATGATGGACATTTTTGTCGGCTTGGAGCAAGGAGAATTCAATTCACATCTCTGCTTAGCCATGAAGCTCTCTGATGGATATCAACATCACTATATGTTAATGAGCTATATGTGATATCATCTATACTGTCTTGAAAGAAACAACACAACACAAAAAAGAGCACAGTCAGAGCACATAAATCTCTCCAGACACTCTGCTACTTATTTCAAAGTTCTATGGTAAATAAAAGTTAATTCAAATATAAGTTTGAGAGAGAGAGAAAAAGTTCTCTTCAGGAAATCATGAATTTCACCTTGTAAGTACAGTAATACCTCATATAACATTAGTATCGAATAACACGAAAATCGCATAACATCAAGGAATCTGGGGGGAAGAATTGCATCAGATAACATTAAGATCCTATGGGATGCTTCAGATAACAACCGCGAAAGCCTGTGTGGTTACAATGTATCTCTATGGATCCCATAGAGGATCAGATAACACGAAAAATCATATAACACGAAGACTTGTGGAACCAGGTTTTAGCGTTATATGAGGTTTTACTGTACATGCTTCACCAGAAACAAAGACTCCAGAATACACGATATATGTTAATAAGCTTTTTGCACCAGTCAAAAAGTTTTCTTTTTCACACAAAAAATTCTTTTTCCCATTTTACTCATTCCCACTCTTAACACAAGGTACACTCAGTGGTGGGCTGCTGCCGGTTCGGACCAGTTCAGCCAAACCAGTAGCAGAAATCTGGAGGGGATCGCCGGGGTGGGTGGGTAGTAAACCCCTAGGTGACTGGTTCAGTTTCCTCTCTGGCCACCCTCGAGATTGCTTTTCCAGGCAGCCCAAAATGGCTGCTTGGAAGTGCACATGCGTCAAAACTCCACTTGATGCATGTGCACTGAAAAATAGAAGTGTGCATGCATCAAATGGAGTTTTGACACATGTGCACTTCTGAGCAGCCATTTTGGGCTGCCCAGAAAGGGCGCAGTAGCTGGAGGAGCGGCAGTAGCGGCAGCGGTGGCAGCCTTTCCTGAGCGCACCGCCAGGCCAGGCCAGGCCAGGCCAGGCCAGGCCGCGCTGCTGGGTTAGGCTGCGCTGCACTGCCGGGCTGGGCTGGGCTGGGCCAGACCGGGCTAGGCTGCACAGCCAGTCTGCCGCACTGCCATGCTGTCGCTGTTCCTGCCTGCCTGTCTGCCTGCCTGCTGCTCCCCGACCAGGGTAAGTGACCGGTTTGTGTTTGGGGTGGGGTGGTTGAGGTGTGTGTGTTTTTTTATGTAGTGTGTTTTTATGTGTATTTAATATCTATTTTAATGTGTTTTTTATTTCTATTTTTATGTGTACTGTATTTTTATTTATTTTTTTAATTTTTAATTTTTTACTTTGGCTCCGCCCATGACATCATGACGTCATGATGTCATGACATTGGCTCCCCTCATGATGTCATGACATTATGATGCTGGCTCCGCTCATGATGTCATGATGTCATGACATCATGACGTTGGCTCCGCCCATTACATCATGACATCATGATGTTGGCTCCGCCCATTACATCATGACATCATGATGTTGGCTCCACCCATGACATCGGCTCCTCCCACAGTGTGGTAGTAAAAATTTTGACAGCCCACCGCTGGGTACACTGTATACATGAAACTGTGGCCTAAATGTGGAACACTGCATGAAGCGAGGAAGAAGTGGATTACAGTCAATTAAAGCTCACACTGAAATAAATCTGTTAATCTTAAATTTATATAAATCTGCCACAAAAAATTTGTTTTGGTTTTGTAATTTCAGTTTTTTGAACCAATAAATTGCCTGTTTCCCCCCACCTACTAAGAAGCCTACTTGTTTAATCTAAAAATTGATTTTTTAAATTCCCCAAACCAAAAAACTGAGCCATCATTTGTTAATTTGTTTGTTTATGTACTCCTCAGGGCTCTCTAAGATGCTACGTGAAACCATACATTGTCTAATAAAGCTTAACATGCATTTCTGTAGTCATCTCTAATTCATTTTAAATAATAATTACAAATATTCATATGTTTGAATAAAAACATAATTGAACACAGTAAACAAGAACAAGTAAATAGTGGTGCTAGGTGAAAGGTAATAATGTTGAATTTTATGTTGCCGAAGCCAAACCATATATTAATATTTATTTATTTACATTTTTATACTGCCCTTCTCACCGGGGCGACCCAGGGCGGTTTACAACATCATAAAAGCATAACACAACACAACCCGAACCCATTATTAAAAATTTCAAAATTACAATTATAAAAATTTAAAAAGTTTTTAAAATTTATAAAAATCAACAGGTTCCAATAATAATTAAAAAGTTAAAAACAACTTAAAGATAAAAGATTAAAAGACCAGGAGGGAGAGGGAACTCAAACTAACCAGTGAGCTGGGGTCATGGTACTGCCCGGACCCCATACCTGTCCCGCCAGCCATGTTTTTAAGTTCTTCCTAAAAGACAGCAAGTCCATCTGTAGACGTAGCTCAGTTGGTAGGAGGTTCCATAGGGCCGGAGTGGACACAGAGAAGGGCCTCCTTCTAGTGCCAGAGAGATGTGCCTCTCTGGCCGATGGAACAACTAGAGAGCCTCTCCAGTCCACTCTGGTGGGGACAGACAGATGTTCTTGGGGTGATGCGGTCTCTTAAGTATCCTGGTCCACTACCACATAGGGCTTTAAAGGTGATAACCAGCACCTTGAATTGCACCCGGAGGCAAACCAGCAACCAGTGCAGCTCCCCATCACCACCTGGGCAGCCACATTCTGGACCAGTTGAAGCCTCCGGATGGTCATCAAGGGCAGCCCCATGTAGAGCGCATTACAATAATCTAGTCTGGAGGTGACCAGAGCGAGTGTGATCATGAGCAAGGAGTCCCGATCTAGGAGCGGGCGTAACTGGCATATTACATGAAGTTGTGCAAAAGCCCTCCTGGCCACGACTGCCACCTGCTCTTCGAGCAGTAGTTGTGAGTCCAAGAGGACCCCCAGATTATGCACCGGGTCTGTTTGGGGCAAAACTGCCCCATCCTGAACCAAAGATGGTAGCTCCCGTGATAGCCCAGGACCCCCAACCCACAGCCACTCAGTCTTGCCAGGGTTCAGCTGCAGCCCATTTCCCCCCATCCAGACCCTGACAACCTCCAGGCACATGGAAAGGACTTCCACTGCATTGCTTGGATCACCACGGGCCGAGATGTATAGCTGGGTATCATCAACATATTGATGATACTTCACCCCATGGGAATGGATGATCTCACCCAGCGGTTTCATGTAGATGTTAAATATGAGAGGCGAGAGTATCGAGCCCTGAGGCACCCCGTATTGGAGCAGCCTAGGGCTCGATACCTCATCCTCCAGCCACACCAACTGGGGCCAGTAGATGTATGGACTTTTTGCATAAATGAGGGAAAATAACATCACCAGCATGTGAGTGCAGGATACCATGACAGATTGTGCAATATATTATACAATAATGTAGCCTTAGAGCATATGTGGGCAACAGAGAAGATTTTTTAAGGGCAACTCCTGGTACAATCGAATATATAAATTGTTTAGATGTTTGTTCATAAATTAATGCTTAGTTTTATATACTGTAGTCTATTTTTTCTTTCTTGTTATATGTTGACTCAATGTGTACAAGTGCCATATGCTAAATAAAATAAGAGCTTTGGTTGTGCTTGAAGTTTCCAGTACTGAGTTGCAAAGATCAGGGTAAGACTTTCCTATACATCCTTCTCATTTTACAGTTGTTCAAATGGCAGTCCAAATCAACTAGCCAAATAGATCAAATGTTGAACAGATCAATAAGTCTGTACATTATATCTCTTTTGCTTTGCTATAAAAGCCAAACTGGGGGTGATCCTGTGATGGGCATAATGGTGTGGGCAACTGGATAATTCATTTATGTGCCAAATTTTCAGCATGTCTTTTAAAATGGGGTCCTCCAGTTTATGTACTATTGTCATACAGTGGAACCCCAACATACAAACAGTTCGACTTACAAAAAATTCAACATACAAATAGAAATCCTAGCTTTAAAAAAATTGACATACAAATTTTTAATAGGAAAAAATTGACATGCAAAAAAAATACAGTAACATCTATTGGCCTCTTTTGGTAATGTAATGAGTTTTTGACATACAAATTTTTCGACATACAAATAACCTCGTGGAACAGGAAAAAACTGTATGTAGAGGTTTTACTGTATCACAATTTATCGCTGGCAAATAACTGTGTTGTATAGTGTTTTTGGCTTGTTCCATGCTGGCCCATACAACAAATCCATCTTTTCATACATCTAACCATACAGAGTTCATACCTTCAACATGAAGTCAGGCTGTCCTTATTCAGGTGGCTTTTTGTAACATCTTGGTAAATTGATAGATGTAGAGCTCTCAAAAGCATGCATCTTTTGGGGTTTCATTTTTTTTATTATTTGGGTTAACTTAATAAAGGAATTATTTTCATGAGTGGGGTTAGTATGCAGCCGGACACAAAATATGCAGTTGGGGGGACTATACAGTTGGAAGCTGATAGGTGTGCTGTTTGAGAAACAGAGAAAAAAATAGATAGGCTTATGTGTATCTATGTGTTAATGAGAGGCATTGGCATGTAGCACAATTTACTTAAGGTTTGGGAAGCACTTGGTTTCTCTACTTAAGTCAGATTGCCCAAACTATTAAAAAGGAGCGTCAAACAAGAGGAAGGAAAGAGTGTAAATGGAGGAAAGCTCCCACAAATGTAAATTTGGCCATTGTCCAGAAAATGTCCAGCAGTTCTAGTAGGGCTATAAGATCTGCAAAAGAGCTTATCTTAATAATGTATTAGTGAGGCTATGACTCACCATAAGGAAATCTTTATAGTTGCCCGAGACTTCACTTTAGCTGGATGAGGGGACATAAATATGCTATTGGTCTTTTGACACCTTTAATAAGTTTGTGGTTAACTTTCAGTCTAAGGTTGAAGCCATCTGTAGGGATCTTGTCTCATTTAAATGTACAATTAAATTGTAGTTAGATTCCAATTCACTGTTTTGTCTAGTTGTACTGGATGGATTTCAGCCTGTAACACCTGATGACATGGGCAAGACTTGCATGGTGCAAGACCATAACCGTCCCACTTGACACTTGCCCTTTTAGTCTTCTTAAAGAGTCCAAGGAGATGAATGTGGAATGGACCACACAGATCAGTCCTCCAGACTGAAGGAGACAGTAGTATGACTCATGCTTAAAAAAACTAAACCTGGCCAATGAACATCTGAACAATTTTAGGCCATTGAACTTTAAATGCCATCCCATTTATGGGCAATTTGGTAGAAAAAATGGTTGTGGACCAATTGCGGGTGTTCTTGGAAAATACTGATAGTCTAGATGCACTGGGATTCAGACCAGGTCATGGCACTGAGATGGCATTGTTCACCCTGCTAGATTACCTACTCTGGGAAGCTGATGGGGCAATGTGTCTGTGTTGGTCCTACTGGATCTGTCTGTGGCTTTTGATACCATCAACCATAGTATCCTCCTGGACAAGCTTTGGGGATTGGGCATTGTGAGTCTTGGAAGGGGGGGCTGTCTGTGTAGCAAGGATAGTCTACTTTTAAAAACCCCATCTAATACAGCTATCAAAATCACTCCTAGAATATATTCTCTAGACCAGTGATGGCAAGCCTTGCACTCCAGGTGTTCTTGGACTTCAACTACCAGAAGCCCAAGTCAGCACTCCTGCTGATCAGGGCTTCTGGGAATTGAAGTTCAAGAACACATGGAGTGCCAAGGTTTGCCATCACTGCTCTAGACAGAGCAAAAAAATTTTTTTGTTCAAATTGTGTCCATAATTTGACTGATTGATTTGGTTAAAGAACAACAAGAGTAATAATGCCAAAAGGGGAAAAATCAAAAATCAAAAGTAACATTTTAAATGTCATTTTAAAACTAGTTATGGTTTTGTTCACTGACTTTCCTTTTTATTGCTACACTAATCACTGCAATGTGAATGTTGAAACACACTGGAGATTTTGCCATAAGCTTTCCTTCTTAAGTAAAAGGAAGTGCCAGAAGTTTCTGGGAAAAGAACTGATAATTTATTTTTTTAAGTTCTACACCTAGAATTTGCCTGTTTCAGTAGACAAAATGGACCCTTAGTCACATAAGTAGAAAAGCACCAATAAATTTAAAGTAGCTTATGCATGTTAGGCACTAATGAATGTCATCTTCTGTTTTGTCATGAAAAAGGATCTTTCGACTGCTAAAGAAGACTGATTTAGATTATGAATAGCAGCCCTGATTTGCAAAAATGGCTCCAGAGAGAGAATCGGAGATTCCATAGACTGGTGGCACTTGAGGTTTTTGCCCTTTTTGTTGAAAATTAATTTGTCCTGTGGGTTATTGGATTCCAGCTCAGCCAATGTATATTGCTCAGTCATCACAAATTTACTTAAAATTTAGTGTAGCTGAAGTTCATTCAACAAGAAAAAAAATCTACTCTTGAAAGCTTCTACAAAAATCTTGCTGGAAAACCATTTGGTGTGTTTCGAAGCCCTGGTTTCCTTTACCACTGTTAGACTACATTCTAACTCCACATTTGAAAGCATATCATAAACATGTCTAGAGAATATTACCATGATGGTTATGTTTTAGAGACTTTTAATAAATGAGATTTAGAGAATAGCATCCTAATGGTCAATTTCTCTGACCACTATGGCCAAAATATAATCCTGAAGACAATGTGTGTTGTGTAAGTACCAAACCAAAGTAAAATTAGCATTTCAGGTGCAACATACTGTATATACTAGAGTATAAGCTGAGTTTTTTAGCCCCAAGTATGAGCCCCAAAAAGGGGACTTGGCTTATACTCAGGTCAATGACCATGAGGGCCCCAAGACTGCGCCAGATTGAGATGTGCCAACAATTTAATTAATTTTACCATATTTTCCATGTATTTTTATTATTGAAACTCACTAGCAGCTGCTGCATTTTCCACTCTTGGCTTATACTCTGGTCAATCTATTTTCCTGGGTGAAATTAGGTACCTCAGTTTATATTTGGGTTGGCTTATACTCGAGTATATAGGTACATCATTCAGTGCTATAAATAGTAGAAGTACCAAAAAGTTGAGGTATTTATGTCAAATAAATACAGAGATTGTTGATACAATTCCATTCACACCAGTGCTAGGATGGTAAATTCAGAAACTGAGGTGATTTTCAGGACAGTTCTGATAGCCATACCACTACACAAGGAGACTCTAGCGTTCAGACAATAAGGAGCAGATATTTTTAAAATATAATAGCTCCTAATTGCCCATTCTAGACAAACCACTCTCAGATACTTTGCTTTATAACAGATAGTTCACAAAAATATAGTGAATTTATGACAATGTATTTTCCCCCCAGCTACTGCTGGGATTGTAGCTAAATTCAGAGGCAGTAAGAAATGCTGGAGGTGGGGATGAGTAGCCATAGCTACTTGGAAAGTCTTAGATCAGTGATGGAGAACTTTGGCTCTCTAGGTGTTCTTGGACTTCAAATACCAGAAGCCCAAGCCAGAACACCTGGAGTGCCAAGGATCGCCATCACAGTCCTAGATCATTCTTAGGCAACCATTTTTTAATTCAGGTAAAAATAAATTGGCAAATCAAAATGTAATCCATGTAAACTTTTGCATTACATGGTAATTTTTATATATAGAACTTTATACTCAAAAGTTTGTCTGTTAAACTTACATCAACTTGACAACTGTGGCTATTAAAAACTAATATAGACACCAAAATGTTTCATATCATTCCAATCTTGTTTAAGAGGCATTTAATGCATTTCCCCTTTTTCGCTCCAGCAATATGTCCATTTCAGCTTTAAGGCTATCATCTCTGTGCTTGACACACAACCCTTACACAATTGCAATAAATGAGATATCATGTGAAAACCAGATAGAGACACAATAGAGTGGAAATTTTAGATTAATAAACCTCTCGTAGTAGAGATCTAAATAACTTTTACAGTTTTATCTCTGGCTATCTGTTTCTTTGAAGATTTATGCTCCTTCCCACAGATGCATCTTATGTCTCACTTCTTAAAGTTAAAGAGAGTTTTAAACAGCCATTTGAGTGGCATAATCTGGAATTGGTAGTGATTTTGTATGAAATGTAGGTTTTTGTTTAAAAAAAAAGAGAAGGAAAGAGCCAACTTCCAAGTTAAATAGGAATAGCTTGATGGCTCGTGATGAAATGGCCTGAGAAGGGTCTGCATATGGTTAAATTAATTTAGCAACCTATCATCAATAGAATGCCAATAAGCTTGCCCAATGTTTTCAGCACCCAGATGCTAGCAAAATTTTCTTTACAGAGGAATTAAAGCTCCTTTTGCTTAACGAAAAACCCATCGAGCTATTACAAAGCTGCTTTAACCAAGCCTTTTCGTTTGAAAGCAGCACACTCAATTGAAACTGGCAGCCCACAATTTTAGGTTTCAGGCAGCTCTGTCATTCTGGAAGGAATGTGCCTGCCACTTCACAGGATAGGTTGAACTGAAAGACATGTACGTTGAATCAGGGGATCAATAGAACACTTAATGGACAATTAGGAGAACAGCTGTAGGACTGTCAGAGACCCATCTGTATACTTCTCAAACAGCAAGGCCTAGCTAGGGCACCGCAAAGAAAGTACACTGCTGCAGGGCATTAGCTTCTATTACAAAACATCACTTTCATTCCCCATTGAATGCTCATGTAAGGCAGCCGCCTTCTCACTCTTCTTCTTTTTCCATTACAAATTTTAACACGTGTAGGAAAATTATGGAAATTGTGTGAGCCATTTGTCCACTTATATCATGTGAATTGATCAATAAATTTTACCTCTCTGTTGTTAATGTAGATAAATTTTGGCATTTAATTAAGCAGTCGCAAAAATGTGGCCACTTTCAATTTCCGCAGATGCTACCTTTTCATCTCTAATGCAGGAGCTGCACAGGCAAATGCGAGCCAGTTGCTAAATATTTATAGACAATACGACAATACAGGAAAGAGTTATCATCGGTGATTTTGATGCAGAAACAATTAACATGGTTAGAAAGGAGCCCATGTGTGATGATGAAGTGAAATGATTTTCCTAGGAAATAAATTATCCTGATGTCTAAAAAAAATGGGGAAATGCATTTATGCTCAAAGGCACATTGCATTCAACATACTAACGAAGCAGTAGTGTTGTTTAATTTCCTACTGCCCCAAGCATTCACATAATGAAATGGATACATATGTGTATGCACATACATATATTTGCAAAAATTGGACAACCATATAAAAGTGCAGCTATATACATCCAGGGAAACTTATCCACATATATAGGCACAAACATATATTCATTGTAGCAATACTTTGTACAAATACAGGTTTAAAAAGTGGTAATTTAAAGGCAAGATTCCTTAAAGATGTGCCAAAAGAATAGTTCACTTTAAAAAAAATGATTCAGCCCCATGTCGTATTGCTGAGTAAATTTTAAGCTTCGTTTAATTCAAAAAAGTATTTCTGAACAATATTGAAAGAGTGAGCAATATTCTCTGTGCAGTTTCCTAATGAGCCACGCCAAAGCTTCCTGTGAGATATGGAGCCAGTTGTTCAAGGTCTGTACAGGTATTTGAATCCCAGACTTTTGGTCTTTGTCTGATATTTTCAAATTATTTCTTATTTTCCATACTCTTGTCAAAAATCTTGGTTATAGTGGCCCATACTGATTTCCTGTTCCTCCCTCTTAACAAATTCCCAGCATATCTTTTAAAAAAAAAAAAAAGGCAAGAAAACAATGAGCAGGATGTAAAAAAACTGGACCACTATGGGTTTGTATGCAAGAGGATCTGAATAAATATTAACAGTGAGAATAATTCATAAAATCATTATTATTATTTCTTCCATATATGCCCAAACCCTTAAATACCTCTAAAATATGTTTATGTATTTTGATTAATAAGAACAAAAGTACAATAAGCATAAAAGTTTAAGTATAATAATCATGTATATGTATATACAACTAGAGTATAAACTCAATTTGGATTCCAAACGTATTTAGTTGTTTTCATTGAGTTTAGTAACATATCATTTTATGTAACATGAACACAGAGATGTGTACAGTTTTAGTGTATACACGCGTACATTTTTACAACTATTCTAACATTTCATCAAGTTAACAGTTCTAATATTCTAAAAATAATTTGCTTTCAGAATACAGTAATACCTCATATAACATTAGTATCGAATAACACTAAAATCGCATAACATTAAGCAATCTGGGGGGAAGAATTGCATCGGATAACATTAAGATCCTATGGGATGCATCGGATAACAACCGCTAAAGTCTGTGTGGTTACAATGTATCTCTATGGATCCCATAGGATTTTAACATGTATCGGATAACACTAAAAATCGTATAACATCAAGACTTGTAGAACCAGGTTTTAGTGTTATATGAGGTTTGACTGGTATATGCAATTCACCACCACTACAGCAAGGGCTGCAATTTAAAAGAACTGTCACAAAAAGTAACTAAAACATATTCAAACTTGTTGGGTTGGGGATTTGTGCTTCTAAATCCACTTCAGTGTAACTTTAAAAATCAGCTCTAAAATGTAAAAACACAGATGTGTAGTCAGATAATAGGCAACATAAATGCATGTGTTGGCTTTTTCTAGATGTCCTTAGGGATCACAAGATGAAATCCTGCCTTTCACTGCTAGCGGCCTTAAACATAGCACTCAGTAGCATGAACTGACATGATAAACTGCAATAGCTCATTGAAGGGGCTTGGGTTGGTTATCTCTTTTGCTTTTGCAGAAAGGGGCTTAAAATTACACTTTTATCTTTAACATAATCACCCAGAATAAGCAGATTCCCATACACAACTGTCCAAGTTAAAAGGTACAGAAAGTGATATAATCAATGTCCTTTGGGAGAATA
Organism: Furcifer pardalis; assembly: GCA_030440675.1. Classification (NCBI taxonomy): domain Eukaryota; kingdom Metazoa; phylum Chordata; class Lepidosauria; order Squamata; family Chamaeleonidae; genus Furcifer; species Furcifer pardalis. The sequence goes on from CP126891.1 coordinate 196,148,684, forward strand.
GAAATGTTCCTGTCCCATGAAATCAAGCATTCATAAATTTACTTCAGTATTGTCCTAATAACCAGTACTTGCACTTTTAGAAACAGCTCTTGCTCACTAGCCTTGACAGAGCAGGCCCTGCTATTATAACAAAATATACTGTGCAGTAAATTTCTTTCAAAACTGAATTCTATTGTTTGAGGAATTGCTGAGTCTTCAGTTTTTCCATTGACACAACGGGCATAGATAAAACTAAACTGTATATTATTCTGAGTTTTGCTATAGGTACCAGCACACTATTGCCTATAGTTGATTGGGAACAGCATTTCAAGGTCTCAGATCATATTTGTTTGTTTGTTTGCCATTTTTCTCTCAAAAGAGACCCAGAAACAAAAGGCTTGCACACTGTAAAGCTACCACCTCTCCCGTAGATCATTACCCATCATGGCTTCTTAAATTTATCAAGGGGTTAATGGTTGATTGGGTCACTCATACAGTAAACATGTCTCTGCAATAAAATTGTGTGACCAGTCCTGAAGAAACCTATTCTGGTGATGGATGATCTGAATAATTTCAGACCTGTCATTAATATTCTTCTGTTCATGGGCAAAGTGACAGAGAGAGTGGTGGCAGACCAGCTGCAGACATTCTTGGAAGACACAGATAGTCTAGAGTTCAAACCATGGCATGGGACTGAGACAGCCCAAGTAGCTCTGCATGACAACCTTTTGAGGAAGGCTGACAGGGGGACTGTCACTCTATTAGTCTTCCTAGATCTCTCAACAGCCTTCAATATTGTTGGCCATAGTATCCTTTTGGACAGACTAACAAAACTAGGAATTGTAGCTCAGCTTTGTGTTGGCTACTTTCCTTCTTTGGAGGCCATGTTCAGAGGATGCAGCTTGGAGAGGCATCATTGGCTCCTTGGGTGCTGTAATATGGAGTCCCATGGGGTTGATCATCTCCTCAAAGTTCTTTTGCTTCTAAATGAAGCAGTTGGGGAAGTCATTCAGAGATCTGGAGTGCATTGTTATCAATATCCTGTTGACATGAAACTTTATCCCTCCTTTATATCTTCATCACAGGAGGCTGTCTGTACTTTAGAACACTACCTGGCCACAATAATGGATTGGACAAGGACCAACCAACTGAAGCTGAAGCCAGAAAAGATGGAGATCCTGCTTTTGGGCAGGTCTACTGATGGGAGCAAGTCAATAGAGTCTTGATAGGATCACCTGAAGGTTATTAATTTGTTTTTGTCAGGATATTTTAGCTTGTTTTGTAATAGTATTTTCTATGATGCATATCTAATCACTCTTTTGGCTTCAGCCAAAAAGGCAATATATAAATATAATAAATAAATAAATAAATGATGTGATCCTGTAGGAACATAATTAGCTGATCTTGTAATATTTTGTACTTGAATTTAAGATTTATTAGAAATGCTCCATTGAGATATAGAAGCATTTTCCTAATATACTGAGAGGTTACCACATTGTTTTTGGTACAACTGACCCCTGGCTTTGCTGTAAAACCAGGATCATTAGAAACAGCCCATTGGTTATATTGGAGCATTTGTAACGAACCAGAGGGTCAGCTCTATGGAAATAATGTAAAATATTCAGATTTGTGATGAAAAAGTCCATTGAAATGCATAAAACGTTTCTAATAAATTCAGATTTTTAGTGGTGCTCAACCCTGAGCCCATTAAAACATTATGAAAAAATAGTCACTGAGCAGGCATCTTAAGTACTTCTTCCTATGTTAATCTCTCATTTATTTTAAAATGTGCTGTAAAAATAGCAAAAGGCAACCATGAAATTTTGTTAAAGTTTGCCCATTTCTCTCCATCAACATATGAGTAGCATAGACTTTGTTCTATTCTTAGTTCTGAAAACTGACATTACAATAGCAAATTTTAAGGAAATATTTTCTTTGCATAGCCCACACTACAGAAGTAATTTATATCCTCCATAAAGCTTGAACTTGAAAGCAGCTATTTCCACTATCACAATCATCCCTCTATTGTACCCGTCTGATGGATCTTTCTTTTCACATTCTATTAATAGATGCCATGGTAACTGCATCAAAGCTTGGTTGAGATCTCCCCAAACTCACAACTCTTTACCCTATTTATGCATTTTGTACCTGACTGGTATCCTTCTCAACTGCTTCACTCTCATTTCCTTTCCTTTCCTTTAAGCATGCCTTTCCTTTTTATGGCAACGTTATCCTAGCCCAGGAGTTCTCAACCTTTTAAAGCCAGGGGCCAGGTCACGCTCCCTGAGACAGCTTCGGGGATCAGATGGCCATTTTGTCCTTCCTCCACCACATGGCATTTCCTGGTGTGGTGGAGGTGGTGGGGGGGCATGTGAAATGGTGCCATGGGCCGCATCTGGCCCACAGGTTGAGAATTCCTGTCCTATCCAATGAGCAATCACATTATTACAATGGTGATATCATATTGTGAATCCGCATTTGGGTGGTCATCACTGCACTGTTGAAAAAGAGATCGCCAAAAAAGGAGCCCACAGACGAGATGAATCACTAAAAAGAAGTTTTTCCACCACAAAGGAGGACACTTTTGCAGTAAAATGTAATGCAAATATAACACTTGCACTAAAACTGCACATGCAGATTTAAGATAACCTATACATAGAGTACACTAAGCACTATGGGGCAGTATATAAGTGTAATTACTACTGCTATATACAAATGCAGTCATAAGTATACATAACTTGGTAATTTGAATAGAAATATACTACTACTGTACCCACCACAGTGCAGAAGGCTATGACATGGCCAAGTGACTTATCTACCTGCTCTGTCTGCTATTCAGCCAAGTGTTGGGGTACACAAAAAGAGCCTTCTCAAAGGCTGTGGTATTTTTGAACTGGGCAACAGACACCTTGTGCCAACTAATCCTTTTCAAACTAGGTAAGGCAAAAAGAACTACAGAATGAACTCCCAAAGGTAGCTTTGTTTTGGCCAAGACACAGAAGAAGAGCCATGTGCATAAAGACTCATAAAGAAATTATGCAAAGAAAAAAAACCTTTTGTGCAACTTTGTTCATTATACTGTATGCCATTTTCTTACTTTTTTCTGAACTTTACTTTTATCTTGGCTGAATCTTCAGGCCAATTGAAGAATATAAGCCAGAAATCAGAAGAAGGCTGAAACTTAGAGATGCAGCTGTGAGGAAGCTAGAAAGTGTCCTCAAATGTAAAGGTGTATCCCCCCAAAAAAACATAGTCCAGATTTTTTCATTCTGCAGTATTCCTGACAACTGTATAAAAGCCAGTCAGCAAAGATAGCAGATGGGGAGAAAATCAACACATTTGAAATATGGTTTGGGAGAAAAATACAACAGACCACCAAATGGCAAAGAAGCGGATGCTCAATCAAGTCAAGCTTGAACTCTCTTATTAGAATGAAAACAAATAAACTGAGGCTGTTAACTGTGCGACTGAACAACAACAAAATCATGCATTGGACATGTTATAAGACACAACTTACCAGAAAGACAATATTACTAAGGGGGAAAAGGATGGGCCTTAATAGGAAAAAAAGAAGATTTAACACAAGATAGATTGACTTAATAAAAGAAGGTATGACTGTCAGTTTGCACATAATATCTTTTGGGTGGGATTTTTTTTTAAAAAAATTACCAAGTAATTACCATGTTGACACAGCAACAAAAGAAGTAGAATTGGTGAGGCACCCAATTGCTACCTGGAAGCCATAAGAGGAACAAAAGCTATGCAGGCACAAAAGCTCTGCCAACATGGCAGCATATTTTCCAAAAAAATGGTCGTAGCCATTTAAAAAAAATTAAAAAGGGAGAACAGCTTGATGTTAGCAGAGATTGTTGACATCAGATTATGAATCAAATGAGATAAGGAGCTCTATTATTTGTCACATTGCCAGAGGAACACAAGTAAGGCAAGAGCTTGGTTTTTATCTGTGATCAAGAAAAAAAGATAAGGACAGGAAGGGAGCACCCAAAATATAACCCTATAGACTTTTGTTTCAGCTGAAAAGGTGAGGAAATCCGAGGAAGGGGCTGTGATTCAAACTTTGAGCTAAAAACAGCAGGAGAGCTAAGAGTTGGTGTTTCCACAGAAGAGGAGAAGGCCCTTACTTCTTTGGGTTAGGCAGCACAGTTCCAGTATGTTTGTGAAGCGTGAATCCACATAGTGATCTAATGTAATTTCAATTGCATTTTATTTTAGTGCTTTAAAGACTAAGGATTGCAATGGCTTAGTGGTTAAGACACTGAACTTGATGAATGGAAGGTCGGCAGGTCAGCAGTTCGAGACCCGAGTGCTACATGCTCCTGTCTCTGTCCCAGCTCCTGATAACCTAGCAGTTCAAAGGCAAAAAATTGCAAGTGGATAAATAGGTACCACTTTGGTGGGAAGGGTAACAGCATGCCATGGAAACACCTGCCATGGAAACACATCTATGGAAACATCTGCAGACACATACAGCGCTGGCTTTTTGGCTGTAAATGGAGATGAGCATCAGACCCCATAGTCAAATATGACTGGATTTCAAGCAAGAACGACCCTTTAAAGACTATACATGTGGAGCCAGTTCTTCAATGTTGCTGATATCTTACTTCAGTTGATAAATATATAGCCCAATCTTGGACTTTGTTCTCATTTGGTCTCAAAGAGGCATTTGAATTCTTTGTTACTTCTTCAAACAACTCATTCTGGTCAGTGGTGGGATGTCAAAAAATTTACTACCCCACCGTGATGTCATCAGTGTGGGCGGAACTAACATCATGATGTCATAATGTGGGTGCGACCAAAGAATTTTTTTAAAAAAATACAAAATAATAATAAAATAAAAATAAGCACACACACACACACCCCCCCTCAACCCACCCACCCACCCATAACACAAACCCGCGAATTAATTAATTAATTAATTAATTAATTAATTAATTAATTAATTAAAATACATTAAAATACACCCACCCAGTGAAAAGGTAAGCCCTGAAGGTGGTTCCCCACAAAAGCTGCTGCCGATTCTCTGGGACACTGGGAAAAGTTACTACCGGTTCTGGCGAACTGGTGAGAACCTGTTACATCCCATCACTGATTCTGGTGCTAATGTAAAGAATTTGGAGTGTACAAGTTGTAGCATCCATTTTTGTTATACCACTATTGTATATATAAGCATTTTGTGAAGTTTGTGTTTTCAGTACTTGTTTAATATATAGATAGGTTGATAGATAAATATATAGTCCAGTAGAACCAGAGAGTTTTACAAAAAGCACAGCAACAAATTCAAGTAAAGCAAAGGAGAAACAGATGATAGAAAAAGAAAAAGAAAACTAGATGCTGCAGTAAACCAGCAATTCAAGAGGAAGGACAGTAGGTATTGTGTACATATGCATTTTCCCCAAAAAATTAAAGTTGTTGCTATCATACAATCTGGTTTGGATTATGTAAATCCTATACAATCAGTTTGACCAAAATCCACAATTTTGGCAATGCAAATCAGATTTGGCTACGTAGTGATCATAAAAGTAGTTCACTGTCATGATATGATACTTTCATTCTGAATGGTCTTTATCTGTTTCCAACTCTTTCCAACTTTCACAGTGCTTTCTGCCCCAACTACCCAAAGAGATCAAAGACACCAAGTTTTTAGTTTTTAGTAGGGGAGACAGTAGCTTCAAAGGAAAGGTTTAAAGGCCTGTTCCTGGATGTGTTCAGAATGAAATAACAAGTGTTTTAAAAGAGTATTTGTTGTAGCTTCTTCTTTTGTACTTCATTATAACAAGAAGTCTTGTGTAAGATCTCACCACAAGAAAGCAAAGAATATAGCAGGTTGAAGAAAGAGACCATATTAGTGCAGAACCTCACAATTTGAATCATTTCTTGTCTATATCTCTCTCCACCCAGAAATTATCTAAAAGAGAAAAAAACTCTAATATTTTTGAACTCCAACAACTGCAAAACTGGAAGTACAAATGTTCAGAACTTAGTCCGTATCTTAACATGATATGGCATGCTTGGAATCGCTTGTATTCTACTCTTTTAGCCTCTTTAAATTACTACTGCTTGGTTGACAAACATCAGGAATATGGCTGTGAATATTGGCAGACACGCACATACACACGCGCACACACATACACACAAGGGAGGAAGAAAAAGAAAAGAAAAAATACTTTATAGCAATTTCTATTGAACGACATGTTTGAGGAAGAATTCTGAGAGGATATGTTGGTCAATACCCATTGGAAATCTATTTCTTCCCAAGGGTAGAGAAAGCTTCCATGTTGTAATATACTAAACCTAAATCTCATGGGAGCTGTCTGTATCTTAGAAACATAAAAAGGATTGACCTTGACAACAGTTTGACCTATGGTCCAGTCAAGGAGCTTAGATCTTACTGTCAGCAAACTGCTTTCCTGTAGGTTTAGTAAAAGCTTTCTTGCTGCTGCTTAAGCACTAAACCATGCATTCAATCAGCACACATCTGTTAAGATATCAAGGATACTGTCCAGTGATGGGATGTAACAGGTTCTCACCAGTTCTCCAGAACCAGTAGTAACTTTCCCCAGTGTCCCAGAGAACCGGTAGCAGCTTTTGGGGGGAACCACCTTCAGGGCTGACCTTTTCACTGAGCATGCCGCCAAGCACTTGGTGTGCATGCATGCCTACAGTGCTTGGCGCATATGCACAGCCTCCTTGCTGTCCTCCCAAGCAGGGAGGAGGAAGAGAAGGTGCTAGCCTGAAGCTCCCTATAGCCTGCTCCCCAGGGTAAGTGACTCACCTTTGGATGTGGTGTGTCTGTCTGTATTTTAATGTGTATTTAATACCTTTACCTATATTGATGTACTACCACAGTTCCTAAAAAGGCCTGGTGGCCTGGCTTGGGGTTTTTAAGCAAAGTCTTGGAGTTACCTCATCAATAAGCTACACCTGTGCTGTTCCAATTGCTGTTCCAATTGGGGAACCCTTAAGGAGGTACAGCTGTTTTACATTTACATTAAGGTATATTGTCCTAGAGAACTAGTACGATGACCATATCCATCTTGCAACATGGTGCTGCCCAGGCACTTATACTAACAGGTAAATGATGGGTTTGTGTTTGGGGTGGGTGGGTTGATTTATGTTTGGGGTGGGTGGGTGGGTGTATTTTAATGTAATTTTTATTTTATTTATTTATTTATTTATTTACGGGTTTGTGTTGTGGGTTGAGGGGTTTGTGTGTGTGCTTATTTTTATTTTATTTTTTCTTTGGCCCTGCCCACATCATGATTTCATGACATTAGCTCCCCCCACACTGTGATGATGTCACGGTGGGGTAGTAAAATTTTTGACATCCCACCACTGATACTGTCCAAGATTAAAGTTATTTTTTTGAGTGTACCTGTCTAGTCAGATCTTACAAGAGGATTCTGCATCGTATTCCATTAGTTACATGGTGTGGGATTACATAGGAACAGCCGTTTCAGAGGTGATTAGAAATGTAGGACTTGATAACAGGAGAATGTTCTGGAGCAGAGATGCCTAGTTAGGTATTATCAGTGTATAACTGCCATTTGAGGAAGCTATTCCAAGGCAGATATACAGATCACAGTGGGAAACCAGCAATAAGAAGGAAAGCAGAATGAAAGAGACGCAAGAAATCAGAGTTGATACTTTACATTTTAGCACTGAAAGAGGAAAAAACTGAAATCAGTGTCAGGCAATGCATGAAGCCATAACAAGGCATTAAATACAGGGGAGAGTCACAGACAATTCCTAGACTTGGTATGGACCAACATGATATAGCAGTGTTGCTTGGCCAGATGTATTCAATGACAGAATAAATTTGTATCACACTTTCAAAAGAATTGTGGAGAAGTCATAACAGATGGCTGCTCTATCTATCTATCTATCTATCTATCTATCTATCTATCTATCTATCTATCTATCTATCTATCGATGTGTACACACACACACACACACACACACACACACACACACACACACACACACAGTGTGTATATATAAAGAGAGAGAGAGAGAGCCTGTTGGCTGACCCAATAATTACCTCTCTCTCCCTTAATTCTCTTAAGTCTTTTAATTCATTTAATTCCTGTGATTTTCTAATTTTTAATCTTTTAAATTTGTACTGATCGCCCATGATTTTATTGTTGGGATTATTGTAGAGTGAGTTTGTTCTACATTACTATGTTAGCTGTCCTGAGTTGCTCTGCGAGTAGAGCAGCATATAAATGTGAACAATAAATAAATAAATATTTATCCTCACATTATGCAAGATGTATAGCAAATCTAGGAGAGATGGGGAATGGTGTGCCTGAATAGTGAAGGAGGGTCAACGCATAGCCTTAGAGAAAGAATTTTGCTTAGTCATCTGTTGTTTTCACCACTAAAAAGGTAGGCACATCCAGGAATGTAACCAGCACCTTACTGAGTGGCAATTTGCTGCCAAGACTAAATGCAATTTCTTTTACACAAATGTAGGTTGGCAATAGCATCATGGACAATGGCCACTATACAATGGTGTTACTATCCCCTTGAGTATTATTGGAAGACATTTCTGCAAACAGCTCCACTCTGCAAACAGCTCCACTCAGGGAACATCACTCTTACCCGTGGACTGCACCACTCTGGTAGTTCACAGCCTACATGCAGTGCCAGATTATCCATATAGCAAGAGTAGCAAATGCTACGGGCCCCTCACTTCTTTGGGGTCCCACACCACCAACCCACCCACTCGCCCTTCCCTGCCTCCAGGATGGGCTCTGGGCGGCACTAAGCATGGCTCCTCAGGGTGGGTTTCCCAAATCTAAGTAAGGACCCCTTGACATGATTTGCAACGGGCCCTGTACTGGCTTAATCTGGCACTGCCTTCATGACTGTTTCTGGTTCAATATTGCTTTGGGGGGAAACAGGCCACAACAAAATCTTCAAAAATACTTTTATGATAGTTCCTGCAAAGAAAATATCTTGTCTGCTGCATCTTCACTGACTATATGGATTTACAGTTTAAATCACAGATATTAGAACTAACATGACAACCCTGGAAACTAGTGGGTGCTGAGGTGCACAAGGAAGGGTGATGGTCCCCAAATGGATTAAATCCCACTTAGATCCATATTGATGGAGAGCAGCAGCTTCATCAATACTGGCCTGGGGCTGAAGAGGATTTTGCGTGTCAAAAGGGCTCAGGATCAGAAAGTGACTCGTGGAACTGAATCAGTGGTACAGGGGTCATGCTGCAATGTGGAAGGCAGATGAAGGGCCAATGTATTATATTCTCAAGACAGTCTTCATGGCTGATCGCCATGAGGATAGCCAATATTCAGGTACGGCAGAACAAGAAGATGAATACATTCATTGCAGTTTGTTTAAAACTCTACGGATAACAATCAATCCACCTTCTTTACAAAGAAGCTGGGTGGAGAAGGTGTGGTTAATGCTTGCCATGTGGTTAATGCTTGCCATGAATTGGAATGGTGCGTGCTCTAGTTTTATAGCAGAGACCTTTCTATGGGTGCTTTTGTTAATAGTCAAGTCAGTGGCTTGCATCACAGATGTGAGGCAGGAAGAAATAGCTTCATACAGAAACAAATGCTCCATGTTTCGGTGGTTGGTTGGTTAACGGCTCTGCTGCTCTGATCAACTGTGTGTGTGTGTGTGTGTGTGTGTGTGTGTGTGTATATATATATATATATATATATATATATATATATATATATATTGTGTGTGTGTGTGTAAGCATATTAATAGAATTCTGTCTTAACAGATTTAGTTCTTAAAAGCTACACATACTTGTTTAATCTCTCATTTCAAAAGTAGGAAAGGTTAGATTATAACATCAGTTTAGCTGGCTTTGAAGCAGGTAATAATTAAGTTGATTCACTGTTGCAATTACTGTCAAATCCCCCTTAATTACCAGAGATTTTATAGCAGCTTCATTATATGTCTGCTGTAATGCATTGTGGCCCTAAGGAGAAGAGGTTGCAGGAAATTCTGCATAGCATGTTATAATTCTCAGCTGTGGTTAATGCTTGCCATGAAAGCCTCTGAGTCTACACTAAATTTATCTCCCCCCCCCCTATTTTTTTTAAAGAAAAACATTTCTTGCCATTATTTCAAGTAGTTTAACTGAAGTAGTATCACTGAAATATCTACCTAACTTTCTAAGTGAGAATTGATCTTTTCACAGATATTAGAACTAGGTAAAGATAACCAGTGCATTATTTGCTGTGGACATTCTGGTCACTGTGTCATACTATATCTCTCACAGTATAACAGTGTGTGCAGAATGTTACATGTGCATGCATTTCATAGGCCCAAACCAAATGTATATACTGTAGATCTTTTCAGCTTTGTGTAGAAAACTGCCACTGAAAGTGGATATTTAGTAGAATGAAGCAGCCAGAAAGAACAATTTTGAGAAGACAGAAAATATTTTTCAGAATCAAAACACATATGTTAGCCCCAAATAGGTAGATAAGATACTTTGCCTGCCATAGAATTAGACCAGGGGTGCCCAAACTTTTTGGGCCGTGGGCGATCATGTGGTTCAGGGAGCTGGTCACTAAAGCCTGGGGACTGGGTGCGCCCCCCAACACCAATTCATCCAGCCTGAGAAGCCCTTGTCTCTCCTTTAAGCGGAAGTAAAATGCACCCATTCGGGCGCATTTTATTTCCACTTTCAGGAGCGACGAGGGCTTCACAGGCTGGATGAATTGGCACTGGGGGCCGCACAAGCCCCAAGGCCTTAGTTTGGGCACCACTGAATTAGACCAACAAAGTAGGCAGTTTGTCACATTGTCACTTGGAAAACAATGTATCCCATTTTCAGCTCCTTGCAGTGTCTATTTTGGTTAACAGAGGGGGGAATGCTTGGGACAAAAATAGTCCCAGCAAGTCTGTTAATGCAGATTTTTCTTTTCTGTTTATTTTACCATTTGGTTCCTTACAGTAGTGGTGGTTGGAATTCTCAGTGGGTTGGGAAAAAAAGGAAGATTCCAAGTCTTTTGTAAGAATACCTGTGGGTTAATGATCCAAGCAAATACATGGAAAAATATGGGTGGGAAGTAGCTATAAAAATGGACTTGATTGGAATCCCAGTTAAAATGTTTTAGGCTGGTGATCATGTAAATAAGCACACCAAATGGCTAGGGAGGCTTGAAGCAAATCATAAGGCGCAGAAGAGTCAATCCTGAAAAGAGTAGGAACACAGTGACTGAAAGTTGGAGAAAAGATTCATGTGTAAAGGACTCACTGATAGAAAACTAGAGTAACTATCATTGATTGAGTTTGCAGGTCAATGGTGGGCTGGACATGTGTGCCACTTCAATGATGGCAGGTGGATGAAAGCTAGCACAGAATTGATACCACTTGACATAAAGCAACCACTAGGAAGGCCAGCAACCAGATGGGAAGACTAGTTCAGGGCGAAGTTCCCGAGGCCCCGGATGAGACTGGCATGGGATTGGAAACAGTGGAAGATGATGCATCGATCTGTTACGTCAACCTGTTGTGAGAAACACAGATCAAACAAGTAACCAAATAAGTAACTATTATGAGTGCTCATGGGTGTATGCCTTCCTTCTTGAATATTCAAGAGGAATGAAATGTTGGCCAGCCCTGCTAAGCAGCTGAGTTTGAACAAGGAACTGCAGGTGAAAAGGGAACTGTTCCATTGCCAGTTCCAAAAATACCCCATTGTAGCTGATCCATCTATTTGTAATTTGGCCTTTCTATCAACAGCTGAAAATCAAAACAAAAACTGTTTTTCACAATTCACATTATTTTGCAGATTTTATTTTCCACAGGAAGAGCAGGGGGAAAAGGAATCTACAAATCCGAGCCACTTAAAATGAGGTTATGAGAGTTCCAAAAGATGAGAGTTAATAATGTCTTCCCTTGTAAGGAAGGCATTTACTTCCCAGCCTACAATTAGACCCCCGAAAGAAATAGACCCCAAAAGGGCCAGAGTGTCACAGAGACCCTTGGCAGCTGTGTTAACAGTAAAGGAGCTGCCTTTGTGTAGCAGTACAGTTATTACATTTCTCCAGAGACCATGAGTCATTAATCAAATATTCATGCATCTTTGTATATACAGGCTAAACTCTGAACAGCCTCAGAGATGAGTTGTGCAGCACAAACCCTCTTTCATGTAAGGCTTACAAAAGTCCTGAGAACAAGAGGTCATGTTGTGCATTCCTGAGGTGGTTATGTACTCGGATGCCTAAAATGAGAACACAAGTGATCTTACTCAGGGTAAGTGTCACAGAGTTACAATTAAAATCTCTCTGCTGTTGCTTCATCCCATCTTTTTTTTGGGTGGGGAAGAATATGGACTCAAGTCCTACTGTTCTTTGTTTACTGTCAGAGAAGTAATTTTCCCCCACTGTTGGAGGGGAAAAACCATGGCCATCTTCCAATGTGTTTTGCTGTCCAGAAAACTGTGCTTCTGCAAACCTTCATATACTTTTCCACCCAGGAGTATATTTCAAACCACACCCTCCAACATGCTTGGAGTGAGTATAGAACATGTTTGGAAAGCCAAAGCTTCCCAAATACATCCATTAACTTGCTTGGAGTGGGCGGAGACCTTGTTTGGAAAGCCAGAGCTTCCCACTAAAGCTACCAGGTACAATCAGGTTGGCTTTTGGCTCTGTAAGTGACAAAAAAAATTGGAATCCATTTTGTAGAGGTGCATAAATGGTTGCAAACCAGGATCTTGCACTAAAAAAATGTGGTGTTCAGACTCTACCTCAAAGTTTCACATAGATCAAACCAAATGCAATACACTTAGAATAATAAAACTATCTGCAAAATGGCCTCATCCTGAGTCTGTCACCAAAGGGCTCTGATATAAACAGAGTTGTTAAATGCTTGGATAAACTTTCCTGAATGTAGCTGTAGTTTTCTCCTGCTACCTACCTAGGGATGGAGAATTGTTGAAATAGTCCATGTAAGGTCACACTGTAACTCCCGTCTGTCTTCATCGCAAACATGTTGACTAGGGCTGATGAGAACTGATGTTCACTGCCATTTGACAAACTACATCTCCCTTTCCTGTCCTACAGGGGTAAGTGGTTGATCTCTTGGGTCTCCAATATTCTAGAATAGGGTTTTTCAACCTTGGGCCCTCAGATATTCTTGGGACTTCAAATCCCAGAAGCCCTGATCAGCAGGTGTGCTGCCTTGGGCTTCTGGTGAGTCCAAGAACACCTGGAGGCCCAAGTTTGAGAAACCCAGCTCTAGAAAGCTGAAGTTTACACCATTCTTTCATTCCAGTGCCAGCAGACTGTATTACTAGTTCAAATTTATATTGCCTCCCACTCACCATGGCGACTCAGGGCGGCTTACAAAAAATACATTACATTACAATATGTTGGTGTGGGCTCAGGGGGAGGGGAGGCAAAGTCCTCAACCTGCCCTGGCTTCTTCCTTCCCTGGCAGTAGGTTGCATGGAAGTTAAGAACTACATAGCACAGGCTGGGGGCATGTCATTATAAATAGTCCTTGGAATTTATCTGCAGGGCAAAAACATACCTCCAGAGAGGAGAGTCAGCCTGTGTAGCCCTGAGCAAGCTGCACAATCCCAGGGTGCCCTCAGAAGAAAGAAATGGCAAACCACTTCTGAGTATTCTGTAACTAGAAAACTGAGAAGGGTCAACCTGAATCAGAATCAACTTACCAGCAAGGAATTATTAATTATAAATCGAATCATTTTCATGCTAGTGTCATTATCAATTATTTTTGCACAGAAGCATGAAAATTTCTGTAAAGATTGCAAATATTAGGCTTTCCTTATGATTTTGTGCTGCCAGCTGAACTGCAAACTATCAGTAGCTAGAATGGCACAAGTTGCTTACTCTTATTTTAACAGTGACTCGTGTAAAGAAATGATTCTGTCTCCCTGGAAGAAGAGGATTGTAGCAGCTCAAGTGGTTTGGATGTCACATTTCAACAGGATAGATCTGCTACAAAGACAACTGGAAAAGCTCCCCTCTGTACTGATCCCACACACTTTAGCTATGTTGTCCATACCTCTCAATAAAGTCCTGGTCATCTTTAATGCCATCTGTGCTGGCATCTGGATTCAATATATCGTGTTACATCCAGGTGCTCCAATGTAAAGGTGCCTCGAACAAAACAGGCTACTGCTGGGTATGTGATAACGAATGCTAGGATGGTTTGTGTTTGAAAGCAGCAGCAGTAACAACAGTAATGACACAAATTAATTGCACAGGAGATAATGCAGCAAAGGTAACGAGAATCACCATGCAATTAACCTGGTTTGAAATTAAAGTCCCCCGTGGTTACCGAAAAGCATTCATTTATAGTAACTTCGTAATTTAACTTGTCACCACTGTAACACAGACCTTTAGGGACAGAAGCATTTTGTAAAGACGTATCACTGTTGAGCTGGATTTCTGTTTTATAAGAACTTTGAACAACTGGGACTGGGCTATTTAAGAGGAAAGCCTTCTTTTGCATAAACCAGCACATTCATTAAGGTCTTAGGAGGCCCTTCTACTCATACTGCTTTTGGTGGAGAGACACTTGAACAAGGCTCTTCTCTTCAGTTGCCCTCACGCTCTGAGAAGACTTTCCATTAAATATTGCTGTCTCCTTGTAGTACTTATATCCCAACTGTTAGGAAAAATGCACTTCTTCAGGGAGGCATTTCTGGGCGTAGATCTTTATTACCAGCTTGATGGAACTCATGATAGCTTATGTTTCAGTTGTTTTTATTATATTGGTTTTGTCTTGTAAACTTCTTTAGTATAGGAAGCCAACAAACAGCTGTATTTGGTAAACAAGCCAAAGCAAACTTTGATGTCAGCCTTAAATGACATTATTTACTAATGAGTCAGAAAACTGTCCAATATGAGGAACTTCAAAACAAACCACACAAAGTGTTTTCAATTGGACTCAAGAATGTTTCTGGCAACTCCTAATGCTAGCTCAATATCCACAACTAATGCATGACAGGAGTCTTAGGCCATGCTTACCTAGAGAAACATTTCAATAGTTTAGCCCTAACTTAAAGTCATGCCTCTCCCCCCTGCCCCTTTGAGGTGGTAGTTTGGAAAGTTTTGAAAGCTTTTCTTTCTATGCAGTAGTTTGTTGGAATTCTTTTTTTATGATTGTTATTGGTTATTTGTTGACATAGAACCCCCTCCCCCAAGATCTTTTCATGAATTTTTGAGAATTATACTGAAGAAATGGATGATATCTCAGTGGACTATACACAATCTCCTACTGAACAAAGTTAAAACCTGATTGATTTCTTCAGAACAGTTTTTCTATCAGTAATTGCTAGCTTTGTGCGTCCTTTTCCTTTGGAGAGCTAACCACCTGGTAAAAATGCATTATTATTATTATTATTATTATTATTATTATTATTATTATTATTATTATTATTATTATTATTATTATTATTATTATTATTATTATTATTATTATTATTATTATTATTGTTGTTGTTGTTGTTGTTGTTGTTGTTGTTGTTGTTATTGTTATTATTGTTATTATTATTATTATTATTAAGGAATCTAAAGATATGGAACAAACTGGATGTTAGAGTAGCTTCAACTGTTCAGAACTTTAGAAATACAGTAGGTGAAAGAACAGAAGTGCTGTCAGCCACTTTTTAAAAGAGAAGATTGATAATGGCCATCCAAAGTTTATGTATTAGATGGACTTACATGTGGAAGGTTCTCTGCCACAGTGAACTGTAAAGGACAAGGCAGAAATACAGTTACAGTATGTACATACACTAATAACTTGGTTCCACAAGTCTTGGTGTTATCCAATTTTTAGTGTTATCCGATCCATGTTAAAATCCTATGGGATGGATCGGATAACGTTAAAGCTCCATAGAGATACATTGTAACCGCACAGGCTTTAGCAGTTGTTATCCGATCCATCCCATAGGACCTTAACATTATTCGATCCAATTATCCTGCTCAGATTACTTAACGTTAAGCGATTTTAGCGTTATCCGAGGTAAACGTTATCCGAGGTATTACTATATAGCAAATGTATCCTAAGGATCCATTCACAGATATTGGCCAGAATCCTATTGCTGCTTCACACTTACATTAAGGGAAATCATGTAACTCTTGGTGCCAAATTGGCACTCATTAACAAGGTGCTTGTTAACTTGCCTTGGGAAGCAATAAGCACCTCATTAATGAATGGCAGTTTGCTCACACTATCTTACTCTAGCATAGACTGGTGATAGGATTTTGGCCACTCAATACACTACACATAAAACAGTATGATCCATGAAGTACATACAGAAAATACATTTGGCAATGTTATATACCTTGCCGCCCCTTCCCCTATGCCCACCCCAACAATATTGTATTGTAATGTAATGTAATGTATTGTCTGTAAGCCGCCCTGAGTCGCCACAGCGAGTGGGCGGCAATATAAATTTGAAATAATAATAATAATAATATAGACCCTATTCAAATAACATTTTTACACAGCTATTAGCTACACTTAATAAGAGTCGGGTTCTCCCGAGTGGGGCGGGGTAATAAATTCAATAAATAATAATAATAATAATAATAATAATAATAATAATAATAATAATAATAATAATAATAATAATAATAATAATAATAATAATAATAAGGCATCCATGTGACTAATGAGTCAAATAAATATGCTGACATGGAAATAGTTCAGTCACACACATTTTTTTTAAAAAAGAGCAACCAAACAGATTAAGGGTAAAAACCTTCACACACTTGTTAGAAAGCAGGCCATACTTAACACAATGGGGATTAAACAAAGATAGCACAGCTGGATTTCAAAAACATTCTTAGTTTTATCACTGTATAAATCAACATCTCACATGATTTTTTCCCATTCAGCTGTATTACATGTAAGTTCAGATATATCTGCATCTATAACTATCCTTTTGTCATAAGTAGGTAAGCATAAAAAAGAGGTTATTATTTAGTTAACTGTGGGAACATGTTAATGTTGATTTGCAACAAATCAGAGCATTTAACACAGCTTTTCTTTTAAACAATAGAATGAAATCTGTCCGCAAAAAAATACAAATCTTTAAAAACTAAGAGCTGGGCATTTACTATGTTTGACATTGAATGAAACAAAAATTTATTCCCCTCATTGTCTTCAGGTATTTTAAAATGTTATAGTAAAATTAAATCTGATAACAGAGTACAGTAAATGGCCAGTATGTCTGAATATGGTACAAAGAGACTATAAACACGACAAACTCAAAACACATTTCTTTACCCTGTTTACTGTTTGATTCCTCGCTTTGTAGTTAAAGTCTTTGATTTAACTCCTGCATTGTTAAGAGAACAGGCATCCAAATTATATTTGCAGAAAGGAAACATAACACAGCTCCCATCTAATAATTGTTTTGTCTTCTATGATTGGTTGCAGTTTAATATTAGTAACATATCCTTTAAACCCATGAGGGAAGCCAATACTGTATTACCTTTTCCTATTAAAGTTGAACTAGAATCTTAACGAGTAGTCATTACAAGATCATACCGCTAAGCAACACCTTAACTCACTGCTCCCCTTACATAATTGCATCAGTATTACCATTAGAAAGTAGAAATACATCTGAAGAAGATGCACAGTAAAGACCGGCATTTCATGATTACATTATTAAACATTATGGGGGTTCAGGCACAGTAACATTAATGTTTTTATTCACTGGCTCTTGATCGGCATTAAGTACAGCTCACAGACAAGGCGACATACTAAATGTTTGTTCTCAACAGATTTTAATTCATATTGGAAATTTGCCATACATGTTACTTCACGTGTCTTTGGCTGCCCTCCAGGGGGTGTGAATGAGCTGCTAATTTAATTTCACTACAGTGCTCAGAGACTACTGCATTACCAGAGCTGATTCATGCTTCACCAGCCATATGAAACAAAATCTGAATCTAGAATCTGTTGTCAGGAACTGATCTGAATCTAGAATGTTTAGACAACAAAGGATTCACTAAAGTGTCTGAGACAGAAACCCTGGCATAGCAACATTCTTCCATATCTGAATGAAAATGCTTCCTCTTGCAATAATATCTTAGAACTGTAGAGTTGAAAGGGACCCCTGTGGAACATCAAGCCCAGCCCCTGTCAAGGAGGCACAGTAGGGGAATCAAACTCCCAACATTTGGTTCCACAGCCAGACACCAAAACCACTGTGCAATCCAGCAGTTCACTACGTTCACTTGTTATTAAAGAAAACGATTAGACTTTGTACATTGGCAAAGAAGGATTAAGATGAAACTCATGTTGGAAAAGTTAAAATTTTAAAAGAACACACATACATTTGATGTCATTTTCAAAAGAAAAATTTCTCTTAGAATTCTGCTAACACTCTAGAACTTTTGCAGAAGAGGGACTATATCAGGAATCTGTTAGTGCCCTTCTCTAAATCTTTACAGCTTGAAAGTTAGTTACCATGGCCAGTTGAGTGAATCTTTTATACACATGGCTGTCATTACTCATTCTCAAGAAAAGGGTTAGGGATAATTTGTTCATTTGTTCATGGGAAGGAGAAGCACTCCTACTCTGGACTTGGGCCACCTATGGAACTGAGTACTTCAAGATTTCACATGCAGTGACAATACAACTCGCAGAAGCACAAAGAGCTCAACATAAGCCTGCTCACTGATAATATTCAACTAGCTCAACAATTTCCACATCTGATACAAACAAGTACAGTTGTACCTCACTTAAAGAGCATAATGCATTCCACAGGATTGCTCTTTAAGTGAGTTTGTTATTTAAGCGAAACACCATTGTAAGTGACAGATTGGGGGGGATTGTGAACCGATTTATTTGTTATGCGAGTTTTTGGTTGGTTTTATTTGTTAAACGAAGCGAACATTCAGAGAAAATTCTGCTCTTTAAGTGAGTTACTCTTTAAGCAAAATGCTCTTTATGCGAGGTTTGACTGTACCTATATTTGGGAAGCTGGGATACTATGAAGAAAATGACTGCCCAAAACTATAGTCACTGACACAGGAGAAGGGGCAAAATGTGGCCACAAGGCTACTTTTGTGCCCCCGTGAAATCCCTAAGCCAGGGGTTCCTAACCTAAGGCCTGTGGGCCAAATCCAGCCTGCAGTGCCATTTCATGTGGGGCCCCCCACCCCTCCAAGGGCATTTGAGAAACAAAATGGCCACCCCTTTGAAGCAGTTGGGATAAAAGGCTACCCCCATCATGCAAGCAGCACACTATGGCCATCTGGCCCTCGAAGCTGACTGAAAGAGTGTTACCTAGTCCCCGGCTTGAAAAGGTTGGGAACCCCTGCCCTAAGCACAGAAAAGAGTATTTTGAGATTTTAGACATGAGGGGGAATTTGCTCCTGGAGGCTCTCAAGAGTGGTAATTTTTTAAATTGGGAGCAGCCCCTTCAAGTGCTAAAACACCCCATAAATCAAAACTAGAAGTGGACCACCTGTGAATGCTGAAGGTAAAATGTCTGACCTTTAGACCTACTAAGAATGTCTATACCTGCCCTAAGCCATTTGGCCAAACAGGATCAAGAAACTCTGAGTATCTTCCTGAGCAGAAGCTAGGTTTACCATATGTTGGCCACCAGAGACATCTACTACAGTAAAACCTCGCATAAAGAGCGCCTCACTTAGAGACTAAGTCACTTAAAGAGCAGAATTTTCTCTGAATGGTCATTTTGCTTAACAACTAAAACCAACCAAAAACTTGATTAACAACTAAATTGGGGTTTGCTATCCCCACTGCCAGGAGGTACAATTGGTCACTAACAATGGTGTTTCACTTAAAGAGCAAACTCGCTTAAAGGCCAATCCCGTGGAACACATTATGCTCTTTAAGCAAGATACCACTGTATATATCAGTACTTCAGTACTGGTTTCTTTCTCTACTTCAAGATGGCTTTGGTCAAGTGTTTGATGCAGATGTTTGGAGACACTCTCCAGAATGCCAGTTATATGGGGAGAAACCTGGCAATCATAGTCAATTGGTCACTACTATCAGATATCTGGTACAACCTTGCTAGTACATTCATTAGCTGGTTTGGGCACCCTTCAAACTTCTTCCACACATTACTCACTTTCCTGTTTCTCTGGGCATACTACCTTTTAAAATACAGTGGAACCTCATACAACAATCGCCCCGTATAACAATGAAATCACATAACAATTAGGTTTTGGTGGGAAAAGGCATCTCACATAACAATTTTTCCTATGGAAAAAATCGTACAATTTTTCAACAGGAAAAACCACTTCACAAAAAAAATTGTCGTACGATACATTCCATAGGGAAAACTGCTATACAATGCAATTGTTTCATACAACAATCAGCCCTCTGGAATGGATTAAAATCATTGTATGAGTTACCTCTGTATTTCCTAAGAAAAATCACTTGATCACCAGATAAAAATTTATTGTTTGAGGCCTTGTATCTGTTGATTATAATTCTGAAGAAATCTATTTGCTGCATTTTAACCCCTCTTTAATCTACAGTGGGATGCTTAAACTCAATAAAAAGTGGAAGAGTAATTTTTAAGATAAAAATTAATGGGATGTCTTATGTGATGCTGCCTGACACATACACTGGACTATGGTAGGAGACAGTTATCCTTCAAATCCCTGGTCATTCCTGCCAACCCATCTTCAAGCCATCCACGCTAGTAAATCACTGAGGTCATGCTAGTTTGGGCTTCACTTCTGAATTCACTTCTGAGAGATTTTATGAGGAAAACCATCTTGGAAGGTTTTTGTTAGGTCAGTGGTAGGGGGCGCTGAACTATAATGTGGAACTTCCTTATGAGTGGGCTCCTAATCCCACCCTTCTTTTAGCCCATTCTTCTGACAATACTGTGAAAAAGAAATGCAGGAAAACCTAGGATACAACCAGCAGAGAAGAGGCAGGAAAAGGATAAATTAAAAATATAAAATTTTAGAAAACAAATTAAAATATGTTTTAGAAAACTGAGAACTGTAGATAACACAAGTTTTGCTTATGTGGCTAACACATTGTTTGTTGTTTTTAAATACCACTGGCATATTATGTTGACGATCCAAATAGACAGGAAGTGGAAAAAATACACTCAGTTAATTAAAAAAGCATGTTCTCACAACAAGACAAAGTCCTCAGAGTTAAAGTGTTTCAACTTTTTCTTTTCATCATCAGAGAATAACGCTCTCTCTTCCTGGACTGGGTTCATCATAAAATCATAGTCTTTAGAATGTCCATTTACAAAAGTAAATAAAGGATATTTTTCCTTAGATGAACATTTCAGAATCTGTAGTAAAACATAGTATCAGAAGAAAATCATGGGTTAGTAAATGAAAAAGTCATCTTTAAAACATGTGTTCATCAAGTGAGCACTTATTTTTAATGTAAAACAGGACATGAAATAATACCAAGCAAACCTTTGTGTTTCTCAGAGTCTTATATCAATAATCTCCTCTGTAGACAGATATGCCTATTTCATCTGTATGGGAGAACACCCATGTTTTTGCACAATAGAAATACACAAGTCACCATATCAGATCTTAACCAGAATCACAACAAAAGATAAATGAATCACTCAATTTGTCAGTTCTTTTTTTTTTAAGCTGAGCAAGCTCTTTGGAAAGATAAAAATCTGTTATGGATTTTCTGGTTTACAGCTCTTTTATATCACATCAGTTATCTGGTCAGTTATCATTTTAATCAGCTAAATTATATGTATGTTTGTAGCACTATATTACAAAATGCTCACAGTAATAATATAGCAGTTAGTCTTTAAAGTGCTTCAGTGTTTTTATATATTTTTTCTGATATATTACAAAGTTATAGTAGCCTATATATAAGGTTCTGGGGTATAGGCTGATTAAATTAGAAACCCCAAAGACAGTTTTCATGACAAAATTAATCTGACACTGAAAAGAAAATCTAAATTGTATTCAAAAAGGATAATCCATTCCTAGGACAATAACTTAGAAAATCATGGCTGTAGTAAGACAGATGTCCATGATAAATATTGTTCTTTGTAGTTTTATAAAGTGTTGTACTTTATTCCACTCTTCTTTAATCACACTCCTCTGATAACAATGTGGGAAAAAAGTACAAGAAAAACTGAGACACAATCAGGCGCATGCTGGTATATCAGGCAATTGGGCTTTGTTCACCCCACCCCCCAAACTGGCACCCCACCATTCCCTGTCCATAGTGCCCTGCACACCCCTGGACACAATGAGTGATACAAGAAAGAAAAGGTAGAAAAAGAAGGATCTTTTAGGAAAGGTAGGTTTTTAGGAAGCAGATATAGAGCTATAAATCTCAAAGAATGAAATAACTGAATGCTGCCTTTTAGTTTTTTGCTACTGGATCAATGCAATTCCACTCAACAACAGAAGTTTGTGGCCTCATGATGGCTGTTTGGTAGCCTGTGAAATTAGCTGGCAGGCCTATTCTTTCTAATTGACAGGTGTCTTGCAACATGACAGCCACCGCCACCACCAAGTGAACAGCGCCTGATGAGTTCCCCCCCATTACACATAAATGTATACACTCATGTGGTTTTGAAAGACAATACATATTGGTCTGCTGGTTTTAGTGGTGTCTTTGAATTTAGGAGAGAAGATTACAGCTAGCTAGAATTAAGTAGTCCATCTGCCAAATACCAAGCCTCAAGAGAGATTAAGACAATTTAGAGGGGCAAAAGTCCTACCACAAAACAAGTCTTTGTGCAACTTTTGACATTAACCGTTCATTCTTTCTATACCTCTGATAGCAGTACTAGATAAGAAGCTGGTACAAGAGCTATGAGACTCAGTAAAAGTTAGGATTCGAATGAGAACCTTGCTCAATCTGAACTTTGGTCTGCATTTCTCAGAACAGTCCCCATTTAATTCTGAGCTCCCTTCTCTTAATCATGTCCTAGAAACTTCCTTTAAAAGAAAGATAGTAATCAAATGTCATGCCAAATGCAATGCCCATGTAGGAAAATAATACGTGCAAATAGATGAAAAATATTGTGACTATTTTTTTAAAAATTGTTTAAGCAGGCCATCTTGTACTCTGCTAGAATAATTTTCTAGTTTGGAAGGCAACCACAAAAGAGAATTCCCTGTTTAGTAACATAAACACCTGCTTCAAAGGTAGCATTTCCTTTCTCTAAAAATAAATAAATAAATTCTTGTTGAAGTGCTCATATGAGTAATACCACGATAAAGCAAAAATCATCATGCTCTAGAAATAATCTGGATTGCTGTTGTCTCTTACAGAAGAAGTTCTCCTATTTATAACTCTTCATGGCTTGCATAGTTGGCAGCTGTAAAGCATGAATTATCAACCAGGAAGTTCCCAATTTAAATGTCATCTCAGCCATGAACTTTCTAGCTTCAGGCAAGCTATCCTTTTAGCTTTTCCTTCTACCATCCACTCTTTAAGATGACATCTGTAACATGAATTTCACTACGTTTCAACAGATGGTATGGGCAAAACTAGACCCCACAGTAGAAATTAGCAGCTATTTTTTGGGAGATCAATTTCCAAAATCCCTAAGCCAACACAACCACAGCTCTTACTCCCATCATTCCTGAACAGTTAGAAATGGTAATTTGAAGTACCAAACTAACAAACAAATAAGTTAGGTTAGGATAAATCTTTAAATATTCTTCCTAGACTTTTTAGGCAGTGGGCCAGTCACTATGGCCTATGGGCCAGATCTGGCCCCTGATGCCAATTCATCTGGCCCACAAAGCCCTCATTGCTCCCAAAAGCAGATGAGGGCTTTGGGGGCTGGATAAACTGGCATCAGGGCCAGATCCAGCCTGCAGGCTTTAGTTTGGGCTCCCCTGTCCTAGACCCTTTATTATTCTTTGGAAAGCCCACTTCTTAATACTGAGCAACACCAAACATTGTAAAGAAGCCTTTGCTAATGTCACTTGAAAAATGCCACTCCTAAACAAAAGTTTATCCAATCTTCTTAGCATTATATTTGAAAGTCTATAGTGCTATTGAGCAAGGTAAATCTTTATTACAACTTGATGAAACTGAACAGTTGAATAGATGGCAGTAATCATGAGCAAAGAAGACAAAATGAAATGTTTCACTGTAATAGAACAGTAGTTTCCTTTTCATGTGTTGAGTGGAACAACATTCTTGCCTTTCTTCCACATCCAATGCAATAAACAAACCTATGCTTATTTGTATCAAGGATTAAAAGTGTCATTGTAAATTGAAAATGGTCCTAAGTTACAGTAATAATATTTTAATTTGTAAATGTAACAAACATACTAACAAGTAATCACATACAATTCAGTTTGATTTAATATTTCCATTTAAAATCATCCCCCAAGGAATTGATTGCATTGTTTACATTAAAGGTAACTCAAGGACTGGAAAAGGGACTCCTGCAGAAATATTTTCGCTTAAAGGCTGCCACCTTGTGGGACAATCCTGTACATGGTCTTGTTTCACCAGCATAAAGCATTACATATAGGCTACGATGAATTTCACTTGACAATAAATTTATTTACCTGTCTTGTGAAATCATTTACTGTTTTCCAACCATTCCCCTAACTGGTTTTTAAGATGCACTTTAGTTAAGACACTTCTCTCCAATTATAGACGTCTTTGCTGCAAAATACTTAATGTGTGTGTAAATAATGCATTATCTTCATGCGATACCTATATTGCCTTTGTGGATTTTATCATTTACTTGTACTGAGGGAATCAGACCACAGGAATATGATAAGCCTGCACATTTATTTTTGCCAATTCATAATACAAGCCCAAAGCACTATATCTAAACACGTTTTATTTAAACCATCTCAGAGAAGAATGAACAGGTGAAGTCTCAGTTTCAGCATGTGGCTGCTTACCTTAGTTATTTCCTCAGAAGCCCTCTCAAAACTTTGCACATTAGGACAATACAGGCCTATTGTGCAACTAGGATCCATCTTTTTAAATGACATCTTCTTCGGGGAAGGGCAGTGGAACGACTGCAATTGGCAGGGGAAAATACTTTCAAAATGGTTTAAAAGTGTAAGAGAAGATAAATGATACAGCAGCACTCATTTGTTAACAAGCAGCTAGTGTTGCAGCTCAGTTAATAAGAATGCCTCTCTACAGAAAAACAATTGCCACTAAAGACAACTAAAAAGCAAAAAGAAAATAAGACCTGTGGCACCTTTAAAATTAATAGTTTTATTTTGCTAAATGTCTTATGAATTCTTACACCAAAAGTAATAACTGTATAATACTGTAGCATGTTTGGTTTTTTTTTAAAATTTTCATCATATCTTTCTATAACAAATGTGGTTTTTTCCATACACATATTTAATAAAATGGATGCTGTTTAGATACTTATTAAAATGATACAGAATGATGTTTCCAGTAGGAATAAGACATTAATCTACCTCTGCTTTTCCCTCTCTTCCTCAAAAATCAAAATGTTCTCTATTTTAAGATCTAGCTACCTCTTTCAGGGAAGTCCATGTGCTGTTTACTGTATATAGTCGAGTATAAGTCTCGTTTTTCAGTATCAAAAACTGAGCCCCAAAAAGAGGAAACGGCTTATCCTCGGGTCAGTGACCATGAGGGTCCCAAGACCGCATTAGATTGAGATGAACCAAAAATTTAATTAATTTTACCATATTTTTATGTATTTTGATTATTGAAACACTAGCAGCAGCTACATTCCCCATCCTTGGCTTACACTTGGGTCAATCTATTTTCTTGGGTTTTCATGGCAAAATTAGGTACCTCGGCTTATATTCAGGTTGGCTTATGCTCGAGTATATACATTATGTAGAACTCTATTTCAGTTCTCAGAATTTGGGTTGGAGAGCAATTGGAAAGCTGTCTTTCTTAAATCCTGGAGTCACCTAGTGAATGTAAATGAAGGAAAGGCCCATTCTGAGGATGAGGAAGCCATTTTGGCACTTTTCTGGACCTTGGCAGGCCACATTCCTCTCCTTTACATCAGCATCCCATGGAAAGCCTCTCCCCCTCAAAAAAAATGGTGGAGAGGATTTTATAATATACCATTTAAATTCAATTGGGCCCCAGGATCAGTTTTAAACAAACAAACCCTGTCTCCTTTGTTTTTAAAAGTGAA
This sequence comes from Furcifer pardalis, assembly GCA_030440675.1. Taxonomy (NCBI): domain Eukaryota; kingdom Metazoa; phylum Chordata; class Lepidosauria; order Squamata; family Chamaeleonidae; genus Furcifer; species Furcifer pardalis. The sequence goes on from CP126891.1 coordinate 196,174,770, forward strand.
ATTGCAAAAAAAATGGTGGAGAGGATTTTATAATATACCATTTAAATTCAATTGGGCCCCAGGATCAGTTTTAAACAAACAAACCCTGTCTCCTTTGTTTTTAAAAGTGAAATTGCAGTGACTGGTTGCCATTCCCACCTAACACAGGCTAGAATTACTTTCTCTGTTAAGAAAGCAATTTCTGTTAGTGTTTGAAACTTTTAGAGAAGAAACTTATTACATGCGCTCAACATTAAGGTCTCATCCAAGGGAAGCAGGTACTGTACATGCTTCTTGCAATGAGATACCACCCAAGGTCAGCACATTGTCATAATGCAATTTTACCCCCAACCTACAGAAAATGAGGGCCGGTTCTCAGAGGGTTTCAGGGCAGTTGTTTTTTTAAAAACCTGACAAACTGAACCTGACAAGCTAAACAATCAACATTACCTCAGGAAGCAATGGCTTCCGTAAACCATACAGGCTAAGATTTCATGTTCTGCTTCCCCTCTCCTTCCTAGTCTAACTGTGTTTCGTTCCTACCTGATCATTACACAAACTTTCAGTACAATATGCCAAGTCATAAATAAGAACCAGTACATTCGGTGGCTGCTGATTTGCAGTCTAATTCTTTCCCACAGTCCACCTTAAACACCCTGTCTATCATAAACAGCTCCTTGTTTTGTTTTTAAACACATCAACATACATCTAAAAGACAATACAGTAATACCTCGGATAACGTTTACCTCGGATAACGCTAAAATTGCATAATGTTAAGTAATCTGGGGTGGAGAATTGGATCGAATAACGTTAAGTTCCTATGGGATGGATCAGATAACAACCGTTAAAGCCTGTGCGGTTACAATGTATCTCTATGGAGCTTTAACGTTATCCGATCCATCCCATAGGATTTTAACATGGATCGGATAACAATAAAAATTGGATAACACCAAGACTTGTGGAACCAAGTCTTAGTGTTATCTGAGGTATTACTGTATTATAAAAATGCACCCCAACATTGGTCTTTATAGAGAATATAAACAGATCTTCCTTGCATATCTAGAAGAATTAGTTCACATAACTCCAAACACAACATCAGAAGAGGACTCTGGTAGATTGTGTGTGTGTGTGTGTGTGTGTGTGTGTGTGTGTGTGTGTGTGTGTGTGTGTGTGTGTGTGTGTGTGTGTGTGTGTGTGCGCGCGCGCGCGCGCGCGCACTTCAATGCAATTTTTAAAAGGAAAAAGATATTGCCATTGTTGACCGAATTAATTTCATTAAGTCAATATTTACAACAGCAAATGAATGTGCCCTGTTAGGTATACTTAGGGCTGATATGTGCTATAACAGCACATTTATAAAAACCACATCACCCATCAGACTAAAATGCAAGGATGTAATAAAAGGGCTATTAAATCTTTCACCTGAACACTTTTACAGAAAACTTCTGTGTATTTCCTAGAAGTGTGCTCTATCAAAACTTACAGCTGTTGTTGTTGTCATTGTCAGGATTTGGCCAAATGCATCTCCAAGGCCCACTAATACACCTATTTACATTTAACTGGGGGTAAAGATAAAGGTCGCCCTTGCTCGAAAGCCAGTCATATCTGACTCTAGGGTTCAGTGCTCATCTCTGTTTACAGCCAAAGAACCAACACTGTCTGCATCTGCAGATGTTTCTGTGGACATATGGCAGGCATAACTAAACACCAGAGTGCACAGAATGCTATTTACCTTCCCACCGAAGTGGTACCAATTTATCTACTTACAATTTCTTGCTTTTGAACTGCTAGGTTGGCAGGAGCTGGGACAGAGATGGAAGCTCACTCTGTCATGTAGCACTCAGGTCTCGAACTGCTGACCTGCTGACCTTCCAGCCGTCAAGTCCAGTATCTTAACCACTCAGCCAACGCAGTTCCTTAACTGGGGGGTGGGTTTGGCTAAAAACTCCCTTTGTGCCCTCTGTGAGTGTTAGGGCAATTTTGCTACATCTGACCACTGTTAAATATAACAAACACCTTTTGTTTCAAAAGTATGGGGTTGGGGGTCATGGAAGAGGTTCTGCAAATTCCAGCAATGAGCATAAGCAGCTCCTGGACCCCCAAAGATTGCCCACCCTTGCCGTTACTCCTTGCATTATAAATTCCATGTGAAAATGAAGAAACTCATGGAAGTGTGACACAGCACAATGGGAGAAGACTACTCAGGTAGTAAAACCCGTTTTAGGAACCAAGCTATGGTTGTTAATGGCAAAAGCCTGATACACTGGTAAAATCCAGTGGAGGCATATTTCACTGTATATAAAGCATCAACATTCAACACTTATTTTGCCTTTATGATTTTTTATTATTTTAAGTTTAAAAGGCAGGGGAAGCAAACATCTTAGCAATTAGTGTTTGGTTCTATATGAAGCAAACAGTGTCAGTACTATATCCATCCTACCTCGAGGGGGAAATCCTTTACGCTGACATCTACAAAACACTGGCAGTAATGAGGATCCAAGTAAATCAAGCTGTCATCTACAAGGACAAAACAAAAGACAAGTAATTCAAAAAAACACCTTATTATTACACTGCTTACTATCCAATTTCTATGCAGAACAGTGGGGGGCGGGGAAAGAAACCCCCAGCAAGTAGCTGCCTGGCAGACTGATATTCATTGATGGAAACATAGGTTTTTGCAGGACAGATTAACTTTTACATAATCAAATATGCTTGTAGAAGCAGAATTTTGATAAAGTGATGAGACTGTCATTTAATTTTTGGAGATAAAATTACTTTTACAAACACACAATTACATTCCAGGAGTTTGCAAATGAAAAATGCATTGTACTTCCTCATCTTGACAGGAAGAACATATTTGCTTGTCATCTGGTCATCAACCTGTACCATTTAAACTACTAAAGGGTAAATATATAACTAAGAGCTGCCAGCGAGTAAGTAGCGAAAGATTCACAGAGTTTGATGGAAGAGATAAATTATGCCTTGTTTGTGCAACAAAGAAAATTAAATGTACGTTTTACAGAATCTAATTATCATATGGGGCAAATGACAAATGGCTGGACTTCGGAAAGGCTGATAAATTAATAAAGTACTCATTTTGCTATTTTAATCATTCCACTTTCCATGGGTCTTTCATTGACTCTTATGTAGTAGGGGAGAGGGTGGGGAAGGTAGCTGATTAAAAACACCAACCTTGAAATCCAGCAAAGTAATATGACTGTTTTGGTTTGCCACCAATAATACCAATGCAGTATTCAAGACTCAAAATTCCCTGTCATAAGAATGAAAAGTAAATTCAGATTTAAGACTTCAGGAAGATTACAATACTATAGGCTGAATCCTACGGTAGCCAGTTTCAACTTTATATAAGCTGCTTTGCCAACAAATCCCTCAATGCACCAAGCCTTTCTCATTTTCTTCTCTTATAAAGCAAAATAAACACAAAGCAAAAAACCCTCAGTACACAAAAGACTAAAAATATTTCATGTACAAAAAATGTAAATCCTGCATTCAGAGGGGTTTAGACCCTATTCATAGAGCACAACAAATGAGTACAGTAAACAGTTCTCCTTCAGAACATTTTTCAGTCAAGTCCCCTCAAATACATCACTTTCTGAGAACATGAAGGTTTGTCAACCTTAAGATCAATGTTATCCTATTTCCTTTAGAAACAGGAAGTTGCAATCGACTGTAATTTTGCTCTTGTGTCAAAAGTAAGTATTCATGCAAATAAATGCAGCTGCTTACATACTGCCAGTAGTGCTAAAGTATTCTCTGGGTAGTTTACAAAGGAATTATGCAAACTACAGTTTGTCCCTAACAAGCTGTGTATTCTTTTTTACTGACCTCAGAAGGTTGAATCAACCTGGAGCTTGTCAGGAATCAACCTGGAGCTTGTCAGGATTGAATTCAGCTCAGGAGCAGAGTTTTGACTGCACTATGAGAGCTCTCTATTTATTTGAATGTATAGCACACCCGTTGCCTTATGATCCAAAGATGGGATCCATATATAATAGAAGAATGTATAAATCCACAGTCAAAAATTGTTTCCAAATGCAACTATGTTAGTCTTGTTCAGCACATATAATAAAAATAAACCCAAAACATCAAAATAAAAATAAGGTGCATACATCTTTTTTGGTTTTTATTTTTTGTTATACAAATGGTATGTGTATCTTGACTGCCTTATACCACCACTATTTTATCCAGGGCAATTGGTTCCTGAAGAACCAACAGTTTTCCTACACATGAGACATGTAATGCTTCTTTTTTCAGGTCTTCGAATACATCTAATTACTCTTTTTAAAAACTAAAATAATAAAAACCAATAAACCCAGCAAAATATTGCTATTTCACTTGGTGCCACTGATTACTTCCAACTACTAAGATCCTTATGGAACAGGTTTAATTGGAATAGAGCATTAGGGCTCCCCGGTGTCTGTAATTACTAAAGAATCAAATCCGCCCTCTTTTTCATACAGCAGATGCCACAGCTATATGTGTGTATAAATTCAGATTATGCCAGTCCTTCCCTACATCGCAGGTCAGCAAATGAAAGGAAATCATAACATTAAATCCTCTCACAGCCCAAATAATCCCTGCATACCATCATTTTATTTTTCACACACACACACACATACAACACAGGCCTTGAATTCTCCTGTAACAAAACTGAATTTGGCTTATCTCTGGGTGGTAAGAGAAACAAAATTGCTCCCTCTTCCCTCTAGATCAGGCTTCTACTTCTAAATGAGAGTTTGGCAGGTCAAGATTGAACTTTCCTTTTTAAAATGTCACCTCTATCCTTCTCCTTAAAATGTGAGGTGAGGAAAGTAAAATAAGTTTCTGCAAACAGAATATGAAGAAATGCTACAATCATAACATATCAGAGAGTGAACAAAAAAAAAAAAGAAGAAGACAAAAACGTTGTGGCACTTTAAAGACTAACTGTTGTCTTATAATGTTAACTTTCGTGGATCAAGGCCACTTTGTCAGACATACCTGTATTTGCCGGCGTATAAGACGACTGGGCATATAGACGATCCCCCAACATTTCCATTCAAAATATAGAGTTTGTTATATACTCACCGTATAAGACTACCCCCTTTTCCGCACACCAAATAAAACATAAAAGAACATCAGATTTGATTTCAACATCTCCCTGTGGCCGGCACTAGTGCGCAAGTGCGCATGTGCGAGCTCTGCATAGACAAGGGGCGGGCGGAGTACTGCTGCTTCCCGCCGAGCAGAACGGGCCGGTCACGCCGAAAAGGCTGGCACCCCGTCTTGCTGCTAATGCTTGCCGCAGCCACGCTGGATACCGCACGACACTGGATGGTATGTAGAATGAGGTGGGTGGGCATGGGGAGGCCACTATGGGCACCAGGCAGGCATCGGGAAGCCACTATGGGCAGCTATGTCTATCCCAACTGAAGTGCACCCGGCGTATAAGATGACCCCCCCACTTGGAGGCATGTTTCTCAGGGGGGAAAAGTAGTCTTCTACGTCAGCATATACAGTAAGAGTGAGACTTCATGACATCCATTTGTATACATGTGTATAAATGGATGCCATGGGGTATACAGAAAGAGCCCTCTCAAAGATTGCGCTATTTTTGAACCACAATTGGGTATACCCTGGTAACAGCAACCTTATGTTGCCGACTAGTCTTTCTCACACTAGGTTGGGTGAAAGGAACTGCAGAATGAACTCACCAAAAGGAGTCTTCATTTTGGCAGTTTCATGTCTGGCCTAGACACAGAAGAAGTAGAATGGATGCCATGGAGTCTCATTCTTATGTCTGACGAAGTGGACTAGATCCACAAAAGCTAACATTAAAAGACAGCAGTTAGTGCCACTTTTTTGCCATTTTGTTTTGTCTAATATGCTTGAAACATAGACTAACACAGCTACCATTGCAAAAAATCATAATATAAAGGGACTATAAAACAGTGGTTCTTAACATCATTCAATACCTGATTGTTTACTAATATTTGAGTCTTATGTACAATATAGAAAACACTGGTAAGAGACAAAGCAACAGAAGACTGCCATGCCTGCAGGCTATTTGAAAGAAAAGGACTGGAAGTGATCGCTTTAACACTTAAATGTGGGGAACAGATGAAAAGCCTAAGTAATATTTTAAAATCAAAGTCTCGCAAGGACATACATTGAAAAAAACATCCATAGAAGTAAAACAAATCAGTTTTTATCCTGGAATATTTTATCACCAAAGCAGCCATTCAGAGACCAGAATAGTTTGTAATTGGCTTCACAGGGAATATATGTGTTCTGCAATTATATCTGCATACTGAAATTTCAAATTTCTGAAGTCAAACTTTATGATCTACTGCTGTGAAAACCATAAATACATTTAATAGATTGAAGATTACCATTCTTAACTTTCTTACCATTCAGCAGTACTTTCTGAAAAGTGATAGAATACACTGCGTACCTTTATAAACTCTAGGTATTCTATGTTGGTTCTTTCACCACCAAGTCTTACTGGAATTAATATGATCACAGATTTGGCCTCTGATTTTTCAGAATCCATAGAAGAGCGCTGCATATCAACTACATCAGACTTGTAAACTTGAAAAAGACACAAGGTAAGACTAGGTCAGTGATGGCGAAACTTTTAGAGTCCAAGTGCCCAAACTGCAACCCCAAACCTACTTATTTATTGCAAAGTGCCAACACAGCAACAGGGGAGGATGGAAACACTCCCATTGGGCTGCTGGGCAGAAGGATGGGTGAACTTTGCACTGGGGAAGGAAGAAGCACTCCTATTGGGCTGCTAGGCAGAGGAGTGGGGTGGACTCTGTGCTGGGGGAGAGAGGAAGCACTCCTATTGGCCTGCTGGGCAGAGAGGCGGGGTGAACTCTGTGCTGGGATGACTGCTTGGGTGCTCACAGAGAAGGCTCCGAGTGCCACTTCTGGCATGCATGCCATATGTTTGCCATCACTGGACCGGTTGATTTCAGCACATTTACATATTTTTACCAAGACAGGAAAGGGAAGAACCAACTAAGCAAGCATAGGTATCCACTAATTTGAATGCTTTTGATTCCAATTTCTGTCAATTTTTGGCAGCACCAAAAAATGGCCCCAGATCCTGGAAATAGTAGTAAAGAGCCCTAGAATAGGGAAATCTATGGCATGGAAGAGAATTCATCCATGCAGTGTACCAAGAGTTGAAGCTTAGCTCATAAAAACAATTCAGTAATTTAATCTTCCTTGCCCAGTGACGTCTTCTCAGTTCAAATACATCAACGTAAACATCTGTACCTGTCAAATGACAGCCATATCTTGTATCAGTTAAGCCAGTATTTTACAGATGATATATCGCAGAAGAAAAGCAACTGGGTGTATGAGAATCTTAGGAGGTAACTCACAGCATCATCAAATATTTTATTCCACCACCACCCAAATCTTCTCCTTCAACTGTATTCAGCAGCAGAGTATCAGCACCAGACATCCTGCTTTTATCCAATGATGTTATAGCTGGTCCCCATTGGAACTCTCTGTGTAACTCAAAACATGCTGCATAAAACTCTGAACAGGAGTGGGGGCAGTGTTGAGGGGAAAGAACATCCAGTAACACAATACTGGGTTTAAACTCAAAAAAGAGACTTCAAAGCTACTGGATTTATTGTCTTTCTCATATGTTTCTGTATCTAATGCAGAGTGACCACATTCATTATTATATCAAGACAGAAAGAAATTATATTTTTCACTGATCTAATGGCATGGTGGAGAGAAAATGTCTTACTTATAGTATTTTTTTAAAGAAAGGAGCAATGCATCATTTCAAATAGTTTGTGTACAAGGATGTCAAGAATGAATCTAAGAGAGTGAACCAGTAAATTCAGACCAGTTAATAGCAGATGCTACAGAAGCAAAGAAAGTCAACTGTGTGTTGGACAGTTTAGGAAACAGAACACAATATTCTCATAATCTCTGCGTTAACTTTACCCTTTACAAATGTTATTCAGCCATTTAGCCATTCTGGTTGTGCAGTTGAAATTTTGATTCCTTACCATACAAAAGGAAAGAAAAAGAGGGTGGGAGAGGCTTGTGTGTGTCAGAAGATCTTCCTAAGCAATGTGTCCTTTTAAACAGCAATGCCTCTCTGTTTGTGAAGACACTGTTACTTTCAATACTATATATATTTCAGCACCACAATGAAATACAGTTGTATCTCAGAGCATAATGTGTTCCACAGGATTGCTTTTTAAGTGAGTTTGCTCTTTAAGTGAAACATCATTGTAAATGACCAATTGTGTGTGGGGGGGATTGAGAACCCCGATTTATTTGTTAAGCGAGTTTTTGGTCGGTTTTATTTGTTAAGCGAAGTGAACATTCAGAGAAAATTCTGCTCTTAAGGGAGTTACTCTTTAATTGATGCGCTCTTTATGCGAGGTTTGACTGTACTTTGAAGATCAAACACAGTAGTTAACTGACTTACCTGTACAGTCCTGGGCAACATAGACCGTTATTCCTTGTATTTCAGGATCTCTTGCCTCTTCAACAGCTTTTCTAGATACGAATAAGAGACATATTTCAGGTCCACAACAACAAAATTTGAGCTAATCAGAACATATTCCTCAGGTTGATTCACCCCAAGGAAACCAACAAGCCAGGGATACTTGAAAATTATGGCCTTTATCTGTCACACTGAAAAATTCGGATTGCTATGTAGCCATCAAGTCTGTTGCCAAGAGGAAGGTGGAACTGAATTGTGTGTGTTTTTAAATTAAATTAAATTTATTGAAAATTGCACCTTTAAAGAAAAAGAACTGGCCAAAGTAGCTGATCATTCTTTTTCATTTCTCTTATTTCCATTTAGTAGATAAATAATTGCCAAAAAAAATCCCAACACCTCACTGAAAAAGGTTGTCGCTCATTTTAGTAAGCAAAAAAAAAAAAAAAAAGGCCTGCTAACAAAGCAAAATCAGGACAATTTCATACAGAACATTCATCTTTGAAGGAAAGCCACGTACTTGTTCCTTTTGTTGTTACAAAATATACAAACATTTCCCACGGATAACAGAAAGCTTCCCTCACAGCCTGGAAGCAAAGCAGAGTATGTTCTTGCTAAAAATAATTATGTGCTGTCAATTCTGAGTTATGGTTACCTTACCAGGGTGTCTTAGATTCAAATTATCAGAAGTGGTTTACTAGTCCTTCTTTCTGGCAGCACTTTCAGGACTGTGTAAGCTTTCCCAAGACAAGGCAAGTAACCGCACATACTAGCAACAGCAGTTAGACTTATATACCGCCCCATGGTACTTAGTGCAATCTCAGGGTAGTTCACAAGTTTAGCATATTGTCCCCAACCTTGGAATAGTGGAAAGCTGAGTCAATCTTGTGCCCAGTCAAAATAGACCTCACAATGTTTTGGCTGAAGTACAGCATATGAGCCCATGTCACCCATGCACAGAAATGTAATCCCGATTAGGTCAACATTTTTATATATGGTCAGAAGTGAGGTTTCCTTGTTTAAGTGTGACTTACTTCTATGTAAGTGTGTACAGAACTGTAATCCAAGTCTATTTGCTAAACAATTACCTCCAAATCATGTAACTGAAACCAGATGGACAATTGGATCTACTGTACAGTATTTCCAATATTGCAGCAGTATCTATCTATCTATCTATCTATCTATCTATCTATCTATCTATCTATCTATCTATCTATCTATCTATCTATCTAGATAGATAGATAGATAGATAGATAGATAGATACACACACACACACACAAATCAGGGTTGCAAATCTTGAAACCAAGTGTCTCTCTTTCTCTCTCTCATAAATATCAAGTGAAACTATGGGTAAATATTCACAAGCTTTCTATGCTAAATTTCAATTACGTACCTGTCCAAATTTCACTAGACACTTAAATAACCTTCACCTCTCAAACACAGCTTTATTTCCCCATAGTCTCATTCAAGGTGAATATTCCTGCTATACAAGCACGTGCACCTAATACAAGATGTAAAAAATTTACATCTGCACTTTGGCCTCTTGCGCTTAGAAGACTTAATGATTCAATTTATGGCCATATTGGGAACCACCTAGAACATAAGACTATAAAAATACAAAATCAATGGTGTCCCCCAAAAATGGCATACAAAGACCTCCTATGCTGAGAAATCTGACTTTCAGCATTTTTTAAAAAGCCCAGCCTGAATGTCACAGACCCTTTACTTTTACTATTATGTAATTATAATATTAATAGTCCCATACACTTACAATTTCATAAGAACCTGATGTGTGCAAAGAAATGCTGAAAACATCAATTTTAGACTCTGACAGTTCATTACACTATCAGTACATTACAGCCCCCAGGTTACAGTATTTAAAAAAAAGAGAGAAGTCTATAATGTTATGCATGTTCCAAGGTTAAAAGAGTTGTTAGTTTTTAGAACATTTCATTAAAAGTGCTGTATATAAAGTCTAGCTTTGGAACAGATCTTGGCATCTTTGCTCTCTGGAAGAGGTAGAGGAAGCATTTCAGAAATGGAAGAAATTTAAGCAGAACTCATCAGGGCTACTTTCTTTGCTATGTCTGGGGCACATCCTACACATCTGAATCACTAGTGACTAAAGAAATAAGGCTAAGCTTTAATCGTTATTTTCTCATTTGCTTACAACCTGAAAATACAAATGACATAAGTAAGTCCCGATTCATTTGATGAATCACTGAAAGATAACCTAGATGTGTTTCATATATTTAATTTTTTTACCTCAAAAGGTGTGCTACAATCGCTGGCCCATACCAATCTCCAGCTATTTTTCCAGACTTGTTTCCATATTCTATCAGCCGATGTAAGCCAAAATTTTCAAGTGGAGAGTCACCAAACCAAGATATGATTTTCCGATGGTAATGCTCATCTCTGCTTTCTCTATTTCCCCGGTCCACCTCTGAGCTTCGCTTAGGGTGGCTTGGCTGGTTCTTGAATTCTTTCTCTCCTACAAGCGATGCTTCAAGTGATGTTGTAATCTTTTTTACTGTATGACTCGTCCATGATTCAGAGTCTGGATTTTCAATCACAAGTGCATCTGGCCACGTCCAGTCTGTGACAATATTACAAAGACAGTATAATTCTTTTCCTCACTCCCCTGCTGTTAACAATTTAAGGGATTCCTATTCATTTTAAATTGGTTAAATTGAATAGTTTAATATTAACTGCTAGTAGTTTAAAATGACAGCCAGAAACTTATTGTGATTTTAGTCTGGAGTAAATGAAATTATATTGAGATATGGAAGTAAACTGTAAATAATTGACAAGAAGCTGTTGCATGCCTGGTGCCAACTAAACAACCAGGCAGACAACTTGTTAATTAGCTGCAACTCAGTACAGTAATACCTCACATAACGAGCAAGTAACTTGCTTAACGAGCAGATTTTCCCCAAAAGGCCTGCCTCGTTGAACGAGCAAAAACTCGCTTAACAAGAATGCTGCGACCAGTGCTTAGCTCGGGGTTGAACCGGCATGTGTGCCCATCCTTTCCCCCCAACCCAAGAGCCGATCACACACTGCGATCGGTGTGTGGGTCAGGGGTTGAACCGGCATGTGTGCCTGTCCTTGCCCCTGACCCAAGCGCCAATTGCACGGTGCGATCGGCGCTTGGGTCGGGGGTTGAACTGGCCCACGCACACAATCTCCCCCCCCAAGCGCCAATCACAGCATGTGTAGCGTGGAGTGGTGGCGTGTTTGGGAATGAGAATAGAGAGCGCCCAGTCTCCATCCCAAACATGCCACCGCTGCGAAGCGAAATACATTTCCCTATGGGAAATGTGTTTCACTTAACGAGCAACTTGCTTAACAAGCAACCCCATGGAATGCATGTTGCTCTTTAAGCAAGGTATCACTGTACGCACATAATTTCACTTACTCTACAGAAAAATCCCAGTACGATTGAAAGTTACACATTCCTTTAACAAGGTATTATATTCATATATCTTGAATGTTACACATTTTATTTATTTGTTTGTTTATATCAACTGTAGGCTGACTCTCATGTTAAGGAGCATCAAGGTGGCTTCCAATGTTAACACAGATAATTCTAAAACAAACACAATACATTACAGATTAAAAACAATTAAACTAAAATAATAATTATTTTACATCAAAATTTACCAAATAACACAGTAAAATATTTTATATCTATTTGTGTGCTTTTTTCTTTTTGCAAAATTGCACTATCATTGTGGTGCAGTGGTTGGACTGCTAACCTAGGAATAGGGTTACCCATGATCAGAGACCCACCTAGCAGTAAATTTCACTGTGATACTGGAAGTTTACTTATGCCAAAATGAGACTTTATTATTTATTTTATTATTTATTTATTTACTCCAATTTTTATACCGTCCTACTCGGTTGGGCCGACTCAGGGTGGTTCACAAGCACAGAGTAAACAGCAAGTTTATAGACACATCATGTAAATATAAAAAGAGAATTACATCATTACATCATAAAACATCATTACATCATAAAAAGTTCAGTCAGTATCAATTTCAAACAACAGTCAAAAATTACAAAATTCATCAAATTTACAGAAAGATTTTAACATTATCAAAAAGTCCAGCCACCGTTGTGGCTTTTGAGCGAAAGCCTCCGAGACAGGTGGAGGGAGTCCCGGCTGGGCGCGGCGGTAGCCTCTTCTCCCGGCCGCAGGTGTGTTCTGTGGCGGCAGGGCGAGAAGTGCTCTGCCGGGAAAGTCCAGCTGCCGCTGCGGCTTTTAAGCGAAAGCCTCCGGGACAGGTGGAGGGAGTCCCGGCTGGGCGCGGCGGTAGCCTCTTCCCCCGGCCGCAGGTGTGTTCTGTGGCGGCGGGGCGAGAAGTGCTCTGCCGGGAAAGTCCAGCCGCCGCTGCGTCTTTTAAGCGAAAGCCTCCGAGACAGGTGGAGGGAGTCCCGGCTGGGCGCGGCGGTAGCCTCTTCCCCCGGCCGCAGGTGTGTTCCGTGGCGGCGGGGCGAGAAGTGCTCTGCCGGGAAAGTCCAGCCGCCGCTGCGGCTTTTAAGCGAAAGCTTCCGGGACAGGTGGAGGGAGTCCCGGCTGGGCGCGGCGGTAGCCTCTTCCCCTGGCCGCAGGTGTGTTCTGTGGCAGCGGGGCGAGAAGTGCTCTGCCGGGAAAGTCCAGCCGCCGCTGCGGCTTTTAAGAGAAAGCCTCCGGGACAGGTGGAGGGAGTCCCGGCTGGGCGCGGCGGTAGCCTCTTCCCCCGGCCGCAGGTGTGTTCCGTGGCGGCGGGGCGAGAAGTGTTCCGTGGCGGCGGGGCGAGACTTTGGGCAAATGACTTTCTATCAGCTTAACCTACTTTGTAGGATTGTCGTGAGAACAAAAGCTGGAGGAACCATGAACCAACCAGCATTTTCCAAACTATGTTCTGTGGAACACTGGTGTACTTCAATTCCCAAAAGCCTAAGTCAGTCCATTGGCTGACCAGTGCTTTGGGGAATTGATTTAGGCTTCTGGAAATTGAAACCCAAAAACAAAAGGTTGGAAAATGCTAAACTAGTTCAGTGATGGCCAACCTTGGCACTCTAGCTGTCAGTACACCTACTGATCAGGGCATCTGGGAATTGAAGTTCAAAAACACATGGAGTGCCAAATTTGGCCACCACTGAATTAGGCCATAGCACTGCAATAATATTTGGGTTTAAAATTCTTCATAAAGTGATTGTTAGAGACTTAAACACATCCCAAAAACAAAAACAAGTAATGCACATTAAATAATCTATTTAAAGACTGATGCGTTATTCACAAGAACATCTAGTTCTGGTGGACACCAATTTTCCCATATAAAAATCAAAACATATTTTAATATTCCAACTTGCCTCTGCCAAGAAAATGCAAAATAAGCCCCTGGGCTAGAAGCATCTGGCCAGTCCTTAGAGTACAGCCCCAGCCACAATCTGTTGTTAATGTTGAGCCCTTGATTTGGGGAAATTCTTCCCTGTAGGTCAGCCATATTCTTGAAATAAAGTCTTTACGAAACTCTTCAACATTTCTCAAAATCCCTTCCTCTGTAATATCATCATTTGATCCATCTGGTGACAGGTCATTAGGCTCTACAAAAAAGTAACCACAGATTTCATAAAATATATACACAGGATGTACAATACAATCTTCATAAATGGCTACAGTATTTGTTGTACAGCAAGTGGGGAAAACAATATTTTATACCAGAACTAACGAAAACAGAGCTTACAGACTTTTTTCTACCCATAATGAAACAATAGCAGGAAACAGAATGTACAGATATTTGCCACAGAGTCTAAGGTAAAACTAGTAGCTTTCAGTTGGAATATAAAGGTACTTTTTCTTCATGAATTAAATTTAAGAGCACTGCTCAACAGAGATTTCAATAAAATCTTTATTTCAGATGACAAATAGGGTCAACTGCTGCTTTGAGTGGATTCTTGCTCTATTATAGAACACAGAACACAATAAAGCCCATCAATCTGAACATTATACTTCCAGAAAAGGAAACTGAAGGAAGTACTATAATTTTCCTTAAAGCATGACCTACTCTGTGAGCATTATCCTTGCACACAATTGGAGGGACAGCCAGACAACATAACATAGTCCTATGTTTACACTCATTATAGACTCACAAATCATTGTAGGAACCACTAACTGACTTTCACCTCCTATCCTGTTGTTTCCTTCTATATATTAAACTCCTTTTGTAAACAGACAAGGGAAGGATATGTGTAGGTCCTTCTCAATGCATTGACTATTCTACTACCTGGCAGAAGAACAGAAGGGAACAGGTGGAATTTTGTCCTGACCTATATTAAGACCCCTTCATGTTTAGGATTCCTATATTAGGATTCCTTTATGTTTGGGAGCAGATTGCTGGATAGCTCAATGAGTTAGGTATCTGGCTGCAGAACCAGAGGCTGGGACTTCAATTCTCCACTGGGCACAGTCTGTATGCCCTTGACTAAGCTGCTAAGACTAAGTCCCAAGATGTCACCAGAGAAAAGGAATGATAAAACACTGCTAGGGCTGTGATGGCTTAGTGGTTAAGACACTGAGCTGGATGACCTGAAGATCAGCAGTTCAAGACCCAATGTTGTGCGATGGTGGGAGTTCCCATCGCCTATCCCAGCTCCTGCCAGCCTAGCAGTTCAAAAGCAAGAAATTGCAAGTAGATAAATAGGTACTGCTTCAGTGGGAAAGGCAACAGCATTCTGTGTGTTCTGGCATCTAGTCATGCCTGCCACAGGTCCATGGAAACATCTGCAAACACATACAGTACTGGTTCTTTAGCTGTAAATGGAGATGAGCACCACTGCCTAGAGTTAGGCACAACTGGCTTTTAAGCAAGGGAGGCTTGAAACAGTTCTGAATACTTTCTAGCTAGAAAATGATGGAAAGGATCACCATAACTCAAAACTGACTTGATGGCACATACTTATTTATTTTTGGGATCACTTACGACAAGTGGTAAATCAATGGTCTGGTAATATAAATGAAGCACACAAGCATTAAAAACCAAAGAACAAAACACAGAGCAAGCAGGCTTAGAATAAGTTACATGTTTGAAGCACATACCATCAGACTTAAAATGGTAACATTTTCCGAGTAAAAAAACAGGAGAATTTCTGCTGAAATAAGTTTTTGTTTTCAACACCCAGCCTATAAAGAAAAACAAAAAGTCAGCAAATAATGAAGATGAAAATAAAAACAAGAAATTCTTTTTTTGCTTTGATACAATTTTATTCCCCTTTACAGCAGTGTTTCCCAACCTTTGGTTCTTGGACTTTAATTCCCAGAAGCTGAAGTCAATTCCCCAAAGCGCTGATCAGCCAAAGTACTGACTTAGGCTTCTGGGAATTGAAGTCCAAGAACCAAAGGTTGGGAAATATTGCTTTACATGTTGCCTCTAGTTTGCGAGAAGTGGGCAGTGTTCTTAATGATCAGCCTCTTTTTAGAGTCATTAATTAATAGGAATGCCTTCAAGTTGGAAGCCCCATGATAACACACAAGGAGAACATATATGATCTGAGCTATTTTTCCAGTAACTCTGCGAATTACTTGTGAAATCTGCAGAATTAAGATCTCTTTAAGCACTAAATTAATGTTAGCCTTGTGCTCTTTGTTAAGACATAACATTTACTGATTAGTATTCAACTATTCAGAAATGCCTGAAGGGGTAAAAGAGGAAGTAAAGAAGAACTCTTTGAAGAAATCGTAAAGGATTCTAAGAAATAAATATTCTTCTATACCACCCCAAAATACTTGTACGATAAAGACAATAAATACATGATAAAAAACAAGAGCTGTTGGTGGGGTGGTGTTTTTTTTTTTTTTTTTTTAGCAATCTTTTTTTTTTCTAATCTTTGGTTTTGGGACTTCAATTCCCAGAAGCCTAAGTCAATTCACCTAAAGAAAGGGTGATTCAGTTCTGGAAATTAAAGTCCAACAGTGTTCTGCAGAACATAGTTTGGGAAATCCTGCTCTAGAGAATGCCTAGAGCAGGGATTCTCAACCTGTGGCTGATGGTCCGGATGTGGCCTGCAGCACCATTTCATGTGCCCCCCCCCCACCTCCACCACACCAGGAAGTACCATGTGGTGGAGGAAGGACAAAATGGCCCCCAAAATGGCCCCCCAAAAATGGCCCTGGAATTAAAAGGTTGAGAACTCCTGGCCTAGAAGACTTTAATTCTAACCACTAATGTTCTAAAAATTAAATATGGTTCATAACAGAGATGAATGTGTGATCTTTCAGTCTGTTGGGCTTCAATTCTTAACATCTCTTTCCATTCAGGGGAGTGAATAAGCATTGTAGTCATAAAAAACCTGAAAGGCCACTAGTTGTACACACGTGGCTGAGGACATCAAACCAACTCTTGATGCAATGCTAGGCTGCAGTTAGTTAGGGAGAAAGAGAGAGTCTCTTTTATAAAGCTTATTGGAAGCCACAATTATAACAGGCCCATCTGAATCAATGGAACTTATGGAAAAGTTGGCTCAGGAAATCTCCACTGATTCAATAGGCCTACTCTAGTGTGACTTATTATGTGACACAAGAGGATTTCAGCCACTGGAAGAGGAAATAAGTGAGTACAGTATATGAGTTTGAGTCTTTTAAATACAAGACTAAACTAATTAATTTGTTTTTAAATGATTCTTCTTCTTCTGTCTCTAGGGCAGACATGAAACTGCCAAAATGAAGCCACCTTTGAGTGAATTCATTCTGCAGTTCCTTCTATCTGACCTAATGTGAGAAAGATTAGCTGGCAATACAAGGCTGCCATTACCAGAGCATGCCCTACTGTAATTCAAAAATACCACAAACACTGGGCTAACTCCTTCTCCTGTGCAAATTCCTACTTCCTTCCTTTGATGTTATGTTTCCTCTAGCTAGAAATAACAACATTCACACAATTGATTAGCAAACAAGTCTCAATTTTCTAAGACAACATGTAAAGAGTTTTTTTTAAACAGCAGATGCAGTATGTCATTAATTTCTTAAAATATGACATTTACTATATTTCACTTACTGTATTTCATGTTGTGCCATGCTGACAAAACCTTTGATTTTATTTTTTCTACTTCATCTGTCCCTGTGGTCTCCATGTTCAAATTCAAGAGGAAAAGCCATCACTGTGATGAAATGCACTAATTTCTGCTACTGCAAAAGTAAAAGGATAAATATGCTCATGGACAATGAAGGCAGAACTAAACATACAGTACTTGAATTATTGTGTAGCTAAACCTTTTGTGACCTGGAACAGTAACAAAATTACAGAATCCTCCTTTTGCAGAGAAAAAGGCAATTGTAGGTTCTATGAATAAGTAATAAAAACATTTGATTCCAACTATACAACAGTAAAATTGCCCTGCAAAACTAAATAAAACATAATGTCCTCCAAATGTTCTCTCTTCCATAGTAGACAATTCTGCATCCATAGACACCATTTGGTGTACATTCTGAGAACATCTAAAAGCTAATTGGAAGGCAGAGGAAAATATCTGTATCGCTGTAAAAGGACACCGTTTTATATTATGTCTATTCAGTTCAGAAGCAGGGCTCTGTGCTTATAAATATTAATGCTCTATTTAAGAGTTGGGCTCTGTCCCAGTCCCAAAATGTGTTAGGCAGAAAAATCTGGGATGCACATCAAAAGATGAGTATGCTCAGGGAGAGAAATAAAAGAGATGACCCAAACTAAGCCTTCTGTTACAGATTACAGCTTAACTTGATCATTACACAACAGCTACTATCTGTAAAGAGCTACTCTAAAGATTTACAAGAAAACCACGCCATTGCCTAACTGCCATTTGTGGTACAAAGAACAGGAGTACTGTATTAACCTTTATTTCCATGTCTGTAAATATACAAACTGAAAGTTAAGTCAGCAAACACAGCAGGACTGATAAAGCAGGGGGTTCTTCAGAGGACCAGTGTTTTGCTGTTACTCGGGAATATGAAATACAGGTACTCAAACTGCATTGCAAGAAAAAAGATAAGAATATCACCACCCCTTCTAACAATCATGTGGGTTATTTATATTGCTTTAGAAAGAAGAGGGAAGTGATACTTTGTCTATGTGCAATAAAGATTGTTGCCTACGTTGGCCCCATTTGGGCGAATGGCAAAAGATCGTCACATGAGATTTGGAGTTCTTTACTCTTTTTAAAAAGATCTTGCAAGAACATTCTTTCATGCCAGGCACAGAGAAGGTCTGGCCCTCCCTGACGCTGGGCTGTAATGCTTATTGTCACTCACCCCTGGCTATGCTGGCTACGTCAGTTGCAGAAGGAGAACTACAAATTCTCCAATCCTGATTTACAACTAGCACTGATTTGCTAAGTCATCAGCCCCAGTTATTATGCTTGGCCATTTTCCAAGACAGAAGAGACCAGCTATAATCTCAAAAATTATAGTTTCCATTTCCTACACCTACATGCTACCAACCAAAATTACCTTTCTGCTATGTGGATGCTATTCCAAAGCTTTCCACATTTACCTATGTATGACAAAGAATACAGACAACATAGAAAAAGTACATTATGCCCAGCTGTCAATCATCATCCAATATTTACTGGGTTGCTTCAAATATAAAGATTCTAACAGGCCAAACCATGGATTGGAGAACTGTGAACAAACCTGGATAGAGGAAAACAGAAAGATCTCCCTTTCTATTAAGTGCAGGAATGTTTCTTTGTATGCCATATTGCCAAGGTACGTGAACACCTTAATTACCATCTTACACCAGGGACTGCAGTGGCTCAAGTAGTTAAGATGCTGAACTTGATGACTGGAAGGTTGGCAGGTCAGCAGTTTGAGATCCAAGTACTGCATGATGAAATGAGCACCAGTCTCTGTCCAAGCTCCTGCCAACCTAGCAGTTCAAAAGCAAGAAATTGAAAGTAGATAAACAGGTACCACTTTGGTGAGAAGGTAAACAGTGTTCGATGCACTTTGGTCTCGAGGCATACCTGCCACATGTCCACAGAAACGCCTGCAAATGCAGACAGTGCAGGCTCTTTGGCTGTAAACAGAGATGAGCACTGAACCCAAGAGTCGAATACGACTGGCTTTCGAGCAAGGGCAAACTTAACCTTTACTGCCAAGTCTAGAGCTGGACAAGGCACCAAAAAGACCATTTCCAACAATATGAACAGGATCAGCAGCAAGGAGGCAAGGAGAGTACAGGGGGACCTAATTAGCAGTTGTGATATCAAAGCCAGCCCAAAACTGCAGACTCCAAATGATTACTTTATCATAATGCAAAAACTGCTACTCTTAAGTATTACATAAAGATTTTAGAGCAAAACTGACACTCAATAAAACTATTTTATTTATAGAGCTTTAGAGAAGCAAACTCAAATATGATGAAAGAGTGAAATACAGTAAAACACCGAAGAACGCTAAAACTTGGTTCCACAAGTCTTGGTGTTATCCGATTTTTAGTGTTATCCGATCCATGTTAAAATCCTATGGGATGGATCGGATAACGTTAAAGCTCCATAGAGATACATTGTAACTGCACAGGCTTTAGCGGTTGTTATCCAATCCATCCCATAGGACCTTAATGTTATTCGATCCAATTCTCCTCCCCAGATTACTTAACGTTATGCGATTTTAGCATTATCCGATCCAATCGTCATCCAGTGTTTTACTGTACTGTACTTCATCAATGTACAGTAAAGTGCAAAAGTCTTAGGCCACCTGCTTTTTCTATAGCAAGGTTCTAATGACTATCATAATTACTGAAAATATGTACACAAATTTCAAGCAAACACAATTTTAATCAAAAATGGCCTCTTCAGGCAAGTCAGTATTTAGTGCAGGAGTTCTCAACCTTTTCAATCAGGTGGGCAGGACACGCTCCCACAGATAGCTTCAGGGGCAGGATGGCCATTTTGCCCTTCCTCCACCACATGGCAATTCCTGGTGTGGTAGAGGTGAGCCACACGAAATGGTGCTTTGGGCCACATACAGCCCACAGGCCAGTGGTTGAGAATCCCTGATTTGGTATGTCCTGACTTCAAGCACATCTTGGCCTCTTTTGGGCAGAGTGACCCGAAGTTTTCTGAAGTAATCTTCTGGTATATTATTATTTATTTATTTTATTTGTTCAAGTTTATTATCCCGTCCCAATCAGGTAAACCCGACTCTGGGCGGCTTACAATAAGAATAAAAAGAGAACATAGCTTAAACAATAAATTCTAAGTCAGTGTAAAACAGACTGGCCAATCCCATCCTACCCTACACATACTACAATTTAAGTTAGCACTCTAAAGTTAAAAGCTATAATTTATAAAATACTAAAAGGGTTTTTAAATTTAAAAGTTACAAAAAATAAAACAGTGAGAAGCAAGAAGGGTGGCTGTCTCTGGCCGATGGAATGATAAGAGAGCCTCTCCGATCCGCCCTGGTGGGACGGACTGATATTCTTGGGGTGACGCGGTCTCTTAGGTATCCTGGCCCACTACCATATAGGGCTTTAAAGGTAATATACCAGGCTTCCTTCTGCACTTCCTAAAGTTTTTCTTTTGATTTATGTTGTCTTTTATTTATTTATCTGTCCAGGTGATCCCATAATGCCTTTAAAATATTCAGGGTTGGACTCGTAGAGGCTAATCCATGACTATCACTGTTTTATTCACTATTTTTCTCACTAAATATGATTTTGCTGAATTAGCAGTGTGCTTGGGATCATTATTGTGCTGAAAAATAAAACCAATTCCAATCAGGCACTTTCCAGAAGGAATGGCATGATGAATTAAAACCTGCCTGTACATATCAGCATTCATGATCCCATCAATACGGACAATATCGCCAACACCACTGGGAAAAATGCATCCCGAAGCCAGGACAGACCCTTCACTATGTGTCACTGAAGGCCACAAGCACTCATTCGTCCATCTCTCTCCATCTTTTTCTCACATAATGTCAATGACTGGACCCAACATTTTTTAAACTTGGATTTATTGCTCCATAATACTCTTTCCCACTGATCCTCACTCCAAACTTTGTGAGCTTTAGCATATATTAGCCTTATCGCCCTGTTCCCCTTCTGCAATTAGTGGTTTCTTGGCTGCTACCGTTCCACAAAGACCATTCCTGAACAAGCTTCTTCAGACTGTAGAAAGTTGAACTTGGCATATCGATGAAGCTGTCAGATGCTGAGTCAGGAACCAATTTGTTCTGGTATCTCAAAGAAGAAATTCTGAGGAACTTCTCATCAGAATTTGAAAGTTTTCTTGGCCTTCCAGTCGTTTCTTTTTCTTTCTTTCTTTTTGTCCTTGACCTCTCCTGATTCTTCATATTATTCTTTTATAATATCTTGAGCATCCAGTTTGTTTGCTGATTTCGCTTTGAGTTCCCTTGTGAATGCAGAAGTGTGATTTTATGTCCTTCAAATTCTGTGATCCTTAGCATTTTGACTGGAATGATGAGATTGAAAGTCGGTCTTATTAGCAAGTTTCAGTGAGTTACACTCATACAACATGGTGTATGTACTGTATGAAATGCTCAAACACATCTTGCATAAACCTAGTGTAAAAGACCGTTCTCCAAGCAGCCATTTTGCCATATAATAATAGGACATATATAGGCATTAGTAATGACAGTAATTAGGGTGCCATTCCATTTAGGCTTACCAGAGTCAGGTGTCTGCTCTAACTCAAGTGTAATGGGAGGTCACACTAAGTACTTGCCACTTTAGCCTATGGAAGCTGCTTTTTCTGACACACACACACACCCAATTGTTGAATAATGCATACAAATTTCCTGTAATTTCTGATTGTATTCTAGTGAAGAGACTGAGAAAGCAAGGAAAACAAATAAGTCGATTCTAAAAGAAATCAACCCTAACTGCTCCTTAGAAGGTCAAATAGTAAAGATGAAGCTAAAGTACTTTGGACACCAAATAAGAAGAAAGGATTCACTTGAGAAGGACTTGATGCTGGGAAAGGTGGAGGGCAAAAGAAGGGGGCGGCCAAAGATGAGATGGCTAGATGGTATTGTAGATGCAATGGGCACAAAGCTGGGTGGGCTGAGGAAGATGGTGTAGGACAGAGGTGCCTGGCAGGCAATGGTCCATATGGTTGCAAAGGGTCGGAATCAACTGTGCAACTGAACAACAACAAATTATACCATTGCTAAAACAACAAATGACTTTTGCACAGTACTGTATTTCCACCATATCTAACCACTCTTCAAACTGTAGAGAGATTGCATATATGTGCTCCACACTGGAAATTATGCTAGATTCTTCCATTGCACTAACTCTAGAAATTAATTTAATGGAGAAGATCTTGCATTACTGCAGTGACACCACTGATTCTTATAATGCAAAGCTGAAGGCTAGAACAGCCCATCCTCCACTCTGTTGGCCTATTTCCCTCTCCCTTCTCTTCTCCACTTATCAGTCTGTTTGCCTTTATGGAGCACTTTTGAAACCAAGCCAATGGCTGCTTGTGAATTAAAAGTCCTGATTGCCTTGTTTAGACACTGGAACAAGCAACTTCAAAAAAGAAGGGAAAGAGAAGACTTATTAGCAAATGTTTCCAGTTTTGTAAGGCATAGAATCCTCTCATTACCACCATCACCCCACAGTTTGTTTTCTTTTTCTTCTTAACTATCCACTTAAAAAAGATTATTGATATTTCTTTGCGGATATACTGGATTTGATTTGTAGCCTGTATTAAGTTTCAAATAATGATCAATGCTCATTCACTAGGTAAGGCAAAGGGAACTGAAGATGAACTCACCAAACAGTGCCTTCATTTTGACAGTTTCACGTCTGTCCTACATATGGAAGAAGAAAAAAATTCAGGGTGTGTGGATTAATTTGGGAGGTCTCCATTCATACTGGGTGCAATGTTATTTACATTCCAGCATAAAGCCCCCACCCCTTGTTTCCTGCCTTCCTCTGGTTGCACTCTGCTGATCCTTATATTGTCTGGGTGATCTAGTGCTAATCTCACCTATGTAAGATTTCTTTAAAATTCAAAAGGCAATTGGGAGAGAGGAAAAAATGCAGCAGTATGTTCCTCCAGTCCTGAATATTATGTCCCAATTACCTGTACCACCATGACTTACTTCCTATCTTTACAAGAACGAATTACAACTAACTACACAGGGAAAAGCCTGATCAAATAATTTTGGCTTGAAAAAGTATAAGTCCCCCAGCAGCAGGGGAGAAAGCCACTTACAGAGCAAAAAGTAGTCCACTAATTCAAATCAGCCTTTGGGTCATGTGGTCAGTAAAAAATTCTAAGCACATAGTCTGTCTCTCCATATTCTGTCCTAGCAGTAGCTTCTTGTCCGCTGTACAAGTTACACATCACAACAGGCAATTGTAGAAACACATCCATTTCTTTCAGAACCACCCATAGTATCTCATGAACCACACAATCAACTGCTTGGCTAGTTTGGTTATATTACACTCCTTGAATACTAAAATCTGAATATCACAAAAAGCGACACAAAGGACGGAGTCACATGCACACAAGGAAAATGCATGCATGTACTGTACATTCATACTACACACAGTTTACTATCACATACTACTTAACTATTTTGTTCCTCTCACTCCCATAAATAACTCCTACAGACACCCATTCGAGCCTTTTTACACTGAGACAGAAACCCCAGATCCCAAATTAAGTATCCAGATAATAATAATTTGTATCAGACCTGGGTTGAAGGATTTTTGCTGGAGAAATTCAGCTCAGGGGACGCCTGAATGAGGCTCCTTTCATGTCCCCAAGATCTTTTCCCACCAAAGTGTTTCCTATTTATCTACTTGAAATTTCTTGCTTTCGAACTGCTGGGTTGGCAGGAACTGGGACAGAGACTGGTGCTCAATCCATCATCTAGTACCCAGGTCTCGAACTGCCAACTTGCCGGCCTTCTTAACCACTGAGCCGCCGCATGTCCCTGTATCCAGATAATAGGGTATTAAATACTGTATCTAGCCCATTATTTCTCAAAAGTTAAACAGGTAAAGGGGGAGGAAAGGGAGTGATTCTTATCCCAGACAACTCTTGAGTGTCTTTTCCGAACTCCCTTTCAGCCAACCCTTCTCCTTTAAAGAAGCAAATAATAATAATAATAATAATAATAATAATAATAATAATAATAATAATAATAATCCTCAAAATTTAGCTTTTTCTCCCCAATCTGAATCCCAGGAATGTCAGAAGCCGCTCTCCCAAAGCCCATCAGGACCTCCAAGCAGCTCCCTTTCAGAGCTGGGAAACGGGGAGTTCCCACGTTCGTTCTCCCATACAGAAAGGCATGATCCTGTCTCCAGCCCGATAAAAGTCCTAAATTAAACATCCACTGCCCCAAACCAAACCCCCCACCCCACCCTCCTCTTCCCGAGGGCGAGCTCACCCTCGAGGTCGGAGGCGCACTCTTTTCGGTCCAGCCCCGTGGCTCACATATAAACCCCTTTCCGGAACTATTATTACAGCTCCTCTACGGGCGCCGCTTTGGGAGCCGGAGGAAAACCCATTCCCCGCCAAAAGCGACGATATTACCACCCACTGGAGGAATCCTAAATCGAGACGGCCTCCTCCGCTGGCTGCTCGAAGACTACAAGACCCACAATTCATTTCTTCCAGCCGCAAGAGGGCAGCTCCGTAACTGTGGTGAAGTGGGTTTTGGGAAATGTAGGCTCTGTAGTTGCAGGAAGAAGAGCCAGTTGCTTTTATTATTATTATTATTATTATTATTATTATTATTATTATTATTATTATTATTATTATTATTATTATTATTATTATTATTATTACATTTGTATTTATATGCCGCTCTCCTTGCCGAAGCAACTCAGAGCGGCTTACAATGTTACAGTATCAAATATAAAAGCAACAACATATCAATATAACAAATATAATACAGTCAATATAGTCATAAAAGCAAAAGCACAATACAATCAGAAAAATGCAATTCAATCAAAAGAAAATACATTATGTGGTCAAAAATATGGTCAAAAATATACGATACAACACAGTCTTTCAAAGCAGTCTTTCAAAGCGGTTCAGACTTATGGCAATAACAATTTGAGATATGCAGATGATACCACCCTAATGGCAGAAAGTGAGGAGGACTTAAAGAAGCTCCTGATTAGGTTGAAAGAAGAAAGTGAAAAAGCTGGCTTGAGACTCAATATAAAGAAAACCAAGATAATGGCGACAGGCCCTATCAGTCTATGGAAAATAGATGGGGAAGAAGTAGAAGCAGTGACAGATTTTACTTTCTGAGGATCAAAGCTCACTGCAGATGGTGATTGCAGCCATGAAATAAAAAGGCGACTGATTCTTGGGAGGCAAGCGATGAGAAACCTGGGGAACATAGTGAAAAGTAGAGACATCACATTGCAAACAAAAATTCGTCTAGTCAAACCAATGGTATTCCTGGTGGCAATGGTATTCCTGGTATTCCTGGTGGATATTTAAAGGATGATGTCTCCTTCCAGTTCCCATTACCTCAGTCTTCTCTTTGTTAATTCTCATATTATTTATCTTTAATTTATGGTACCATGCCACTAGCTGAACCTATGCTGCATCGCATCAAATTCACATAACAGCTAAACAAGAACATTTAGGATTCACTCAGACAGCCTTTCCAATTACAGTACTGTATTACTTTTTACCAACTGAAATAAGTCTGAAGACAGGCCCTAACTACATTATAATGGCTGTGATGCACTTATTATATTTTATGAGTTGCCAGTAGATGGCTCTGTTAATATAATGTGGTTGTTTGGGATTACTGTACATTGTTTTCATTTTTGTTTAGAATTTTAGATTTAAAAAAGGAATTTGCAAAGAAAAAATGCAGGTGCATACTTGTTAATTTCCCTCAGTGTTGCATTATTTTTATTTTTTGCAAAATGTAACATTTATTGGTCGCCTTCATCACTGTTCATTGGCAATGGAAAATCATTCAGGCATGACATGTATGCAATTCTAAGTTCAGTTCAGCAGCATTTCCTCTAATAAAATGAAAATATTAATACAATGGGTTCTGTATCTCCAGATTTAGTCATACTTAAACATAGATGTTCATTCTTAACGTGTCCTATTGATTTTAGGTATGACAAGTACTGTACATGACTAAATGTTACTCTTTATCTACTGCTACAATTTCATACTTATTTTATCTCATTTATATTTGAAATGCATTTCTATCTTACTGTTTTAAGCTGTAATTTTGATTCATTTAATATTCTTCCTAGCCTGCAAAACAAGGTAGGCAGATTCCCGTTGTAGAACAGGTTTTTGCCCTGTCTTGAATAGATTATAAAAGACCAAAGTTTGTGTAGTAAAATTGCAAATCACAATTTCAAACTGGTATAAGTATCTCAGAATACAGTACTGTAAGTTTATCATAAAATCTTTGGAGGGTTGTGTTCTCACTATGAAGTGTTCAATGTTCAAGTCTTTCAATGCAGCAAGGTTGCCTTATAGATTTTCATTTTCAGGTAACAGCTAATTCCCAGGTGTTGGAATAACTTAAATGTTCAATATTTCATATAACCTATGTCAATCAACAATGTCAATGAACCACTGTAGAGTAGCACATTATTTAAATAATGCATATTTTAGTTATCTTCTAAGAATAACTCAAGATGGGCATAATACAATATCAGACTACAAAATCAATATGCACAGCCTTTTGCACTTTACTAGCTCTACATAGTTCTATCCTCCATCATACAAAAATAGCCAAAACACCACTCCTAAGGCTCAGTCTATATACTGGTGTTTTGTTTCACCTTTTCACCTTCAGTCCTGCCCTCCTCTGGACTGCCCATTAATATTTAATATGCACACACAGATTGCTGTGACAATCAAAATGTGGGATAGCAATAACAATTACACTTATATTCCTCCCCATAATGCTTAGTGCACTCTCTGGGCCATTCACAAGATAATTACCATTTTGCCCCCAACATACTGGGTGCTCATTTTACCAACTTCGGAATGATGGAAGGCTAAGACAACATTGAGCCCCATCAACTGAGGATTCAACTCACAACATCATCAGTTTGGGCTAAAGTTCAGTTTAAACACTGCACCACCAGAGCTCTTTATGTGCCTAATCTTTTTAGCAGCACTATTGGAACCTGGCTGGTTGCCTCAATAAGTTAGCCACATCATCCCTGTCCTGTCTAGCCCGCATTGGTTGCCATTGTATTCTATGCCTGGTTCAAGGTCCTGATGTTCGCATATAAATAAAGACTTTAATGGTTTAGGACCATGCTCTCTACAAGAGCGTCTCTTCTTAAGAAATTGGACTTGGAGCACTCAAGCTTCTAAATTACGTATTGTCACACATACAGAAGTCAAAAAGATTGTGACCGGAGCAAGATCTTTCTCGGTAGTGGCTCCTTTGTTATGGAATAAGTTGTCAGCAGAAATTATATCTGCTTCTACTTTAATGGCTTTTCATAAACAACTAGAAATTTTCCTATGTTATTGAGCTTTTCTCTCATTAATAAATTGTGCTACTATGTAGTATTCTCCTTACAGTATTTGTTTTGGTTTCCATTGAGTTTAGTAAGCTGTGGATATGATAATGTAAATTATGGTGCCATCTTAGTAGGTATTATATTTTGCTTATATACGGTAATTTTATTCATACATGGTTGTTTTTTATTACTTATCTTTTATGTTGATTCATGTAACGTCTGTCTGCCACCAAGAGTAGTGCTTGCACTAGTTGAGCAAAATACAAGTCAAACAAACAAACAAATCTTCTGATTTCGTTGGCTAAATAAATATATTTCTGATACTCCCCATCTCATACATATTACATAAAAATGTAAACATAAAAGATAAGGCTGCTAAACAAATGTTAGAATAGCTTCACAGTTGAACATCATTTGAGAAAAAGGAGGAAATAATGGAGTGACACTTTCAGATTTAGTTTGTCAGATGTATAAATACATGTTTAATCTTCCAGATCTACATACAGTGCAATTCTATGTGTGTTTACTCAAATGCAGAAGCCAACTGCTTCCCTGGTACAGTATTGCAGTCACAACAACAGCCTTTTCAGTTTGAAATTCATTTTATAACTGTAGTATTTACAGTTACACGATCACAATGTTTTCTGCTCCTATAGGTATCTGTATGCAGCCTTGCATAGTCACACATATCCCCTGATACAGTTGTACCTTGCTTAAAGAGCATAATGCGTTCCACAGGATTGCTCTTTAAGCGAGTTTGCTCTTTAAGCGAAACACCATTGTAAGTGACCATTTGGGGGGGGGGGATTGCAAACCCCAATTTATTTGTTAAGCGAGTTTTTGGTTGGTTTTATTTGTTAAGCGAAGCAAACATTCAGAGAAAATTCTGCTCTTTAAGCGAGTTACTCTTTAAGCGAGGTGCTCTTTATGCGAGGTTTGACTGTATTAGGTTTTGTTACTATTTTCCCCCAGTGGAAATGTAGATTATTAGCTGTGAACCATTTCCTCAATTTTCAGACAGTGACAGATACATTTTTTAACATTAACAATTTACTCTCAAAGGAAGTGAATAGCCAGAAATCAATTGTTTAGAAGCTTCCTGTACATGAGATATAAATTATGGGTGGTATAGAAATATAATAAATAAATAAATAAATAAATTCTTTCTCCAACAAACCCCCATCCCCGCTATCCCTGTGCATCCACATTTTGGTATAGAAATGTACCAAACAAAAATGACATAAGTAGTATATAGTTCCTGGTTCTGGAAAAGTTTATAGTAATAAATCAATAAGCAAATTGCTAAATATATCCTGTGTCACCTCTTTTTAAAATTGTTATTAATTGACATAGCAAAGAAAAACAACAACCTAAAAATGCAAAATATAAAAATGAAAAAACTAATTTAAACTACTATGTGCACCCACCACATTCATATGCCTTTAACTAATTATTCTCTTTTCTTTTATAGATCTGACCCACTCTTTCCAAAAAGATGCATATTCTTGTCTTGATCTTTGTTGCTTCTTTTACCTGCTTAAAAAAGGAAGCTTGGAAAGTTCAGGAGAATGGTATCCCTATGTATACTAGTTTAATTCTGATTTATTTCTTATTGTGTAGTTAAACACAGCAATAGTCTTATCGTGTAGATCTGTGCAGGTCAAGTCACTGTTTTTAAGCCTGTTAGAGCGATAGAACCTCCAAAGTAAACAGTTTGGTAATAATACTAAATGCCACAAAAGTATAAATCATTCTGTCATTTTCCAGTAATGCTCCTGTAACCAAGCGCAGCTGAACACAATGGTAGTTAGAATTAGATCATGTTACTAAATACAGTTGTACCTCACTTAAAGAGCATAATGTGTTCCACAGGTTTGCACTTTAAGCGAGTTTGCTCTTTAAGCGAAACACCATTGTAAGTGACCGATTGTGCCTTCTGGTGGTGTGTGTGTGTGTGAGGGGTTTACAAACCCCAATTTATTTGTTAAGTGAGCTTTTGGTTGGTTTTATTTGTTAAGCGAAGCGAACATTCAGAGAAATTTATGCTCTTTAAGTGAGTTACTCTTTAAGCGAGGCACTCTTTATGCGAGGTTTGACTGTTACTGAATGGGTGAAATCTAGGAACAAATTGTAACTAGAGTAATCCCAGCAAATCAGTGAACCTTAACTGGTAGTTATCCAAATCCCCACTGATGCAATGGTCCTACTATAGTTGCAATTTACTGCTCGGTTTCAGACAATGTATTTTAATTCTTCTTATAGATGTGAAACGCTATCATAATGACAGTATTACAGAATGAAAAGATTTGTGATATGTACAGATTCTTCAATATTTTTTTCTTGGTTAATAAATATTATCCTCTGGATGCAAGTATGCTCTTAGAAAAAATTATGTTCAAAAATCTCAAAATTGTGTAAGCTTTAAATGAGGAATGACTTCATTTACTTACATTATGGCTATTCACAGCAATAGATTGTAATCAAATAGTATTTTTATTAAAGTTAAGATCTCCCTTGCTTGAAAGCCAGTCGTGTCCAACTTTAGGGTGCGGTGCTCACTTCCATTTACAGCATTGCTTGCATCAGCAGATGTTTCTGTAGTCATATGGCAGGCATGACTAGACAATGGAATGCATGAAACACTGTTAGTTTCCCTGCCAAAGCTGTACAATTGTACCTCGCTTAAAGAGCATAATGCGTTCCACAGGATTGCTCTTTAAGCGAGTTTCTATTCTATTCTATATTCGATTTATATCCCGCCCCAATCGCGAAATGCGACTCTGGGCAGTTTACAAACATATCAATACAATATCATACAATATAAAAACATTCAGTAAATAATAACCATCTATACAATAAAACATCATAAGACATACTAAATATCCATCAATACAGTTTGCTCTTTAAGCGAAACACCATTGTAAGTGACCAATTGTGGGGGGGGGGGGATTGTGAACCCCGATTTATTTGTTAAGTGAGTTTTTGGTTGGTTTTATTTGTTAAGAGAAGCAAACATTCAGAGAAAATTCTGCTCTTTAAGCGAGTTACTCTTTAAGCGAGTTACTCTTTAAGCGAGTTACTCTTTATGCAAGGTTTGACTGTACTTATTTATCTACTTGCAATTTCTTGCTTTCAAATTGCTAGCTTGGCAGGAATTGGGAAAGACAACAGGAGCTCACTCAGCTCTTAAACTGCTGACCTTCCAATCGTCAAGCTCAGCCTCTTAATTGCTAAGCCACTGCAGGCTTTAACAGTATTTTTACATACCTTAAAACAAAAATCATACAGATTAAGTAATGGCCAATCCACAGTTTTATTTAACTGTAGGTACAGCCTGTCCATTTACTGGAACACAGTGTCAACATGGGTGGTACAGCAACATGTAGATAAATGCTGGACACAACCTTAGTGCAAATACCTGAGGTCAAGTTCTCCTCACAAGCTCCAACCCAACCATTGTCTCAGTCATTCAGAACCTTTCCATGTAGATTAACACCCTTTCTTTCTTGTTTCTTTTTATAATATTTACTTTCTGCACAGTGAAACCAATGGGGACCATAATTGTAGGCTCTACTTACAAGGTAGGGGAAATCCTATTCAGTTTCCAGAGAGGACTTGTATTTCCTGAAATGATTTATGCCAAGGATTTCCGCAACGTGATTTCATGTGCCACCCCCTTCCACCATACCAGGAAATACTATGTAGTGGAGGAAGGGAAAAATGGCCATCCAGCCCCTGAAGCTGTCTGAGGGAGCATGACCCGGCCCCTGACTTAAAAAGGTCGAGAACTCCTGATTTACGCTTTCAAACCTACGTAACATTTTCGCCGCTCTGAAGGCCTGATCCACATCTCATTCAACAATATAACAAAATAATTGTAGACGCAATGGGCACAGAGCTGGCTGGGTTGAGGAGGATGGTGGAGGACAGGGGTGCCTGGAGGGCAATGGTCCATGGGGTCACAAAGGGTCGGAATCGACTGTGCGACTGAACAACAACAACTGAAACAAGGTGTTTATATAGCAATTAAAAAACAGTTGGTGTAATGCTATAACCAGATCAAGAGGGTGTTGTAGCATGTGTTCCATACACTCTAATAAATAGCGATTGGCTCAGCTCTGAACAAGCTTCCCTTTACTAGAACAAAGAGGACTGAACCACAGTTCTGACCTACTCATGGAGCACAAGTACAGTACAGTACTTGCAAATGGCATAGATGTCACCCAGAGCAAATATGTGGTTAATTATGTCTTAGTTTCCAAAAACTACACTCAAACTAGAAGCCTGCAGCAAAGAATAAGCTGTTTGATCCAAATCAATCCATAACTTTCAGTTCTATTGCTTTCTGGCTCTCACTGTCTCTTAGGGTTGCCAGGATACAGTTCTGCAGTGACAGTAACGTGAGCAAAATTATGTATCTATACAATCCTTAAAGACAAGGTGACTATGACAGAGTTTAGGTTGTAGAGCATGTTGGAACACAGTGTTATCTTGACTCTGTATTTCATTCTTCCCATTTGCTTTGTGGAAAACTCATTTCCCTCCAATCTATGGTTTTGAGAGACATTCAGAGCCATCTAGTTTTATTTCTATGGTGATTTTAATAAGCAGCAGGCTATAGACACACAACTTAGCAACAATATCTGTATAGGTAAAAGTCATCTTTGCTCCAAAGCCTGTTGTATCTGACTCTAGGGTTCAGTGCTCATCTGTTTATAGCCAAAGAGCCAGCACTGTCTGTGTCTGCAGATGTTTCCATGGACATGTGGGCAGGCATGACTAGACATGGAATGTTGTTTACTTCCCTACTGAAGTGGTACCTATCTAGTGATGTACTGTACTGTACTTGCAAATTCTACATGCCTATAAAATAGGTTATTAGCACCAACTCTAGGGCTGCAGCGTAAAAGAAGGTACAGTAAAACCTCGCATAAAGAATGCCTCATTTAGAGACTAACTTGCTTAAAGAGCATAATTTTCTCTGAATGGTCACTTCGCTTAATAACTAAAACCAACCAAAAACTCACTTAACAAATAAATCGGGGTTCCTAATCCCCCCCACCAGCGAGGTACAACTGTATTATGTGTTTAGTGGTTTAATAAGCTTGACAAACATGTCACTCTAAATCCTTCATTAAGTTTACTGAATCCTATTTCCAGTTTCATGCCTTTGCTACCCATTAATTCCATAGATTTCTATTTATCAGGCCACTGCTTACCTTATCCCACATTGTTGACCTGCTTAGTTTTTGATCAGTCTTCCTTACTCTTACTGGTCCACCATATCAATACTTGCCCCATCCACAGACCTTATCCATCACTTTGACTTTTTAAACCTTTCCTCCAGTTAGTTCCTGCCAATGTGAGGTACCTATTTGTTCCATTCTGTTACCCTTCCTATATCTTTCTTTATGTACTGTACTTTGTTTCTGGGTTTCCCTATCCTTACCTGTCATATCTCCCAAGAAGGAGACTTCTTGAAAATACTCGTGTCCCTGAGACTTGTGAAGTTGTCAAGTTGCCAATCTTTGTTTCCCTCACAGAATCTGGATTCTAAATATTTTGCTGCTCTTGTTGTTAATCTCTGAACAGCTGGGATGTTTGACAGTTTTCAATTTTCATCATATTACCCCACCTAACAAGTGTCACAAGCTTCACTGCTACCATCACAATGCTATATTGTTTTTTTTTTTTTAAATGCATATGTTTCCACAAAAAAAGAGGAAAACGGCCTCTGATTTAACAGAAAATGGAAAAGAATAGATGAAGCAATGCAGCAGGATGCTTATGCAACAAAGGATTTGTACCTGCCTGTTTGAGGAAGTGGCAGCTGGTGTCCCTTGTGGTTTGTAGGACAGACGGTGCAGCACTTGTAGACAGAGCCAAGGTATCTGGCAAAGGAGGTTATATAGGTGCATATACAGTGATGGGATGCAACAGGTTCGCACCAGTTCGCCAGAACCAGTATTTATTTTTTATTTATTTTTATTTGTTTAAATTTGTTTATCGCCCTCCTCCCAAAAGGGACCCAGGGCGATTTACAAAAACCATAAAATCACTTTAAAAAGTTAAAAACTCTAAAAACTTTAAAAAACTTGGTATTAAAAGCTAAAAACTACAACACAGGCATACTGGGGTCAAACCAACCAATTGGCTGGGGAAATTGAACCATCTACTCCCCAGACCAAATCTGCCAGCCAGGTTTTCACTCCTTTTCTAAAGGGAAGCAACTCCATCTGCTTGCATAGTTCTATTGGCAGGAGGTTCCAAAGGGCCAGAGCGGACACCAAGAAGGCCCTCCTTCTCGTGCCAGCGAGGTGCGCCTCTCTGGCTGATGGCACAACCAGAGAGCCTCTCTGGTCCGCTCTGGTGGGACGGGCAGATGTCCTTGGGACGATGCGGTCTCTTAAGTATCCTGGTCCACTACCATGTAGGGCTTTAAAGGTAATAACCAGCACCTTGAATTGCACCCGGAGGCAAACTGGGAGCCAGTGCAGCTCCCTCAGCAGCAATGAAGCACGGGCATAATGCCGGCAGTAGTAACCGTTCCCAATGTCCCGGAGAACCAGTTGCAGCTTTTGGGGGGAACCACTGGTTCCCCCACTGCGCATGCACGCCAAGGTGGTGTCCATGCATGCCTACAGTGCTTGGGGCATATGCACAGCCTCCTTGTTGTCCTCCCAAGCGAGGAGGAGGAAGAGAAGCTGCTAGCCTGAAGCTCCCTATAGCCTGCTCCCCAGGGTAAGTGACTCATCTTTGGATGTGGTGTGTCTGTGTGTATTTTAATGTGTATTTAATACCTTTACCTATATTGACGTACTACCACAGTTCCTTAAAAGGCCTAGCGGCCTGGCTTGGAGTTTTTAAGCAAAGTCTTGAAGTTATCTCATCAATAAGCTACACTTGTGCTGTTCCAATTGCTGTTCCAATTGGAGAACCCTTAAGGAGGCACAGCTGTTTTACATTTACATTAAGGCATATTATCCTAGAGAACTGGTATGATGACCATATCCATCTTGCAACATGATGCTGCCCAGGCACTTGTACTAACAAGTAAGTGGTGGGTTTGTTTGGGGTGGGTGGGTTGATTTGTGTTTGGAATGGGTGTGTGTATTTTAATGTGATTTTTATTTAATTTATTTATTTAATTTATTTACAGGTTTGTGTTGTGGTTGTGTGGGTGGGTGGGTTGAGGTGTGTGTGTGTGTGCTTATTTTTATTTTATTTTTCTTTGGCCTCGCCCATGACATCATGATGTTAGCTCCGCCCACACTGTGATGACATAACAGGGGGGTAGTACAATTTTTGACAACCCACCACTGTGCATATATAGTGGCATTGAGGTAAGCAAAGATGTGCATACAGACACAGCACAGGGCAAACACAGGAGGGATGTTGACCTTCTGCCTGTAGAAAGGCGTGGTCTGAATGAGGTAAACTGAACTGAGCAGCATCCCATTTGTGCTAATAAACAAATCACTAGCAGCTGGAGGTATGGGAGACAAAGTAGTAAAAGCATTATCCAAGACTCATTTTAACCATGTATCTGGAGGTCTCTTGGTGACGTAATACATAAGAATTCAGTGAAATGCACCTATGCATTTGTACAGTCAAGTGTTAATTTTATTTAGGATCAGATGAGAATGCAGACCTGTTTCAAAGCAAACTGTGAGCAAGAAATAGTGAGCAGAGGTAGATAAGACTATATGACTTAATGGCTCTCAGACAGGATGCCTGTCATCAATGGAGAGGCAAGATTTGTTGTTCACATGAATTTCAGTTAATAGTTTCATGTGAGAATGATGGGGAGGGGGCAGCCCTGCATCTTTTCATATACTTATTCCATTTTCCCTTTCTTTCCTTTGGTTAATGTTCCATGCAGTGGGGGTGGGGGGTGGGAATCTGAGATAGTCATTCTTTGATATCTGTTGATCTTCCTTACAAGGTCATGTATACATATCTTCCAGCTTCACCCATCTGCTATGATTTAAGTTCATTGGTGTAGATGTAGCAGCTTGTTATTTAACTGCAGCGATACTGAAAAACATTATCAGCAGGAGCACCCCTCCACCCACCCCTGTTGCTTGCTGAGATGAAACAGTTTGTTCTGCTTTTCATAGAAAACCAGGGAAAGCACTTCAATCTATGGTGGAAAATAAATAATACAATTGTGGTTTAAATAAACCAATACTGTTGACTAAGTTCCCCTGCTAGGTGGAGAGCCATGTTGGGGTGTGGGGGCTTGAGTGGTCTAACTACGTAGTGTTGCCCATATCTTGTCAATGATGTTAAGTTGGGACTAAATCTCACCAAAACGTCCTCCGTCAGATCCCTTGGGCAAGGTGAAAGCGGAATGCACATGTCAGGTCTGCCTAGCCCAGTGGTGCCCAAACTAAGGCCCGGGGGCTGGGTGCAGCCCCCGATGCCAATTCATCCGGCCCACGAAGCCCTCCTTGCTCCTGGAAGCAGAAGTAAAATGCACCTGTACAGGCGAGTTTTACTTCCGTTTCCAGGAGCGACGAGGGTTTCGCGGGCCAGATGAATTGGTGTCAGGGGCCGCACCCGGCCCCCGGGCCTTAGTGACCGACTTCCTGAACCACATGATCAGCCCACAGCACAAAAATTTTGGGCACCCCTGGCCTAGCCAGTGAGTGATATAATATCCAAATTGCTAAAACACATGCATGTGTGGAATGTTGTTTCAGAAACATCTACCAATGCGTGGACTCCTCGCTGAATAATTACTCCAAGATATCCAAGGTTGACCAAGTTCTAATAGATAATATTTTATTAATATAAAATGTTTTAAATGTTTATTATAATCAATGCTTTTAGAATACTTCTACTGAGAAAATCTCAGTAAAAGTATTATAAAATGCTGGTCTGATTAATTGAGATTCAGCTGGCTTGGATACAGCCCAACATCATTGGCCAAAATCCTTTTGCTTAGTTATGCCTATAGAAGGGAAATTGCCACTAATTAGTGAATCCTCACTTGCATTTCTAGCCAGGCAGAAAGTCATCCAATTGATGCTCACTGCAGGATCAGGTGAGTGAGGACTAGTTCATTAGCAACCATATGCTACTGAGAAGCCTACCATTTCCCTTCTGTCAGCAAATCTGTACAACAGAATTTTTGGCTGTTGCTTGGAACTGCTATTTTCAAAGTCAGAATAGCCATGCTGATGTAGTAGAAAAAGTAGTTTAAAAGTAATGAAGAGGAAGAGATTTATACATTTAAGCTTAAATATGCTTGTGTTCTGTGTGCACAGATTGAATCATTCTTTGAAAAAGAATTATGAAGCTATTTATTCTTGTCCATCATTCCTAACATTCCTCCAGTTCCCTGCCCCCCCACAATTTGTTTTTAATACATGCAAAATGAGTATTTTTGTTTAAAGCTTTACCCTGGACCATCTCTGTGTTATTATAGGAAGAACCTGCATTTTCCAGTACAGTATATGTGTCAATGTCTACGGTCACCAGGTTCTCCACTCATGAGCATTACTCATTAGCCTCAGGATTTGCTGAGACATGTTGCACTTAAAAATGACAGATACACTTGATTTTCTTTTTCTTTTTCTTTTTTGTTGGAGGGTTCCAAGGAAATGTTTCAGTGCTGACATAACATTTTGAGCAAAAATGAAAATGTGCTTTTTGGGTTCAGAACTCCCAGAATAGCCAAACCACCTATATTGGACTAACTGTAGTCAAAGAAAACAACTTTTTCAACATCTGTTTTAAAGTGGTATCCATGACTGACAATTTTATAAAGTCTAATCGTTGTTCTGTTGTTATTAATTTCTGAAACCATCTGTACAGATAGTTGAGAGAACAGGAAGTAGTTTCTAAGTACAGTACGTGGAAGGGGTACACAGAAAGGACCTCCTCAAAGATTGTGGTATTTTTGAACCACAATTGGGCATATCCCGGGTGATGGTAACTTCATTTTGGCAGTTTCGCATCTGATCTAGACACAGAAGAAGCAGCGAAGAAGAAGGGTACACCGTTAATGCTCAAAGGTAATATCTTCAAATATTTTCAGGAAGGAACCATAACACTGAAAACTGAGTGTGTGCCTACTGAGCTTTGAAATTTTACATTTTTAGACAGTAACTGCAAGAATATCCCAGTCAACACTTTCAAGCTTTGCTAACAGGAGTTTAGAAAGTTTTGACTACATAACTGGAGCAAGGAAGTTACAGCAATTTCTTTATAAAGGAAAATGTACAATTTCATTAACTTGTCTTCCAGCAGATGGAAAATTGATACATTTAGATTGTCTCATGTGCCCTAGAAATAGAGTTTTAAAACAGCAAAGGGACTCAAATTAATTAATACTAGTGTCTTACTATTCTTGATTGAAATGTTTGACGTGGTAGCTGTGTTAGTCTGTGCAAGCATATCAGAGAGCAAACAAAACAAAACAGCAAAAAAAGATAAAATATATGGTGCCACAACTTTTTTTGTCTTTTTTTGCCATTTTGTTTTGTTTACTCTCTGATATAATTATTCTTGGGACATCCTATTTTGGTATTATTAATGTCTTTTTAGAAGTGTGTTTGCCATGTGTTCAACAGACCAGGTCCACAAGTGTATTACAGCTTTTTAAAAATCATGTCAGAAACACACAAAGGTGCTTTCTGGGTTGAAAGGGTTGCTGGAGGGACTCTGCTCAGGGGATGCCCAAAGGATGCTCGCTTCATGCCCTCAAGGTCTGCCCCTTCAATTTTTTGCTTTTCAGTAAGCTATACAAATATTTTGCATTGAATGACTGTTGTTTGTGTAGCTTATACAGTAATTGTTTCTAAGGCAGTGATGGCAAACCTTTTAGAGACTGAGTGCCCAAACAGAAGGGTGGGGTGAACTCTGTGCTGAGGGGAGGGAGGAAGCACTCCTATTGGGTTGCTGGGCAGAGGGGTGGGGCAAAGTCTGTGCTGGCATAAGCAACAGCCCAAAAGAGAAAAGAATCTGAACACAAGTTTAAAATACAATGTCATAAATTGCACATGCAACTTATGTTTGTTTATTGCATTTATATACAGCCCACCTAGTAAATGTACCACTCTGGGCAGTTTATAGCTAAAAAAGTACAGTACAAACAAAATCAAACATGGCTAGTGCAAACGAAATTATAACACATTGACAACATAATAAAAAATAAAACAGCGGTTAGCTGTTTATACAAAATCAATTTCCAACTTGTCATCCATGCCCCATCAAATGTCTATACTAAAAACACAGAAGAAATCTATGTGTTATTACATGGATTTCACATAGGGTTGTGCTGTTTTGCCTTTTGAGCCCTTTAATCTTACAATGCCAACCGTCCATTGCACAAAGGTGACCAATGTGTTATGCACCCACTTTCCACCACCATCAAATACATATGGAGAGAGATTTTTTGAGATGTCTATCATAGAACAAAAGTGTATTTACACCTTTACAGCCTAAGTGCTTGGCTTAAAAGAGGTAAAAACCAGTGTCTTCTGGCTTTGCAGAGATGTAAACCCATTGCTCTTTCACTCCTGACCAAACAAAATAAAAAAGATTACTGTTTCCTGTTTCCTTAACACCTCCCTTGATCATCTAAAGATGGTTGTATGTGAAATCTCTGTGTGACCCCATCCTACATGTGTGGATATGTGCAAGCTTCCAACACCCATACTATAGGATGGTAAATTTCTTACATTTATTTAATGATTATTATAATTTTTCTGTTCTTCTCTTTGTGACTTATTTGTATTCTTAATAAAACCTTCTATTTTTAGTTTTGGTCAGAATGGTAAATATGGACTCAAAACACATCTAAAATATACTGTCTCCTTTCCCTTAAAGCAGGATCGGGCAATCTCTTTTTATATTTTTAATTTTGTGGGGTGCCCAGAAAGTCCCCTCCTGCATTCTAAAAAGCATTGGAGGCAAATTTACTGTGGGCACTGACGTGGCCTGATTTCACAGTGGTTTGTTTTGGAATTCGTATGAATATCATGGGAATCCATGACTGAAAAAATCCATGATTTCTCTGTTGTAGTGTGGAAGAAAATGTTATCCATGATTGCAGTGGCTTGGGAGAGCTCCTACTTTAAAATCACAAGGATCCATGTTGTGAATCAATGTTTTTGTGCCACTGCAAACACATTTACAAAGGTCATAGGATTTCTTTGTTGTCTGTGGGCACTGACGCCTGATTTCACAGTGGTTTGTTTTGGAATTCGTATGAATATCATGGGAATCCATGACTGAAGAAATCTATGATTTCTCTGTTGTAGTGTGGAAGAAAATGGCATCCATGATTGCAGTGGCTTGGGAGAGCTCCTACTTTAAAATCACAAGGATCCATGTTGTGGATCAATGTTTTTGTGCCACTGCAAACACATTTACAAAGGTCATAGGATTTCTTTGTTGTCGTCTGTGGGCACTGACTGGACCTGTGTTTGAACAATGCTTTGGGAATGTTATATATAAAAATCGAGTGGACCCACTAAGATCCACACCTGGGACTTACCCCTACAAAACCATGTGTGGAAGGGCCCATGATATCTTTGTTGCATTCTGTGGGCACAGATGGGAACTATGATCTGATGGTGATTCCAGGAGGGTTTTTGTCTAAAATTCATATGAAATCAAGAGGACCCATTTTTTAATTTCATGTATTCACTTTCCTCTAACTAAAAATATTGAGATTCTGATGTTACACAGGGACTTGAGAAGTTGTCATAACAGGCCACTTCTAGCAAGAAGAGGGTCATCTGAAAAGCACTGCAGACTAAAACTTCAATATCTTTGTGTCTTAGAGGTTAATAATACAGTACTATACAGTACTCTTAAAGGTCATCCTGGGTGGAAAGCCAGTTGTATCCGACTCTAGGGTTCAGTGCTCATCTGTTTATAGCCAAAGAGTCAGCGCTGTCTGCATCTGCAGACGTTTCCTTGGATATGTGGCAGGCATGACTAGACACACCAGAGTGCATGGAACGCTCTTTACCTTCCCACCGAAGTGGTTCCTGTTTATCTACTTGTAATTTTTTGCTTTCGAACTGCTAGGTTGGCAGCAACTGGGACAGACGATGGGCGCTCACTCCTCTGTGGAGCATTCGGATCTCGAACTGCTGACCTTCTGGCTGTCAAGCTCAACGTCTTAACCACTAAGCCACCACGGGCTCAATAATACTCTTCAAACCCACCAAACTCGAAACAAGAGCAAACACTTAAAAAAACCTGAAGGTGAAACTAGAAAGAATGCACGGATCGACCCGAGAAGAAACTTGTCAAGTGCCAGACTGGAGGGAGGGAACCTCATCTCGTCCGACAATCCTCCCACGCCCCCCTTCGCAGTCGTGGTTGTGCTTTCTTCCGAGGTTCGAATCCTACGAAAGGCGTCACCCTTCTCGGATCCCAGGCTTTCTTGTTCTCCCTCTGTAGGAGGAGCATGAAAAAGAAAAATTGACAAGAATTAAGAATTTTAGCAAAAAAGGAAGCCTGAGGGAGGGGGAAGAGAGGCACGCCCTATTTTGATTGACCACATTGATTGTATTATATTGTTATATTTATATGGTGTTTTTAATGTATATTTCATACTGTAACATTGTTAGCCGCTCTGAGTTGCTTCGGCAAGGAGAGCGGCATATAAATTTGAATTTAATAATAATAATAATATTTTTTTAATAGCCCCCCCCTTAGCTACCCCATGTCTTTGACTTTTTTGCAACAGTAGCCGTTTTAGTCTGTGTTTCAAGCATGAATAAACAAGACAAAAAAAAAACTCTGTAGCACCTTGAAGACTGTTACATTTTAAATGTGAGCTTTCATGGATCAAGTCCACTTCATCAGATGTGGGAGTGGGACTTCATGTCATCCATTTATACACAGTAATAAAGGTTTCCCTTGTTCTCGAAAGCCAGTCGTATCCGACTCTAGGGTTCAGTGCTCATCTCTGTTTTCAAAGCTGTACATCTATTTCTTTGAATGGATTTGGGCAGGAGCCGGTGTCTTTGCCTTTATTCTTCGTCTATTCTCCCCCTCCATGCATGGCCGCCTTTCCAACCCGGGACACACATCCCAGCCACACTCCTCCGCCAATGAGACGTAGCCAAGGGGGAGGGAAGCCCCAAAAAAACCCGGGACAACCCCTCGACTCAGCCCACCCCATTTCCCTCCAGCCAGCGAGCCAGCCTCGGCCGTATATCTCCGACGAGGGGCGCAGTCCCTCGCCTCCCTTTGCCTTCCCCGCCGCCTTCCAAGAAGAAGGGGAAGCTGGGGAGGGGAGTGGCCTTGTGCCGGCGAGGGGGTGGGTAAGGCTTTTTTTTTTTGCGTGCGTGCCTCTCACGGGCATTACGGCAGCCCAGTCCCCTGGCTCCTTGTGCCTGGGCTCCGCCGGCGGCGAAGGAAGCCGAGGAAGCGCCTTCTTTCTCCCCCTGCTTTGGGTTGCGCGACCGGGAGCCATGGCGGAGCGCCGCGCCTTCGCCCAGAAGATCAGCAGGTAAGGGAGCACAAGGAGGCCCCGACGTGGGAGGCGAGGAGGGAGCAGCCCGAAGAGCTTGCACTGCAAGGGCTGCAGGGCTAGCCGTGCTGCTAGGGGCCTATCTAGCTAGCAGGGGCCGGGGGGAGGCGGGCTGGGATTGTGTTGCATACGAGATAGGATCGTGGGTGGGTGTGGGTGGTGCGGTGGTGCGTGCATGCGTTGCTTGTGCCTCCTCCGCATCTATCCAAAGTCACACCCTGCCTTCTTGCTGGGGGGGGGGGGGCTCATCCTCCTGTGGTCGGGGACTCCCTTCCTTCCCCCTTGTATTGCCTTTGCAATTTTTCTGTGACCCCCCCCCCCTTTTGTGTCGTTGGCACCTTTTGTGACTGTGGGATCCCGGGTTCTAGATGCGCTCCCAGAGTGTGGGTGCTGGTGGAGGAGGCGCGTTGTGTGAAACCTTGCCTTGAGATTATCAAGTGCTTTGTGTTCCTGTGTGTCTCGACCAAATCTTTCTCTCCAACACACACACACACACACACACACACACACACACACACACACACACACACACACACACACACACACACACACACACACACACACCCTTTTCGACTTTGTGTGCATGGAGTCATTTGGCAGGCATCTTTCAGCTTGTGTGGATGTGGCTTGTTTGTGTGGGCAGTTATGAGTTTTAAAGCTGAAGTGGTTGCTCCTTCCCCTTTTTTTTTTAAAAAAAATTCCCATTTGTGGCATGAGGTGTTTGGCCTCTATTTGAAGGCCCCCCCTTTGTCATGCTTTGTTCTTGTGCTTTTTTGTCTACCGCCACCATCCTCCTATCTGGAATTTGTGTGGTCCTAGTGGCTCA
Organism: Furcifer pardalis; assembly: GCA_030440675.1. Classification (NCBI taxonomy): domain Eukaryota; kingdom Metazoa; phylum Chordata; class Lepidosauria; order Squamata; family Chamaeleonidae; genus Furcifer; species Furcifer pardalis. The sequence continues at coordinate 196,218,039 of CP126891.1, forward strand.
AGTCACTAAGAGGCTGACTGGGAAGCGGAAGGTCAGCAGTTCGATTCCCGAGTACTGCAGGACGGAATGAGCTCCCGTCTCTGTCCCAGCTCCTGCCAACCTAGCAGTTCGAAAGCAAGAAATTGCAAGTAGATAAATAGGGACCACTTCGGTGGGAAGGTAACAGCGTTCCATGCGCTCCGGTGTCTAGTCATGCCTGCCACATGACCATGGAAATGTCTGCAGAAGCAGACAGCGCTGGCTCTTCGGCTTAGAAACAGAGATGAACACTGACCCCTAGAGTCGGATACGACTGGCTTTCGAGCAAGGGAAACCTTTAAGCTACCTATACTATACTATAGCTACTTCCTATACACCTTCACTCCTATGGTTCTGACCTTTTGTGCTGTCTCTTGGTGAAGATAAATTGTGTTATGTTTTTACCTTTGTCACAATTGAGATGTTATGAGAGTGGATTTCCAGTAGGCTTTTGAGATGAAGGGTTGGATGCATTGAGTGGCAAGGAGAATCTGGGTGTGGTGTCTTGTTTTAAGCAGATTTATATCCTGTGTTTACAATATGGCAGGTTCCTCCCTCTTCTCATTCTGTGGAGTAGGATGGACCACAAGACACAATGTGATTTTGGGGGAACTGTCAGATCTGCTGAAATTCTTTGCTGCCTGGTATGCCCACTGGTAGCTGTCATGCTTTTTCCATGCTACTGTGTCACTCCTCTTAAGAAGTTCTTCCTACACAGCAACTGGAAGGAATGTTTTCTCTTAACATAAGAGAAGTAGGAAAAAACCAGGCTTCTAGTATAGATTCTAACTTCTGTATTTATATATTGTACTTAACGCTCTTTTCAGAAAGAACTTTTAAAACATGTCTTTTTTTAAATCTTGTCAGATTTCTGGGTTGAAAGGCTATGATCGGAATACTGTATTCCCAGTGTTTTAGAAGGCAGAGAGTCTTGTTGCTTTCTTTCTTCTTTTTCCTTGGGTAAATGGAAAAATTCTTCCTTATGATTTTTGGTGAAAGAACAATTTCAGAATTATGTCCCGTCCTGTCCCTGTCCCCCAGGATGTTGTCCTTGAAGAGTCACTGCTATGTGTTATATAATGAGGTTCTCCATCCTGTATAAGGCATGGCCTCAGAAACTTGAGGTATTCCACTTTGGCTTCCTTGAAGCGTCCTGGCCACAATTGCTTGGATATAAGTCTCACTATGTTAGCAGGACTCACTTTCCATCAAATGTGTTTTAGTTTAACGGGTTAAACAGATACTGTAATACTGTTCCTACTTCTTTTGTTCTGCCGTATACTAATCCAAATATTGGTGATCCTCATGGCGGTCAGCCATGAAGACTATCCTGAGAATATAATGCAGTGGCCTTTCATCTGCCTTCTGCATCGCAGCATGACACCCATACCACTGATCCAGTTCCGCGAGTCACTCTGTTCCTTAGCCCTTTTGGCACACAAAGTCCTCCTATGCTCCAGACCAGTATTTATGAAGCTGCCACCCTCCATCAAGATGGATTCAAGTGGGATTTAATTCATTTGGGGACCATCACCATTCCCTGTGGACTTTGGCACCCAAGGCTCTTAGTCCTCAGGGTTGTAAGGTTAGTTAACCACCGCCTGACATGGCGTTGAGTCAGTGGTAGTACGGTCTACTCCATTGATGGTGAACTTTGGCCCTCCAGATGTTCTTCATCTTCATTTCCCAGAATCCCTGATCAGCAGGAGTGCTGACTTTGGCTTCTGGTAATTGAAGTCCAAGAACACCTGGAGTGGCAAGGTTCCCTATCTCTGGTTTACTCTATTACCATAGCAGGATAACCTTGCCAGACATGTCAGAAGCTTCAGGTTTACTTACATCACCTAGTTTTGACCACAGTAATTTCAGAATTCCACTAAGCAAATCTGATATTAGGAGGATCAGTTGTAGATAAGATGTTGAGGCAGGGGGTGGTGGCAATTTCATAATTACATCTCAGATTCATTTCATGAGGTCTGCACCTGCAATCTTCCTAGCAGGTTGTACAGTAAAACCTCATATAACACTAAAACCTGGTTCCACAAGTTTTGGTGTTATATGATTTTTAGTGTTATCTGATGCATGTTAAAATCCTATGGGATCCATAGAGATACATTGTAACCACACAGGCTTTAGCGGTTGTTATCTGAAGCATCCCATAGGATCTTAATGTTATCTGATGCAATTCTTCCCCCCAGATTCCTTAATGTTATGCGATTTTAGTGTTATTCGATACTAATGTTATATGAGGTATTACTGTACTGTGAAAGCAACTGTATACTCAAAGGGTGTTCTGTTGTGCAAAATAAGTTCCTTTGGAATCAAAGGGATTTCAATTTAAAGCCATCTATATGTGAAGCAACTTTTGTTTTGGCCTCTGGCAATTAGACATGACCACTGAGCTTTAGAGTCTAGAGGTCATATGTCTGCAGTCTTTAGCATATGTACTGGAAAGTATGTCCCCCTGAAACAAGAGGGATACAATTCTGAGTATAAACTAATAAGGTTGTTTCAATATAGACTTTTTGTCTACCCATTGATTAATTTAAATAATACTTTCTGTTTGGCAGAGCATGGATCAGATTGATCAAGTCTGTGACCTTCATACTTTTTTCATCAGTCTGATCCAACATTGCCTGTTCAATTCTAGCTATTCAGAAGATGGCAGCAAAAACAGAAACTTTCACTCCTTTTGAATTGTAAACTGTGATGGAGGCTATTAATGCTAGGGGTACTTGTTCCAAATGAAAAGTGAAAGAAAAGAAGTTCAGTCTCTCTAGTTACTGAATTTGTTGTGGAGAAAAGGAAGTTGAGCAGAAGCTGCATGCTAGTTATTTGGCTTTTGCATGCAGTTTTTTAGCCATTTGGATATCATGTCACCCACTGGGTAGGCAGACAGTGATTTGTGCCCTCTACTTTCACCTTGCCCTAGGGATCCGACAGAGTTTTATTCCCGGCCTAACTTCATTGACAAGAGATGGGCAACACTGTCTAGTTCAGAGTTTCCCAAACTTTTCGCGCCACAGGCCTGATTATGCCCCCTGGGCACCAGAGCAGGCCAGTCACGTGGTTCCTCCCACTGTAAATGCTGCAGTAAAACACATTTGCAGCTGTTGTAAATACATTTATGACAGCCGTGGGTGCATTTATTGCAGCGTTTATGGTACGTGTGGGCATGTTTACGCATTCACAGGTGCGTTTTATGGCTGTCATAAACGCATCTGCTTCTGCAAGTGTGGCGGCAGGCCACATGAAATGGTGCCGTGGACCAGGTCTAGCCTGTGTGCTATAGTTTGGCCACCCCTGGTCTAGATAGACCACTCAAGCCCCCGTGCCTTGACAAGGCTCTCACCTAGCGGGGGTTGAGTGATACATAGCCTTTTAATAACAAGCTTCTAATGTTTGCTGTTCTTCTTCCGTGTCTAGGCCAGATGTGTAACTGCCAATATCTTTCTCACACTTATGTCAGGCAAAAGAAACTGCAGAATGTTTGCTGCTGAGGGCTCTCTTCTCTGGCTAGAGATACAGCATGAACCCTGGAAAGTGTTGTATAACTTAGTGCAGGGATTCTCAACCTGTGGCCTGCGGGCTGCACCATTTAATTTGCCCCCCCCCCGCATCCACCACACCAAGAAGCGCCATGTGATGGAGGAAGGGCAAAATGACCATGTGGCCCCCAAAGCTGTCTGAGGGAGCATGACCCAGCCCCCAGCTTAAAAAGGTTGAGAACTCCTGACATAGTGCCACCCTAAAATCATAGGAATAATGAATTTTCAAGTAACCTGTATATTCATTTTGATCGGATTCACAAACTTTTCGTGCCGCAGGCCGGATTACGCCCTCCAGACAGATGTGTGGGCTGGAGGCTTGGTTCGTCCCACTGCTTCTGCCTCTTCTAGTGGCAGCGGGATGGTGGTGGTGCATTTATGATGTGTTTTCACCACTTGCGTCACTTCCTGTGGAGGCTGCAGCAGCAGGGTGAGTGAGGGTGGCATGTTTTGGTCCGCTTTCAGTGCATTTTTGGCACTTCCAATGCTTCTGGTGACCAGACTGGGGTCCTTACCACAGGGCGGATTAATTGGTGCTGTGGATTGTCGGTTGCAAATCCCTGATCTTGATGCTCACAGGCAGATCTGCAAACGGACAATAAGAACCTATTATCACAATGATATTTTCCACATATACTTGGAATGGATTTTTCTTCTTCCATGTCTTGCTCAGATGTGAAGCTGCCAAAATGAAGCCACTTTTTGGTGAATTCATTCTGTACTTTCTTTCACCTGACCTAGTGTGAGAAAGATTAGCCAGTTCAAGGTTGCCGTTGCCTGGGGTACATCCAGTTGTGGGTCAAAAATACCACAGTCTTCGAGGAGGCTCTTTCTGTATACAGTTAAACCTCGCTTAACGAGCAACTCGCTTAGCGAAAAACTTGCATAACGAGCGGGTTTTTCAAAAAGCGATCCGACTCACATAATGAAAATTTTCGCTATGCGAGTCTGACTTTCCCTATGGAAAAACTCGCATAACGAGCATTTCTATGGGGAAAACTCGCATAACGAAATTTTTTTGCTATGCGAGTTTTTCCATCGAAATTTTTGCTATGTGAGTTTTTCCATAGGAATTTTTGCTATGCAAGAAAAACTTGCATAGCGAAAAACTCGCATAGCGAGCAGCCTTGCAGAATGAATTAATTTCATTATGCAAGGTTTGACTGTACTTGGAATGGCTAAAGCTGGGGCACTGCACTGCATGCACGAGAACGAGATAATTTAATTTAATTTAATTGTTTGACTTATATGCCGTCCCACTCGCACAGTGACTGGGTGGCTCACAGAGGAAACAATTACAATTACATAGCAAATTACATACCATAGAAACAATTACAGATATCACATACAGTAATTACAAGTATATGTAATTACAATGGCTGGGAATCCTATGGTCCCAGGGTGCCCAAACTTTTTGGACTGGGGGCCTGACCACGCCCTTGGAACAGCTGAGTGGGCCAGAACATGCCTCCGGGACAGGGCATGTTTGTGCATGCATTGACATTTTACTTCCTGGTTTGGTGCAGACACATCTGCGCATGTGCAGAAGCATCTGTATTTGCTTCCTGGTTTGGTGAGGGGGTCATGGGCCTTATGGTATGCCTTCGTGATCCATGGGCTGTAAGTTTGGGCATGCCTGCTATGGTCCATGAGTCATGTAGTCTCAAGGGGCATTTTTTGTATTTCCAAGCCCTCTGCTCCTGAAGTTGCTTTTCACTGGAAAATATAGTGGTTATAGTAAAAATAGTAGTCATTTCTACTCCAGGAGGCTTGCCTTTAAACCTTGTTTTACAAACAAAGTCTACCAGCTGACCAATGAAGACAAAACTGAAGAGTGGTTACAAAACAGTAAGTGATGCTTGGGAGACAAGCTATGAGAAATCTGGGGAACATAGTTAAAAGTAGAGACATCACCTTGCAAACAAAAATTCACATAGTCAAAGCAATGGTATTCCCGGTGGTAATGTATGGTTATGAGAGCCGGACCATTAAGAAAGCTGAGCGCAGAAGAATAGATGCCTTTGAAATGTGGTGTTGGAGAAGAGTTTTGAGAATACACTGGACAGCGAGGAGAACAAATAAGTAAATCCTAGAAGAAATCAACCTTGATTGCTCCTTAGAAGGTCAAATAGTAAAGATGAAGCTAAGGTCCTTTGGACATCAAATGAGAAGAGAGGATTCACTTGAGAAATCCTTGATGCTGGGAAAGGTGGAGGGCAAAAGAAGAAGTGGGCAGCCAAAAATGAGATGACTAGATGGTATTGTAGATGCAATGGGCACAGAGCTGGGCAGGCTGAGGACAATGGTGGAAGACAGAGGTGCCTGGCAGGCAATGGTCCATAAGGTCACAAAGGGTTGGAATTGTCTGTGCTACTGAACAGCAAAAAAGTGGATTTCAAACAGGTTTCACCTTTGTTTAGTGGAACTGTTGGTGTCTTTTGGGTCCAATACTGGCCACTCGGTTTCTGGCCCTTGTTTTCTACTATACTATGAGGTAACAAGGCATATCTGAATAACTGGCTTCTTAACATGAATCTTCCCTTGTTGCACAACTTGGGGGAATTTTTTTTCATTAAAATTTCATTTAGAAGCCAAGGAGATTCCCCCCCCCCCTTGTTCCTGTAATCCTGATGTTTCAGAAAATGGAATTCTAAGACTCTAGGCAAACCATTTATATTTTCATTTTTTCTCACGTTATGAAAGCTGCTGTTGCCAAACTAATATCTGTCCCACAAAATGCTTTAGATAAGTCCTGAACTAAAATCAAATTGCTATTGGAATCCACATCTAATACAGTTGTACCTCGCTTAAACAGCATAATGTGTTCTACAGGATTGCTCTTTAAGTGAGTTTTCTCTTTAAGTGAAACACCATTGTAGTTAACTAATTGTGACTTCTGGTGGTGGTGGGGTTGCGAACCCCGATTTATTTATTAACCAAGTAGCGAGGCACTCTTTAAGCGAGGCACTCTTTATGCGAAGTTTGTATATTTTCAGAATTATCCAAAATGTAGACCATAAATTTTCAGTACTGTATTTCCTCCCCCCATCATGAAAAGTGTCATGATGTTCAGTTTCACTATAGTGTTTCACTGTAATCTTTAAGTATTTACAGTAAAACTTCGCATAAAGAGTGCCTCACTTACAGACTAACTCGCTTAAAGAGCAGAATTTTCTCTAAATGGTCGCTTCACTTAACAAATAAAACCAACCAAAAACTCACTTAACAACTAAATCGGGGTTTGCAATACCCCCCAAGTCACAATTGGTCACTTACAGTGGTGTTTTGCTTAAAGAGTAAACTCACTTAAAGAGCAATCCCGTGGAACGCATTATGCTCTTTAAGCAAGGTACCATTTACTGTAATTCATTGTTGGCTGAACACAGAACCTCAGTTCTCTTTTGGGTAATTTTTTTGGCAGTTTGGTCAGCTGATATCTCCCCTTTTACCAATCAGTGCCACATTTCATCTAACACATGTTTGCAAGTCATATCCTATGCTGAGATTATGTGGAAAGCATAATTTGGAGACAACTTGGGTTCTCTGCATGCTATTTAATTTAATTTAATTTAATTGTTCAATTTTTATGCCGCCCCACTTGCCTAAACTGCTCTGATGTGATAGCCTGTGATGGTGTGATGTCACAGAGCCCTGCATCTTGTTTCTGACTGCTTATTGGTAGTAAGATATTATTATTATTATTATTATTATTATTATTATTATTATTATTATTATTATTATTATTATTATTATTATTATTATTATTATTATTATTATTATTATTATTATGTCGCCCTCCTCAAAGATACCCAGGGCGGCTAACAAAGGTTTAAAAAGACATAAAATACAATATAAAATTCAATTTAAAGTTAATATTAAAATATTAAAAATTAAGCAAAGATAAAAAAATTAAAAATTCATACTTGAGAGAGGGAGGAGTCAGATGAGCCAACAGGCTGGCGCTACTGTCTGACCCAAACCCCATACCTGTCCCGCCAGCCAGGTCTTAACCCCCTTCCTATAGGGCAGCAACTATGACTGGAGACGTAGCTCAATTGGCAGGAAGGTCCATAGGGCCGGGGCGGACACAGAGAAGGTCCTCCTCCTAGTACATAAGAGGTGTGCCTTTCTAGCCGATGGTACGACCAGAGAGCCTCTCTGGTCCACTCTGGTGGGACGGACAGATGTTCTTAGGGCAATGCGGTCTCTTAGGTATCCTGACCCACTACCATATACGGCTTTAAAGGTAATAACCAGCACCTTGAATTGCACCTGGAGGCATACTGGCAACCAGTGCAGCTCCCTGAGCAATGGTGAGGCACGAGCATAATGCCTGCACCCCATCACAATCCCAGCAGCTGCATTCTGGACCAGCTGCAGCCTCCGAGTGGTCACCAAGGGCAGCCCCATGTAGAGCGCATTACAGTAATCAAGTCTGGAGGTGACCAAAGAGTGTGTGATCATGTGCAAGGAATCCCGGTCTAGGAGCAGGCGTACCTGGTGTATGACATGAAGTTGTGCAAAAGCCCTCATGGCCACGACTGCAACCTGCTCTTCAAGCAGTAGTCGTGAGTCCAAGAGGACCCACAGATTACGCACCGGGTCTGTTTGGTGCAAGACTGCCCCATCTAGAACCAAAGATGGTAGATCCTGAGTTAACGCAGGGCCGCTGACCCACAACCACTCAGTCTTGTTGGGATTCAGTTGTAGCCGTTGTTCCCCATCCAGACCCTAACAGCCTCCAGGCACCTGGAAAGGACTTCCACTTCATCTCTTGGGTCCCCACTGGCTGAGATATACAGCTGGGTATCATCAGCATATTGATGATACCTCACCCCTTGGGAACGGATGATCTCACCCAGCGGTTTCATGTAGATGTTAAATAGGAGAGGCCAATGGGTAACTTTCAGCAAAGTTAAAAGTAGCAATAGTAGTTAAACTTATATACCACCCATAGGGCTTAATGCACTCTTGGGGGAGGGTATTCACAAATTAATTAGCATTTTGCCCCCTACATGCTGGGTACTCATTTTGCTGATCTCGGAAAGCTGAGTCAACCTTTAGTACCGGTCAGGATCAAACTCACAACAATTTGGCTGCAGCACAGCAGTTTAACCACTGCCGCCACCAGGCACAATGTGCATCAAAGGATTTGAACAAATTATTTGAATAAGTTATTTGAGCATTATCAGGGCCTTTCATCAGCATGTGCTGGACTGCACAGTGTGCTTGTACAACAAAAGATTATTATAGTACAGTATTAGATATGTCTCATGGAGGTCAATTGCACTTGAAATAATCAGTGTGATTTAAAAATTTGCATCTTACTATCTTCTTTTAATTTACAAACAGTTTGAAGGCTGCAAAAGGTATTTTCCAAAAGCTGTTTCCAAAATCTGTATTTAATTTTGAGAAACGCTTCACTTTTTTTGTCTGTACTTTTCATGTACTCATTGCAGTTGATTTTTGTTTGAACCACATATGTAGGAAAATCATGCAGTTTTGTGGAGTCTTTAAAGCCTGATTGTCCATAGCTTGGCCATGTTAAAAGTCACAGCTTTCCTTAATAAAGGATTCTTAGTGTGTAGTTTGTGGCTGTATCCTGGCAGCAGTTGCAAAATAAGCTCCAAGGGCTTTGTTTTTTGTTATTGCTGATGAATTGTCAGAAATGAATGCATGCATCATAGAAGAACCACACATTCCATTATTACTCATTCAATACTTTTAAAGCAAATAGCGTCCTCTTCACAACTGTAATGTTAAAGTAAAGGTAAAGGTTTTCCTTGCTCGAAAGCCAGTCGTATTCAACTCTAGGGGTCAGTACTCATCTCTGTTTCAAAGCCGAAGAGCCAGCGCTGTCTGCTTCTGCAGACGTTTCCGTGGTCATGTGTCAGGCATGACTAGACACTGGAGTGCACGGTGTTACCTTCCCACTGAAGTGGTCCCTATTTATCTACTTGCAATTTCTTGTTTTCGAACTGCTAGGTTGGCAGGAGCTGGGACAAAGACGGGAGCTCATTCCGTCCTGCGGTACTCGGGAATCGAACTGCTGACCTTCCGCCTCCCACTCAGGCTTAATTTCTTCCTCAGGAAGGGGTCAGCAAACCTGACTCTCTAGATGTTTGTTTATTTAAATTTATATGGCCATGCCTATCGCGTAGCAATTCTCGGTGGCTCACAATTCATAACCCACAATCACAATAAAATGGTCCATTATCATTAAAAATCATTACACTAAAGAAATAAGGACCCAATTAAAAACCCATTAAAAAATGCTAAAATCGGAAAATGTTCTTAGACTTCAATTTCCAGTGTGCTGATTTGGGCTTCTGATATTTGAAGTCCAAGAACACCTGGAGAGCCAAGTTTGTTGACCCCTGGATATTCGCTGTAAGAATTTAATTCTGGGGGCCAACTTTAAAAATTATTCTCTCTTTACCTGCAGAAACAGAATAGGAAATTCTCAATTAGTATCAAATAGTGAACCAGAGTACTGTGTCTTGTTATCAACTGTTTTTAGAATGTTGAAGTAACCCAGGTGGGTTTTTAGCTAATTGGATATACAGTACTCATTTTTATAATAAAAAAAATATGTTACAATTTGTTTCTAAATCATTAAAATATGTAAATACTACTACTACTACCAACAACAGCAACAACAATAATCAGTGATGGCTAACCTTGGCACTCCAGGTGTTCTTGAACTTCAATTCCCAGAAGCCCAAGTCAACACTCCTACTGATCAGGGCTTCTGGGAACTGAAGTTCAAGAGCACCTGGAGTACCAAGGTTAGCCATCACTGATATATACTGTAGTTTTAATCATATGGCTGTTATATAATATTGTATTTATATCATATTATATCGGCGTTTGTATTGTTTTTTTGTAAATTTTGCATTGTAATTCTTTGTCTGGACATTCTCAATCATGGTTCGACAGTGAGACCATGATCCATGTTACCTCAAGACGTCTTTTGTGCTTAGCTTATCCATTAAAATGAGCATTGTGAGCAAATGACATTTGGCTGAGAAGTACAGGGGTCTGGACTTTCTCAATCAAGGTTTGACAGTCTTGAGAGTCCTTTTTGTGGAGATGTGTATGTTTTGTCATTGTTAGTTTTTAAAAAAAGAATTCTGAATTCACATTTATTACAGACTGCATTTACTAAGTTTGGGGTTGGTCCCCCCCAGCCCCCCCCATCATAGCAACATAGCAATATCAAACATGTAAAGAGGAGACTGCCAGAGCAACTCGCTTAAAGAGCAGGATTTTCTCTGAATGTTCGCTTCGCTTAACAAATAAAACCAATCAAAAAAACTCACTTAACAAATTAATTGGGGTTCACAATCCCCCCCCCCCCTGCCAGAAGTCACAATTGGTCACTTACAGTACAGTATATCAGTAGGGACCACTTGGGTTGGAAGGTAAACAGCGCTCTGTGTCAAGTCATGTCTGCCACATGCTCACAGAAATTTCTGTAAATGTTCTTTGGCTATAAACAGAGATGAGTACCGAACCCTAGATTTAGATTGGCTTTTGAGCAAGGGTGACCTAATCTGCAGTCATTACATCTATTCTCTTGTTCTAATCCCTACAACTAATCTGAAAAATATATTAGTGCTATTCCTAGAATTTAGAAAATTTACTTGTGTAAACTAGAGTTTTCCAAAATCCATGGCCATGCTGGAGCAGAGTGAGTGATAAATAAATAAGTTTTACAAGCTCTAGTTGTTATCATCATAGTTCAGATGACAGGACTGAGGCTGATAGCTAAAGGATTGTTGGCTTGCTCTTGACAAAGTTGCCGTGATGCTACAGTGGTTAAAATTGCTGTATCTCAGGCCAAATTGTAAGTTCAATTCTGACAGGGCTCAAGGTTAATTCAACCTTCCATTCTCCCAAGGTTGGTAAAATGAATGCTGAGAATGTTGGGGGGGGGGGGAGGGGGAGAAACATGCTAATTACCACCCAGAGATGCACTAAGCACTATGGGATGATATATAAGTGTAATTATTATGGCTAAATTTTAACTGGGCAATTAGGTCTGTTTCTTACTTGCCATTGAAATCACACCCTCATAAAATTTGCCAGGTCTCTTTATAAATCTGAGGCAGCAACAGTGACTAGATTCTATAATGGTAAATTTCATCACCTTACATATGGGAAATTTGGCCAGGATCCTGTTGCATAGTCTGCCTACCTATGAAGCTGGAATGATGTCACCAGCAGAGGCAGATTGTTACTATATGAAGAGTTCCTTTTCCAATTTTGGGCTGCACATGACTTGTGTGTAATGCTATGAAGTCAAATGAACTTGAAACTGAAAAAGGAATTCTTTAATTAGCTACAATCTGCTGCTGCTGGCAACATTGCTCTTGTTATGGAGACAGATTTATGCAACAGAATACTGGCTGTGTTCATTTATCTGTCCTTAAATTGATTGCCAATATGGTAATTTCAGGTTCTGGTGTTATAAGCAAGTCCCCCTCCCCCCAATTTATTTGCATGCATACTGTTTTTTGTCCCTTTCTTGACAGACAGTTGCCTTCATTGCTGTTCTGGTATTTCATTGCTGACTTCTTAGATGATCCTGGTGATGAAAGATGTTGCCAATTTCATGCTTTAAAGGCTTTAAAATCTCTTTCCTAACTCCTGATGGACTCTGAACAGGCTATCAAGCTCTGGTAGTATGTATGCCGATTATTAAGATTTAAAGTAGCAGTGGTTAGGAAATGCACTAGAAGGATTTATGGATACATGTTAGTTTGCAAACAATCTTTTGGAGAACCTACAGGTACCTCTGGTTTGGCCATCACACATGTAGACTTTTGCTTGACTGAACATTTTTAAGAGTAGAAAGCTTTGCCTAAGTTAATGTCCAGGCTGAACGCGATGAAACAACACTAGGGAATAATATACAGAAGAAGCCAAATGTTGTAGGACACATAAAAGGAATACTATAAATTCTCATATTTTTGTTCCAAATAATTATTTTCATAAGGATGGAATAAAGTTACCTGTAGTGGTTTGGGTGAAGGACTTACTGTACTTGGAAATAAATGTACAGTATTTTGGTCATTTGCAAGCTTGCTATACAAATCTGTGCCTTTGACAAACAAAATCATTCATCCCCATGTTGTTGGTTGAAAGTAAGTATTTTAGGATATGAAAGAAGCTGAGTTTATACACAGTGAAATCAAAGGGAAAATGTAGAATGCATACAGATCGTGCTGAACATTATCTCTAATGAGATAACCTCTCTTGTTACCATGCTGGATGCAACAGAAATGGGAATATCTGGGCAAAAGAAAGGAAACCAGGTTCCTCTTAATGCATCAGTAGGTAAAGGTAAAGGTCGCCCTTGCTTGAAAGCCATTCATATCCAACTATAGGGTTTGGTGCTCATTTCTAGTCAAAGAATCACCACTGTCTGTGTCGGCAGATGTTTCAAAACCGAGAATAAAAGAAGCCGCCAGATTGAGGAGGAATAACCACTGTGGTGGTGTTCTTCCGTGTCTAGGTCAGACATGAAACTGCTCATTCTGCAGTTCCTTTCACCTGACCTAGTGTGAGAAAGATTAGCTGGCACAACAAGGTTGTCATTACCAGGGTACGCCCAATTATGGATCACAATTTCCGAGGAGGCTCTTTCTACCCAACCACTGTGTTGTTTAATATGAAATGATTCATTTATTTATTTATTTAAAAAAAATCAATGCAGCAGAATTTGCTTTTCTAGTAGTCTCCATATTCTGCTTTGTCTTTCTCTTGTGCTCTATAGTCACTTGTCTTAGCTTCTTTTTAAAAAACGAGTTGTGGGGGATTGATACATGTTCTTATGTATCAGTTTATTGCCTGTTTCATGGATGTTTGAACTAGTAACATTAACCAAAATGAAATATAATATAGCTTAATTTACATGTTGGATTTGTAACTGATAATTCGCAAAGCAATACATAATGGCATTCCATTGCATACTGTATTTCTCTGCCTTACATATTCTTCAATTTGTAAAAACGTGTGTGTGAATAAAAAATCTTAATTTTTTTTTTGTTATAGAACGGTAGCAGCTGAAGTTAGGAAACAGATTTCAGGACAATATGGAGGATCACCACAGCTCCTCAAGAACCTTAATATTGGAGGCAGCATTTCCCATCACACAACTGTAAGTATTTTTTATACATGTTTAAAAGTAATTTGTGCTAGTATAGAAGATACATTATTTCTGTTATTTTTGGATTTTATTTGAATATTGGAATATCTAAGTAAAAAGTACATTTATTTATCTTCCCTCAGATGTGAAAGGCTTTTGTGTAAACTTGAGACATCCCACTTTAAAAGTAACAACTAAAATGTTCTTCTTTTGACACTCTTTTAATAATTTTAAAATAATATATTTATACTTAAGAGGATGATTCTTGGAAAATTTAAAGCAAGGATTAGCCTTTGTGGGTAGTAGGTATGTACAGGCAATGAATGTGCTGAAAGGGATTATTATTCAGAATAGAGAATAGATTTAGGGCTGGGTTCCTGAGTCACACTTTGAATATTTAGTGGATTGAGAGTAGTAGTTAATTTGGATGAACAATATGTCTTTATCCAAATATGGTCACTTGTGCAAATGTGAATCCAGTTTGTGAACATGTAATCTTGTTTTCCCAAGCTGTGACAATTCCCTCTTCCTTATGTAGCCCTTGAATCCACTGACGCTAGGGATACATTTTTGGTGTCTGCCTATACCAAATGTATTGGAGTTTCATTGATACGGGGAAATGTTTTTATAGTGTGCACCCAGGGAATACAGCATATAGGAACGGTAGAAAAGCTATGGATGTGATTTTCCTTTCACATAATTTTGGGTGCTTTCCTTAAACTATTCCGTGAGTGTTTTTAATTTTTTGCAGATGTTTCCAGCTCAGTTGAAAAAGAAAATACATTTGTAGTAGTGGGGAAAGTAATAGAATCATTGATGCTTGTGGAGTGGGATTCTTTGGGAAATGGCTGCAAACAATATTTTTAAAAGCAAATTATGCTTTAAATTACACATCAATAAAATATTCAACTGTTCATTGTTGTGAGTAGCATATCATGTCAATTATGAACAGATGGGCTTTATCAATAGTTATTGTTGATGTAATGGTGAAATTAGAAAACACAAGGCATAATACTTCTCTCTAGTAAAGTCCTGAAAGAAATGTAGGTGATTTGAAATATTAGGGGAAACTTTGGAGTATGTGATTATGTTTGTAAAGACATGAAAAATTGATCTGTGTCTTTCAAATAGTATTAATTTTAAAACACCTAGGCAAGCAACCCATTCTTCATGCTGTTCCGCACTAACCTTAAATGGAACAAGATTGATTGTCAGTCTCAATCTGGTGAAGAGAGACCCCTGAGAGTCATTAAAAATAGCTGCATGTTCAAGATAAGGGTACTAGTTTCTAGAGCGGTGGTACTGATGATTTGTTAGATGATTGGTGTCTTAAAGCATTTCCAGTATATCTGCTTCTGTCAAGGAGGTACAGAAGAATCTGGCTTAGGTGCCTCTTGACATTTTTTGCTTAGAGGTATTCATGAAGAAACATTAAAACAAGACCGGTTTAGGAGAGGTGAAAGGAAGTGATGTAAAAATAACCAAAGCTATTTTAGGTTCAGGTTTTTTAATATGTCCACTTAAGGACTTTCCAAGTAAATTTGGTAGGATGGTTGCAACGTGCCCAAACTTTTCAGGCTGCGGGCCAGCCACATGGTTCAGCGGGGCGGTCACATGGTTCAGCAGGACAGTCATGTGGTTCAGTGGGGCAGTCACATGGTTGAGCGGGCCAGTCACTTGGTTCCTCCCACCGGAAGCGGAAGTAAAATGTGCCTTGTTGTTCAGTCGTACAGTCGATTCCGACCCTTTGCCACCCCATGGACCACTGTCCGCCAAGCACTTCTGTGCTCCACCATCCTCCTCAACTCGCTCAGTTCTGTGTCTATTGTCTCTACAATACCATCTAGCCATCTCATTTTTGGCCGCCCCATTTTTCTTTTGCCCTCTACTTTTCCAAGCATCGAGGCTTTCTCAAGTGACTCCTCTCTTACAATCGGTTTTACAACAAGATGAGATAGATTTTAAGCTGCCATTTTCTCTGCTTAAACCAGGGGTGCCCAAACTACAGTTCACAGCCGGGATCTGTATGGGCACGTTTTACTTCCGATTCCAGGAGCAATGAGGGCAGCATGGGCTGTATTAATTGGTGTCAGGGGCCAGATCCAGCCCATGGGCTATAGTTTGGTCACCCCTGGTGTAAAGAGTTAGAGCCAACTTCTTGCCAACACAGAGTACTTCCAATTACCAGGAGCAGTATTGTAAAGCTACAGGTGATACTGCAAAAAAGTAATATTCTGGACATGTTGGATACTGCTTTATTTATTTAGACAAAAATTGGCTACTTCAGTTAAATGCTGGTAATGCAACACAGATAATTTTTCATATGATGTGAGCATGTCACATGCTGGCTAGATGTATTATAGCAAATAATTTTTGTATTAGAAAAACCTTTCATATTTGAGATTGAAGTGTAGAAGTTAATGGATCATCAGCAAGGTTCAATCCTATGAGCAGTAAATAGATCTATATAAACTATGCCAAAAATACTTATACAGTAATACCTCGGATAACATTTGTATCGAATAACACTAAAATCGCATAACATTAAGCAATCTGGGGGGAAGAATTGCATCGGATAACATTAAGATCCTATGGGATGCATCGGATAACAACCGCTAAAGCCTGTGTGGTTACAATGTATCTCTATGGATCCCATAGGATTTTAACATGCATCGGATAACACTAAAAATCGGATAACACCAAGACTTGTGGAACCAGGTTTTAACGTTATTCGAGGTTTTATTGTACTTAAAGGCTGGAAAGGTAAACAGCCATCAATCATAGGTCAGAAGAATTTTATTGCCTTATCTGCACTTGAACATCTGTTTTACTGACACAATCTAAAGGCAGTTTTCTAGGGGCTAAAAGACTTGCGTATATGCTTAGCATCTTTTTATATTATATTTTGTACATCATTCCTTTTTTTCCTTTTCACCTCCTTTCCCCCCACTTTCGTTCTTTCTTTCTTTTGGTTTCCAGTTTAAAATACTTTGTGTATTCATGTTTAGTGCATATTAATTTTGTGGAAGAGTAATAACTTGAAACAAATTGTCTGACCATATTCATTGATATGATAGACTGCAAATCACTTGAAAAGTAATGTAAAAGTCAGGTTGAAATTAAATAAAAGGCAGCACATTTGTTAAATCTTGTTTCATTTAAATATGAAAAGGTCAAAGACTCTTACACTTTTGCTTCATTTCTAAGACATTTCTTGGAACGTTTGCCATTGCCCAATGGGATACTAGAATTAAAGCAAGATTTATCAAGATGAGTGGTAAGAAATCATCCTGTCAAGAAATGTATCTTCTTCCAGTTTTCACAGTCCAGTTTTACCAGCTATGCTATACTGACAAACAAAGTATCTAACAGCTTTCGTATCCAAATCAAACTTTGGACTGTCAAAATGAAATTACTTTTTTTGGCTTTGTCGTTTGCCAAAATTAAATCTTCATTGGTTCATGTTTCTGGTATTAATTGGCAAACCATCAAATGAGCCAGATTCTATATCTCCACATTCACACAGCATGCTGTTATCCAACCAGCTCCCTTCTTGATTGAGCATGTTGGTCTTGCATTTCGGACTCCAAACCTCAGCATATTCAGGGTCCTCCAAGTGACGTATGGGAGGTCAAATTCCTCAGCTATATCCTCCGTTAATGTTATTCCTTGTCCAGTGAGATCTTTCCTCCAACTTCTAATTTGGTTTTGTGCTTGTATACCTTAAAGAATGTTTCTTCTTGCCATTAAGCTCTTCCTGGATCTGAGCTGGCAAACTTGGATCTGAGCTGGCAAACTTGAGGCGCATATCAATTCAGAGAATGTCAGGGGTCATTTTCTTGTTTAGTATTCTCAGTATCCCCTGCTACTTCTGGTTGCTGGAACGATACCAACAAGAGGAAATATTTTCTCAAGAAGTATAGCTTTGAGGCATCCTGTCACTATACACGTGCTCCATACTGGAACAGGGCTAAAGTCTAGTAATGTGAAGTTATTCAGCATAACTCTGATGGTGTCCTCAGCCATTACTATATTTTGTAATTAAAAGTTTTCTCACCATCCCAAGATTTCCTTAAGATTCATTTTGTCTGGGGGAAGCCTTTAGGGATAGCAGAATGAGGTCTGGGGTGAGGAGCTTTAGATGTCTGAACATTGCTTCCACATACCATATTTGCCGGTGTATAAGATGCATTGGAGTATAAGACGCACCCCGTTTTATACACATTTAAAAGGAAAAAAATAATTTTCTACATTTTTTCATGAATTTCCAGAATTAACTCCAGGAGTCGGAGGGGGGGTGGATGGGGAGGGAATGAGGGGTCCATTGAAGTCCATTTTCCCACCACCTCTAGACACAAGGAGACTGGGAGAGGGATAAGGATCCTTTAAGCCTATTTCCACCCTTCATCTCACCACCATCTGGAGAGAATGGGATGGAGGGGGGAAGAAGGATCCTTTAAACCTGTCCCCCCCATCCTATCACCAGCCAGGGAGAGTGGGATGGAGGAGGAAAAGAAGGATCCATTAAACCCATTCCCACCCATCCCACCACCAGCAGGGGCGAGTGGGATGGAGGAGGGAAAGAAGAGTCCTTTAAGCCAATTTTCACCCTATTCCATTGCTGTTGACATCAGGAAGTGGGGAGGGTGGGATTGTCCGGGATCGGCCAGCAAGAGAGCTCCTTAGGAAGCCACCCTTTGCCCGACTCCTAGCTGTCAGCGGTAGCTGCTGAACTGCACCAGCAAGGGTTAGGGTGGCTTTCAAAATAACCCTTTCCTGAATGAATTGCAAGGAGTGATCTTATATGTGTTTACCAGTTGGTCTTAATGTAGCTCACCTAAGGGGCTGGTTGCTTATCAGGAAGAGATTAAGTAACTACATCTTTTCCTATCATGAAGCAGCAGTTGTACTGAAAACTGTATTTCTGTTGTGACGAGGTTACAAAGACTGTCTTTGTCAGGAGAGATGTTGGCAAATCTTTACTGTCAACAGCTTTATTCTGCAACTCTTGTAATTGTTAAGATTAGTCAGTAACTGTAAGGTTAACTTCACTATCTGTGGAGACTACTTAAGGATTTTACTCTTTGGACATATAACAGACTTTGATCTGGTTCATCTGACTGCTTTGATTTCCCTTCCTTTGCTTGGTGTTACAAATGCAGTCTTATTGATTGAGCCAAGTAGGGCAAGCTGTTTCTCCCCAACTGGCACATTTGCTGTGGTTCTTTTATAGACAACTAACATGACTTCAAAGGTTTAAAGCCATTGACAAGTTTAGGAATTTTGCCTCTCAAATTCTGTTTAGATTTGATGGTCGTGCAAGTCTCTCATATATTTTCCTACCTTTTCCTATTGACTCTTTAATCCCTGATATTTCCTGTTCAATGTTTTTTTGCTGTAGTGCTGGGAAATGCTTCCTAGTCTCAAGGCTTTGAAGAGATCTTCTCTCATTTGGCGTAGATCACCTACATAATTTTATATTAGGCATACATGTTAGGCATAGATATACAGAATAAAAAGTGGAAGTTTGTTCTGGCTGCGGAGTCACAGGTCAGGAGTTTGTTTCCCCATTGTGTCTCCTGGGAGAATAGGAAGTTTGTGTGGCCTGGGGCAACCTATATATTATTGGAGATATATATACTGTATATTCGATATTTGTAATTTACTATGTGATATCTGTAATTGCTGTGTAATTGTAACTGTTTCTTCTGTAAGCCGCCCAGAGTTGCTCTGCGAGTGGGGCGGCATATAAGTCGAAAAATACAAATACAAATATATACGTAGTATAAGCCTAATTTTTCAGTCCTAAAAATGAGGTCAAAAAAGTGGGCTCGGCTTATACTCAGGTAACTGAGTGCGATAGAAAAAGGTGGCGACAGCTAATAACTTTCACCACCCACTTCACCCATCCTGTCGTCAGCGTATCTCAATTGGCATGGAGAAAAGTCCTTTCTGCTGCATCTTATTTTCATGTACCGTAGTTTGATTGTTGAAACTCACCAAGTAGCTGCTGCATTTGCCACCCTTGGCTTTAATTCGGGTCAATCTATTTTCCTGGTTTCTCAGGTCAAAATTAGGTACCTCGGCTTATATTCAGTTCGGTTTATACTTGAGTATATACGGTGTACTGTTTCTAGAAGAAGAGGATGGTAAATGACTCCATAAGGTTGCCATAAATTGGGACCAGCTTGATGGCATGTAACATATACAGTAATACCTCGGATAACGTTTACCTCGGATAACGCTAAATTCGCATAACGTTAAGTAATCTGGGGAGGAGAATTGGATTGAATAACGTTAAGGTCCTATGGGATGGATCGGATAACAACCGATAACAGCCTGTGCGGTTACAATGTATCTCTATGGAGCGTTAACGTTATCCGATACATCCCATATGATTTTAACATGCATCGGATAACACTAAAAATCGGATAACACCAAGACTTATGGAACCAAGTCTTAGCATTATCCGAGGTATTACTGTACTGTATAGCTTAAAATTAAATTGAAATAGATGAAAGGTGATTCTTTGTTCCCAGATTTTCAAATGTCTCTAGAAGAAAGGAAACGGGCTAGATTTGTTCTTCTCATTCTGTTGCCTTCTATTTGGTCATGTCCTGACAAAATAGCATGTACATCATTGCAGTGACACTTTGAAAATGAAAAACCACTAGGAAATACAACAGTGCAGTATGAGTGGAATAACAGATAGACGTGGTTAGCTAACACATTGCTCATATTATATTGCAGAGGTTTAGGTGGGAAAGCAAATAGAAACAAGAAATTGGCTGGCTGAGAGGAGCACTAAACTACAGCAAAATAGTGTGTTTGACATCCAGGGAAGGACAAAGTCAATAGGAAGCTGAGTTTTATTTTCAAGCTAGTATGGGGAGATAACAGTGAAGAATAACAGAGCCTTAAAGACAAAATGCTTGAGTGTCCTTGTAACAGGAGGGTTATAAACCTCTGCGACAGGTTTTATCATGCACGTGTTGACAATCTTAACTTCACCTGTGTATGCTCACTGATAGAGGTAGTCTGAAGGATCATACTTTATATAGATCTAATTTATCAAACTGGTATCTTACTTTAGTTAAGGCTCAGTGCACGTTTGTATGGACTTAAAATATGTATATCTTTAAACTACAGTTTCCCTTATAAGTGGTGTGAATTGTTAAAAGAAGGCCAAACAAGAGAAGAGGTAGCAACACATGCCAAAATCTATACTGAGGTGATAACTTTTATAACCCAACCAAAATTGCAACTAAAAAGTGTGTAAGCTTTCAAGAGTGCTGTCTCTTTATCGGGCAAGATGTTAAAAATAAGCAGCTTCATAAGTATAAGAATGGGGGAGGCTGGATTTCAAGTCTTTGTTTGCTGGGGATATGATAGAGGAGAGATGCTGCAGACCATAAAACGAACATTGGTGGTATTCAGTTTCATCTGAGGTAATGCCTAGGAGAACTGAGAATTTGAAAATTAGAAATTTCTAAATTTGGAGATAGTATAGATTGAAAGTGAACTGAAAATTGTACCCATCCTGTATGAAGACATAGTGTCGTCTCTAAAGGAAAATTTTGTTTGCAATATAAAACAGCCATTTTTTATTTGGAAGCATCTTTTTTGATATATGTAATAAACAGAAATTGTTAGATGGTGTAAGTCTCTCTTGTAGTATTCAGTGAGGATAGAAGGTCCATGTCTTATCTGCTGAGCATCACAAAGACAAAGAAATGGTCAAACATTATGGAAGTTGCAACAATATGGGACCTCTGTGATCTATGGTCAGGAAGAACAGAAAAGGTGGTTGGATTGCATGACAAAGGAGGAACTAGTGAAAAAGAAGGAAGTAGAAAAATGTTTTAAGATTCAGAAATTTAGTGAAATATCTGGCATTTTATTTCAACTCTCATTTTCTATATCATGTGTTTTGTTCAGTACATGAAAATATAAAATAAAGTAGGGGTGCCCAAACTATGGCCTGTAAGCTGGATTCGGGCCCCGATGCCAATTCATCTGGCCCACAAAGCCCTTGTCGCTCCTGGAAGCGGAAGTAAAACGTATCCTTACGGGTGCATTTTACTACCGCTTCAAGAAGCGACAAGGGCTTTGTGGGCCAGATGAATTGGCATTGGGGCCCGGATTTGGGCCCCAGTCCATAGTAACTGGCTCCCTGAACTATGTGACTGGCCCATGGCCTGAAAAGTTTGGGCACCCCTGTAATAAAGAGTGCAAGCGTCCTCTGATCCAAAGGTGGTGGGGGAAGGAGTCATTCCAGAGCAGTAATGGTGAACCTTGGCACTTCAGCTGTTCAGGAACTTCAGTTCAGAGAAGCCCTGATCAGTAGGAGTGCTGACTTGGGCTTCTGGTAATTCAAGTCCAAGAATGGCTGGAGTGCCACCAGGATCCTCCTGACTATTACCTGGTTACCTGCATACATTGCTACATACATTTCCACTTCTGGTACACAAAGAGACATTTCCCGTAACGTGCTTAAAGCCAAATTCTGTATGCATAGCAGCAGACCCACTGATTGTCCAAGGGGAGCCATATGTGTGCCAGATCTTCTTGCAGCTACCAAATGAAATGTTGAGATAAGTAGGATCTGCAATCAGTACAGGGGGAAAGATGTAAATGTGGAATCAGGTTTCCTTTCTGTTCCTTTGTAGCTTGATGGAGAACATCATTAATTGTTGCAGGTTTGGACTCTTTAACATTATCCAAACTTGATATTTTATAAACAAAACAAACATGCTTATCTAGTCAAAATACAGTAGTATTAGTAAATTCCCAATCCTTTTAGTATGAAAGAGAACTTGAAAGCTTGTGTGGCACAGTATTTCATGGCCTGATAATGACTTACTGAAGGAAGGACTAAATGTTGCTTTCTTAATAGGACCTGGGAATTTGTTCATGAGGAGGGTGTTGCCAACAAAACCCTTATAATGATAACTGTAGCCAGGAAGAAGATCAGTTGAGCTTCCAAAGCTCTGTTTCTCCGCCTTTCCTTCATAAAAAGACAGTGTTTAAAATAATGCATTTGTCTTTCATCTGCCAATAACTTGACATGAACTACTACTTCTTCATAACCATGAATTTATGTTTTGCCTGTTTATTCAGCTGGTAGGCAGTATTTTTGGCTGCACAGATGGTAGGGCTAATATTGGCTTCAGAATTTGACATTTATGTTTGTTTACATCTTTATCCTATGATAGCAATAGCAATTACATTTAGTTAACTGATCTGTGCCTTAGTTGATGCTGGATGTAGCTGAACTCTCATGGCTTTTCTTGGCCTTGTTTGGTGGATGAGCCATTTTAATGTGTTACATGGAGAGAGAAATTTGCGCGTAGTCTGAGTAGTTTACAAATTAAAATGTAAAGCCACATAACAACATACATTAATAACAGTAAGGTAATAGAGGAACAGTAATAAA
Source organism: Furcifer pardalis (assembly GCA_030440675.1). Lineage (NCBI taxonomy): Eukaryota > Metazoa > Chordata > Lepidosauria > Squamata > Chamaeleonidae > Furcifer > Furcifer pardalis. Next base: position 196,241,194 of record CP126891.1, read on the forward strand.
AATATAGATATAAATAATCATACAAATACTAAAATTCTTTTTGCCTCCAAATATGGAAACAAATAAGAGATTCTGAGTTTAGAAAAAGTAGAATTATTGAATGTGTATGTTAAATTTGGACTATGACAGGCTTATCTCAACCCTGTATTTCCAAATTGATCTAAGTTCATGCTGTTTGGTCTTAAATTCCCAGAAGCCCTTGTCGGCATAATCAGTGGTAAGGGATTATAGTAGCTGGAGTTTAAAATAGGAGGGTTAGACGTTCCCAAACTCTATAGTCATCATGAGAACATACACTAGTACCCCGAATAACGTTATGACTTGGTTCCACAAGTCCCGTCGTTATCCGGTTTTTAACGTTGTGCGATACATTGAACACACAATGTTAAAAAAAGCCCGGTTTCCCTGGAGGCTGCAGGAAGCCAGAACGTCGGGATTTGAATCCTGACATTTTGGCTTGCTGCTTCCTCCAGGGAGGTGGGGGGAACTTTGGAAACAGCTTGGAGGGGGTTTCCCCACCTCCCTGGACCCGGCGGGGGGTCAGAGACTCCAAAATTGGTTAAAAAAAGTCCATTTTTTTTACCAATTTTGGGTTTTCTGACCCCCCCGCTGGGTCCAGGGAGGTGGGCAGACCTGATCCAAGCTGTTTCTGGGCTTCCCCGACGTCCTGAGCCAGTGCAGCAAGCCAGAATGTCGGGATTCGAACTCTGACATTCTGGCTTGCTGCACTGGCTCAGGACGTCGGGGAAGCCCAGAAACACCTCCAGAGAGATCAGAGGACCCGATCTACAGCTGCAGGGTGGCTGGGGAAGCTGACGGGGACTCCCTGTCGGCTTCCCTAGCCACCCGCCCATGCCTCCGCAGCTGTGGGGTGGCTGGGTAAGCCGATGGGGGAGCCCCCCGTCAGCTTTCCAGCCTCCCCACCCCTGCCTCCGTAGCTGCAGGGTGGCTGGGAAGCTGAACGGAGAACCCCGTTCAGCTTTCCAGCCGCCCTGCTGCTAAGAACGACTGTATCGTATAACGTTTAAAATCACGTTATTTGATACAAGATTTTTCCAAAAATCTTGTCACGTGATGCGGTTTTAACGCTATACGATACTCGCGTTATACGGGGTATTACTGTACACTAGAAGTTTTTAAGCGATTCATCCTCCTGAAAAATTCAGTATTTTTCAGCCTATTATAGGTTTTGTGGTTGCTGTAAAATGGCGTAGCTTGTATTTTTCCATTAGTCAAAGTAAATTTTGAAAATTCTGGTTGCTGCATACTCATTTTAAAGTCTGCCATATTTTCTTTCTTTGTTATATTTTAACATCTGGCACAAATTTAGTGATGCTCTCATACATGGTGAAAATCTTACACTGCGAGGGTCTGATGAATTGAAATATTTTGTTCTGCTCTGTAACCCTACTCTGAGGCACAAATATATGCGTTCTGTCCAGCTTTTCTAAACTGCTAATTTTCAAACTAGTAATTTGTGGTGCTGGAACGCTACTGAACATAGCAGTCATATGCTTTGGAGCCAGAGAGTCTTGATTATTGTTGGAAATAGTATTTTAAATGTGAAAGAAGAGATATTCTGGCCACTGCTTTTTAAGAGGTGTCAAACTGGGAATTTGAGACTCTATGTCATGATATCACCAGCTTGAAAGGAATTATCTATTCAGCATTTCTGAGAGGCAGAGCAAAAGTGGTCTAGAACAGGGGTTGGCACCCTTTTAAAGTTGGGGGCCAGGTCACGCTCCCTCAGACAGTTGAGGGGGCCAGACTGGTGATCCAACCCACCGTAAATATATCCGCGGCTGTTGTAAACACATTTACAAGAGCTGTAAAGACATCCAGAGCTGCCATAAATGCGTCCGCCTCTGGTGGTGGCGGTTGGAGCAAGGCCTGATGATTTGGTGCCATGGGTCAGATTGGGCCCATGGACTGTAGATTGCCTGCCCTTGGTCTAGAACAGAGTTCAGCAAACTTGGCTCTCCAGGTGTTCTTGGACTTCAATGACCAGAAGCCCAAGTCAGCACTCTGGTTGATCAGAGCTTCTGGGAATTGAAGTCTAAGAACACCTGGAGAGCCATGTTTGCTGACCCTGGGTCTAGAAGAATATCTGTGCACTGGAAATTCCAACCAGCTAATCGGAACAAAATGTCCTAATTATCCTAAAGAAATGCTAGAAGTTAAAGTTATATGAAGAATATTGGAATAAATATTTATTAGACCTAGTAAAGGTAAAGGTTGCTCTTGCTTGAAAGCCAGTTGTATCTGACTCTAGGGTTCGGTGCTCATCTCTGTTTATAGCCAAAGAGCCAGTGCTGTCTGCATCTGCAGACATTTCTGTGGTCATGTGGCAGGCATGACTAAACACCAAAGTGCATGGAATGCTGTTACCTTCCCACTGAAGTGGTATCTGTTTATCTAGTTGCAGTTTCTTGCTTTCAAACTGCTAGGTTGGCAGGAGCTGGGACAGAGATCAGTACTCACTCCATCGTGCAGCACTTAGGTCTCAAACTGCTGACTGCCGGCCTTCGAGTCGTCAAGGTCAGTGTCTTAATCACTAGGTTTTCACCTCTTAACCTTACAATGGTTTGTGAATGTTAATGTTTGCTGCTCAGGCAGACTACAATTATACCATTTTGTCTTTTCCTTTGTTACCTTTCTTTATTTTTTCTCCTTCTGCCCTCCATATTTTATAATTTTCTTTGCTTTGTCAATAGATGAGAATTTAAACTAAACAATGGACTGTCATAAATGCACTTTTATTTTAAGATTTTCCCCATCAAGACTCATAATCTGGCTTTTTGTGAAGTTCCGTTATTATTCAATGAAAGTGTATGCCAGATAAAACTTGTGAGCCCTTAGAGTGCCAAATAACTCTTTGTTTTGTTGATAGTTACTTTTTGTTGGTTAGTTACATCTGTGCCCTGACTTTTGTCAGATAAACTACGAGTGTCATATATGTCTCTCATTTTCCTCAACTATCTCTGTGATGTAGGTTAGGCTAAGAAAGAGATCTAGGTTGGTGTAGGCCAGGGGTCTGCAAACTTGGCTCTCCAGGTGTTCTTGGACTGCAATTCCCAGAAGCCCAAGTCAGCACTCCTGCTGATCAAGGCTTCTGGGAACTGAAGTCCAGGAACAGCTGGAGAGCCAAGTTTGCTGACCACTGGTGTAGGCCAGTGATGGTGAACCTTGGCACTCCAGATGTCTTGGACATCAATTAACAGAAGCCAAGTAGCACTCCTGAAGTTCCAGAACACCTGGAGTGCCAAGGTTTGCCATCACTGGTGTAGGCAATCCAACCTAGTGAGCTTAAGGGCTTAGTTGGGTTTCGAATGGGTCTTGCAAGTCCCAGTCTGGCAACCTTAGTGCCATCTCACTTTGTTTCCTAACATTTATCAACTGTTTATTGTATACTGATCAAATTAAAAACAAACTAAAGTGAAAGACAGAAGACTGAAATCTCTTCAAATTGATATAGATCAGCATTTTGTTCCTAGCTGTGTCCAACTCTTGTGTTCTTGGAAGCTCAAATGCAAGAGCCAGTTCTTCTTCCTTGCTGCAACATTTTCCTGTATGTCTCATGGAGGTCGCTAGTGTGGCTTCTGCTTAAGGTTCTGACTGCTAAAGTTGTTAGGGATTGAAGCAGAGTCTTTAGGTTTAGAAAATGTGCATAGAACTGCTACGTTTGTACTCCTTCCCCTTTCAATGGTCATCCGTCCAATCATAATGTTGAAGTCTTCGGTAGGTCTGCAGCTGCTGAATGTCTCTGTGCCTGAAACTCTTAGAGAGGTCAATGACCAGTTGAATTGGGTGCATGAGTGCACTAACTTAAATTGGTGTAAACAAGGTAAAAGGATAAATGCAGATTTAAAATGGTAGTTCCTTTTGGGGTCTGAACAAAAATCCTGACACTGTAAGGTAGTCCTGGAAAAGATAGCATTGTGACCTTTGAGGTGTTGTTGAACTTCAGTTTCCATCAGCATTAGCTAGTTAAGTCAGTTATGAGATATAGTGGGAACAATGCTTTGTAAACATCTGGAAGATGAATGGTTCCATATACAGTAAAACCTCATATAACACTAAAACCTGGTTCCACAAGTCTTGGTGTTATATGATTTTTAGTGTTATCTGATGCATGTTAAAATCCTGTGGGATCCATAGAGATACATTGTAACCACACAGGCTTTAGCGGTTGTTATCTGAAGCATCCCATAGGATCTTAATGTTATCTGATGCAATTCTTCCCCCCAGATTCCTTAATGTTATGCGATTTTAGTGTTATTCGATACTAATGTTATATGAGGTATTACTGTACTGTTATAATGTACTTATGAGCTTTATGTATTGTACAATCACTTGTCTTTCTTGATCTTCAAATAATTCTTTTTAGCGCCTTGATTTCAGGGAACTACCATTTCCCTTGCTTGTTGCTTAGCTGTGGCCAGCAGGTCTGAAATGTTTATCTGGTTTAAATAGGAATATATTAGGTATTGCAGAATTTGTCTATGCTGATTTCTTAACTTCTAACAATTATGCTGGTGGGCACAATTAATAGGATTTTTGCTAATGTTTTGAGTCAGTATGACTTGTTACACTAAAAACCTAATGACATTAGGTATTGGTAGTAATATTTTCCAAAATAAAATTGTCAGCTCCTTTCACCACCAAAAAGGTGTTACAGGTAATGCCATTACTTGTAATACATTTCTTTTGTACATTTCTTTTGTGCTTCGGGCAGTCTAAAGGATTGGTTGGTTCTTCTAGGATATTACTGAGGCTGATAAATAACCTGTTTTTCTCGTGATGTAGAACAGCAGCTACAATGTGCATGTAGTTTTATTACAACCCCTGTTCTAAACCCAAATCCAGTTTTGACTTGGAAATATTAAGCAGTCAGTGGAACCGGATATTCTCCATGTAATTGTTGGAAAGGACAAAATATCAATTTTATTTAAATCTATGTGTTTAGAATATACCTTGCCTTTCTCCTCAAAAGGATCCAGTGATTTAAATGTCATATAATACATTTGAAGGGTCAACTGTCCTGTATTTTTTTAATAGGTGCCCCTTACTGAGCCAGTGGATCCAGTGGATATGGAAGATTACCTTCTTACACATCCACTCACAATGGATTCCGGTCCTTTGAGAGACTTGCTAGAATTTCCTTCGGATGATATTGAAGTTATCTGTAGCCCACGAGAATGCAGGACGCTTGTGTCATCTGTACCTGAAGAAAGGTAAGGAGACCTTGACCCTGCTAAGAAGTCTTGAATGTGTGTAGGAGACAACCTCTCTGAAACTACTGACAGAGTTTGATCGCTTCCTTGTTCTTATTTTGTTTATCCATGTGATAGACTGGGGCAAAGGCACTTTGGAAAGAAAGTGGAAGATCTAGAGCAGTGGTTCCCAATGTGGGGCACATGCACCACAGGGGGACGTCAACTCCCAGAATCCTAACTTAGTGCATCAATGTGTTGGGGAATTGACTTAGGCTTCTGGGAAATGAAGTCCAAAAACCAAAGGTTGGGAAACACTGATCTAGAGTGTGTGTGTGAAACAAATAGTGGCAGAAAGGTAGGTAACATAGTGAGCTTCTGCTGAACAGAAAATCTTGTCAAGGATTGTATTGCTTGTGCAGCCATTGCTTTGGTGCAAGCAATCAGAAGGGTTACTTTGTGGAGATACTGTAATTGTTTGCACTACTGTTGTGGTTGCACAAGAAATTCAGTCCCATGTTATTAGGGTGGCAGGACGTTTTATTCATTGGATTCTCAACAAGACACTATCCATATTATTAGACCATAGAAAATAGAATTTTGCTCATAAACATCTGGGCTAACATAAACGGTCCAGGAGACAGCAATGAATTGACTGGTGGCATAAAAAAACAGAGGAACATGGGAAATAAAGATGGAAAAAGCATTGAAGTAAAGGAGATTCTGGAGAAGGAAATAGGAAAGATCAGGAAGAAAAGCTTTTGAAAGGATATATTGCCTTCAGGAATCAAGTAAGTTGCTAGACCTTAGTGGCCTGCCTGCGTGATTGCTTTCCATTAGCTATTACCAGAGCTATGTGGAAAAGCATCAAGCAAGAATAATGCTCAGTTTATTTGGGTGATATTGCATTAAGAAGAAAAACAAACTCATTGATACGAGTGTGATGATGTTTAAGTTCATGCAATTGCACATAGTTTTATTTATTTATTTACTCATATTTATTATCCCGCCCCAATCAGGTAAACACGACTCTGGGCGGGTTTGGGATTTCTCCATTGACACATTTCAATAAACTTTGGAAGGCAACCTCTATGCCTGTTAATAACTGGGAGCATAATATATGCTTTCAGAATGACAGGTATATATAAACGTTAATTTAATATTGAATCTTAATGTGGTCTCAGCCTAAAATGAAATTGGATTTTTGTAATTTTAATAAATCATAGAGATTTTTCTTTCCTGTAGTGAAATGGATCCTCATGTAAGGGATTGTGTAAGAAGCTACACAGAAGACTGGGCTATTGTAAACAGGAAGTAAGTTCTGTTTTTCTGAATTTGAACAGATATCCCTTGAATTGTGCAGGGGAGGGAGGTTGATTTTTGATTTAGCAGTGCTTATAAATTTGGAACTCATGCGAGTCCATCTAGTACTTTTGCGACATGACATTCTTTTAGGAAACTGTCAGCAAAGATAATGTCTCAAAAATGAAGATTAACTTGCTTGAAATGTTGGAAGAATTACACAGATGATACTGGAACTATTGTTAGACCTTAGTATTGCTAGTTCAAATAAATTGGCTTTATACATGATAGTTAGAACTTGTCTTGTTTAACGTTTGTAAAATTAATCAGGATTTACTGAATTAGCAAGGTGTGGTGGATTGAAAACAAAAGTGAAGTCTTTGCCTCTTGGCCTCCTGGCTGCCCAGAAGGAGAAGAAATGCAATGGCTGAGTAGACTGTGGCCATTCACATCTTGCTGTGTCAGAAATAGGGAAAATGTGATTAGCAAAACCCATTACATCAATTTAGAGTTGAAGAATACTTTCCATTTTTCAGATCCAATAGCATACCTATTTTTCTTGTCACTTGGTTGGGACCACTGATAAACTCGGACCGCTGATAAACTCAGTTGGTTTATCACTGGTGGCAAACCTATGGCATGCATGCCAGATGAGGCATCTCAGTTCTCTCTGTTGGCATGTGCACCATCACCCCAGCACAGAGTTCTCTTTGTCTCTCTGCCCAGCAGCCCAATGGGAACGCTTCTTCCCTCCCCCCAGCACAGAGTTCGCCTGCCCTTCCCAGCAGTCCAATGGGAGCACTTCCTCCCTCCCCCCAATATAGAGTTCATTCTGCCCCTCTGTTTGGACACTTGGTCTCTAAAAATTTAACCATCACTGATCTAGGTGGTAAATTACAGTAAATCTGGGTCTTATGAATAGCAGTTGTATTCTTCTCTCTTACCACCAGCTGGTTTAGGTTTTTTTAAAAAACAGAAGGTACAGAATTGAGGAGTTTAATTATTTGAAGGACACAGTTTACTTTGATTAAATTGTGAGTGTCAAACCATATTATTGTGGGACTCACACATAATACGAGACTCAACAAGGTGGTTGTATTTGTGAAATTTTGTGGTCATATGGAGACAGCACTTTTTCCTACTATAATAGTGATGATGATGACAATGATGTGCTGTCAAGTTGATGCTGACTTGCGGTGAGTACTTAGAAGTACTTACTTTTTCATTATTCTGGGGTGCTTTTGGAGGTGTAGCTTGTCCAACACTACAGAAGAAAAAGTGATAATTTATGTTGAACATGAAGGCTGTGATTCTTTGCAATTTGCAGATTCCATTGAAATCCATTAGATTTGCTTCCTCTTAATCAAGGGTGCCCAAACTTTTCAGCCCGGGGGCCGGATAACATTTTATCAGAGGCTCCGAGGGCCGAACTATCTCTCCATGGTACATACATCCACCCAGCCTTGCCGCCGCCGCCGCCACCACTAACGCCTTTGCCGCCGGCTCCTCTTTCACCGGCTCCTCCTTCGCCGCCTTCGCGGTGTCCTTTAAAAATGTCCTTTTAAAAAAATATGACAGATCCTAGAAACTCACATCCAGCTTGGTCATTGTGGCATCCAAGGAGCTGTTGTTGTGTTCCAAAGCTTCAGGTAGATGGGATTTTAATTAGCAATGAAAAGTCATTAGCCTTAGAAAAGATCCGCTTCCTGACATGATGTCAGGAAGCGGATCTTTTCTAAGGCTAATGACTTTTCATTGCCAATTAAAACCCCACATACCTGGAACTTTGGATTTTAATTAGCAATGAAAAGTCATTAGCCTTAGAAAAGATCCGCTTCTGACATCATGTCAGGAAGCAGATCTTTTCTAAGGCTAATGACTTTTCATTGCCAATTAAAACCCCACATACCTTGAACTTTGGATTTTAATTAGCAATGAAAAGTCATTAGCCTTATAAAAGATCTGCTTCTGACATCATGTCAGGAAGCAGATCTTTTATAAGGCTAATGACTTTTCATTGCCAATTAAAACCCCACATACCTGGAACTCTGGATTTTAATTAGCAATGAAAAGTCATTAGCCTTATAAAAGATCCGCTTCCTGACAGGAAGCGGATCTTTTCTAAGGCTAATGACTTTTCATTGCCAATTAAAACCCCACCTACCTGAAACTTTAGATTTTAATTAGCAATGAAAAGTCATTAGCCTTAGAAAAGATCTGCTTCCTGACATCATGTCCTGCCTGGCTTCCTGCAGCCTCAGAGGGTGGGGGAACTTCAAAATTAGCGCGCATTGGGTCTCCCAATCAATTTAAAATCAGGAATTACACAATGCACAGCCATAATACTGTAAATCAATTTTGACTTCCAACTTATACCAATACAGTAATACCCCGTATAACATGAGTATCATATAGCGCTAAAACCGTATAACGTTACAAGATTTTCGGAAAAATCTTGTATCGAATAACACGATTTTAACGTTATCCGATACAGTCGTTCTTAGCAGCAGGGTGGGTGGAAAGCTGAACGGGGTTCTCCGTTCAGCTTCCCAGCCACCCTGCAGCTACGGAGGCAAGGGCGGGTGGCTAGGGCAGCTGACTGGGAGTCCCCGTCAGCTTTCCCAGCCACCCTGCAGCTGTAGATCGGGTCCTCTGATCTCTCTGGAGCAGGCAGGGGACACGATCCAAGCTGTTTCTGGGATTCCCCGACGTCCTGAGCCAGTGCAGCAAGCCAGAATGTCAGGGTTCGAATCCCGACATTCTGGCTTGCTGCACTGGTTGAGGACGTCGGGGATGCCCACAAACAGCTTGTATCGGGTCCCCACACCTCCCTGGACCCAGCCGGGGGGGGGGGGTCAGAAACCCCAAAATTGGTAAAAAAACGGACTTTTTTTTTTTTTACCAATTTTGGGGTTTCTGACCCCCCCCCCCCCCCCGCGGGTCCAGGGAGGTGGGCAGACCTGATCCAAGCTGTTTCTGGGCTTCCCCGACGTCCTGAGCCAGTGCAGCAAGCCAGAATGTCAGAGTTCGAATCCCGACATTCTGGCTTGCTGCACTGGCTCAGGACGTCGGGGAAGCCCAGAAACACCTTGGATCGGGTCCCCACACCTCCCTGGACCCGGCGGGGGGGTCAGACACCTCAAAATTGGTAAAAAAAACATCCTTTTTTTTACCAATTTTGGGGTCTCTGACCCCCCCGCCGGGTCCAGGGAGGTGTGGGGACCCGCTCCAAGCTGTTTCCAAAGTTCTCCCACCTCCCTGGGAGAATCCCGACATTCTGGCTTGCTGCAGCATAAAAGAGGGTGGGGGAAGTTCAAAATTAGCGCGCATCAGCTCTAGGGAGGTCGGGAGACACACACACACACACCCCTCTTTCTCTCCCCCCCCCACACCTCTTTCTCTCCCCCCCCCACACCTCTTTCTCCCTCTCCCAGAAGAAACTGCTTGTAATCCTGGACACACACACACACACATCTCTCTCTCTCTCTCTCTCTCTCTCTCTCTCTCTCTCTCTCTCTCACACACACACACACACACACACACACACACACACACACACACACACACACACACCCCTCTTTCTCCCTCTCCCAGAAGAAACCATTCTCCCCCCCCCCCTCAGCCCTGAATAAGCGGAAGGCTAAGACAAAATGGTGGACGCTTACTTTTAGCTCCCGGATGGCCTCAGGCTCAGTCTCTCTCTCCACTCTTAACAGCCAAATCAGCTAGGCGGAGGGATTCAGCAATTCTAAATTAGATTCGGCAGAAGTCCTAGTACTAAGCAGCAGAAGGAAGGAACTAGGCACTGATTTGTGATCCCTCCGCAAAAAAAAAAAGTCCGCAAAATTTTTTTTTTAAAAATAAAATAAAATAATAAGAGTTCCTATACCATGTCGGGGGCCGGATGAAATGGCCTGGCGGGCCGGATCCGGCCCGTGGGCCGTAGTTTGGGCATGCCTGCTCTTAATGAAGGCAAGGATGCATTTGAAGAGAAAGTAGATTTGCATCCAAAAAACAACAATGTAGAACTTTAGCAAGATACTGTTTAGAGCACTGCAATTTTTTCCTAATGAAGAGCTTCACATATTTTAATATTTCATGCTTATTTGTGTGGCAAATAAACTCCTTCTTTTTATTTCTTCTTGTTGTTCTTTTTCTAAATAGATATCATAAACTGGGAACAGGGTTTAACCCTAATACGTTGGACAAGCAGAAGGAAAGGCAAAAAGGCCTACCCAAACAGGTCTTCGAGTCTGATGAAACCCCAGATGGCAATAGTTACCAGGATGAGCAAGTAGTTTACCTTATTGAACCTGTCACTTTAAAAAGTTCACTTTGTGAAACATTTTTTTTAAATTAGCTAAATGACTTTTCTTCCACTTTATCTTGAAACCTGCATTTGATTTCTTCAAACCTCAGGATGACCTTAAAAGACGTTCCATGTCCATAGATGATACGCCACGGGGCAGCTGGGCTTGCAGTATTTTTGACCTGAAAAACTCCCTCCCAGATGCTTTGCTTCCAAATCTCCTGGATCGTACCCCGAATGAAGAAATAGACCATCAGAATGATGATCAGCGGAAATCCAACAGACATAAGGAACTTTTTGCATTGCATCCAGCCCCAGATGAGGTATTCTCAGGGTACCTGGGATTCATGAATACCAGCCCTGCCCTAAGTGAAATATGTCAGAAACACATCCATCTTCAATTTACTACTTCTTTAGAAAGGCAGTGAATGTTTGATCCTTTATAACAAGAGAACATGTGGTTCAGAAAGTATAAATGTAGCAACAGCAATTACACTTATATACCACCCTATAGCGCTTAGTGCATTCTCTGGGTGGTTCACACATTAATTATCATGTTGTCCTCAATGTGCTGGGTACTCATTTTACTGACCTTAAAAGTATGGAAGTCTGAGTCAACTTTGAATCCCATCAGGATTAAACTCACAATGTTTTGGTTGTAGTACAGCAATTTAACCACTATGTCACTAGAGTAGCAGGAGTGCACTGGCCTATGCTGTAAACTTCTAGTCTCTTGTTCTTCTCCATAGATGTAAGAATTTGCAATTTGCTTACAAGTGTTAACTCTAGTTGCTTAGTGAAATTGGTTGGATTCTGCTCCACCCCATGATTGCACATATATTTGCCACTCTATAGATTTAAGTTACCTTAGATCCAGCTTAGAGCTAGATAGGTATGCTGTTATTCCCACCCAGCAGCCAGAAGCCAATGAGAGATGTCATGAGTGCCACCAAATCAGGCCATTGCTAAGTTTCCTGCTTGGTTCACTGTAGTCCTTCCCATAGCACAGAGGTGTGCAGACTGAGAAGATGTTGCTCTGCTGGCTGGAGGGATAATTGAAGAAGCCATTTTTTTTCCACTCTGTGTTAAATGTTTACTGGTGGCACTGGCAGTAGCAGCATATAAGACTGGCATAGCCCATGGAAAGAGCCAATATATGCTTTCAACTTTCTCTTGAACTGTGGTACTTGGTATTATTTTGCAAGCTGTTGTGGAGTCTTAGGAGTCTAAGCGAGCTCTTGTAGGAAATGCAGAGAGGGTTGGGTTTGTGTCTAGGACTGTTGCCAAAGTTCTCTCCAATAGTGTGCTGTTAAGCCAAAGTTGTGAGTCTTTGGCCATGGCTTTTCAAGGCATTTTCTTTACAGACCTCCAATCTGTTATTACAAAACTACTCTAACATAAATCTCTTCACTGTTATTTATAGTTACAGCAAATGCCTATGCTGTTAAGCCTTGAAGATTAAATTGTACTTAAGTCTTAATAGGGTTTGGGAGGCCGCATTATCTACCTTCTTTTTGCTATTTAACAGTTCACTTTGTTTCATAGAAAAAGTACATGCATTACTTACTGGGTTTCTGCCCAATTCTAGGAAGAGCTGATAGAAAGGCTGAGTATCCCTGAAATCCCTAAGGAACACTTTGGCCAGAGGCTGCTTGTGAAGTGTTTATCTTTAAAGTAAGTATTGATTTTATCAAGGGAGTTGCACAGTGCCAAATTTTGCTTTTCCATATAGATCTATGTACTGTACTTATTTACATCAAGAGAAATAATCCCAATATCAGAATGCTGTTTTAGACCTTCTAGATCAGTGGTGGTGAACCTATGGCATGAGTTGGCATGCGTGTTGTCGCACTAACAAAGAGTTTGCCCTGCCCCTCTGCCCAGCAGTCCAATGGGAGTGCTTCCTCCCTGCCCCCCCCCAACACAGAGTTCACCCCACCCCTCTGTTTGGGCACTTGGTCTCTAAAAGGTTTGCTATCACTGTTCTAGATCTTCTCTGTGCGAACTTTTTCAACTTTTGCAAATACATTGTTTGGATGCACCTCTGGGTTTAGTGTACCATTGTTTCATCCTAACATTTAAGTATCTGTTGTCTAGAGGAAGAGTTTGCTCTGTCTCATTTACCATCAGCAACTAATAATGGAGAGGGAGGCCATTGAGACCAACTGATGATACCCAAGGAAAATGAGCAATATCGATTCATCCCATTTCAGGAAGCCTATAATGGCCTGTCCAGTTAGCACCAGTAATCTGTACCTTGGTGACAATTTATTTTCTGCATGAACGGGTAATCAAGATGAAGCAAGGCTAGAATATTTGGGCCATTTCTTTATACTGGGGGAAACATGACAAAGGGAACTGGAGTAGGAAATGTGGCTTTTTTCATATGCTCTTGATGTTTAGATGCTGCTATTGCAGTACAAAAGTTTGGTGTTCATACTGAGGGACGTTGAGAGGATACAATCCAAAAAGATATGGAGGGCCTTTCTCCCAATTCCTATGACAGTGACTTATAAAATTATATATAGAAAAGGTCAGAGGAGATAATTTAATTTTTCCCTTTCTCATAATACATGCCAATTTGTGTGTCTTTATTTTCCTTGTGAAACAACTTTCCAGTAGAAAGTTACAGTTCCACTTGAAAGACTTCAACTTTAAAAGATTTAATATTGAAAATTGCACAGTAATACCTCGGATAACGTTTACCTCGGATAACGCTAAAATCGCATAAAGTTAAGTAATCTGGGGGGGGGGGAGAATTGCATCGAATAACGTTAAGGTCCTATGGGATGCATCGGATAACAACTGCTAAAGCCTGTGCAGTTACAATGTATCTCTATGGAGCTTTAACGTTATCCGATGCATCCCATAGGATTTTAACATGTATCGGATAAAGTTGGATAACACCAAGACTTGTGGAACCAAGTTTTAGCGTTATCCGAGGTTTTACTGTATATCTTTTTTTTTTTAATAACTGAGATCAAATGTGTGGTTGCATTTGTTTTTCTCTTACTTCTTTTAAGTATGATTTCCTCTTCTGTTTATATTTGGCTTTTGCCCCACAAGCACAGGAAAATTGGCTTAACAAACAAACAAATACCTTCCTTATTGTAATCTTTTAAAGATTAGGCTTTACAGACACTGGCCAAGGTAAGCCAAGGCTGAATCTTCAAAGCCATAGCAGTCTCTTTCTGACTTGAGGCAGTTAGCTAGACTTTTTCACTGGGGAGTAGAGAAACCTGTTAAACAAGTTTAATGAAGTGGAGCTCCTGGATGTAGGGTTACTTGCAGTTGGTTCATTGCCTATAACTCTTCTCTAATAATAAGAGGTAAAATTTTAGTGGTTTTCCCTTAGAGAAATAAAGCACAAAACTGATTTTCCACATGGCTGTATTCATCTTGTATGTCCTCAGTTAGGTCAACCCTTCTTGTTAGGGCGCTCCACTTTAGACTAGAGCACCTCTCGTAACAGAGATATATAATGGGCTCATCTCCTAGAGGGAAAGCACTTTACGTCCTGATACTAATCCATACAATTCTGTGGCCTTTACTTTTACAAGGTGTTATATTACACAGTACTAGATCTTTCCTACAGTGAATGGCTGTATAGAAAAGGAGTGGCTGCAGTTGGTTGAGATTATCTTTTTACAGAACTCTGTTTTATATTTGATCCAAATAAACTATGCTTGCATTTAATGTATAGAATTCGCATGCATTTTATGGAGTTATTTTCAAGAGGAAGAATAGAATTAGCTGTCTGGATGGATAAAAAAAGTGTAATATTAAAAACCACGAGGTGATTTTAGGAAGCTTAAAGCCACAATATAGGGCAATGATGGCGAACTTTGGCACTCCAGATGTTCTTAAGTAGCATGTTTTAATATATTCTTCAAGATGGCAAAGAAAAATAATTTTGTTCTAGGTCAGAATAAAGTCAACATGAAATAACAGAAAATTATTCTGAAGTAAAAATGTTTATAAGTGGTATGTTGGGCTCTAATGAGCAGAGTACCATTTTATTTTTTTGTTGATAGGTATCCTAAAGGGTGAAAGAGGGACCAATTTTAAGTTGTACAGTTCCCTTTTTTTGTCCTTTACTACTACTACTAGTAGTAGAAGCATGCTTTCCTATTGATGTAAAATACAGTGGATCAATTTTCATGGATTCAGAGTAACATAAGTAAGTCCACAGTTGATAGCCTTTCATTGTAGCTTTTAAACTGGATAAATCTGTTTGTGATTAATACTTTGCTTCTAAATGCATTAATGTGGAATGTTCATTGATTTCTGCTCATTGTAGTTGCACATAATGGGCCTTTGGTAGAGCTTTGGGACAGTTAGTGTCGAAAGCCATTTATACTTCAGTGCTAAACATTAGACTTCTCTCACTCATTTTACTAGAAGCTGTCTTTAAGAAATATGATTGTGCTTGTGAACTTGATCCCATTAAAGGCTAATGGTATATGCATTAGGCATAAAACTTTTGTGAATTGCAATATAGAAAACCACACAAACGATTATTCTGTAGTTAAGTTTGCTGACATCTTGTTTGTTTAAGAGTAGTTATGTCAGTGTGTTAGATCTACATGCAGGATTCTCCAGGCAGTCTTATTGATTAGGTCCAGAAGGAGGGCCCTTGTGATATATGTAGGACCTTATAGCATTAGACCCCTGTGCCCAAACTTTTCAGGCTGCAGGTTGGTCATGTGGTTCCTCTGACCAGAAGCAGAAGTAAAAGGTGCATGCGCATAATGCACCTGCACATGTGTATAACTCACCCACACATGCACATAATGTACCCGCACATGCACATAATGTAAATGACCCACATCATGTCATAATTGTGACAGCCACGGGTAATTTATGGCAGTATTATGTGTATGCGTGGACATGGACATGTTATATGCATGCATGTTTTACTTCCACGTCCGGGAGCAACAAGGGCAGCACAGGCCAGATGATTTGGTGGCATGGACTAGATCCAGCCCACGGACCATAGTTTGGACACCCCTGTATTAGACTCTAGAACACTGGTTCCAACCTTTCTTTGGTGACGTCCCACCTAAGCATCTAAAATCCTGATGCCCACTCTCCGTGACATATAATTCTTATTATTTAAGAAATGAAGTCCTATTCACATGGAGGAAGCCTAAAAGACTAGTCACTGTCAATAACTCATTCTCAAATATCCCCCCCCCCCCCAGTTGAGGTGCATGTCCTAGGTTGGGAACCACAGTTTTAGACTGAATAGGTAGTAATAACAGATCTTCAGAAGTTGGTTAGTGTGTGATGCCATGTTCCTCATCACAGCTAAGGTCTAGGATAGCATTCCTTAACCTTTCAAACATTGTTTCCCTTTTGGTAAAGAAAAAAATGTCATACCCCTTCAAACATTTTTCCTAAATACTGTTAAAACAAACATATCAAAATATTACAGCTGTAAGCAAATCATCATATGTAAATATAGTAAAAATATTTATTTAATATAAATATCTATTGACATAATTATAAAAATATTTGGTAAAACATATTGAAAGATTTTAGACTTCAGCATAAATGTGGAATAACTTCAACTTTTTATGTTTTGTTTTGTTTTTCCCATTAAAGTGCTCTGTTGAACCTTATAGGATGATGCAGTAAGCTGCATACTAAGACAGGAAAACATATAGTTGATTCTCCTTAATTTGCAAATTATAAATTACTATTTTAAATAATATTTTCAGACTACACATGCCTCTCTTAAAATTCTGATACATCTCCAAGAGGCCATGCTCAACTGGTTGGGAATTCTCCCCATATAATGAAGCAGATGGTGTTTAATTAGGTGATAAATTTGAAATCAGATTAAGGGGGAAAATGAGTTAAGGTGAGAAAGGAAAAGCTAACTACTGTACCAAAATAATGGCTGAATTAACAGTTGTGGCCACTAAGGGTTGTGGATTAACCATCTATTTGCCCCAAATCCTCCTGTTGACAGAAAAGAGGCATGTGGAAGTGACCAGGATGCATGGACTAGCATACAAGTGTGTGCATGATAACAATTCAGGCTTATTGTTTTCATGTGGATGAGGTCGTGGTGTATTTCTAGATAGTGCAGGGTTTTCGGGACCTGAGGCCCTAGGGTTCCTTTTCGTTCTTGGGAAGCCTTTCAAATCACCAGCAGCAGTGAGATGAGGACTGCTCATATCCTCCCTCATGTCCAGAAGGGGATAGAAAGCTTTCAGTTCATTTAAATCAAATTTTACCAGTGCCTGATTATAATAATAGAACAATGGAGTTGGAAGGGCACTGTGAGGCCAAGGAGTACAATCCCCTGTTCAGTGCAGGAAAACAAGCTAAAGTATACTTTAGATGACCATCTAATTTTCTCCTGGGTCCATTCATTGTTACAGCATTTACCACCTCCTGAGGTGAATGGTTTCATTGTCATACTGCTCTAACAGTATCGAAAATCTTCCTAATACAGTCAAACTTCGCATAAAGAGCATTTTGCTTAGTGAAAAACTCGCATAACGAGCAAGTTTTTCGCTAAGCGGTCCGACTCGCATAACGAATGTTTCACTATGCGAGTCAGACTTTTCCCTATGCAAAAACTCGCATAACGAGTGTTTCTATGTGGAAAACTCACATAGCGAAAGCTATGTGAATTTCCCTCCTTGAAACGCTCGTTATGCGAGTTTTTCCATAGGAAAAGTCCGACTCGCATAGCAAAAAATTCGTTATGCGAGTCTGACTCGCATAGCGAAAAACTCGCATAGCGAGCAGCCTTGCACAATGAATTAAATTTGTTATGCGAGGTATGACTGTACTGTAGTCAACTAAAATTTGGTTTCCTGTAATTTTGGGCTATTATTACACGTCCTTTGCTCTTGAATGATTGAGAAAGATCCTGCCCTGCCTGTGTATGACAATCTTTAAAATATTTGAAGAGTGTTATCATACCATACCTCAGTTTTATTTTCTCAACATAAAACAAGTCAGGATCTTTCAGTCTTTTCTTATAGTGCTTAGTTTCCAAACTCCTGAGCCATCCTTTTTACCCTCTTTTGAGCTTGTTCCAACTTTCCTGCACGCTTTTTAAAGTGCAATGGCTAGAACTGGACACAGTACTAAAGATAAAACCTAACTTTACACCAATAGAATTTTGCGTACATGTAAAGTACAATATAATCACTCCATTTACATTGTGTTCTTCCTCCATGGATGTACACCATTCCATCTTTTGTTTTCTATAATTTCCTGTTTATACCTCCAGAATGTGAAGAGGCATAAATAAACAGTGTGAAGAGGATAAGTTATAAAACATCCTTAATTTATTTGAACCACTCAACTCTCAGAATATTCTTTGATGAAATGCCCTAGTTTTTTTTTTAAAAAATGTTTACAATATCTAAAACCAATATTTTTCTCTTCCTTCAAAGATTTGAAATTGAAATTGAGCCAATTTTTGCCAGTTTGGCATTGTATGATGTTAAAGAAAAGAAAAAGGTGAGTAATAAATTTGATGGTTGCTTCCTTTGAAAGGAACATGAACTGTAGGTAGTAAGATGTCTGGGATAATAGTATTGCTTTGCATTGCTCATGTTAACGTTTCACCACAGTATTGCATCTGATCTTTTACCACCTTATTTGAAGAGTTGTACTCTTTAAATCAGAAAGTGAAAGAAAAGCTGGAAAATGATGAAAGAGCAAACATATGGGGGATAGTGGACTTATTACAGCCATGAGATTATCGGCTTATGGTATTTAAAAGCAAGTACAGTAATACCTCGGATAACGCTAAGACTTGGTTCCACAAGTCTTGGTGTTATCCGATTTTTAGTGTTATCCGATCCATGTTAAAATCCTATGGGATGTATCGGATAACGTTAAAGCTCCATAGAGATACATTGTAACCGCACAGGCTTTAGCAGTTGTTATCCGATACATCCCATTGGACCTTAACGTTATTCAATCCAATTCTCCTCCCCAGATTACTTAACGTTATACGATTTTAGCGTTATCCGAGGTAAACGTTATCCGAGGTATTACTGTATCATTGGTATTGTTGGCTGGATAACTCAGTGGTCTAGGTTTGGAAGTTCATTTCCTCACTGTGCCTCCCAGGAGAAGAGTCAGCCTCTGTGGTTATGGGCAAGCTGCATAGTCCCATGGTACCCATAGAACAGGGATTCACAACCTGTGACTCGTGGGCCGGATGTGGCCCATGACACCGTTAATGTGCCCCCCACCACCTCCACCATACCAGGAAGTGCCATGTCATGGAGGAAGGGCAAAATCGTCGTCTGGCCCCTGAAGCTGTCTGAGGGAGCATGACCTGGCCCCCAGCTTTAAAAGGTTGAGAACTTCTGTCCTAGAATGGGGGAATGGTAAACCACATCTCTGATTTCTGTACCTAGAAAACCCTGGAAATGGTCATCATAATTCAAGAATTTTTCTGGACAGCACACAGTTGCTGTTGCTGTTGTTGTTGTTATAGTTGATATATAAATTAAACATGATAAAGGTTTTTTGAGACAGAAGGTGCCTGATCCTGAGGCAATAGATTAGGCTTTATTGTTTTGATTCTGATGTTTTCTGAGCACTAAGTACAGCGGGTTGAATGTAGTTTTAAAAAATTGAATTTGTTTCATTATTTGTGAAATGAGGAATCCTGATTTGTTACTGCATTAGTAAGCAGCTAAAGAAAAACCACTATAGTTATCATTACGTTTGAAAGAAACCAAGGCAGGCTGTCCCCAACTTACCAAAGCTCCTGTCCCAGACAAGACCTTGCAACCTGGGTAGGTGTTCCTTCAAAACTTTCTAGAGCATATACCATCGGGTGTGCACCGTATTAAGTTACATGAACTGTGAACCCTGGTGTGGAAAAAAAAGAATGTTCTTGCTTAAACCAATTTTTTGGCGTTTAACATTAGAATATCCATTCTGGGGATCTGGAAATGTACAGAGAAAAGGGATAACTGAGAAGAGAATGAAATATATGTTCTCATTGGTTGTGTCTCTAGAACAGGGGTGCCCAAACTTTTTGGGCAATGGGCCAGTCACATGGTTCAGGGGGGTGGCAATATGGCCAAAGGGCCAGATCTGACCCCTGATGCCAATTAATCTGGCCCATGAAGCCCTCATTGATCCATATGGGTGCGTTTTACTTCTGCTTCTGGGAGCAATAAGGGTTTTGTGGGCCGGATGAATTGGTGTCAGGGACCAGATCTGGGCCACAGGCCATAGTTTGAGCACCCCTGCTTTAGAACATGTAACACACTGTTTGGAGAAAGAATTGTTTATTTTAACCCATGGGCAGAAGACAGTGCAATAATACTGAAGTTGATTAGTGAGAAAATGCCTAAGCTGTACATAATTTTTATCAGTTTTCTTCCACTGTCTGATCCTGTGACTAAGATCTTGTTAGGTTAACTTCCATCTGTTGATAGTAGGTCACAGCATGGCCAGCCCAGTAAACCATTTTAAAACCCTTTTAACCCAGAAAAAGAGTTTGAATATGGTTTAGTGGATCACTTGTGGTTGGAGTGTTGCCAGCAGATAGATGTTACGGAAGATACAAGGAAGGGGGAACACATTCAAGGATTATAGCTTGTTTTCTTTTTCCTTGGGGGGAGGGGGATAATCACTCTGTGTTTTTACTACTTTAACATTTGAAATGAATTGCTGACCCTGCCCTGTTAATTTTGAGCAGTGGAATAAAAATGCTTTGAAATAGATTGCAGTGTTAAGTCACTCATAATTTTGTGTCACCCAATACTTTTTTAGGCACACAATGTACATATGTAGGTCTGTGTAGGGAAGAAATTGTTTCAAACATTGTACTTGGCAGTGCAGTCAGTACAGTGGTACCTCGGATAATGTTTGCCTTGGATAACGGTAAAATTGGATAACGTTGGGGAATTTGAGACAAACAAATGTTTGCCTCAAATTCCCTGACATTGACCTCTGCCCAAAAGCCCGAAGGGCTAGAGACCAGCCCTGTGGGCTTTGGGGCAGAGGCTCAGACTGCCGGTTTGGTTGGGGGGAGATCGGGCATGCCCATTCTCCTCCCAACCAAACTGGTGCTACGAAACTTGCAGCATCGGGAAGTCCCTGGTTGGCTTCCCAGCCACGCCGCTGCATAACATAGCATAGCATAGCATAGCATAGCATAACGCTTCCCAGGCAGAGAACAGCTCAGTGAGATTGAGGCTTACCGTAGATCTCCACCAGTAATGTACCCTTGCTTTTGCGAGGCTTGTCTTGCAAAAACAAAGGTACATTACTGGCGGAGATCCCAGCCTCAATCCTACTGGGCTGTTCTGTGCCTGTTGAGGCTGGGATCTCCTCTGGTAATGTACATTTGCTTTTGCGAGACAAGCCTCACAAAAACAAAGGTACATTACTGGCGGAGATCCCAGCCTCAACAGGCAGAGAACTGCCCAGTGGGATTGAGGATGGGATCTGCGCCCAGTGGGATTGAGGCTGGGGAACAGGCGGTCTGAGTGAGCCCATCCCACTGGGCTGTTCTATGCCTGTTGAGGCTGGGATCTCCGCCAGTAATGTACCTTTGCTTTTGCAAGACAAGTCTTGCAAAAGCAAAGGTACTTTACATTACTGGTGGAGATCTAATCCTCAATCCCACTGGGCTGTTCTCTGCCTGTTGAGGATGGGATCTCCTCCGGTAATGTACCTCTGCTTTCGCGAGGCTTGTCTCGCAAAAGCAAAGGTACATTACTGGCAGAGATCTCAGCCTCTACAGCAGTGGTGCCCAAACTAAGGCCCGGGGGCTGGGTGCGGCCCCTGACCCCAATTCATCCAGCCCACGAAGTCCTCATCGCTCCTGGAAGCAGAAGTAAAACGCGCCTGTACGGGCGCGTTTTACTTCCGCTTCCAGGAGCGATGAGGGCTTCGTGGGCTGGATGAATTGGTGTCAGGGGCCGCACCTGGCCCCTGGGCCTTAGTGACCAGCTCCCTGAACCACATGATTGGCCCATGGCCCAAAAGTTTGGGCACCCCTGCTCTACAGGCACAGAACAGCCCAGTGGGATGGGCTCACTCAGACCGCCCGTTTCCTTGGGGTGAGAGTGCGTGTGTGGGCTCTCACCCCAAGGAAACGGGCGGTCTGAACCATTTCCCCAAACCAAGCTGGGAATCACAGCATCTAATCCCCAGCTTGGTTTGGGGGCATGCACACAGGCACGCACGTCCGCTTCCCCCCAAACCAAAGCAGGGATCAGACACTATGATCCCTGGCTTGTTTTGGGAGAAAGCGGGTGGGTGTCTCTGCCAGCGATCATGCGCTGGGACTGTGGGGGTGTTTGGGGAGAGATCTGCGTGGGCATGCGGTTTCTCCCCAAACACCCCCGCAGTACCAGCAATTGTGTGCTGGGACTGTGGGGGTGTTTGGGGAGCAATCGGCGCCTGCCAAAGAGACAGGTGGATCGACCCCATGTTCTCTTTCCTCTTCGGAAAGGGAACAGGGTTTTTTTTAACATTGTGTGATCAATGCATTGCACAATGTTAAAAACCGCATAATGCTAAGACTTGTGGAACCAAGTCTTAGCGTTATCTGAAGAACTAGTGTATTCATCTGTAAAAAGGCTCTCCATATAGCCAGAAAAAATAGATCCAGCATCTTATAAAATATGTTGCTTGCTAAGCTGTCAACTTGGTTCCAGAAGATCGGCTTCCAGTTTATTGTTGTATCTGCCGTTCTAGTGAAAATGTATCCAGGGACCTTTAATATGGGAATACCCACAGGTTGTTGAAAGCCAGGATCTACACCAGTGATGGTGAACCTTGGCACTCCAGATGTTCTTGAACTTCAGTTCCCAGAAGCCCTTAACAGCAGGAATGCTGACTTGGGCTTCTGGTAATTGAAGTCCAAGAACACCTGGAATGTCAAGGTTAGCCATCACTTATCTATACTGTAATCTAAAACAATTAGCTGTAATGACAGTCAGATTAGTACTGTATTGTACTTGTACAGTATTCTTTTTTAGATTCATGCTGTGCGGCAGTGATACTAGTAATCTGTTTGGTAATGTAATCTGTTTGGTAATGTAATGTATAAAGTATTGATGTATTATCTTTGTGGTTTGTTTTTAAACAGGTACAAGGTGTGTAAGAATACACATATATGTCCACTTTTGAAACGATCAGTATAAAATCATCTCTATTTGTTGATTTGCCTCTGTGTTAATTGTTATTTTTTGTTTGCTAAAAATATGTATCCCTAGCTGGTATATGTAATATGTATAGTGTCAAATTGTAGCATTTTATGTTTAGTGAAGACTTTGGAGACATTTGTACATACAAAAAAGCGACTACAACTAGACTGTATCTTTCCCTCCCAGATTTCAGAGAATTTTTACTTTGATTTAAACTCTGAGCAAATGAAAAACATGCTGCGCCCTCACGTCCCACCTGGTGCCATATCCACACTTGCCCGGTCAGCCATCTTTTCTATAACATACCCATCTCAAGATGTCTTCCTCGTAATTAAGGTAAGATGCTGTGAGGTTTCTTCTTTTAAATGCATGCATCAAACATTAATTAATTAATTAAATAAAACATTTAATTAATTAAGTGGATTTCTGTTGCCTCCTCCGGGCAGATAACAATCACCATGAAAACATTTAGATATAAAGCTTCCCCAAAGATGACTCGTTTGAGAAAGCCTTGATGCTTGGAAAGGTTGAGGGCAAAAGAAGAAGGGGCGGCCAAAAATAAGATGGCTAGATGGTATTATGGGCACAGAGCTGAGCGAGTTGAGGGGGATAGTGGAGGACAGAAGTGCCTGGCGGACAGTGGTCCATGGGATCACAAACGGTCGCAATTGACTGTGCGACTGAACAACAACAAGAAATGACAATAATAATAATAAAAATCTATAGCAGGGGTGCCCAAACTTTTCATGCCACGAGCCAGTCATGTGGTTCAGGGGTGCCCAAACTACCATTGATGATGCCATCTACCTTGCAAGTATAGAGCTGTGCCTATAAGATTTCAGCCTATAGATCAGGGGTGCCCAAACTACAGCCTGGGGGCCGGATCCGGCCCTGATGCCAATTCATATGGCCCACATTACCCGTGTCACTTCCAGAAGCGGAAGTAAAATGCGCCCATACGGGCACATTTTACTTCTGCTTCTGGCAGCGATGAGGATGTGGGCTGGATGAATTAGTGTCAGGGCCTGATATGGCCCCTGGGCTGTAGTTTAGGCACCCTGATCTATAGGCAGAAATCTTGTAGGCACAACTCTATACTTGCAAGGTAGATGGCATCATCAATGGTAGCTTTTTTTCATTAACTAAAATTTCTGACACACACACCTGGTTCCAATGGTCAATGGGTATCCCCTTCATCCTGGGAAAGCCTTTGGGGGTCTGAAGAGCGGATGTTTGCTCTATTTGGACATTAAAGACCTGCTTCCCTGTGGTGAGATCTACCAGAATAAAAAGGATACCTAGGCAGCCTCAGAGACTGGGAGCCTGTGGAGTTGCAAACTTGTAACTAGTGATAAATGGCCATGGATTATGATGTCACCAACCTTGTGCATGTAGAACAGGGGTGGGGAACCTGCAACCTTGAGGAGAGCCTTGAGGAGAACCCTTGATTTCAGAATGCATTTAACTTTGTTAGCACGCGTACATGATGTGTCTATCAGAAATCTCAAAAAGAAAGCTATTATCAGTGCAATCCACTACTGCTATTCATTCCATTTGGACAAGCAGAGCCATGCAACAAGATTTCAGTCATTTTGTATCTAATTAAATAAAAACAGCAAATATATTCTTATCATTGTAGCAGGTTAATGCTAGAAATACTGAAATGTTAGTACGTATTGCATTTTGAACAATTCTATAATTTCCTCACCCATAAGGGTCTTTGAACCATAAAATGGTATAGTGTCTGTACTCTCCCTCACAATATTTGAAGGAATTATTTCTTGTGTATGCATCTAGATGAAGCAATTTTTGGGTTAATTTTAGCCACCACTGATAGGTGCATCAAAAATAAAAATAAATATTTGTAAAATCAAATTCCAGCTTGGCTGTTTTGATCTGGAACATGAACCTTCCTTAGTAGATTACATAAAGGTAAACTCGCCCATGCTCGAAAGCCAGTCGTATCTGACTCTAGGGTTCAGTGCTCATCTCTGTTTACAGCCAAAGAGCCAGCGCCGTCTGAATCTGAAGATGTTTCCATGGACATGTGGCAGGCATGCCTAGACATTGGAGTACACAGAATACTGTTTACCTTCCCACCAAAGTGGTACCTATTTACCTACTTGCAATTTCTTGCTTTTGAACTGCTAGATTGGCAGGAGCTAGGACAGAGATGGGAACTCGTTCCATCATGCAGTACTTGGGTCTCGAACTGCTGACCTTCCAGTCGTCAAATTCAGCATCTTAACCACTTGAACCACAGCAGTCCCCCTTAGTAGATTAGACCCAGACAATTTCTGCTGAGAGGAGGTAGTTCTATCTCATGAAGCTATTATTTTATTTATAACAAATAGGTTTTAGAGTTTATACCACTAGCCATAGACAAACCATTTGTTAAACATTTGGTTTACTGTCTCTTGCTGTAGTTAGTGACATTACCAAACTTTGGCAAGTTTCTTGGAGAACAGAGCAATACTTTAACCTAGTAGAATTGCTTAGGTGAATCACATCATAATAGAGATCTTTCCAAAGAACTTCTAATGCCCTGGGAAATATGTTAAAACTGAGATTCACATTACGTTGTTCCAGATTGCCCAAGCAAGAGGGAAGGCTCATTGGTGGTAGCGTTAAGAGGAGATTGTATTCTCAAATTTCGCACACGTCTCATTGCATAGTTTCTGAAGCTAGAATCTGCATATATTCACAGTACTTGGTTTTACAGGATGAAAGAAAAAGATTAGCATCATGCAACAGAGGCTGGTGTCTAACTCTAAGAGCTTTCCTTTATACATTATGGCGTGTAAACCCAGTGAGATGAGCCTAGCTATCAGCCATTTGCAGAAAATGGAACTTAGAGTTTGGGCTGTGGAAAGGAAAAAGACATGAGCAAAGTAAATAAGGCAGAAAAATACCTTGTGATATGTCACATATGGGGATTAGTCATGTACGTGTTGCCGATTATGATGATTCTAAAAGTCATTTTTCCTCCTAGTTAGCCGCATGTCTACTCTGGGCTCCAATCAGAATTTGGTAGTGTGAAGAATAATTTTTAGAAATGCTTTTGCTTCCAAAGCATGACCATAGCAGCTTTGATCTAAAGTTATATGTCCAATTGCTCAACAACAATAAAGTATCGTCTCTAGTTTTGAAGGGAGTGGATGTGGGGTCCAAGCCCCATGGTAGAGGAAGAGATGTTAGATCAGTTTTTCCCAATCTTTGGGTGTTGGACTTCAATTCCCAAAAGCCTAAATCAATTCCCCAAAGGACTGATCGGCCAATGTACTGACTTAGGCTTCTGGGAATTGAAGTCAACCTGTGGGGCATGGGCCCACAAAGCAAGTGCTTGAGGCAAAGAGCAAGATGGCACACATTCTATGTATAAATGTTTACTGGACTGGATGATGTCTTTTTCTTCACCAGTGACAATGGGACTGTATTCACTACACCTGCATACACAACTTGGACACATCCCCCTTCTTTCCACCTCAGGCTGCTTCAACCATTGTCATCTGCCTCCTGAGACTGTTGTCTCATTCTGCATAATGGTAGTAATGGTCCTGCTCTTCAGACACAATGAGCACCAACAAAGCAGCTGAAATTTTCAGCTTTGTTGGCAGGCTTCTATTCTGAATACGTACAGGGATCCAGTCCCAGAAGTTACATATGCAGCATCCTTTTTTCATACCACCAAGATGTATGCACACAGAAGCCCATTTCAGTGGCTACATTGCCTTGCTAGATTAGGCTGAATGGACATATTAATATGAGTGAAACTACAAAACATGGCTGCTTTCTAAAGCCACCTTCCTTGGCTTTATTACTTACTACCTCTAACACTTATCTTTGAAAGGGTGGAATTTGTTATTCTCTCTTTTACAGCCAAATCTAGTTTTGGTTTAGTTTGGTTTCTCCTGTATTGTAACAAATTAGTGATGACTTTGGTGCAAAGAGGTAACTTCATTCTAAAGCAGGCATGCCCAAACTACGGCCCGCGGGCCGCATCCGGCCCGCCAGGCCATTTCATCCGGCCCCCGACATGGTATAAGAACTCTTATAATTTTATTTTATTTTTTTTAAAAAAAAAATTGGGTGAACTTTTTTTTTGGGCGGAGGGATCACAAGTCAGTGAAAGAGTGATTTGCCTAGTTCCTTCCTCCTCCTGCTTAGTACTAGGAGTTCAGCCGGATCTACTTTAGAATGGCTGAATCAATACGCCAGAGTGGAGAGAGGGACTTCAGTCGGAGCTAAAAGTAAGTCGTTTGGGCATGCCTGATTTAAAGCAATTAAAAAAGAAAGCCAGGAGCAGGGGGGAGGGGGAGGGAAGCGAGGTTTAGAGTTCTTCAAATCTCTTTCTCAGGCTCGTGTATTGCAAACTTAAGATATCAGAAGAGAAGCAAAAAAAGTTCACAACTTATCAGGTGCCACAATGCATAATAATGCATCCACCCATCCATTGGCTGGGCAAAAGAAGTTTGTTTTGCAGCCCTTTGTAGGAGGTTTGAATAAGACCCCCGGGATGTTCCCTTACTGTCAGAAGCAACAAATGTTGCTTTTCAGCTCGCTTGTGGCCAATCCTTGTGCAAAGAAGTTTGCTCTGCAACCTTTTGCAATTGCAAAGGTTTAAATAACCTGGGATTTTTCGTCAGTTGCAAAAAGAGACGTTACTTTACCTTTAGGCTTGCCCTGTCATTGTGTGCCTGTGGAGTTGATGTGCTCTTACAAATTCAACCCACGAAGCTTTGCTCTTCTGCCTGATGTGGTGGATTTGATCTCAAATCCACCTCAAATTTAAATACTGTACAGCTCAAATTTAAATACAGGAGTTAGTCTACAAAAGGCCCTGGGGAATGCATTAAATTTGGTAAAGGTTTCTCTTGCTCGAAAGCCAGTCGTATCTGACTCTAGGGGTCAGTGCTCATCTGTTTCAAATCCAAAGAGCTAGTGCTGTCTGCTTCTGCAGACGTTTCCATGGTCATGTGGCAGGCATGACTAGACACTGCAGCCCACAGAACACTTCTTACCTTCCCACTGAACTGGTCCCTATTTATCTACTTGCAATCGTAAAAGTAAAGGTTTCCCTTGCTCGAAAGCCAGTCGTATCCGACTCTAGGGGTCAGTGCTCATCTCTGTTTCAAATCCAAAGAGCTAGCGCTGTCTGCTTCTGCAGACGTTTCCATGGTCATGTGGCAGGCATGACTAGACACTGCAGCCCACAGAACACTTGTTACCTTCCCACCGAACTGGTCCCTATTTATCTACTTGCAATCGTAAATGTAAAGGTTTCCCTTGCTCGAAAGCCAGTCGTATCCGACTCTAGGGGTCAGTGCTCATCTCTGTTTCAAATCCAAAGAGCTAGCGCTGTCTGCTTCTGCAGACGTTTCCATGGTCATGTGGCAGGCATGACTAGACACTGCAGCCCACAGAACACTTGTTACCTTCCCACCGAAATGGTCCCTATTTATCTACTTGCAATCTCTTGCTTTTGAACTGCTAGGTTATAAGTATATATAAAGGTAAAGGTTTCTCTTCCTCGAAAGCCAGTCGTATCCGACTCTAGGGGTCAGTGCTCATCTGTTTCAAATCCAAAGAGCTAGTGCTGTCTGCTTCTGCAGGCATTTCTGTGGTCATGTGGCAGGCATGACTAGACACTGCAGCCCACAGAACACTTGTTACCTTCCCACCGAACTGGTCCCTATTTATCTACTTGCAATCGTAAAGGTAAAGGTTTCCCTTGCTCGAAAGCCAGTCGTATCCGACTCTAGGGGTCAATGCTTATCTCTGTTTCAAATCCAAAGAGCTAGCGCTGTCTGCTTCTGCAGACGTTTCCATGGTCATGTGGCAGGCATGACTAGACACTGCAGCCCACAGAACACTTGTTACCTTCCCACCGAACTGGTCCCTATTTATCTACTTGCAATAGTAAAGGTAAAGGTTTCCCTTGCTCGAAAGCTAGTCGTATCCGACTCTAGGGGTCAATGCTTATCTCTGTTTCAAATCCAAAGAGCTAGCGCTGTCTGCTTCTGCAGACGTTTCCATGGTCATGTGGCAGGCATGACTAGACACTGCAGCCCACAGAACACTTGTTACGTTCCCACCGAACTGGTCCCTATTTATCTATTTGCAATAGTAAAGGTAAAGGTTTCCCTTGCTCGAAAGCCAGTCGTATCCGACTCTAGGGGTCAATGCTTATCTCTGTTTCAAATCCAAAGAGCTAGCGCTGTCTGCTTCTGCAGACGTTTCCATGGTCATGTGGCAGGCATGACTAGACACTGCAGCCCACAGAACACTTGTTACCTTCCCACCGAACTGGTCCCTATTTATCTACTTGCAATGTCTTGCTTTTGAACTGCTAGGTTATATGTATATATAAAGGTAAAGGTTTCTCTTCCTCGAAAGCCAGTCGTATCCGACTCTAGGGGTCAGTGCTCATCTGTTTCAAATCCAAAGAGCTAGTGCTGTCTGCTTCTGCAGGCATTTCTGTGGTCTTATGGCAAGCATGACTAGACACTGCAGCCCACAGAACACTTGTTACTTTCCCACTGAACTGGTCCCTATTTATCTACTTGCAATTTCTTGGTTTTGAACTGCTAGGTTGGCAGGAGCTGGGACAGAGACGGGAGCTCATTCCGTCCTGCAGTACTCGGGAATCGAACTGCTGACCTTCCGCCTCCCAGTCAGCGTCTTAGTGACTTGAGCCACTGCAGTCCCATATGTATATATGCAGTACTGTAAAGCTATTTAGATACACTGTATGTCTATAGTGGCTGCACTCTACTCTGGCAGCAGAGGTAGCTCCAGTTGATGGGGCAAACTGTCCCCAGCTAATCAGTGGCATCTCCGCTGCCGGCATGAGATTTCCCATTGATCAGCTGACTGGCGGTATAGAGATGTCCCAGGTAAGCCGATTGGCAGTCACGATGGCATCAGAGATGCTGTGGACCAAATGGTTATGTTCTCCTTCATCAGCTGGAAATCTGTCTGCACTACCAGGGCAGATCAAAGCCACTGATCAGTGAAAACAGACTCCAGCTGATCAAGGGAGACCATTCCTAGCTATCTCAGAAAACAAAACAAAACAAATAAAATACACAGTAGCACTTTAAAGACTAACTGCTATTCCTAGCTAATCACCCACCAGTAATTCTTTTTTTAAAAAATGTTTATTTGAAGAGTCCTAGTGCTATGACACTTTGAATAAATATTTTTTGAAAAAACAATGCACTATAGCAGTAGAGGGGCTCCCACTGATTGGTAGTAACTGGTGTCAGCTGATCTGCAGCTGTAGAGAGATGCAGCAGATCTGTTAATGCTGCCTCTGCCAATCAGCTGTAATCTATGTCACCTCCTGCTGCAAGTTTATCTGGGCTTTCCCAGGTAAACATTAACAGGAGTGGGCACAAAGTCTAAACCAGTGATGGCAAACCTTGGTAGTTCAGGTGTTATGGAACTTCAATTCTCAGATGTCCTGATAACCAGAAGTGCTGATTTAGGCTTCTGGTAATTGAAGTCCAAGAACACCTGGAGTGCCAAGGTTCACCATCACTGGTCTGAAGTGATTTATTTTACACTGATTCAAGTATTGGTATAAGTTGGAAGTCAAAATTGATTTACAGTATTATGGCTGTGCATTGTGTAATTCCTGATTTTAAATTGATTGGGAGACCCAATGCGCGCTAATTTTGAAGTTCCCCCACCCTCTGAGGCTGCAGCAAGCCAGGCAGGACATGATGTCAGGAAGCAGATCTTTTCTAAGGCTAATGACTTTTCATTGCTAATTAAATTCCAAAGTTTCAGGTAGGTGGGGTTTTAATTGGCAATGAAAAGTCATTAGCCTTAGAAAAGATCTGCTTCCTGACATGATGTCAGGAAGCAGATCTTTTCTAAGGCTAATGACTTTTCATTGCTAATTAAAATCCAAAGTTCCAGGTACGTGGGGTTTTAATTAGCAATGAAAAGTCACTAGCTTTAGAAAAGATCTGCTTCCTGACATCATGTCAGGAAGCAGATCTTTTCTAAGACTAATGACTTTTCATTGCTAATTAAAATCCAAAGTTTCAGGTAGGTGGGGTTTTAATTAGCAATGAAAAGTCACTAGCCTTAGAAAAGATCTGCTTCCTGACATGATGTCAGGAAGCAGATCTTTTCTAAGGCTAATGACTTTTCATTGCTAATTAAAATCCCACCTACCTGAAGCTTTGGAACACAACAACAGCTCCTTGGATGCCACAATGACCAAGCTGGATGTGAGTTTCTAGGATCTGTCATATTTTTTTAAAAGGACACTTTTAAAGGACACCGCGAAGGCGGCAAAGGAGGAGCCGGCGAAAGAGGAGCCGGCGGCAAAAGCGTTAGTGGTGGTGGCGGCGGCGGCAAGGCTGGGTGGATTGATGTACCATGGAGAGATAGTTCGGCCCTCGGAGCATCTGATAAAATGTTATCCGGCCCCCGGGCCGAAAAGTTTGGGCACCCTTGTTCTAAAGGAATGGTGTATTCAGCTGGCGTACAGTGGCAGCTGATTTTGATGATACAAAACTAACTAACTAACTAACTAACTAACTAACTAACTAACTAACTAACTAACTAACTAACTAAGAAGCAGGAATGTCAGAAGATTAGAAATTAACTAAAATCCCCATCATTTATTAATGGTATAGACAGAAGAAAGAACTATTTTTCTTAGAAAAACTATATAAAACATTTTTGAGACTTTTCAAAAATGTATTTCTAATTTTTGTTAAAGAGGAAACAATATTTTCAGAAATGGTTCATTAGCTGTAATTTCTTTTGAATCTTATATACTCATAGCAAAATTGTTCTGTCATTGTGGCTAAATAGGTACCATAATAATAATTTCATGTCAGAAATTATTCTGGGTTCAAAGGATTTTTGTGAAAGAAACTCCACTCAGGGAATGCCCAAATGAGGCTCCTTTCATATCCCCAAGAGTTGGGACAGAGACGGGCGCTCAATCTGTCATGCAGTACCCAGGACTTGAACTGCCAACTTGCCAGCCTTCTAGCTAACAAGGCAAGCTTTCTAACCACTGAGCCACTGCAATCCCTAATAGGTATAATGCATATACAAGACAGAATTATCAGCAGAAAAGACTAGAATTGAAGCATTGGTTTCCTTGTGAATCTAGTGGAAGTCTTCTATAGGTGAATGAGAGACAAATCAGCACATTCTTCCAAGTGCTGAAATCTCTCTTTCCCCTTGTATATTCAGTATATATTGCTTGCAGTTGTTCATTGTACATCTGAGTCAGGATACAGAAGTATATTCAGTTAGTAATCAGATGGTTCTTTTATATGGATATATTTTATATATTCATGTTTGTATGTTTTTCTCCCACCCCCACCCCAATTTGCATAGCTGGAAAAGGTGTTACAGCAGGGAGATATTGGGGAGTGTGCAGAGCCATATATGATTTTAAAAGAGGCAGACACTGCAAAGGTAGGTCATTTTCTGTGATTTTTGACATATATTTGGGCACTTCCTTTCCCCCTTCTGCATTCTGTATCAAAGTGGTGTATTTATTTTATTTATTTATTTATATTTGTTTACTGCTCCTTAGAAGGTCAAATAAAGATGAAGCTAAGGTACTTTGGACATCAAATGAGAAGAGAAGATTCACTTGAGAAAGCCTTGATGCTTGGAAAGGTGGAGGGCAAAAGAAGAAGGGGGCGGCCCAAAATGAGATGGCTAGATGGTATTGTAGACACAATGGGCGCAGAGCTGAGCGAGTTGAGGGGGATGGTGGAGGACAGGAGTGCCTGGCGGACAGTGGTCCATGGGGTCGCAGAGGGTCGGAATCGACTGTGCGACTGAACAACAACAAATCGCCGTCCTCCCCAAAGGGACCCAGGGCGATTTCCAACAATTTTAAAAACACTTAAAAAATTAAAACTACAGTGATCTGTGTTGTGGAGTGAGCATATTCTTCGGGTCTGTTCAGTGGGTGGGACAAAGATGTGAGCTCACTCTGTCGTGAAGCACTCAGGTCTCAAACTGCTGACCTGCCAACCTTCCAGTTGTCACGTTCAACATCTTAACCCCTAAGCCACCGCATAACTGAGTGTCCCATAGACAACAATTAAAAATTAGGTTTCTTCTATTTTTATTTTCCATTAACTAAATAGTATTTTTCTGCTGACACAATATTACTTTTTAAGAAATGTTTTAGCTATGTCAATTGTTCTCTTTTTAAAAATATATTCAGAACAAAGAAAAGCTAGAAAAACTGAGAAGTCAGTCAGAGCAGTTTTGCCAAAGGCTTGGGAAGTACCGCATGCCTTTTGCATGGACAGCCATTCATTTAATGAATATTGTCAGCAGTGCTGGAAGTTTGGAGAGGGACTCTACAGAAGTGGAAATTGCCACAGGAGGTAAGTGTCTTCAATAGCTTATATTAGAAATTTTTAAAGTGAATTTTAATCTTAAAGCTAAATTAGGTATGATATTCCTGCTGCTTACACTGAAAGTGGCTGGCCATTCCTTAAAAAAGAAAAAAGAAAATCAGCTATGGATGTTCACCTACAGTATAATTCAGATTTGATTTGGTGATCTTTGGGAATTTTGTCTTCCAAGTAGAATATGCTAGTTTAAATTTTAAAAAAACTATGAATAGCAATGATATGCAACATATTTCGCTGAGTGTTAAGAATTATGGAGTAAGTGGTTTATGGAACAATATGACATAGTACGGTGGCGTCGAACCTATGGCATTTGTGCCAGAGGCGGCACTCGGAGGCGGTTGCCCCAGCACAGAGTTTGTTCTGCCCTTCTGCCCAGCAGCCCAATGGGAGTGCTTCCTCCCTCCCCCCAGCAAAGTCCACCCTGCCCCTCTGCCTAGCAGCCCAGTAGGAGCATTTCCTCCCTCCCATGTTGCTGTGTTGGCACTTTGTGATAAATAAGTGGGTTTTGGGTTGCAGTTTGGGAACCCAGTCTCTAAAAGGTTCGCCATAATATAATTCCACTACAGCAAGAGTGAGCAACTGGAGTTTCTGGGGCCAATGTCCCAGAATGAGCTATGGTAACTGCAAAAATTTGATTCCTCCCCTCTCCTTTTTGTTTGTTTGTTCTTCTTTTAAAAAACCTGTCACTTCTAGTTTTGAGAATTGTACTTCTGTTTTTCTTTTTCTTTTGGTCTTGTTTTACTTTTGAGGGCTGAGAAGGGTCCATCATATTTTACAGAAAAGTTGCTACGCTTGGAAGATTCCAGGAGCAAAGAATTACATTTTTTTTCATAGTCTCCCAAATTTGGGGGAAATAGAGAGATGTAGGGATCCACTGGGGCTGGAAAAATTAGCATTTCAGGGGGCTGCACATGTCGTGTGTGGGTGTCTACAATCCCTGCCCCACTCAAAATCTGTCTGAGAAAGCATTTTGAAAAACCCATTGTTTTAGCTTTCTGTATTTATGGTCTTTTCAAACTAAAATACCTCACATTTGTGCAGCAGTATTGCATGTACCACGTGCCCCTTTCTTAACTTTTCATCTTATCTCTGAGTAAGAGTGAAATATACCACTGCTTTCAGTTCCTATACCAATCTTCTGATGTGCTGCATTGCCTACAGCCTTTATTTCTGTGTTGCTCAAGTTGTCTTGCTGTCTTATTTAACTCATTACCATGTGACACAAATTTACCTTCTTACATGAAGGTTGAACAAAGACATGTCATCTGTGTTTTGTCGGCTCTAGACTGGACATCTATTGGCGTATGCTCAGGTCTGCTTCTCAATTAGTAATACATGATAGACTTTGCCACTGATCTTACTATAGTATACACTTTAACAATAATACAGAATATGGATTCAGATAGCTGTTTGGTGGAGATCCGCTAATGCTGAAATCCTCTGTGTTCCTTAATATCTGTTTTGGGTGACTGAACCATCCTTCAGAATAGTCTGAAAAGCAAAGTAGAGGACTACCTCCATCGCACTCACATCTTACTCCTGTGAGGAGTTCTTGCTAGATCTCAATCACTTTATTCCACAAAATGAAGGGAGTACAGTAATACCTCAGAGAACGCTAAAACTTGGTTCCACAAGTCTTGGTGTTATCCGATTTTTAGTGTTATCAGATCCATGTTAAAATCCTATGGGATGGATTGGATAACGTTAAAGCTCCATAGAGATACATTGTAACCGCACAGGCTTTAGCGGTTGTTCTTCTTCGAGGAGTCTGTGAATCACACGTTTGGGTTTTGCGCTTGCGCAGGACTCCGTTTCGGAATTGTACCAGAGCTTTGAAAAAAGGAGGGAAAATTCGTTAGTATGAGGCCCCGCCCTCTCCCTTTATATTCCTGGCGCCCGCCAAACCCAAACGTGTGAATTCACAGACATTCACTCGAAGAACTAGAGTTACAGGTAAGTAACCTTCTCTTATCCGATCCATCCCATAGGACCTTAATGTTATTCAA
The DNA here is from genome assembly GCA_030440675.1 of Furcifer pardalis. Taxonomy (NCBI): domain Eukaryota; kingdom Metazoa; phylum Chordata; class Lepidosauria; order Squamata; family Chamaeleonidae; genus Furcifer; species Furcifer pardalis. Next base: position 196,276,597 of record CP126891.1, read on the forward strand.
TCCAATTCTCCTCTCCAGATTACTTAACGTTATGCGATTTTAGCGTTATCCGAGGTAAACGTTATCCGAGGTATTACTGTAGTTCCATCTACAGAACGACCTGTTTGGACATAACACACTCTATCATCCAGAACTATCTAAACCAGGGGTGGCCAACCTTGGTGCTCCAGCTGTTCTTGGACTTCAATTACCACAAGCCCATGTCAGCACACCTGCTGATCAGGGCTTCTGGGAATTGAAGTCCCAAGAACAGCTGGAACACCAAGATTGGCCATGCCTGATCTAAATACCAAATATACATCAATCAGCACTCATTAAAAAAAGCTGTGCAGGATCAACCCAAGATCCTATTTAGTCCAGGATTTAGTTCATGCAGTAGCCAGCCAGCTGCCTGTTATCACAGTGGCTAATCAGTACACCAGCTGTACCTGCCACATCTTGCTGGGTTTTAATTCTTACCCTCTGTGGTAGAACAGTTGCATTCCAGTCATGTGAAGAATGGCAGGTTACATGTTTCTTTTGTCAAGTAGTTATTATGACTTTGCTGATCAGTTTGAAATATTCCTGATATATAATATGGGTTTATCAGCATTTTTGTCTCCTTTTGCCCTTACTGAGCCTGTGTCATAGGGGTGAAATGAAGAGGACAAGCCTGTAATAACAAATAGATTTAACTTGCAAGGCTTTTACTCGTAAACCATCTGTTATGCTTTCTAAAACCAAGCCACTAAGTCTGTGAGAGTGTTACAGGCTGATGAGCATTTTCCAAAGGAGTGAATTAATCGCTGTGGACTGCACAGCTCATCTGAAACCACTCTTTAGCATCTACCCCGTCTACCCAAACTACCAACTCCATCATTTTATGTGGCAGGAGAAAAGCATAAATCTGCACATGATGTAGACTTTTATTATAATAGGAACAAAGCCGTGGGGTGCGGCTGCCGTGAGAGGAACAGAAGTATTCAGCTGTGCTTCATGGTTTCCTAATGCCTCAGGAGTATGATTGTCTTAGTATAACCACCTTTTCTATCATACTTTCTCTCATAATTTCAAACTAGTGTTCCTAAAATAAATGTAGTTTGTTTCAATTTTTTTTAAACTTTATTGAAGAACGCAAAGGATCTTGGTCAGAGAGAAGGAATTCCAGCATTGTCGGCAGACGTTCCTTGGAAAGAACCACTAGCGGTGATGAGAATTGTAACTTGACTAACTTTAGACCGGCTACCCTAACGGTGACAAACTTCTTTAAACAGGTATCGCACAATTTAAGCCCATGGTAATGGTGTGTCACAGTCCTTGTTTTAGTTAATGCTTTATAGGTTGACAAAGAAGTCTTTGCTCTAGTTCCAGGGTCCTCAACTTTTCGTGCACCACGGACTGACTTCATGCCAAACAACCTTTCCATAGACTAGCGAGGGGGTGAGGGCGGGACTGGTCAGCACAAGCGCACAACAAAATATGACAAAGTGCACACTGTGCACAAGCGGTGGGAGGAGCCCAGCTGCAGTTAAGCAATGTGGAGGAGAGGCTGGGCTCCTGCCCTTTGGCTGTGTCTGAAGGCCCGGCAGACCTGGCAAAGCATGCCAAGGGCTGATGACTGCTTCCAGCACACACACACATACCCTTCACGGCTCAGTTCGGGACAGCCCGTGGCCTGGTGGTTGAGGACCCCTGTTCTAGTTGGATTAATGGTAACAGGTTAAACTTATTGCCTGGGCTAAGTAGAGTACCACTAGGCCTAGTCAGGGCTTAAGACCTGTCCCTATAGAAGCACATGCGTGGATTAGATTTGCTTGTTCTGCCACTATTTTGGCCTGTTGTGTTTTCCCTTTCTGCCTCAACTGTACTGTCAAGGTCTAGCATAATCAACATGGGTTGGAATTGGGTATTGAGCAAGTATCTGGAGAAATAATATGAAGATTGATCAGAACAGATGTTTGCAGTTCATGTAAAGGTTAGAACTGATAAACCTTCACACTGGAAAGCCAACTTTTACTCACTGGAAAGCCAACATATTATGTCGTTAGGTTGTCAAATTGTAATTGAGGAGATTTACTTCATTTGAGCATGAAGCTTGCTGTGTAAATCTTGACCATCACTCTACCTGAGTCTAACTTAATTAAATTAGTAGCTTTGAACATAAAATTATGGGGTGGGGTGGGGCAAAGGACCATATATGCTGTCTTGATTTATTTGGAAGAAAGGCAGGTAATTAGAATATTCTTTATTCCCTTTCATTTCTATGCATCTTTCCTCCCAGGGTAGAAAACCAAAGCAGCTGACAAGTGCTTAAAAGAGATACAGATAAAAAAAAAAGAGTTATAATGTTAAAAAACAACTGAACACAGAACAGTATTTAAAAGACTGCAAAAAAAAAAATTAAAAACACTTTTAAAGAAGTATGTACTGTACTTACCTACATGGACACACACACACAAGCAAGCAGTAAAATGTATGATACATGCTATTTGATGCACTTCCAGAAAACCTGCCCAGAAAGAAAAGGCTTTGATTCCTGGTGGAAGGACAGCAGGAACGGTGCCAGTGTGTCTAGTGTAATATTATACACTGCACTGCAGTATAGTGCAGTAAAGTACAATACAATGCAGTAGAATACAACATAGTAACTAGTGGAATAACAGGTTTTGAAAAAGAGAAGCAAGGGCCTGACATAGTAGAATTACCTTTTCTGGCCTGATGTCTTGTGTATGTTTTGATTCTCTCTCCATTGGTCTAACTAATGCCAGTAGCTATTATAGTCCCCATATCTGGAAGGCACCAGGTTGGAGGGAAATAGATAACATAGCAGGAAAATGTGATGCCTTTTCAGGACTTGATGGCATTGGTGGGGAAAGGTTGGGCCACAGCACAACTTGGACACATTACCATGGCTGCGGAGTCTCCTCGAGTGACTGGGGGATTCTGGGAGTTGTAATCTAAAAATTAACATTCCCAGCACGTGGTAGGAGCATTATATGGCAACATCATTTATGCCAACTCCCTGATACATTTTAGGTTGAACTCAAAGTGTTAGTTTGGTTCATCTTTGAACTGTGTACTGCAGCGTACTCTTAATTTTCTGATTAATATCACAACAGATGTCTAGTCCTTACAAATATGTGGTCAGAAGTATTATATTGGCGATGCTTGTTGAAATCCCTGAAGTGAAAGGAGATACAGATCTGGAACCAATTATACGAAAGAAAGCAGATCTTCTTAGTAGGTGTTTGATAGGTCCCACAATTCCTTCAGTAAGTGACAAAATCCTATTCATTAGCCACCTCTTCCAACATGTACTAGCCCAGGGATTCTCAACCTGCGGCCTGTGATGCCATTTCATGTGGCTCCCCACCACCTCCACCATACCAGGAAGTGCCATGTGGTGGAGGAAGGGCAAAATGACCGTCTGGCCCCTGAAGCTGTCTGAGGGAGTATGATCCGGCCCCTGCCTTTAAAAGGTTGAGGACTCCTATGCTAGCTTTTCACTTCATTCTATCCAGTTCACCTGGTCCAAGAAGAGGCAGTCCGTGGCCTTGAGCAAGCTGCACAGTCCCAGGCCAACCCACAGAAGGGAATGGTAAAACTAGTTTGTGTATTCTCCACATAGAAAGTGTCTCCATAAGTTAAAATTTATTTGACAGAATGCAGTTGTTATTACACTGCATCACCAAATAAATAAATAAATATTGTCTGCTACTTGGCCTAATCCATGTGTCCTATACTAAATCAAGTGCGCTGAATCCAAATCTGAAGTCCGATTCTGCCTAGGACATCAGGATCTTAAGTAAGCAAATCTCACCCTCTTGGTTAGGTTCTTGTATTGATCGTGTGGGGTATATTTGCCACAAATGTAGCAAAAAAATGTCTGCTTTATTAACACAGTTGCACCTAGTTATCTTTAGCTCAAAACAGACTCGCTGTGGCCTAGCAGTGCTATCCAATAAGATGATTTCGCACTAGACAAGTGCTTGGTCCATCTTGCCTTATATACCTATTTCTGACATGAGCTCACTGACTTGCCCAGACGTGCCTGGCTGCTGCTGGAACATGCATACCACTAGGGGACGTGATTCAGCTGAGGCGGCAGCAGGCACAGTGGTAGCTGAAACTGTTATAATGTTCCCATGTAAAAATACATTACCCAATACCATTTGAACAGCTATAGCACGCCTATAACTTAAAATTTGTATATGATAGGCAAATTCTGAGTTCAGATTTGTAATCAGCACACTTGATATCATGTAAATCACATGTGTTATTTCCAGTAGCAAAATTGCTGTTGTGCAGTGTTTTACAAACTCTGCGTATAAAGATACCTGTTCAAGTACTAACCAAGCTTGACCTTGGAAGAAGAGTACAGCCAGAAAACTATTCCGTACTCTGTTTTATGCAATCCTTCATTATTAACCAGTTAAGAGTGCTAGTTTTGCATTGTTCTCCATGGCCAACATCAGATGCCCAAATAGCATTATGGAAGAGGGCTACTGGGCTCCACTGCTACCATCAACCCTGGTGTTTGTATGGTTCCCAATCTCACCCATTATGTCATTTTCTGTATCATTAAATCTGTACATAGACATATATGTGCATACTACCCACACGAGTTAGATCCTTGCATGCACAATGATTTATAAACACAGGCTTTCTCCTTCAAACAACTTTGTAACATGTGGCAAAGTTATAAGAAAGCCACCCAACCATGAAGGCAAAGCTAACAGCATCTTAGCTACAATGTTGCTGCCACAGGGTTATGTGTGAAGTACAGTAAAACCTTGCATAAAGAGTGCCTCGCTTAGAGACAAACTCGCTTAAACAGCAGAATTTTCTCTGAATGATCACCTCACGTAACAAATAAAAACACCAAAAACTCGCTTAACAAATAAATCGGGGTTCACAATCCTTACAATGGTGTTTTGCTTAAAGAGCAAACTCGCTTAAAGAGCAATCCTGTGGAACACAGTATTATCTCTAAGCGAGATACAACTGTAGTTAAATGACACCAATGGGAGCATTTTTGCCTTGAAGTACAGTAATACCTCAGATAACGCTAAGACTTGGTTCCACAAGTCTTGGTGTTATCCGATTTTTAGTGTTATCCGATACATGTTAAAATCCTATGGGATGTATCGGATAACGTTAAAGCTCCATAGAGATACATTGTAACCGCACAGGCTTTAGCGGTTGTTATCCAATCCATCCCATAGGACCTTAATGTTATTTGTTCCAATTCTCCTCCCCAGATTACTTAACGTTATGCGATTTTAGCGTTATCGAGGTAAACGCTATCCGAGGTATTACTGTACTTTATTTCAAAACTTGGATGGGATACTCAACTACTGTACAATGTTTAAAGGCATTTAGTTCTTCAGTGCAGTCTCACTGAAATTTTAATGAAAATTTTCTAGTGATGATTCGTCCTTTTACAGCAAAAGAAGAAGAGCTACACAGCTCTTTTTACCTATAAAAGGATACAGGAGACATTATAAGTCCAATCAATCAATCAATCAATCAATCAATCAATCAATCAATCAATCAATCAATCAATCAATCAATCAATCAATGTACCGTTTCTCCTGAGATCTGTTTGGTTTTTTAAATTGTGCTTTACTTTAACTAGTGCTTGTTTACTTGTTATTATTATGGATAACAAAGCAAAACAGAGTGGCACAATTTCATTATTAAAGATTCCATAAATATATTTTGAGTATTTTTTATATAACAAAGGTAGCTCTCTGAATGGGATTTGTTAAATTTACACTTGCGTTAGTTCTGTTGATTTAGTGGATCTATTTTAGATGGGATGACTAATTGGGTTTAGTAAACTTGTCTGAGGGCATGACTACACTGGGAAAAAATGCAGGAAATGCTATAGGTTTGAGGTGGGCTGATTCATATGCCCTTCCCCCTGCCCAATTGATCACACAGTGCAAACGGTAATGTTAATCAGCCTGTCATCCTCATCCCTCTATAGTTTGTGGTTGCTTGAACTGATATAGAAATGGTAACCAAAGCCCATCAGCAAGATTTTTAATTTTTCTTCTTTTTAACAGTTAAGGATGAAACATAGCTGGCAAGGATTTTTAAAAAATATCTTGGCGCTGATACTCCTGAACCTACCCCCCCCCAAAAGAAAGATAAAGCTAATGAGATGAGGAAATGAGGGGAGGAAACCCTTGTTAAAGCTTGTTATGCTGTTCCTCTTAACTGCATTTCCTGCAGGGCTATTACAAACAAGCTATCATAATAAATAAGGTAAAAGATACATACATATTGTCCTGCTTGGTGAAGGGAGCACACTTTACTTTTGTATATTGTAATAGTGGTTTGTGTTTTTGGTTCATTGGTTTATTGCAATGTGTGATCATTGGTATTTTTGTATTAAAAATAATATTTTTATCCTGTCATCAAATATTTTCTCCTGTCTCCTCCTGAGATCCTATCACAAATTCCCAGATGTGGCTTCACATTGAGTGAAAACAAGTGAATTTGTATTTACTTTGCTGTGTAGTCACACTCTGTGTCTTGTTGATGATGATTATGTGTATTTCAGGACTAACAATCATGTTTTGCTTTTTGAATGTTAAGAAAGGCAATTAGGAACTCACACATAATGGTTGAGTCCCCAAAACATAGTTGAAAATTCTTATATGTCTTTGATTTTTGTCAACAATAGGAAGGTGATCGTCTGAGTGATGAAGACCTGTACAAGTATCTTGCAGACATGAGAAGGCCATCTTCTGTTCTACGGAGGCTAAGACCTATTACAGGTATTTTGGGTTTGATTGAAGATAAAACTCAAGATGTTTGATAATTTCACTAGCTTCAGAATAATACCGTATATACTTGAGTATCAGCTGATCTGAATATATGCCGAGGTTCCTAATTTTATCTGAGAAACCAAGAAAATTGATTAATTCGAGTATAAGCTTAGGGTGCGAAATGCAGCAGCTGCTAGTGAGTTTCAGTAATCAAAATAAACCAGCCTCGTATGACTGGCATTTTGGTTCAAGATTACTCATTTCTAACAGGAGAGGCATAGGATAGCTTGGGAAGTGCAGAGGGTGTAATGAAATAAGCCCCATCTTCAACGGTGCTTTTTTCATTATCTTTTTACCCACCTAAATGTGTTTTAGTACTTTCAAAATGGTGATTCCAAATCAGGGGGAGAGAGAAGAATGTAAACAATATGAGCCTCATGGTGCTGAAGAAATGAAACCTATTGTGATAGACATGTCTTGCTTAAAGATCATTGGTTGGAATCCCTAAGGGGCCAAAGGCGGACCCTGGGGGTGGAAATATAACACAGAGGCGCACACACACACACTGGTCATTCTTTCTTGAATGCTCTGCTTTTAACTTGCCAAAATGTAGTGGCTTGAGAAAGGAGGGGGGGGGGCGTGGTCTTTCCCCGGAACCTATAGCTTGCTTTATTTCTGCTTTGAAATGCTTCCTGATCTTTTGATGGACTGTATCCTGTATCTTATGCTTTCAATGTATTTCTTGAAGAAGCTTGGAGTGGTTATTTGGCTTAATGCTACCTTATCTACACATATCTGATGCCTGGGTTGTCCAGCCAGAGAGCTGCAACTCAGAAGAACAATGGGGCCTACTTGAGGGTAAGGCTGGTATTGTCACAGAGGAGGAGAAGGATGTTTCGTCCACTGTAGAAGTTATCAAGGCAAGCTCCTCGGCTGCCTGAATCACTTCTACATGAAAGCCCATTGCTGGCAGAAAAAAAAAATCATGGCTTCAGCCATGATCCAGATCTAACCACTTCCTGACCAAAACATTTATCTATGTTCAGTGGTCAGGAAGTGGTTAACATTCAAAGGGATACTCACATTCTGCTAGTGCTCATCAGCTCAATAAATCACAGCATCATATGGTCTCAAATGTGCAGATCTCCAGCGCAGCCAGGAAAATAGAGCAGATGACTTGAGTATAAGCCGAGTCTGCTTTTTTCAGCACATTTTTGGTGCTGAAGAAATCAGCTTATACTTGAGTATATACAGTAATAATTAGCCATAACTGACAGTTTTGAATATGTTATTAAGATATTATAAAAGGTGATTGCTTTATATGATGAGCCATGTACAATTGAACATTACCTCTCAGAGTCCCAAACAATTAGTACCATGGTCAGAAGGAAAGATACTAATTAATTTGATTCCACATTCAACTGAAGCACAAATCAGGGTTAACAACATCCTGGTTGTCATTTTAGAATTTCTGTAACTAGAACATATTAATATAGGTTTCCCCCCAATATCCATGGGTTCAGTATCCATGGGTCTAAAAATATTAAAAAACATATATACATAATCTGCTGCATTACCAGAGTTGGCTACTAGAGACCACTGTCTGCAATGTAATGTTTACAAGGAATAGAGGTGGACATTTTGGTAGCTCTAATGTAGAATGATAGAGGCATTTGAAATCCCACCTTTCTTTAACCCAGGTAAATATATGTGTTAAATATGTAAATATATGCGTTAAATATGTGTTAAATATAGGGTCACTTATCTGTGATTTCAGGTATCAGCAGAAGGTCTAGGAATGTAGCCACTATGGATATAGGGGAGAACTGTATATGGAAAATACAGTTGTCCTGATGTTCCTATATGATGAAATCTATTTCTAGAAAGATATGTTAATAATTTGTACCCTTCATTTGTTATCTTGTCTCATCAGCTGACAACAATTCTTACATGTCACAGGCAACCAGGCAAGTGGCTGTTCACTAGTTAACAAAAATAATGTGATTTCTCTTCACATAGCTCAGTTGAAGATAGATATTTCGCCAGCTCCAGAGAACCCACAATATTGTCTGACTCCAGAGCTGCTGCAAGTGAAACCATACCCAGATAGCAGAGTACGACCAACAAGAGAGATTCTGGAGTTTCCTGCAAGGGATGTTTATGTTCCAAATACAACATACAGGTAAGAATTTAAAAAAAGATTTTAACTTCAGGACATAAAGTGAATTCATTGGCCAAAGTCCTATTGTTTATTGTATTAAGTCACACTAGAATAGCCAATTGAATCAGTGGGGTAAGTCAACCCTTTCATAAGTTCTCTTTATTCAAATAGGTTTGCTCTTTGTGCATAGTAAGTTGCAACTAGAGTAAGCTCATTTGAGTTAATGAAGCTTATAAAAAAGAGTTGATTCACTAAATCACCACTGTTTCAATGGGCTTACTCTAGTGCAATTTACTATACTGACAAGAGTTATGCTATGCTATACTATGCTGACAGGAGTTAGACTATCCAGATACAGTACAGTGTTTGAGACAAATAACATAGAGATTAACTGTGAAAGGTGACAATTGCTGAAGAAATCATTTTCACACTTCAGCCAAATACACTACTAGAACTACAGAATAGTCTTAGTAATAGTTGTAACATTTTTGATCGTATGCACTAATTTTACTACTACTAACTCTGAGCAGAAATGCTCCTTTTTAATCACCCTTATTTTAACTTTTGTTTCTTGATATATTTTAAGTACACTCATTTTAACTTCTGTTCCTTTTGCTGTTCCATGCTGGTCTTAGACCATAATAAAGATTGACACTGTTATAGTAGATCTAGTTTGTAACTTTGATGGAAGAATGGCAGAATCCAAATGCAAGAGTGAAGAGAACAGAAGGAAGTTCTTTTGTTTACCAGAGCAGTATTGGAATTGCCCACTGTTGACCTGTTGGACTCATGATTAGAGTTACATCTGGTGATTACTTGTTTTGTTGTCCAATTTGGTGATCCAGAAAGTATCCATTATGTTACTGGACTGTTTATTTCAAAAGTAATTTCCTAAATTCTAGGAGTAGCACTCAATTTCGTCTCCTGGAGCATTTCCTTACGATTTCACTCTCCCCAGTTGCATCTTGTAAACTCCCAGCTTTGACATAGTCTGTGATAATTTGATCTCTTTCTTAAGCCCTTTTGCTTTGCTATTTAGTGATCTAATATTGGACTGGATAAAACAGGTTTTTTTAATCCATCGGGTATAAATACACTAACTGTGCATTTACTATGGAATTTTAAAATAGAGACCCCAAGATTCTGATTATATTATGGTGTATTGTGGCCTGATTCATATGTTGGAAACACTTTTCCTTACTGTTGCAATAACAACAGGATGAAAGAATCACATGAGGAGAAATGGTGTGCGAACCACACTTTCTTCTAAATTAATACTGAACTTCAGATTGTGAGTTGTTGTGTACCTGTATTATGTATAATTCACCACTGAGACAGGACATGTTTGAAAACTGAGTGATTAAGCCACTCTGAAATTTACACAATTTTCATCAGCTCTATTGCAAATGTACTGCATCTTAGAACTAGCTCAAACACAATCATATTTACTTAACCTTCCTTCATATTTATTTTATGTATACAGCTTTGAAGGAACAAGGGTTAGAAAGAGCTTCTATTTTAAAAAAAAACTATATTTAATAATCAAATATGAAACTCTGGAAATTGCAAGCACGCTGTTTCTCAGGTAGCAGGCCAAATGTCTTGCTTCTCAAGGAGAATTTTAATAGTCTTCAATGCCAAATCAAGAAGTGAGTTGAAAAGTAATTCCATGTCTCTTTTCAACTATGTATATTTTAGGGACTAGGGCAGAGGGATAATAAGTGTAGTCAGCCAACCATTGGGGAACATGCAGTAAATCATACAGGTAAAAGTCTTATCAAGGACGCCATGCTACCAAATAATATATGTATAATACAGTCACAAAATCTTTCCAGAGGTCCTTGTTCTAGAACTTGGATTATTCTGATTAATTTTTTCCTGTTGAATTGGTATTGAGCCATTAGGGAAGGTGGGAATTATTATAAAAGTGAATGATTGGTATCATTAATTTATATTAGATTGTTAAAGAGCACAAATTTCCTGAAGTTAGTGTTAATCATCAGTTTGTTAATATTGTTTGCGGGAAGAGGTTTGTTTATGTAATAAATGCTGTCAAGTTAAAGTGGAGGTTGGCCATAAAAATGTGGAGTGTCTCCTAAGTGATTCAGTGAAAGCAAGTGAACTTTAAAAGTTATGTCCTAGAGATCAAAGCAAAACCATTTTTTGCATAGAGAATAATTTATATTTGTAATTTGGCCATTTGTTGTTATTTGCTTTTGAATTGGAACTGACTTATAGAAATCCTAACAGGTCTTTCAATGTAAGTGATATTTTAAGGAATGGTTTTACCAGTTCCACACACCCCAGTGGGTTTATTTGGCTGAGCAGAGATTCCAACCCAAACCTACTGAGTTCTAGTCCATTACTCTATCCATGACACCACTTTGAATACCTCAGTTTAGCCATACAATGCTGTAAAGGGAAGTAATATTGTTGAATAAGAAAATACTTGTAGGAATGAGCAGTTACAGTTTGTAAAAAGTCCATCAAGAGTATTGTGGTACTTTAAATTTCAAAAACATTCTAGTAAATATGCCACAAGAATCTTTAAGGTGATACAAGTACTGTCTTTTAGTTATTTTTGCTGCAATAGGATGATTTACTTAATCTTTTGGCATTTATACCTGTGGCTGACACCCATAGAGGAACATGCATTTGCTTACATGGTAACCTTCTTACTGTCAGGTGGTGGGAATTAAAAGTAGATGCATGTGCATTTTCATTATGCATCTCTTGGTTGAAGAGATATTGAAGAGTGGATGGTTCAACTGGTGTCAATGATTCACCAAAAGAATTCTTATTTATGCCATAAATTTCATAGTGCTAGTGTCCTTGTGGCAAACTTACACTATTGTCAGCTGTGTACTTCCATGGTAGAAAGCTGATCTGAACTAAAAGTACTGTAATTCTAAAATATAAATAAAGAAATGTTGGGCATAATCCTCGAGGATTCTTAAAATAGAATAGCTTTTAATTTATTATGTTTTCTCTCTTGTCACAGTTGTAATTGCTGTCTTTTGTTGAGATAAGATAACTATGATTTGCACAACACTGGATTTTCCAGACCGATTGCTTCCAGTGTTCATATATTCAAATGTATGAGAAAAACACTTGTCTGTCTTGAAATAGATTGGTGTGCCGTTAAGATTTTGGCGGCAGCAGGGATTTGCAACAGATCCAAATTGGTGGGCAAATTTGGCCTAGATCTGTGGTTCCCACCGTGGGGCACATGCCCCACAGGGGGGCAATTTGATTTTTAAGGTAGGCAATTCAAGAACGAGTTATTAACAGTGAATTGCCTTTTAGGGTTCCTTAACATGAATAGGAGTTTACTTTTTGAATAATAAGAATTATATGTCTGGGGGGGGGGGGCGGCAGCGGCGGGAGCACCAGTCAGGATTTTAGATGCCTAGGTGGGGATTTGCCAAAAAAAAAAAAAGGTTGGGAACCACTGACCTAGATGCATTTATGACAGTTGTGGATGCGTTTTACAGTACCAGTCTGACCCGCTCAGCTGTCTGAGGGGGTGTGGTCCAGCCCCGGCTGGAAAACTCCTGATCTAGAGGGCTGAATGATAGAAATTCCTTTTCACAGAGGAAAATTCCTTTACATGACTTTATAGAGAGAGGAATTAAAGGATGCATTTTGCAATATTGTTAGGTTTGAAGAAATGTTACACTCCACACATTGGAAAAGGGTGAAGTTTACTGTCACATTTGAAGTTTCTAAAGCATGATTCTTTATAGGTGTATTTTGTACAGTACATTCAGCCGACCCTCTTGATTATATGGGGTAAGAATCAGTATCATAGCTCAAGTGAAACAAAAATGCATCTTTCTCCTTCATAGAAGTTATTCTAGATTTTAGATGGAAAAAGATACCTCTTAATCTGTATTCTGCCATTCTTTATGTTTATTTTGTCCCAAAGAACTCTAGGGAAAACACAGAAAATATTTTGTTCAGGACACCTTTTGAGGAAGGCAAAGTCTGTGACTTTGGCAGGTTTCTTTTCCCACTTTGAATGTGCCCTGAAAATCATTCACTTCCTTCTTCTCATAGAGGGTGAATTGGTGTCATTCTTGTCTTAAGCATAAAGTCATACAACTAAATTGGAAAGTCCAGAATGCTATGGAATTGTGAGCTTTCTTATGAATCAACTCATCCTTTTTGATGTGGCTGCTGTCAGACAAAAGAGTTTTTCCTTGCCACTGTTCCTTCTAGCAGGTATTCTTCTCTTTAGTTCCTTGTGGCAAGATCCCAGGCAGTTTTGCTCCTGAGAGAAAGGAGGCCTGAGGTAAAACTCAACCCCCCTTTCCTATAACTATGGTAAAACAACTTCAGATTCCTGGAGTTTAGGTATGCTCACTGATAAAAGAAGAGGTAATCTAGTAAGATTGCAACCTGATACGTGCCTGGGAAAAGCTACTTTCCCTGTCTATCTCTACACATCTCTTGAACACCTGGGCCAGGACTTGTGCGCTGTGATATGTGATAATGCACAGTTAATATACAGTTGTGTCATTAACATGGAATTCTTTAGTCTGATGTTGCTGCAAAGAGCCTTCAGTTGACTCCAGTTGTAGTAGTATATCCTTTATTTGATAGAGTTCTGATTGAAGATACTCAGTCAAATGTTTCAAAATCAGTAGGATGTATCATCAGTTTAGTTGATCTGAGAAGACATGGCCTCCCTTTGTGAGGTTTCCAGTACAGTCCCTTTTTCCTCTTTTCTAGTTTCCCTTTTGAACTTGACTTGATGTATTTTCCATTTAAATTTGTTTCTTCACATGCATGGTACCACCAGCCACCTGAAAAAGATGTGATCAACATTGTTTAATTAGTGGAGCAAAAGTTAAACATCAGATTCATTGAATAGAGAAAAAGGCATGATTTTGGGGGATCTGAAGGTCCTCTTCTGTGTACAGTTTCCCCCCACATTTCTCCTTCAAAGCTGATTTATCAAAACCCTTCACAGTATTGTGGTAATTCACTACTGGATGACATGAAGAATCATTTATGATAGAAAAATGGAATTTGGAAGCATATCTGCCTGCATGGAGGTTTTGCTGCTTATTCTATTCTATTCTATATTCGATTTATATCACGCAATGCGACTCTGGGCGGGTTACAGACATATCAATACAATATCAATAAAATATAAAAACATTCAGTCAACATAATATCCAACATAATATTGCCTTTGGCAAACCAAGCAACATATTCTGTTGTTTCCTAAAGTTCCTCTTAGTATTTGTTCAGAAACTAAAGATATATTGGAAGGAAGCACTAGGATGAGTTATACATTCATTAGATTTATAGGATATAACTTCCCAGGAATTGGAAGAACTATTTTCCTTACCAGGATTGGATCCTCCCTTGTCACTACAGATGGGAAAAGCTTCTGTGAGCAGTTATAAAGTCTTGTGCTATCAGTTTTCAAACAGCACTGGGGGTTGCAAGTGATGGAGAAGAAAATCCTATAGCATCAACACACCAGTGCATTAAAGCTGCTGTTTCTGCCGCCGCCGCCGCCGCCGCCGCCACAGTCTTGTCTATGACATACCAACCATATATGGATGACATTTCGTTGAAATCAAGGGAACTCTCAAATCAGCAGCCAGATCTACTTGCTGTGCCTCTTTATTCTTCTAAGCTGGTTGCATTGGCTCCTACTTGTTCATTTCCAGCACTTTATTATCCTTTTATTTAGGGAAAGGGTAGGTAATTTCCAGAGGTCTCAAGGATGTATATAGCCACTTGCTAGACCTCAGTTACATCCCTCTCCCCAATCTTTTTAAAACGTTTAAATAACCTTTTGATTGTCTCTTTAGGGACCTTCAAGAAACAACTGAAAACCATTTTAAAGGAGGATTTTGGCAGCTTTTTGAAGTCCAAATAGGAGACCCTCCCATCATTTTTTTGCCATTTGGGCTTGTGATCCTTGGTTCTGATTGGACTGGGGTGGGGTGGGGGACATTCTATGGTTTTACAGTATTTGTTTTGCTGTTTTTAACATTGTGAGCTGCCCAGAATGGGATTGTATCCCAGATGGGCGGGGTATAAGTCGAATAAATAATAATTATTTTCCCTCTAGTGGCTGCAGGGAGGAATTTTAATCTTTAAAAAAGAATTCTTGGTCTGCTCTACACATTTTGAAGAAAGACCCCACCACAGCCTAAAACAGTTGAGAGGGGGGGGTCCTGCTAAAATTTCCCTTCATGCTTTCTATAGAACACATTTTTTCAGAGGTTTGGGTGCTGGGGACCTTCAGTGAGGCTACACTTTCCCCACTCTTGGTTTAGGTAGTATACAGTAAGCTCACTACTGTTCAGTTAAATAAGTATTCATCTCATTGCAAGAAAAAGTAAAGGAATGGCATGTAGTGTACACAAAATGGTTACCGGAGTCACTTTCTGGACAGCTGAGTCTTCTTTCCATGTTGTTGCTGTGATCCTTGGTACAGAACTTCATAGCTTTCTGTTCAGGCAAAGCATTGGAGATATTCCCCAAAATCTTGGAGAGAAGAATTGTGTAGTCTGTTTCTAGTCCTCCCATTGTGATTATATACTCAATGTAACGTTTGTTAGCTCTCCAGTCTTCTAGTTCGATACGTAAGATGTGGTCACTTTGGTCTACAATGGAGTAGATCTTACGTAAGCCCAACCAAAATTCTCCTGTAAATACAAGTTGCACAAGCAAAGTAAATTCTAGGCAAGATTAAAAGGATCTGATTTATTAATCATGTTTACTAATTATATTAGTTCATTAGACAGCCAGAGTCTTGGGAACTGTTGAACTTTTCAGGTAATTTGTGTCTTTTTTGTTTACATCTTTTGTATTATTCACCAATGTACAATTTAAACGGAAGCTGAAAACTAAGTATAAATAGGATGGAGCTTTAGAGCATGCCAAGGTCTACAAGGGAGGATTCAAGGCATACTAAACTGAGGTTTGTGCATGAGTCTCTGTGATAAGTGAAGCAAGTGGCATATATAAAAGTTAATTGCACTGAAATGGATTGCCATCCATGAGAAAGAAATACACCTCCAATAGGCATTTGGTCATGTAATTTACCACTGCACATATAATTTAAGAATGTTAATGTGTCGTACAGTCTTAAACATGTTTACTCAGAAGTAAACTATGCAGGCTACAACAAGCCGCCTTCCCACAGAAAAGAATTCTGGTTTGTAACTTTACAGTGCAATCCTGTCTGTGTTCTACTCAGGAGGAAGTCTCATTAAGGTTTGGCTTATTCCCAGATGTGTAGATACAGGATTTCATTCTTAAATAGTGATATTTTACTGTATGCTTCGGAGCAAATTGACTGTAGTAAGCCTATTTCTCTGTCAATGTTGATAGTTTGGCCCAGTGGAGCCATTCCTTATTAGAAAAGGTGGATTGTAGAAGATGTCTGAACAAAAATATAGCTGGGAAATGTTAGTCATATTTCTTTTAAGTAAAGTAGGGTACTGTGATGTTGCATTTTTGCTTCAGAGTTTTTTCTTTGAGTAAAATTGTACACTGATATTGTAACATATTAACTTCCACCTCTGATCTTGCTCATGTGGAAGAATATTGTCAGTAGGGGTGGTATTTCTAAGATCCTATCTCCCAGAATGTCCCTAGAATCCCCAAGGCAGAATTGGGTGGGAAGAGCACAACCAGTAGGCTAAAGAGAGATATGTCTACCACCATATATCTTGCATTTTATGTATTTCTGCTTTAAGGAGAAAGAGGAACGTGACTGCAGCAATGTTTGCTGGAAATCTCAGTACAGTAGAACCCCGCATAACGAAAAAACTCTGTTCCACTGAGCTCTTTGTTATGTGGATTTTTTTGTTATGCGAAGCACTATTGGTGGTACCCTGCATAACAGGGAAACAAGTTTGTTAAACGGGGTTCCCATTGCGCAGGTATACCCCGGCTACAGAAAACTCTGCACAACGAACTTTTTTCCGTTATATGGGGTATCGCCCTTGCATAACTAATGCTTCATTATGCGAATTTTTGATATGCAAAGTGTTCGTTATGCTGGGTTTTACTGTACTTTTTGGGAGTTGCTGTGATGCTCAGTGGAAATGGAGTCTTGGTACCCTTTATGATTAACAGAGGGAATTTCTCATTGAACTATTTTTTCCAGTAGAGCATTGTGGGGACTCTTAGGAAGGATTGGGGATTTCAGCAAGCAGGACCATCTCTTTCCTCTTCAAAGCAGAAACAGTGGAACACAGTTTGCATGACAGTAATAATCTCTCTGTTTGGCCTTTGGTTTTGCTCTTCCACTCCCAGAAATTGAAAAGTCTCATCCCTAATTGACAACTTTCTCAATAGAAGTAATAATTTCATTACTTTTGAAACCAAAACCGTTAAGAAACAGAACGCTTCTTAAATATATGTTAAATCATGGGATTCAACCTCTGCAGTCCCTCATTACAAAGAATCATGGATAGCGAGGTTCAGAGATATCTCTGGCTCATTTTAAGGAACCACTGCCACCTGTGAATTATAATTCTGGGATAAAGGGATCAGAGATTAATCTGGCTTGATGTTGAAGTATAGTTTATAATTTAGCTTCATACGAGTAACATTCAGATTCTTCTAACAATATAGTATGTTTTGAAACCTGCTTAGGTGTTACGTGTTGGAAATTGAATTTATAACACAATCTAAAAGTTATAAAATTGTCGCAAAGGGTCGGAATCGACTGTGCGACTGAACAACAAAAAAAAAATGAATTTTAGTGTAAGAACAATGAAGCCAATTGAGCTATTTTTGATTAAAGAATTTCACGGTTGATAGTAGTAGAGTTTATTGCTGTGGTAGATTTCTCAATGCTTTGTCTGGTCGGGCAATACTGCCACTTTGATCCTTGCCTTGTATAGTGTATTTGCTGAAGCAGCTTGAAATAGCTCTCCAGCAAATTTTGCTGGGTTAAGCACTTCTTGGCTTGTGCCCTACGTTGCAAGTGAATGATAAACCAAATACAAAGGGGGTGGTTTCTTTCCATTTCCACATTAATTGGCTGGTAAAATTTAGAAACCAAGGTTTACCCTAAGGCAGGGTTTCTCAACCAAGAAGCCCATGTCAGCACACCGGCTGATCAGGGCTTCTGGGAATTGAAGTCTTAAGAACACCTGCAGGCCTAAGGTTGAAAAACCCTGCCCTTAGGTGAATCTAATAAATTTAGCCATGACCATTGCTTATAACAAGTTACTGTGGAAGTAATGTAGACTTGGGTATGTCATTTTGCAGGATACTGTACTATAATGACTAGTAACTGTTCCTTCTTTATAACAATTAACACAAGTTACTTCTTAAAAAGATATTTTTGGTGGGAGGAGTAGTTTGTAGGGATTTTTGGTTATTTTAGTTTTTTTAATTTTAAAAAGAAGCAAAAAAAAAGTAACATAACTACCATGTTATTCATACACTAAAGAAAGAGGTTCTGTACGTAAAAAGAACTCAGAAATAATTGACCATTCCCTTCTACCCTGAGACTGTGCAGCTTATCCAAGACCACACATCATAGAAATAAAATTGTGTTTAGTTTTCACTGGGTGGTTCTAATACTTGCCTAGTTCTGCTTGCATAACTCAAGCAATAGGGAAAATTACACCAAGGTGGAAGCTTGCTGCACATGTTTTGAATTGTGCCATTAGTTGTGCAGTCAAATTGTGTGATAAAGACTGCCTGGAAGTAAAACCTGATACACCTTCACACGTGTAACTGTTATACCAACTTCAGCAAGATTCTGACACAGTCAGCTACTGCTTACAGTGTAAAAATTGCTTTCATCTCTAGGAAATTAATTTACATGTATTTACCATCAAGGTTGCCAAAGCCATTTAAATAGTTTTCCCAGGTTTGATTGAAATCCAGGGATCCATTAGATCTGTTTTGAATAACTGTCCATGAACTGTCTGTTGAGTGAAATGATAAATAAACAGTAAACATGACTTGTTGGCTATTACCTGCTATTATTTATTTATTTTATTTTTATACCACCCATCTGACTCAATTCTCACTCTAGGCCAGTGTTTTTGGACTTCAATTACCAGAAGCCTACGTCAGCACTCCTGCTGATCAGGACTTCTGGAATTGAAGTCCAAGAATACCTGGAGTGCCAAGGTTGGCCATCACTTGCAATTTCTGGCTTTCGAACTGCTAGGTTGGCAGGAGCTGGGACAGAGATGGAAGGTCATTCTGTCATGCAGTACACGGGTCTCAAACTGCTGACTTGTGGGCCTTCCCGCTAACAAGGTGAGCTTCTTAACCACTGAACCACTGTAGCCCATAAGACAAATGAACACTGTGTTTCTGTATGGATTCTTTGCACTTACTGGGAGGCAGAAAAGGCAAACTTCATTCAGCAAATTGTAAAATGCTTACTGACTGGAACTTCATGTGAAGCTCCATACTTTTTTCTTTTTGCAATGATTCAAGACAGGATTGGTTTCTCCGACAGGATTCTTAGGTCTTATAAGGTGGAAATCCTGGCATTTCTGCAGTTTGTTTTGAGAAAAACTGACCATTGTTATGATATTTGATGCCAGCAGTGTGTACGCCTCTGATGATAGAATCTTTAGCATAGTACAGGGGGAGAAACACTTTACAGAAGTGGAAGATAAGTTCTAAAGAGTGCATAGGATAGCTCCTGGCACAACTGGACATACCTGTTTCCATTTCACAGTAGACATTAAATGCCTTGGATCCCCTGGGCTTAATTGAATAAACACCACTAGATTTTTCACCTCTGTTGTAAATCCAGGTGCAATCAGTAGCATTGCCTAGAAGCAACCAGAGTTGACAGTTTGCAAATTTGTTATTAAAGGCAGAGATTCAGAACAATCAGTGTAATCTTGCTGGTAAATATGCCTTTTGTCAAACGATTCTTTTCATGTGAACTTAAGGTGCTGCCTTTGGCTAACTGATAAGATTGAGTCAGTTTTATTGCCTCACGCTGATAGCTCCATTTATAAAGATAACAAATAAAGTGGTTTACTCATGTCTTGGAATTCCATACCATACAAGGCAATATACAAAGAGAGAGGAGAAGGAGAAAGAGCTCAAGGCAGACATAGAGAAAGATGGAGAGATAACATCAAAGACATATTACAGCAACACCAGATAACACCTGCGGAGGCTGCTAGAAGCAAAGCAATCACACTTATATACCACCCCATAGTGTACTTTCAGGGTGGTTCACAAATTAATTAGCATTTTGCCCCCTACATACTGGGTGCTCATTTTACTGATCATGGAAGGATTGATCAAACCTACAACCTTTTGGTTGCATTACAGCAGTTTAACCACTGTGCCACCAGGGCTCTCTAAGCGCAACAAGAAGAACCTTGTATCTCCCTTGACATCCAAAGTGGCAAAAGAGGAAGTAAAGAAGAAAATAGCTCTATTGAAATATACTTAGGTCTCTTTCAAATACCATGTGACTTAAAATAGGCCACTTTTTGACACACACCCCTGTGACTTTCTGTGACCTTTGACCGACCCCCCCCCCAAAAAAAAAATCATGTGGTTTGAAGATAGATCTATGGTCAGCTGGATGCAAAAAGCAATGATAACTTTGGAGTCATGCGACTTCAGTTCGAACCCCCCTTTCCTTGTGACTTTCCATGACTTTTGGTTGACCCCCCCAATGGTCATGTGGTATTTGAGTGACCCCTTAACATTGTGTCTTCTGAGGAAGAAATATAATGAATAGTCTCTTTGGTGATATTTTTATATTGCCAATACTTATAGCAAATTCTGATAGTGATTGCAGATAGGATTGAGAACATGATGCAAACTGTAGACCAGGGGTGCCCAAACCTTTCAGGCTGGGGATCAGTCACATGGTTCCTTTCACAAAAAGCAGAAGTAAAACAGCGTGTGGGCACGTAACGTGCCCAGGCATACACAGAATGCTACCATAAATGGCCGACAACTGTTGTAAACACATTTACGACAACTGCAGGTTATTTATGGTAGCATTTTATGCATGCACGGGTGTGTTATGCGCCCACACATGCATGTTTTACTTCTGCTGCCGGGAGCAGTGAAGGTGGTATAGGCCAGATGAATTGGCATTGGGGGCTGTATCTGCCCCATGGGACGTAGTTTGAGGACCCCTGCTGTAGAGTAACATTTGGGCAAGTGGAACAAT
Organism: Furcifer pardalis; assembly: GCA_030440675.1. Classification (NCBI taxonomy): domain Eukaryota; kingdom Metazoa; phylum Chordata; class Lepidosauria; order Squamata; family Chamaeleonidae; genus Furcifer; species Furcifer pardalis. The sequence goes on from CP126891.1 coordinate 196,297,679, forward strand.
AGGAGGTGAAAAGTAAAATGCCATGCTTATAGGGAGGAGCCAGCTTGAACCTTGCACTGGAACACTTCTTTTAGGAGACAGAGATATATTATGCCACTGTTCCCATTTCTACTCTTATTTTCCCAAAAACACCAACAAGAAAGGAAGAAAAATCAACAGGGCCACTTGCAACGGATTACTTTCTTGCTCCATGGGGCAGTTACCTTTATGATCCTGAAGTTTAGATGTTCTGATAAGTCTGGTATTCCTTGCTTCATCTTCCTTTGAGCGTAACAGTATCTGTGTGTCATCATGAAAACCAAAGCTGCTTCGCTGGAAGGAGAGGAATTATTAATACTTTTTAGTTAGCTGGATCATCTGTCTGTTCAATGAACTTGGAGTACAACTATATGAGGAGACCACCACAATGAGAGGGGAGAACCAATAGAAGAAGGTGTGTAGTGATAGGGAGATATTTTGCCTTAGCAGAAGAAGAGTGGAGATTCTCCTCTCAGTTTCATGCATTCTCACCCAAATTTGTCTATAGACAAGTTTGCTCACTTCTTCCTCCTTTAGGTGTATTTACAGAAACACATAAGAGTGTATCAGGATTAGTTCTGTCCAGGAATGAGGGGTTGACCAAATCTTGCTTCTTTTAAATAACAGAATGACAGCAAATCCTTCTACTCTAGACTTGCTTCAAGGTGAAATAAATGTGGGCCCTTCCATCAATTCTAAAGTCATTATGGGAGAGACAGTGTTTTATATAGTAAAGATGTCATGGATTTTGGGTCTTTGTCTCCATTTCTGTCCCTTTCCTCTGTGTCTCAAAAATATATCTTAACTCACCTTAACTCACTAAAAGACTAGCTAGAGAAAGACACTCAAAAGCAGCGAATTTACCTTCTCTTCCAGATCCTGTATTTGCTCTTGTTGTTTGGCAAGCTGAACATGCTGAACCTGGAGAATTTTGAGCAGATATCTGAGGTGGTTGTCTTGCTGCTCAACAAAATTCTGCAGAGAGAACAAAAAAAATAGTGGCTTTGGTCCAGAGTACTGTGAGTAGGATGAAAAAATGTCCTAGTGCAGCTTCATGAACTCTGTGAGTACGTGCTAGCATAAAAGCTCTGACTCTATTCACTGGGAGTCCTTGAACACTCCTGTGGGAGTTGAGAAGGAGGCATCCAGCTGCCTTGGATGTGTGGCAATCTTACCCCTCTCTTGTAGGCAAGGTTTAGAGTGGGCTTGCAGGAATTGTATGGGTAGATCTCAGGCTGCTTGGTCAACCTTTATTCTGTCTCACATCATTACCTGGCCTCTTCTGGTGCCACCACCACCACCCCGGGTCTTCCAGTCGTCGTCTGCTACTCATATCAGAGCATACATTTTCCCTGGAAGTCAGTTTCACAGTTGATTGATGTGAAAGAAAAATGACAAACAGGAAAAATGCCACTGGCATGAATTTGTTTAAGGTGGATCCCAGTTTGTCATGAAGTGACCCACATACTAGGATCACAGAGCTATCTCCTGCAGCACATATGAAATGAGACATGCAGGATTTAACACCAGGACCACAATAGCCTTGAGGATGTTAACAAGGTGCACCTTCACAACCAGTCCATCTAGCACGGCCTCTTCTGCCTCCATGGTTGTTAGGTATCAGAATAGTGAAATGGTTCCTCCTCTGCTCATTTTGCCGTTGGGCCCAATGTGATGGTTTCCAGTGTCATTTAGTCCACTGAGAGGGCCATCACCCCAACCAAAGGGGCTCATCTGCCCATAGCTGTTGGCCTTTGTAGCGAGTCAGGTTATGTTCTGCTACCCAGCACTCAGTGTTGAGTTTCTGGCTGTATGGTCTACTCCATAACCATAGTGGAATTTCAGGCCAGACGTAATGGCTTGTAGGAACTGACAGTGATGATGACGACTAGAAGACATGGGAACCAGAAGAGGTCCAGACAAATCCTGCAAGCCCACATTTTCCAATAACAGAAGGATATGCCTGGTGAACAGCCTGTCCTTCCACTCCCATCATGCCCCTTACTAGTCCGTTAACCAGCACTTGGGTTGCCTTGCTTTATGCTGTGCTAAATATTTACAATGGTTCTGCTCAAGAAAAGTTCTCTTCCCAGTAGAAGAGGTATTGTCGCACTTTTATCAAAAGATGGTTACATCCAAGTAGTTCACCAAAGACTGCTAAGTGGCAGTAGTATGTAGTTCTTTATTGTTATTATTTCTACTGACAATTTAAATTATATTCTTTCTGGAATTTTATTGATTGATTGATTGATTGATTAAATTTATATATTGCTGCCCAAATCGAACGAGTGACTCTGGGCGGCATAATAACAGTGAAAACATTGCAATCATAAAACATTAAAAACCCTTTAAAAACCCTTAATAGACCTTAAAGATTACCCTCCCCTTCCCCATCATTTATTTAAAAATTATGGTTAAAAGAACGACTGAAAAAACAGAGAGGCCTACACTATATAAGCCAGCAGGGTGGGGTCAACATGTCACCAGTGCTCCACACCTGCTTTGCCAGCCAGGTTTTTAGTTTTTTCCTGAAGGGCAACAACTCCGCCTGGAGGTGCAACTCAGTTGGTAAGAGGTTCCATAGGGCTGGAGCAGACACGGAAAAGGCCCTCCTTCTAGTGCTAGATAGTTGAGCTTATCTAGCTGATGCTATCTACAGAGAGCCTCTCCGGTCTTTTCTGGTGGGATGAACAGCTGTTCTTGGGGTGACATGGTACCTTAGGTATCCTGGCCCACTACCATGTAGGGCTTTAAAAGGTCATAACCAGCACCTTGAATTGCACCTGGAGGCAAACCGGTAACCAGGGCAGCTTCCGGAGCAGTGGCGAGGCACAGGCATAATGCTTGCACCCCATCACCAACTGGGCAGCTGCATTCTGGACTAGTTGCAGTCTCCGAATGGTAATCAAGGGCAGCCCTGTGTAGAGTGCATTACAGTAGTCTAGTCTAGAGGTGATCAGAGCGTGCATGACCATGAGCAAGGAGTCCCGGTCCAGGAGCGGACATAACTGATGGATCACACAAAGTTGTGCAAAAACCTTCTGGCCACGACTCCCACTTACTCTTTGAGCAGTAGTCGTGAGTCCAGGAGGAACCCCAAGTTAGGCACTGGGACCGTTTGGGGCAAAATAGCCCAATCCAGAACCAAAAATGGTAGCTCCAGAGATAATGCAGGGCCACTGATCCATAGTCACTCAGTCTTGCTGGGAATCAGTTGTAGCCCGTTGTCCCCCTCCAGACCCTAACAGCCTCCAGACACCTGGATAGGACTGTATTATATGACAACATATTTCCTAAAACACATTATTTAAGGCCAAATAGCTTTTGAAATACAGTATCATTAATACTTTGGGTATGCTGAGCTCAGCAACTTGCATTTCTTAAGTTTCATTCAAGAGGTTCTAGCTGCTATGATGTTCTTAATTTCTACATAGTCTTAGTAGAGAAATTCCTAATACACTATTAAGTTCACATGCACTATCTTAGCCCTGTTTATCTACTGCTATCTTTCCCCTAGTTTGCTATGTCTCCTAAGTCTACTTCTTAAAACGTCTCATACAAACATCTCTATCCAATGCAAAACTGCTTAGAAGATGTATGGGATTGCTTAGGTTTGCCTCCTAACTGGAATCTGATGAAGAGGAAATTCGCTCAGCGATTGTGCTATTTTTCTAGAAGGCAAGGCACAACTGTATTTTCCTCGGCTTTTGCTTAAGTGATTTTATCATTTCCTCTTCCCCACCAGCACCATTTTGCAAGTTTCTGTTAGGCTATTATTTATTTTACTGATCATTTAGTTACCATTTTTGAAAAGCATTTTTAAAAAACTTGAAACCTGGCATCAGCACACTAGATTTATCCATTTCCTTGCAGTTGTTGCATGCTAAAGCAGAGTGAATGCTCAGCTCCTTAAAGCTAAAACTCAGTAGAAAAATAGCTTTGTACCATTGTTATAGTTTGAATACATCCATAATAAACATGTAGAACAGGGGAGAACAGAACATCAACTCCCAGAAGCCTTACCTAGCATGGTGAGTGGTGAAGGATTTTGGGAGCTGTAATAAAAAATGAGCAAGAAGAAGTTTCCCATTCCTCTTTTAGAAATAATCTATAGTGACAAGTAGTTGTTGCAGTTTGGGATTACGTTAGTACTCAAAATCCGATTTTGCTTTACTTACTCTAAGTGATGTAAGTTCTTCAGGCTCCTGAGCTTCAAGTCGCATCTGATTCAATTTAGTTAATTTTTCTTCTAGAATCCTTACTTTGTCTTGAAGTTGAATCTTCTCCTGTGAAATGACTTGTATTTTGGAATGAAGTTCCAGGGATACATTTCTTATCTCTTCGTTATTAGCTTGCAATCTGGAAGTTGTTTTCTTTAGTTTTTTCTCCTCTTCCTTGATTTCAATAGTTTGCTGCAAGATTTCGTAAAAAGATTGATCAAAAATGTTAAGCTTCTGGAATATATCATCCATCTGGCCCTTTGTCTTGACAGCAAAGTCTTTAAGGCCATGTCCAAGCTGAAGCAATCCATTGGCTAGCAATTGGACATCATCTAACATAGCAAACTTTGACTTGGACATTGGAGATACTGAGTCTTCTCCATCTGCACTAGCTGAAATAAGTAAAGAAATTATTAAGAGTAATACTAGAACTATTTTCATTTTTTTCAGTACAGTATATGATATATTAATGGCCTACAGAATATACCTATCTCCCACTAGCTTTTCCTGTGCAATTGTTCTAGCAAGATGTTATAACTATGAATGTGTGCTTATCCTCAGTCATCAAAAGTCATTGGAATAGTTGATCATTAAACTTGAGTGAATGTAACCTGTGTCCTCTTTGACTCTTGTCTATCAAGATGGTTGACCCTGTCTACCAGACATTTTATTATTAAGAGTAAATAGTCCAGGAGTAGGCTGGACTACTTGATATTTAAAAAACCCTGTTACAAATTTGCTATGTAGACTGCCACAATGATCATGTTATTACCTAGAACTGTAATTCTGCACTTTAATTTTCCACTTGTACAACAGAATACATAGAGTGTAGACTAAGCAGTGTTCCCCAACCTTTGGTTTTTTGACTTCAATTCTCAAAAGCTTCAGTCAGTACATTGGCTGATCATTGCTCTGGGTAATGCATATAGACATAGCTAAAACACAATTTGGAGGAGTCCCAACACATTAACATTATCTACAAATCCATTAACCTTGGTTTTAACAGTGTGGTGCCCACCAGTGTCCCAGTGCTCTCAGTTTCTTTGTCTGGGATGGGAGAGATAGTTTTGCCTGTGTTTGTGAGCTTGGTGATTGTGATTTTGTTTGTCCATCAGTGTTTGGAAAGATGGGTTTGTCCACCTCTGTCTTTGTGGGAGAGCATTTGTGACAGTGGATATTTTATGCAGTGGAGATGTAGTTCTGCCTATATACTTTGAGGAAGGAGCTTTTCAGAGTATTGTCAGTTTTCTTTCTGTAAAATCTGGATGAAAGCAACATGAACTCTGTCATCAATAAATGCATTGCATTTTAGTCTTTGAACTTCTTGTCATAGCGGCAGTAGGATTCTGTATGTTGAATTTTGCCATTTGTGGTTTAGCATTTCTCTCTACTCCATTTCCCACACCCCTCTCCTTATCAAGCAGTAGAATCTTTTTATTGGTTCTTTCAATTCTTTTGAAGGGTTTCAAGATCTTACAAAGGGAAATTGGAATTGCTTAGGGCAGTGATGGCAAACCTTGGCACTCTAGCTGTTCTTGGACTTAAATTCCCAGAAGCTCTGATCAGCAGGAGTGCTGACTTGAGCTTCTGGGAATTAAAGTCCAAGAATACCTGGTGTGCCAAAGTTCGCCATCACGGGCTTAGGGGCTCCTTGGAGGAATACCTCTGATACGGCTGAGGCCGTTGTCATTAGGAGGCATTAGAAAACCTTTCCAACTAGTACCTCAGGCTACAAACAAATTAAAATTAACTTCAGAAAATAATAGTCTGTTTTAAAAGCAAAACAAATCCAAGGTGTTCACACTCTAGGGCCCCATTAGTATTCATACTAGATGTTATCATCTCAGAATTCTGATAGAAATAAGTACAATTTTTAATTTTTATTCCAGACTTCTTGAGAAAGTAATTCATTTTTTTTAAAAAAAGGACAAAATGTTGTTAGTTACGTAATAAGCTTTTAACACAGACATCATAATTTTTGCAAGCAAATTGCCTTAAGAAACACTATACAAAGAAAGAAATGGTTCAGAAAATAGTTTTACTTGATAGTTTAAAAACAAGAGAGATGTGATAGGTTTTTTAAAAAATTATAAAAGCCACAGTGCAATGTTTTTAATCTCCTGCCAGTTTAGCTGTTTGAAAGCATGGAATTGCAAGTAGATAAATAGGTACCACTTTGATGGGAAGGTAAACAGCATTCCGTGCACTCTGGTGTCTAGTTTTGCCTTCCACATGTCCATGGAATCTTCTGCAGATTCAGACAGCGCTGGCTCTTCGGCTATAAACAGAGATGAGCACTGAACCTTAGAGTTGGATATGACTGGCATTCGAGCAAGGGTGACATTTGCCTTACCTAATGCTTTCAGTAAGAATTTTACTTAGATGGTCTGATGTGGAAATTTTTCAGTCACTTCTCTTACACAGTTCTGTCAATACCAATTCTGTGCGACTCTGCTCTTTTCTTTCTTTATTTCCCTTTTTGTGATGGGCAAATAAATGAGTGTTGAGTGAAGACATATAAATGATTAACCTTTTAGCTGGGATCCTACAAGAGATGGATTTCATGTAATTTCCCCATAAAATGGTTTGCCATGATTAATGATGGTTAGCTACGTAGTACAGAAGAATAGTGCAAATCATAGTAGGGAAACAAGAGATATTATTAGAAGAATTGCCTACAATCATTAGAAATTGATTTTTAAACAAAATCCAGACCCATGTAACAGGTATTTGTCCAGCTATTTGGTGCATTGTGAGTGCGAATTGGTCTGTTTGTTTCTCTAGTGACCACGGTGTGACCACAGGAGTGGAGCAGTCTGTCCCTAAAGAGGTTTTGCATGCCACCTTTTTGACCTCTGTTAGGCAGCAGGGTTATTTTTTTGTGCAGTTAGGTGCACTCTAGTTCAGTCTGTTTCCAGCTTGTGTGATCACTGGGAACAAATAAAATTTAGCTTTGCAGCTATCAAAGGCTCTTTCCAGTGACGATTTCTGATATTGTGAACTTCAGGGTATTTGATATTGAACACTTCCCCTTCTTCTCTGCAGAGTGGAAGTAAAATTAATTATTTTTGTTTTGGATTTTGCCAGATCATTGTTGATATATCAAATCTCTTTAGATTAAATTAACTTTTTTTGGCCTTTGTGCAAAGTGCTGATCGAAACTGTGGCTGAAAGAAGTTTCTTGATTGGCACTACACATAAGATAACGAAAATATTTTGGGTGGTAAATGTTTCTTAAGAATGAATGGCATCCATAAATGTTTGCCCATCCCCAAGGTCAAAAGTGGCTAATACTTCCATAAATTCAATAATGCTATGTTTCTTTAAGAGATACCGTGTTTTTCTCACACACAAAATGACTCTGCAGAGGCACTGAGAATATCGCAGGGGAATTTCTAATCTAGGCAATTGATCTCTGAGCATTTTTTCTGCCTCACTCCAGAAAATACTTTTCATAGAGAAAAATTTGCTATGTTTTTGTTCCACACTTAAATGTGAAAATGGCTGGCTCCAATATTAGATTGAAAAATTAAACATATCGACCAAGCAGTAAGCTTGAGTTTTAACACAGCTTCCTCCTTACATAACGTCTTCAGATTTCATTCTGCTCGCTTATCAGACAAGATCCTGACCTTGGAGCGTAGGATAAGCACAGAAACGTAGTGACTTAGGCTTGACAGTGGGGTGTATGATATGGGGAGAGACAGCAAATAGGGTTGAATCAGAGACTCCTGCTTGGTGTATACGCATGCCTTCATTTATGGTACTCAGCTATGTCTATAAAATATGCAAGATGGATAAGTGGACATTTCCATATAGGAGATTGCCTTCTGTTTATCATTCAGCACGGAACATACCATGTTATCCAAATCCCCAGGAAAAGAAATAATGCCACCAGAGGAGAGTTCTAATGTCAATGAGCTATTTTTTAAAAAGCAGGGCCAATTCCCCAATGAGTCCTCAGAAGAACTCTGTTCTTAACTGCAGGGATCATGCGGCTTGGCTTTGCGAATACATTTAAGTCTCTCTCTTGAGTTACTAATAATACTTAATGAAAGTTTTTATGAGCAAAGTACATTTTAAAATAAATGTTCATATCCATTTTTATTTGAAAAAGCACATTGAGGAGGGAAAGTATTCTTGCCAGAATGAAGTAATTTAGGAGAGCCACAAAAGAAAAAGAGAAAATTCTTTAACAGCTGCTTGCAGAAATAAGAAAGAGAACATTGTTTAAGCAATCTGACCAATAGGGATGAAACTCCAGGCTTCAGCATGAAGGTCTTCATTTGAAACAGAATGAATTGCCTTGCCTGGTAATTTTAGCTTGTTGTGCAATATGATGGACAACATATAATGTGGTTCCCTTGTCTGCCACTCAGTATAATCCGAGGATTATATTGGGTTGGAGCCAAAGGGTTCTTTATTTTATGGAATGGAAGGAGTCATCCTCTATCAGAAGATGGAACTCTTTAGATCTAGTCCATTGTGAACAGGATCAATGTGAAGCAGCAAGATGGTGGTTTGTATGTAAGGATTAGTTGGCTGCTGCACAAACATGGTGCACATGAAGACATTGCTGAAATAAATGTTGCAGGTAGGTTATACCTGGATATTTTAGCTCAGAGGTTTGAGAAAAGCCAGATGTGAAAGCCTTGACTTGTTATTTTGAAATGGATATAGATATATTGAGAAACATTGTGTTCTGGGTTTCCATTTTGGCTCAGTGTTTCTGCACTGTTTTTGAAACGTATAAGAAGATGTTTTTGAAAAGTATAAGAAGATAGGCAGAGAAGGGTTAATTATGGACATGTTTGTGATATAAGAGTCAGCTTCAAAAGGGCAAATCCTACATTGCACCACATTCAGGCAGTGACCATAAAGGTACATCTCTACTGTCTTTGTACATGCTGCGTATCAGAAGATGATGAAGAAAACAAAAAACAAACTAGAGCTTAGACAGAAAAATGTGTATAACAAAAGTTCTCCAGCAGTTTTTCAGTGTATGTGGGTAATGTGAGTGCATGAGCAAAAGAGGGCATAAAATGACATAGTAGTGCAGGAATTCTATTCTCAATTGGAAATAAGACCCATTTTGTTTAGTGTGCTTGCACCTTAGGAAGTGTGTTTAGGACTACAGCCAAAAATCAGAACTATAAATGTTTGCTGGGGTGCACGTGGAGCGCTCTGCCACATTGCTCCAAAGTAAATATGTTTATAGTTGCTGCCAAGATGTACGTAAATATGTCCCCAGATTCCATCATATAATGCTTTCTGTTCCTTTTTTTCCTGCAGAAATCTGCTATACGTCTATCCTCAGAGCCTCAACTTTGCTAACCGTCAAGGCTCTGCTCGAAATATCACTGTGAAAGTCCAGTTTATGTTTGGAGAAGATCCAAGTAATGCAATCCCGGTATGGTGCTAAAGTTTCTTGTTCCTTTTTTTGGGTGTATGTTGGGTGCTGCCCTTCTCACAAAAATGTAGCAACCATTTTCCAGGCAAAGGTTCTTTTATCTGAGCTCCACCCTCCCTTCAGTCCTCTATACCATGGGTGGCCAACTTTGGTGCCCCAAATGTTCTTGGACTTCCAATTCCCAGAAGCCCCGATCAGCAGGGGTGCTTCCTTGAGCTTCTGGGAATTGAAGTCCAAGAACACCTGGAGTACCAAGGTTGGCCACTCTTGCTCTATATAAACATAATAGTTATACAGAATGCATTGTAAATATACAAGCCCTCTTTCTCTAATTTCCAGTAAGTGCAGAATAATTATTTTAAAATAAATGTCTCATTTTGGTTGCTTTTGCAGGTAATTTTTGGGAAATCGAGCTGTGCTGAATTTTCCAAAGAGGCATACACGGCTGTTGTCTATCATAACAGGTAAAATGCAAAAGATAGTTTGATACCAACTGATTGATCTTCATGTGATACCATGTACAAGATGCTATGAAATCGGTAGTATGATGATAGTGGCTACAAATGTATATCCACTGTACAGTATTCTGTTGCAGTGTCTGGATTACAGAATTGCAGCATGTAAAATGGACATATGATCACTGACTAGTGCCTTACAAAAATTTGACATTTGTTTTGGAATTTGTCATCTGTACTTGTTGAAGAAGGACTGCGGTTTATGTTGCTGAGCACAAAATATTGGGTTGTAGATGTAAAAGAGGTCTGGAGATACCTTAATGTGATCAGAATATTTTTGGTGAGATAGGAGCTTACATATATTTTCTTAAATTTGCCAAGATCCTGTTCTGCTGTACCTAGTAAAGGTTTCCCTTGCTCGAAAGCCAGTTGTATCTCGACTCTAGGGGTCAGTGCTCATCTCTGTTTCAAAGCCAAAGAGCCAGCGCTGTCTGCTTCTGCAGACGTTTCCGTGGTCATGTGGCAGGCACATGGAACACTATTACCTTCCCACCGAAGTGGTTCCTATTTATCTACTTGCAATTTCTTGCTTTCGAACTGCTAGGTTGGCAGTTACCTACTATTGGGTAAATTAAGAAATCTCTGTAGGCATTATCTGTTGCATACTAAGTCATGTGAAGATTTCTTAATTTATAGCATTTGCCATTGAAAGTTTGCCTAAGTACAACAGGATTTTAGCAAGTGCATGTTGTGATGATCTGGTTTGTATTGAAATAGTTTTAGTTCTTGGAAGAACTGTGTAGCACGCTTTATTTTGAGGTTTAAAATGAATCATATAATGAGCCTGTTGAACATTATGTGAGCCAAAGTTTAGTTGGGAAAAACCCATTATGTTTCAGTGTTTTTAGTAAAAGGGGAAAGATTTATATGGTCTGAACAGAAACCAGACTACAGTATTTTAATGTCTTAACTTGACTCAGCTGTTTTGACACAAGGTTTCTCTCTCTCTCTTTCTCTCTCTGTTGTGCCTCAGTAAATCTTGATCTTCATTTCTTACAGAAATAAACCCAATGTAAGGATAAAGTAGTTTAGGACTTATGCCAAAGTACCCAAATCCTATTAAGGTTTAAAGTGTCCAAATCCTATTTAAAATGTCATTTAGCCTTTTCAAGTTTGTTGTACTCTTGATATTTAAATCACACACAGGTTTGGCCTGTGGTATTCCAAGTATCCTGGCAAATTCTGGCTAGATTTAGGGGCCAAGGTTTGCTAATCAGGCAAAGTAGGAAGCTACAATGGCATTGTGGTTCTCCAGTGGAAAGCAACATAAGTGCTCTAGAAATATACATTTCTAGATTGTGAAGAGAGTTGGAGGCAATCCATGTTGTGTTGTGTTATCTAGTACTTCTGCCATGTATATTATTTAGGATGCACTATCTAAGAGGTGGAGCTGGGCAGGTGGGCAAAAGACCATGTACATTACATCTCTAAAGTAGCTCTGAATCTATACAGTTGTAAAATACTTTTCACTTTTATTTCTTCAAGGTACACTAGTACTTCGGATAACGTGAAGACTTGGTTCCACAAGTCTTAACGTTATCTGGTTTTTAACATTGTGCGATGCATTGATCACACAACATTAAAAAAACACCCCTGTTCCCTTTCTGGGTGGGCAAGATGAATCCCTCACTGTTAGCATTTCAGTGTGGGTTCGTCTAACAGTGAGGCATCCCTCACTGTTAGGTTTGCAAGCCTTTCAGTGTGGGATTCGTCTTGCCCACCCTGTTGTTCCTGCACGGGAGGCAGGGAGAATCTCTCCTTTGCAGAGATCTCTGCCCCAAAGCCTAAAGAGTCCAGCCATGCAGGATTTGGGGCAGAGATCAACATTGAGGAATTTGAGGCAAACATTTGCATCGCACAACGTTATCTTAATGCAAATGTTTGCCTCAAATTCCCCAACGTTATCCAATTTTAGCCTTATCAGATGCAAACGTTATCCGAGGTACCACTGTACCTTGGTATTTTAGCTGTCTGAAAATAATCCAGTAGACATTAAAAGCATAGTATTTTCAGGGAGCAAATGGTGCTAGTCTGTTTCAGCAACAATACCAAATAAGAAAGAAAATAATCTCTAACACCATCAAGAGTTTATTTTACTGAGAGCTTTCATTGATATAACCCACTTTTTCAGACATTGGCCAGGTTTAAATCTGCCCTTCCTGTTTTTGTTTCAGGCCTGCCACATGACATTTGTTTCACCCAGTGCCAGAATATGGCTGTAGCAATCTTCTCAGGTTGGAATTCAACTTTGATGGAAAAGGCTTTCTTGCTATTGTTATTTTGGATTTTCAGATGTCAGCACATAATTTCAGGGTGCCTTGGATTTTCACAGTCCTTCTACCTGAGAAAGAGCTAGCTTCTTAGAGAATCCTTAGAATAAAAATGCAATAAAGGGATAAATAATGACAAGCAATATAAAATCTAAAAACATAGTACTGTCCAGTTCATCTGAAGGTCTTGGAGAGTGTGGTCTGTTGCAATGAGTGAAACAGAAACATAGATATTGACAGAGACACAAATGATGGTTAGAAAGAAGAGTACGTACATTATTCATTGTGTGAAGACTTCTGCTGCAGTTTTTAAAAAGTCGCCACCCTCAGACATTTGTCTTTAGCAAATGAAGAATAATGGCAATGCTCTGGAAAAACAGCAAACTCAACAGAGTTATCTAGACTTGGCAAGTTTTATGTTTATAAAGAAAACCATTTTTATCTTCAAAACAGGTCACCTGATTTTCATGAAGAAATTAAGATCAAACTGCCTGCCACATTAACAGACCATCACCACCTGCTTTTTACTTTTTATCATGTCAGCTGCCAACAGAAGCAAAACACTCCCCTTGAGACGCCTGTTGGATACACGGTAAAATATGACAACATTTTCCTTTTCATCCTTTCCTCTGCCTGGCTCAGTTTTGACCTTATAGGAAAGAAAGGTGGGGAAGCAACAATCAATAGTTTTTCCTTGTGTTTCGTTCTCTTCAATGTGCCAGTCATTTTTGTAGGAGTATTTGGGCTAATGCTGCCAATGAAGTAAAATTCAACTCCTGGATATCATTGGGCTGATTAGCATTATGTGGCTCTGTTGATATCAGACAGGCTCACCGATGGAAACTGCGTCATCATTATCTTTATATTGTCACCCCCATCCAAACTGGCTGTTTCTTGGACTTAGGAAGATCTGTTGCACGGATGGAACTGTTACTTTTCCAAGGATTCTACTCACCTCCTTGGGCTGTACAAAAGGAAAAACACTTGTGGAGGTGGTACTTGACTCCAGTGAGATTAAATCAAATGGATAATACCAAAACAAAAAGTTGTTGGCGATGCCAGAATGTGTTGGAATCATATGAGCATATGTGGTAGAGTTGTGCAGTGGTATCTGATTTTTGGGGTAGGGTAGAAAAAGAAATTGGTAAAATAATGGGGGTTCATTTTAAACTGGAGCCAAGGACTAGCTTGTTGACGGATTTAGAGGGAATGAACATAGATGAAAACAAGAAGGACTTAATATCTATATTTATAACCGTAGTAAGACAATGTATTTTGAAAAATTGGAAAAATAATTCAAAGATAGAAATGGAAGATTGGCTGTACAGTACAGTATATTGGTATAAAGAAATGTGGAATATAACATTGAATGATAAACTTATATGGGAATTGAATTTTTTTTAAAAAGGTATAATTAAAGAAAATAAATTTGGGGATATCTGGAAGCCTTTTTTGGAATATACTGTACACTGATTAAGTGTAGAGGTGGCAAACCAGTACCTGATCAAATGAGTTTTTGGAGGTAATAGTATGTGGCAGACAAAGTGACTTTTTCCAAGGCATTGTAAATATTTATATTTGTTTATATTTATATTTGGTGATTTGTTTTTGTGTTTATTAATTTTAATAAGAAGATTGAAAGAGGATTTTGGGTATTGAAATAAAAAATAAAGATTATAATAAGATGTATTTTGATAAGAGGCATTGATATATGAATTTTACTCTTTATAACTGAGATAATAGTTTTTATTATTGTCTTGTCTGATTATATTTATTTTGTGTTTTGACTTGCATTGTACTGATTTTATGTTATTCTTAGTTGTTTTTCTTTCCCCCCTTTTTTGTATTTGACAATAAAATCCATAAAAATTATTAATAAAAAATAAAATAAAAGGAAAACACTCACATCACAGGGCAATGAAGTCCCAACTATGTCCTCCAGACCTATATCAACTGTCCTATCCTGACTCAAAAAGGGTTTGAGAGCAATTCTGCTTGCAGAGTGTCATGCAGATTGGACACAACTAGTCAAACCTACGCAGTACACACTAAAATGCACCTTCTGTTTTAGCATTAGCTTGGGTTTGCTTCTCTTTTAATGGTTTCCATTTTTGTGGTTGTGTTACCTATGTGTTTCAGAAGGAAGGACAGAGGGAGATAGATAAACATGGACAGAAAGACTTACAGATCTGTTTGTAATTTGGTAATAGTGTGGTAACTAGAATGCTGGGCCATGATCTACAAGTCCAGGTTCTAGTCTACACTAAGCGAGAAAACTCATTTGATGATTTTGGTCATTTGCTTTTAGTTTCAATGTGTCTCATAAGTTTGTAATTTGGGGATGGAAGTTAAGCTAATTACAAAAGAGGTGGGATCTAAATATTGTGAACAAATAGACAATGCATTGGCATCTATCAACAAATATTCTGTGACCAGTGCAAAATTCATGCACCCTTGACATCTAGTAATGCTGTGTAGCTCCATTTTTAAAAAAATAAAGTATGGAATAAGTTGGAGATGTCTTGGGTAGCTGGCATGTACAAATGATATGTTCCTTCTTCTTTTCATGTTTAAGTGGATACCAATGCTCCAGAATGGACGACTGAAGACTGGCCAGTTCTGCCTCCCTGTTTCCCTAGAAAAGCCACCACAGGCTTATTCAGTGCTCTCACCAGAGGTCAGTTTTTCCTTACATGAATGTAGGTCAGCAGGACAATTTAAGCAGTGAATATCTGAACAGCTATGGCTGTATACTGTACTTTAGTAGCAAACTTTAAAATAGATTCTTATTTTCCACAACTAGTGTTGATTGAAATGATGTTTTTTGCTGGAAACATAACTGCTTTCTGCCATATCACTGAAAGTTTTTCATTATTATTTATTGCTTTGTTATCAGGTGGCCCTCCCAGGAATGAAGTGGGTAGATAACCACAAAGGAGTTTTCAATGTAGAAATAATTGCTGTGTCAACTGTTCATACACAGGTAAGTATCAATAGAAGTTTCTATAATGTGGGAAAGGCAGCAGTGCCCAATGGTTAGCCTATACACATGCAGCAAACCTTCTCATATAGGCTGCTCATCAGTGGTGGGGAACTTCATTGGATCTGGTGGAGGGGGGGAGGGGCAACCGACTATCCAGCATCTGCCGTGTGTGCTGGTTTTGAGGAATTTCTTCCATTTTGATGCTGATGTGCCGAAGTGCATTATGCCATTCAATTTCTGTGGCACATTTTGGATGAGGGGGATTTCATAATTGTCCTTCAGGTATGATATGCACAAGGACTGTGGTGGCTTAGTGGTTAAGATGCTGAATGTGACGACTGGAGGGTTGGCAGGTCAGCAGTTTGAGACCCCAGTACATCACAATAGAATGAGCTCCCATCTCTGACCCAACTTCTGCCAACCTAGCAGTTCAAAAACAAGAAATTGCAAATAGATAAATAGGTACCACTTTAGTGGGAAGGTAAACAGTGTTCTGTGCACTCCGGTGTCTAGTTATGCCTGCCACATGTCCACGGAAATGTCTGCAAATGCAGACAGCACTGGCTTTATGGCTATAAACAGATGAGCACTGAACCCTAGAGTCGGATATGACTGGCTTTCGAGCAAGGGTGACCTTTACCTTATATGAGTTATATGCCTCTATCTATCTTAAGTTGAGGTATGATATGCATCTTAGAGGACATAGTTCACCCACCCTTATATTAATATATTTATCTGTGCACATGTATTCTTGTTTAATTTGAAGGCATTTCCTATTGTTGAATATAGGTTATTTTTAAAGCAGCATGTGTTAGCATGTCTTGTTTCATCATTTGTATATGCAGGACCCTTACCTTGACAAGTTCTTTGCTCTTGTACATGCCCTGGATGAACATATGTTCCCTGTGCGGATAGGCGACATGAGGATTATGGAAAACAATTTGGAAAATGAATTAAAAGGCAGCATTTCAGCTTTGAATTCATCTCAGCTGGAGCCTGTGGTGCGATTTCTCCATCTCCTGCTTGACAAACTGATCCTTTTGGTTGTAAGACCTCCTATTATTGCAGGCCAAATAGGTATTTTATTCAGGTTTGGGGTTTCTGAAGTCTAAATAATCCTTCAAATCAGCCTTCTGTGATTCAGTTACATTTTAAAATGTCAAAAGTATGTTCACATTTTCATTATTCATCAACAGCTTCGTTATTCATATCCTACTTTGGAAGATCAAAATAGCTCTGAAACTGAGATAAATGAGAAGAAATCTGGCATATAGTGGTTTCCTCACAAGTCTGAGTGGGAAAGTGTTACTGCACTCATATCCTGCCTGTGGGAATTTTGTAGGCATGTTGAGTGGACACTGAAAATGGAATGCTGGACTAAATAGATATTATGTCTGTTCATATTTTCCCCACCGTTCACCTGTTTCTCTAAAGTTTTCAGTACTGTTTTGCCAGAGATGAGTAGAGTTCCTATGCACCTTCCTTATAACATTTAAATGATTTAGCTTTGCAATATGAACAATTAGTTCTGGACAAATTCCGTACTAGAACTGAAAAGCTTTTGGGGAATATTCTGTCCACATTCCTAGAAATGCAAATCGTTCAGGCATTTACTCCATGCATTGAGAATCAAGTTTCACATATATCTGAGCCACTTCATAAATTATATTCTCTCGTAGAACTTTTTCTTTTTAACCAGCTCTGTTCTTAATCTTCATAATTAGCACTTTCATAGTGAGGTTGCCAGTATTTATAATAGCTGTTTGCTTTATTTCTTTTTAGTCAATCTTGGTCAAGCGTCGTTTGAAGCCATGGCTTCCATTGTAAACAGACTCCACAAAAACTTAGAAGGAAACCAGGACCAGCATGGGAGAAACAGTCTTCTTACTTCGTATATTTATTATGTCTTTCGCTTACCAAATACTTCTTCTAATTCACCATCACCTGGTATGTTATGTTTTTAAAACCAAAAGCTTGGCATTTTATTGGGTTAATTGGATTTCAGTTGATCAAGGCTTAGTGCACAGCTTGGTCTTAGCAACAAAACGTGTCAGATGCTTTACAAGAAGGAGGTGACACGTGACCATGGCTTCGTTGCTGTTGGAGGGAATTTTGAGGTTATGTTCATTTTCCTTTTCTACCATGTAATCCAGCCACCTTAGGTGGTCCCTCAATCTACAGAGTAAACTTTCATGGTATAGAGGAGCCGGCAATGGAAAAGAAGATGTAAGATAATCTTTTCACTTGTGGCTTGTTGAATCCAGTCTCGTGTGAACATGGCCTTTCCTCCACCACTGAGTAGAGCCAGCCTACGTTCCAATAGCTATTCTTACACAGATTTACTGTTGAATGGAAGTGTTTCCTCTTAAAGACCTATACAGTAGAACCCCGCATAACGGAAAAAATCAGTTCCACTGAGCTCTTCGCTATGCGGTTTTTTCACTATGCGGATCCCTATGGGAGATGCCCTGCATAACGGGGGAAAAAAAGTTCGCTAACCAGGATTCCCATTAAGCAGGTATACTCCGGTTACGGAAATTTTTTCATTATGCGGGGTATCGCCATTGCATAACGAATGCTTCGTTGTGCAGATTTTTCACTATATAATGTATTTGTTATACGAGGTACCACTGCATGTGATAATTTACAGAGCTTGATGATAAAGGTTTTACCAATAATCACAGAGGAACATACTAGCACCCAGTGTGTAGTTACTGACATTAACAGCGTAGGCTACCCAAATTCGCTGAAACCCTGTTGCTGGTTTTGACATATAAAGTACTAAATGGTTTGGGTCCAAGCTGTCTCAAGGACCTCATTTATTTTTTATTAGTCCACCTGGGTTTTAAGATTATCGGGGGAGGCCTTTCTCTTGAGTCCCACTAACCTCACAGGTACATTGGATAGGGATACAGGAGAAAGCCCTTCACTGTTGCTGTTCTCAGACTCTGGAAACCCCTCCCACAGGGGGGCTAAGCTGGCCCAATCTTTGCAGTCCTTCTAGCAGGCAAAGACACTTCAGAGAGGCTTCTCCTCAGTGACCAGCTGTCTGAGGGGTTTTCTAAAATGGGATTATTTGTGCTTTTAAATGTATTTTAGCAGTAAATTTTTAATTTACTATTTTTGTTGAATTATTTTTAAATATTGTGATAACTTATCATTTGCAGCTTTTCATAGAATAACTAGAGTTGGAAGGAGCCTTTTAGGGCAACAAGTCCAACCCCCCCCCCCCTTACTCAACGCAGGAATCCAAATCAAAGCAGACATGGCAGAAGGTTGTCCAATTCGTTCTTCCAGTGTTGGAGCACTCACCACCTCTCAAGGCAGTTGGTTCCACTGTTGTACTGCTCTAACCATTAAGAAGTTTTCCCTATATCTGGTTTCCTGAAGTTTCAGCTCATTATTTTAAATATTGTTTCTTTCTTAATCTTGGCTTCTTTTTAGGAGAAAGGTGAGGTGTAAATATTTAAAATGAAATAAATAAGTAAACTGTCCCAATGTGAATTGTGTGATTGATTGTGCAACCATCATTTACACACTCTGTGGTCATGAATTGAGTAACTATTGAGTAACTATGTCAGGGGTGTCCAAACTACAGCCCATGGGCTGGATCTGGCTCCTGATGGCAATTCATCCAGCCCCTGAAGCCCTCGTTGCTCCCGGAAGTGGAAGTAACAGGTGTGTTTTACTTCCGCTTCCAGGAGTGATGCATGCTTTGTTGGCCAGATGAATTGGTTTTGGGGACTGATCCAGCCCATGGGCTATTGTGACCTGCCCCCTGAACCATGTGACTGGCCCACGGCCTGAAAAGTGTGGGCACCCCTGCTCTATGTGATGCTGGCTTGAATAAGATTCCAGCCTCTGCACTAAGTACTAATTTTTATCAAGTGATTATTTTTTTAAGGTGGTTTGGGAGGTTCACTACATTATGCAACGATGGCTCGTTCAGCTGTCAGACCAGCAAGCTTAAATTTAAATCGCTCCAGGAGTCTTAGTAACAGCAACCCAGATATATCCGGGACACCAACCTCACCTGATGATGAAGTACGCTCAATCATTGGGAGTAAGGTAAGGTTATGCTTGGTTGTGACTAATGGTGGGATTGTCCTTTTAATGAATGGGAGCTAGATAAGGATCTCCATTGAGCTCCAGACTGTACTACCTCCCCAAAATTAGGCACAGTGATCTATTACATGCCGTGATGTTCTCACTGGCCTGACAGTGGAGCACTGAAGAAAAGTCTTTGGTTGTAAACACACTTCATGTCTAGGTTCCCACTTGTGGAAGGACAGTGCCAATAAATGAGGCAACTGTTACTGTCCAATTCTGACCTTTAATTCCTCCTCCCAGCCCCAAATTATTTTATGAGCCACTTTAAACAGCATTTTACACCCTTTTATAAGGGAAAAAGCAAGCAAAATGCTATTTTTAAGTCATCAACCTGCTTGTATAAAAGAGGAAGATGGAAGACCAAAGTGTTTAATAATTATTGAGTTTTCTAAAAAAAAAAAAACCACAACCCTTTCTAATCAAGGGGTGCATTTTTGTTCTTATTAAACACTTAAAGCTTTGACTAGGAGAGATAGGAATACATAAGTATCCATTTGATGCTCTTGCTTAATTAAACTGCCTTGACCTTTTTGTGAAATGCCTTCAGGATGACATGTGCATGGAATTTACCTTGGCTATGGTAAATTTTATGTGAGCAGCCTGACCAGAGTAATTTGGTAATAAAAATGGATAGGAGCTTTCTTATAGAAACATATTTTGCTTTTTAATAAGCAGTGTTAAGGTAATGTTACTGCACAGCAGAGATGCTGTAAAATTCTTAGCATACCAGGGTAGTGGCAAGGCTCAGTTTTAGTTTAAAGTGTGAGTATTTTAGCTGCCATAACATGGGGCTCGTTGCTTTGCCATTGAAGTCCAGTTGCATGAGTAGAAGTCTCTGATTTTAATAGATCACCTAGATGCTGTTCACCTCCACTCTGACACTCCCAAAATCATAGTCATCCAATCCTAGTAAGCAGTGAGGGCTAGTAGGTTTAAGTTGTAAAGGGAAGAAGGAATTCTCCCCACTGGGTTGAGACAGTTCTTCTGGCAATATATATATGTTATCGTGTGTAAAAGGCATGATATAGAAAAACCAATCAGATAGCAACTGCAAAGTGGCACTTGCTGAACTTTAGCTCTCAAGACTGATTCTGCTTTCCCATTGCTGACGTTTATTTTACTATAAATTTCTCAACTCCTACAAGAGTGTTCATTTGTCTTCATCTTTATACATGAAAGCCTGGGTCACTTATTCATCACTTGACAAACCAGTGTGTAGTTCAGAGACCTTTGGTTCGGCTATAAAATGCCAGGAGGTGAATGTTGAAATTTATGAGAGCATAGGAATCCATGGGAAATTAAAAATAAAGTGGATGTTTGGGGAGATCTCCAAGCAGATACGGAGTAGTTTCTGCTCTTGAGCAGCAGATTGCTGGCAATGTACGTAAATGATGTTTTGTTACCGTGGAGTAGCAAATAAAAGTGTAAGAAAACTACATACAACAATTTCTCAAAGATGTAGTTGGCTTGTCCAGGGAATTCAATTATGCCAACAGCCTGTTGAAATAAATAGAACAGTACAGTTTAGTTAAGCACCATTGCTTTCGATGGAAAACCTGTGTGATTGACGTTTCTTAAACATGAGCTCATATTTATAGCTGCATAAATAAATACAGTTATACCTCACTTAAAGAGCATAATGTGTTCCACAGGATTGCTCTTTAAGCAAGTTTGCTCTTTAAGCGAAACACCATTGAAAGTGACCAATTGTGTGTGTGTGTGGGGATTGTAAACCCTGATTTACTTGTTAAGCGAGTTTTTGGTTGGTTTTATTTGTTAAGCGAAGCAAACATTCAGAGAAAAATCTGCTCTTTAAGTGAGTTACTCTCTAAGCGAGGCACTCTTTATATGAGGTTTGACTGTATGTTGATATTGAAAGGCAGTGTATTAAATAAAAATAGATCAGAAATTTAGTTAAGTTTGGGTCTTCTACCGTTGTGTGTATACATGCACCGTGGGAACAAGTGACCTTTTAGCATGTGTGTGTCAGGGAAACAATAGACATAACTATTTGAACTAAACGTGGGTTGTTTTAACAGTACTAATTGAAGATGCCTTTGTGCTTGGTATACTGGACTTCTTTGATGTAATTAATTTCCCTCCGTTTCCTATACTGTGTGGCATGCAACATGTAACATTTCTTTCCTTTCCCTACTGCTTTCTGTTATATGCTCAGGGTTTGGATCGCTCCAATTCCTGGGTAAATACTGGTGCTCCAAAAGCCGCCCCATGGGGATCCAACCCCAGCCCAAGTGCAGAGATTACACAGGTGGTGCCTCTATTAGAGCTTGTTTCTCCCCATTTTCTTCATTCTCACTTTGGCCAATTCCACATTGTCCTCTCAAGTTTGCACTTCAATATTTTAAGTCTGTTTTTATCTGTTTCCGAGGGACCTCGTAGTCCTTTATTTCTGTCTTTACCACTACTCTGCATGAAAAAATGCCAGTTGCCAACAATTTTTGTTCCCACTGTGTACATAATTACCTTTTTCATTTTTATTTCTCCATAATCCTCATTTGCCAATTGTTCTGTACCCATTATAGCCATTGGAGATACGTATTACAAATCTCTTTAAAAACTGTCTGATTTAGTCATAAGTTCTCATAATTTTAGTAGGTGTCCTGTTAGGTATGACTAATTATGCACCCCATCTATATGTGTTTTAACCTGTTACTTTGAAATATCACTAATTATCCCTCCCCTCATTTCCATAACACATTTTTCTTCCATAATCGTCCACCGTCCTTCTGTCATTTGTTGCCTAATATGAAATAAGTAGTGCCTTGACACTTCCACCTTGGTTGCTTGCTTCCTTACAGTGCATGGCCATTTATTTATTTGTTTACTGCCTATTTATACCACAAAAAATGGTTGAAGTTAATTGAGCATACTACCTGACATTCAATTAAAAAGTAAAGTCAAAAACCAAAACTATTGATGCTCAAGATAAAAAATAGTAGAAAAATAAATAGCACTAGATTTTAAACATTCTGTGCACTTATCATTCTTACTGGATTATACTTTAGAGATACAGTAATACCTCGGATAACGTTTACCTCGGATATCGCTAAAATCGAATAACGTTAAGTAATCTGGGGAAGAGAATTGGATCGAATAACGTTAAGGTCCTATGGGATGGATCGGATAACAACCGCTAAAGCCTGTACGGTTACAATGTATCTCTGTGGAGCTTTAACGTTATCCGATCCATTCCATAGGATTTTAACATGGATCGGATAACACTAAAAATCAGATAACACCAAGACTTGTGGAACCAAGTCTTAGCGTTATCCAAAGTATTACTGTAATATCCTCACCTTCCCTTTGTCAAGGAGGAATGGTGGTGGTGCTAAAAGGACTTATTTGTGTCAATGGAATAAAATGTTGCTGTAAACCAGGGGTGCCCAAACTACGGCCCACTGGCTGGATCTGACCTGTGGGCCATCGTTTGGGCACCCCTGGTTTAAGCAGAGAAAATGGCAGCTTAAAAATCTAACCCATCTTGCAAAACAGATTGCAAGGCACGTTTTACTTCCACTTCCGGTGAAAGGAACCATATGATTGGCCCACTGAACCACATGACCCGCCTGCTGAACCACGTGACTGGCCTGTGGCCCGAAAAGTTTGGGCACCCCTGCTATAAACCATCTTCATGCCTTTGCAACATCTTTTTGAGAATCCATTGCACTGATTTTTAAAATTATCCCTCTCACCAAAGTTCAGAGTCTTAATTCCTGTAAATTTTAACAAAATTTAACAAACACTTTAAAGTGTTTTTTTAAAATTAAAACCTGCAAGAATCAGCATTTTTAATCTATTCAAACAAGACCAAGAGTTTGAGACCTAGACATCTCTCTTGATTTTTGATGTGCATTGTCACTGAGTTGCAAATGTCATCCACAGGAAATTTTAATGTGCTGTCATCATTCATTCATTTCCACTCCTGTAGGCTACAGATCGAAGTTCTAATCGTATGTCTTCGCATACAGAGACGTCAAGTTTCTTACAAACATTAACAGGACGATTACCAACTAAAAAGGTAGATTTTAGTGAAGACAACTTGATACTGTGTGACAGGGCAAGGCAGTTACATCGTTTATGAACCATTCAGTCATTGGTATGTTTGGCATTTGTGTCCTGATTTTGAGAACAAGAGCTGTGACTATTCAGTTATTAGGTACCAGGAACGCAGACATAAAATAGTCCAGACATGATCCAGAAAATTTATGAAGCCAAAAGTACTTCTTTTCATTTTCTACAATTAGCAGTGTAAGGATTAAACCAGGGATTCTCAACCTGCGACCCATCGGCCGGATGCTGTCTGCAGCACCATTTCATGCCCCCACACACACACACACACTGCCTCCACCACACCCGAAGTGCCATGTGATGGAAGAAGGGCAAAATGGCCGCCTGGCCCCCAAAGCTATTTGAGGGAGAGTGACATTGGCCTCCGGCTTAAAAAGGTTGAGAACTCCTGGATTAAACAAAACTCAAGAGATATGGACAGTGCAGTAAGGATGTAACTTTCACTCACAGTTTTATCTCTGTCTAGAAGATTGTTGGAAATAACTAATAGCATAATGACTTTCACCCCTTCCTCCCTCCCACACCACACCGGCTGTTTTTAATTACCATCTAAGCCAGTGATGGTGAACCTTGGCACTCTAGGTGGTCTTGAACTTCAGTTCCCAGAAGCCGTGATTAGCAGGAGTTATGACTCGGGCTTCTGGCAATTGAAGTCCAAGAACATCTGGAGCCCCAAGGTTTGTGATCAGCTATCTAACAGTTACCTTGAAAGTATAATTAGCTTTCAGTTTTACTCATTTGTGATGTTGAGAAAAGAGGACAAGAGGGAAGGTATCGATGCAAAAAGAAGGCTTATAACCTCTGAAGTAGACTAAATTACATCTTGGACATCAGGTTGGGCAAAATGTTAAAATAACTGCAAGCATCAAACACAAGGAAAAATAAGTAAAATGTTAACATTGATTGTAAAATCCTAGAGTTAAGGTAGTATTAAATATTTCTCAAACATGCTACACCTTTGTTGTCTGACATTATTACACAAATATTTCATCAAAGGTCATTTACCATTGTTGTTATCTTCTCATGGCTTGATCTGCTTCCTATCATATTTCCCTGTATGTCCACTGTTGTTGACAGGCTATGGATTTTTGTTGTTCAGGGATTATATTTTTGGGAATTACACAACTAATAATCAACTGTGAATTTGAATCCTGGTAGCTTTTTCATGAAGAACTAGCCTTACAATGGGTGGTCTGCAGTGGGAATGTACGGGAGGCAGCTCTTCAGCAAGCGTGGTTCTTCTTTGAACTCATGGTAAGGCAACTATTGCTTTGGTTTTTCTCTCACTCTGCTTCTTATTAATTTCACTGAATTCCCAGATGGTATTAATATGCCTGTACTACTGCTATGGTTTAAACGTCTTCAACATTTATGCTAAATAATGTGGAGAGAGCTCAAAATGGGGTGAGACCAATGATGGTAATGAAGCAGGTCTTTCTTTATTCATGTAAGAGTCAGGTAAAAGCAGGTAGCTCTTTGGGACTTTTCAGGACATTGTTGGTCTATATATCTTTTTATGACTTAGGACCAGTCTGATTGAAAGAATTTTCAGGCTTTTATTTGCTGTAGAGTGTTTTCCCTCGACACCCAATGGAGTAGAAGAGGAAGCGAAGAAGTAGAAGTAGAGTGTTTTCCATCCCCAAACCCATGGGAATGTTTGGAGATGAGAATTTAGCCTATCACCAGGGAGAATGAATCTGTGCTATTGCTGTAACTGTTAAATCTGATTTAAGGAGAAGTATGAAATCACAATACTATCTGAGGTTGACCTTTTTCTTGCAAGCCACTGCAACTAGTAATATATGTTCCCTCCAGGTGAAAAGTATGGTACATCATTTGTATTTTGCTGACAAACTCGATGCACCAAGGAAGAATCGTTTTCCAGAGCGCTTCATGGATGACATAGCTGCTCTGGTCAGCACAATTGCCAGTGATATAGTCTCCCGGTTTCAGAAGGTAATGGAAGCAATTCAGCTGTATTCTTGTCAAAGTTTAATCCCTGATCCTGAAAAATAACTTTCAAATGCATGACAGGTTTTCAGATCAGGGTCTTAGCGTGAAACTTCACTATTAATCACTGTAGTAATAATCTGTTTTCTTCTTTTGATCTCCTCCAATCCAACACAGGACACAGAAATGATTGAAAGACTCAACACTAGTTTAGCATTCTTTCTCAATGATCTGTTGTCCATCATGGACAGAGGATTTGTCTTTCTCCTGATCAAAGCTTACTACAAACAGGTAAGGTAACAATGAGTCCAAGTTTTAAAAAAAGGGAATGTATAGGGCCGGGGTTAGGTTGGTGTGACATGGAGGCAGAAAGTTACTACAGATTGCACAGGAAAAAAGGAGAGGAAGGCAGTGCTTAAGTTTACCAGTTATAACTGGATCTCTGTTCTTTCTTTCAAGAGAAGCCAGGATCTGTATCACTTTAGAAGGAAATAGAAGGGGGAGAGAACTTGCTAGAAGCAAACTACTGAAGACATCTATCAACTTTATACCCAACTTGTGAACCTCCTTAGGCTCATATTGAAATTATTTTATCCCAGACTTTATAAAGGTTGGAAGTCCTGGGCTAAATTAAAACTTGTAAGATTTACTCAGGATCCATAGCCAGCATCTGACTAAATGAATTGTAGTCTGAGTCAACCAGACAGTTCTTGCGCTTTTTAAAGGCATGAATATGGTGCTTCTTGGCTAAGTGTAAGTTCATTTTCCATGGTAGCTAGAAAAACAGGAGTTATGTTTCTTCTATCTTATGACCAGAATATCTGGTATGCGTGATCTGTCCTGCACAACAGAAATTCTTTAGTTTTGCAAAGTATGGGCTATAGTGGCTCAGCAGTGCTTATAATGATTCACTGTGCTTTCCTCTGTATTTATTAGGTGTCATCCAAACTTTATTCCTTACCAAACCCCAGCACTCTTGTGTCCTTGAGGTTGGACTTCCTTCGGATTGTCTGTAGCCATGAACACTATGTGACTCTGAATCTACCATGCAGTCTATTGACGCCCCCTGCATCGCCATCCCCTTCAGTTTCCTCAGCCACGTCTCAGGTGAGCACATATGAAAGAAAACCTAGAGCTTCTAGTGGTAATAAAGCAGTTGGCACTGGCTTGCTAGACAGATTGAGCTTCTTTTCTTAGTATTCTGTTTCTTGCACAGATTTGTCTTTGCTGTTTGCTTATATAAGTAAATGCAGACTCATTTATAAAGAGAGCATCAGATTATACCCAAAGCAGCTAAAGCAAAAAGTGATGCATATTTTTTCTTAGAACTGTCACTCGTCATGCAGTGTGCATCTCATAACTATCATGTTTGTTTCTGTAACAGAGTTCTGGATTCTCAACCAACGTCCAGGATCAGAAGATTGCAAACATGTTTGAACTGTCTGTGCCTTTCCGCCAGCAGCATTACTTGGCAGGCCTGGTGCTTACGGAGCTAGCTGTCATTTTAGATCCTGATGCCGATGGGTGAGTGTTTAATATGGTTTGTAGCAGCATAGCATAATTCAAAGCAGATCTAAGGTCTCACAAGCAGAATTTCCCCTCCAAGGCATGGCTGCAGTCAAGTGGAAAATATCAGAAGGGGGAAAAGGAAACCTGTTCTTTCTCAAACCCTTTTCTCTCTTGAACTCAGAAACTCCTTTTATCTGCCTAGATGGTTGTTTCTAAATCTTGCCTATCAGGGCACCTTTTAAACTCACTGTTCAAAAGACTCTGACCTAGTGTGACCATCACTAAGATATAAATTGGAGAGTGTCTTTAAGAGAAAGTTAAACATCCTTGTAATTCTGTTCTGTCTGTTAAGAGAGCTAGGAAGGCCCCCATTCATTTCTAGGGACCTGGGTTTTGACTGCACAGCCCTAGGTCAGGAGTGCTCAAACTATGACCTGCAGGCCAGATCCGCCCTGCGATGCCAATTCATCAGGCCCACAGCACCCTTGCTGCTCCCAGAAATGGACGAGGGACACGTCCACCAATGCGCAAACGCACCTGTGCCACTCCTGAGAGTGGTTCTGGACACCAATGCACAAACATGTCTGTTTCTGGGGCATGACCAGGCCCACTCAGCTGTTCAGGGGGCATGATCAGGGCCCTAGCGCAAAAAGTTTGTGCACCCCGCCCTAGGTATTCATTCCTGCCTTGAAATGTATGGTATTTCATTAAACCTCCATCAGAAATATTAATTGTACTGCAATCAGATGTACCACAGGAAACATGGACTAATAAATACTTTTTAATGCATTACACAACTGCAGATTGGGTTGTGGTTTTTTAAAAGTCTTTTTGAGACCTTCAGTTTGCAGGAAAGTATTAAAGTTGCACAGAAGCTATTGAAATTAGCAAAGCCACACAATGCAAAGTACAAAACCATACACAAACAGATTGTGAGGTCCTGCTGACCTTAAAGTTTTTGAACCATAAAATGTTCTGTTCCATTAAGAAAGGTAGTTATAACAGTTGCACACAATCCTGAGTTGTGAAGTATCAACAACAACCCGAGGACACACTACTAGAACTGTGTGTGTTCAATGTGGTTTACCAGGAAACCTCCAAATAAATAAAAGCACTAGCTGGCAGTAGCTAAACTACAGTACCTTGGTATTTGGTTTAAACTGTGATTTATAAAGTTGCATGCTACAGTATGAGATGAGTTAATTTTTATTCCTTCCTCTTTTTGATAATGGGTAGGCAACTTTGGCAGATCTGGGAGTCAGATTTGTCCCTTTGCTATTGGCTACAGACCATCTGCTACCACAAGTTGAAATCAGACCTGTAAAGCAAGCAATTTTACTTCATTTAAATGTGCTTGAAATGCTTGCCTAGTCTAGTCTAGACTGCAGTGGCTCAAGTGGCTGAGATGCTGACTGGAAGGTGGGAGGTTAACAGTTCGATTCCCGAGTACTGCACAATGGAATGAGCTCCTGTCTTTGTCCCAGCTCCTGCCAACCTAGCAGTTCGAAAGCAAGAAATTGCGAGTCAATAAATAGGTACCGCTTTGGTGCGATGGTAACAGTGTCTAGGCATGCCTGCCACATGTCCACAGAAATGTCTGCAGACACTGGCAGCACTGGCTCTTTGGCTATAAATGGAGATGAGCACTGAAACCTAGAGTTGGATACGATGGACTTTCGAGCAAGGGCAACCATTACCTTTACCTAGTCTAGTATGAAGGCTCTTTAAAAGCAAAAATGATTAAACCGAGGTTGTCACACTTAGGAGATATTCCAAGGACATAAGACTCTGGCAAAGTTAGTGATGCAGGGGAAAGTGGAAAGCAGTAGGAAAAGGGAAAGAGCTAACGTGATATCTGTTGGCTCAGGTTTTTAAAAAGTTTCAGGCTTTAGTTTACAAGGCCAAAAGCTGACTCTTGATGACAGCACCTTCTGGAGGTCATTGATTCACAGGAGTCCCCAATAAAATGGGAGCAACTTGATAGCAGAGAACAATGGCTTATCAGTGAAATAACCTCTAAATAAGTTATTTAAACCAAGTGTTTATTCACCTTAAGCATTTTTTTCTAATTTTTAACAAATTTCGGTACTAAACCACTACAAGCCATTTAATATAAGCAAAATACGTGCTTGAAATGGCCCCCTTACCTTTGTCTCTATTGAAACACAGTGTTGTGGTTTGCATATTAATGTAATCAGGTTATTTTTAGTTCTGTATTTCTGTGATCCATTTACCACTTCATTAAATTAAATAAATGACAATATGTTTGTATCTTCTAATAGAAGCATAAAAAACACTGTACTGCTCATGAAAACCCAATAGCAAAATAACTCTGTGTCTGTATTGATCGAGCCTTGTTTTTTCTACAGCTATTAACTAATCCTTCCAACTGTATTCTATTTTAACAGTTTGTTTGGATTGCATAAGAAAGTCATCAATATGGTACACAATTTACAATCTAGCCATGACTCCGACCCACGGTACTCTGACCCACAGGTTAAGGCCAGAGTGGCTACTCTGTATCTTCCTTTGATTGGAGTGATAATGGAGAGTGTACCCCAGCTGTATGATTTCACAGGTATTTTATGCATGGTTCTTTGCGGTCAGACAGCTGCCCAAATGCTGGAAAAAATGTTCAAATTAAAAAAGCTTTCTAAACAGTAGACAAGAAATACATACTGTACGGTATTTGAAATTGAACAAAATGTTGCGTACAATTACACAAGGACAAATCTAGATACAGGCAAACATTTCTTACCAACCCAGAACTGTTGCCAACACAGTTGTTATTTATCTGGAGAACTTGTATTAAGTGATAATTAAAAGAATTGGGGATTGGTATTCTTGGTACATAGAACTCATGTACAGTTGAATGGTCAGAGAGTCCAGAATTCAGTTATTTTTCTTAAATTGAGCATCTGGTGTTCCAAGCTATCCTTTATGGAGCAGTGTTGGCTCCAGATTTGGAGGGAAATCTTTGAGAAGACATGATTAGTGGAAATCAGTCTAAGAATGCAGCCACCTGCTTACCTCTTTCCAAAAGGAAGGTCAGGGCAAGTAGAAGCTCTTGCTGCTTTAATAGATATGCGGTAATGCCAACCCTTGACAATAATGCCGAGTAATGTCAACTGTTGAAAGAATGCTTGAAATTATATATAATGAATGTGGTGAACGAGTGATCCTCCAGATGTCGTCAGACCACAACACCTATTCGTTTTGGCTAGTATAGTCAGTAATTTGTATTTGTATTTTCGACTTATATGCCACCCCACTCGCAGAGCGACTCTGGGCGGCTAACAGAAGAAACAGTTACAATTACATAGCACATTCCATAGCATAAAAATAATTACAGATAAGTTACAAATATCACATATATCTCCAATAGCAATTGCAATTACAAAACATCAGGACATCCTAAGAAATAAAGCAAAGATACTATAATATAAATAATTACAGAATCAAAATTCAATAAGCAACAATAAAAAGCAACAATCAAAAATTCCAAATATCAGTCCAGTTTACACAAAAATTACAAAAGAAGAAAACTAAACAATATCAGGACATTGTAAAAAACACATCAGGACTATTACAAGACAATACATAAAAAATCTCAGAACCCACCCTCTCAGCCCCAGGAGTCCGTTGGGAGCGGCGGCAGGTCTTAAAGCCCCCCGCCCCGAGCAACAGCTGTGTGTGCTCTCTCCAGGCCGGACCAGACGAGAGCCAGGAGTCCGTTGGGGGCGGTGGCAGGTCTTAAAGCCTCCCGCCCCGAGCAACAGCTGTGCGCGCTCTCTCTGGGCTGGACCGGACAAGAGCCAGGAGTCCGTTGGGGGCAGTGGCAGGTCTTAAAGCCTCCCGCCCCGAGCAACAGCTGTGCGCGCTCTCTCCAGGCCGGACCGGACGAGAGCCAGGAGTCCGTTGGGGGCGGTGGCAGATCTTAAAGCCTCCCGCCCCGAGCAACAGCTGTGCGCGCGCTCTCTGGGCCGGGCCGGACGAGAGCCAGGAGTCCGTTGGAGGCGGTGGCAGGTCTTAAAGCCTCCTGCCCCGAGTAATGAGGGCTGAGAGGAATCTAACCTCATCTGAAATGGCTTCCCATTAATATTGGCAGGCTTGTTGTATTGTTGGCTAGGGATGTACATTTCCAAATTTTTGGACTTCAATTTCCATAATTATCCTCTCTAGGAGTTCAAACATCAAGACCCAGGCCTTCCAGGTACAGTGGAACCCTGTATAATGAATGCATCACACAATAAAAATCGTACAACGAAGAGGATTTCGGAACAAATGAGGATTTTGTTCCAAAATCCTCTTCGTTGTATGATTTTTTTTTTCGTATAATGCAATGGAGGAGAAGGTAGCTGAGTAGGTCAGCTGCCTCCTCCAAAAGCAAGCCAGGGATCAGACGCATGTGTGGCCCGTGGAACCCCATACAACGAAGAAGAAAAAAACGTACAACAAAGAACCCTGTGGAACTCAGTTTTTTCATTGTATGGGATTCCAGTGTACCTAAGTTATGCTTACTATCAGGGAAAGCCCTGCAGGCAGGTTTTGTGCCTTGAGGGAGACTTCCAGCAACCCAAATGTCTTTCTAAGCAGGAACTTGGGGCTCTCTGAGGCATTAAGCCTGCCATGTGGGCCTTCTTCCCAAATGAGTACAATTTAGGTCTCTGTAAAGTCTGGTACTTGCAATTGGGAGTCTCAGAAAAGAGGATTATGGAATTTGAGTCCAGAATACGATGCACTTCCCTGTTGGTCTCCTTAGTCAAGGAGAAGGGGAACTGTGATCTCTTTAATTTGTATAGATAAAGTTGCACAATAGATTCATCCATGTCTTGCTTTCCTATAGTCTTAGCAAAATGTATGTTTTTCTGACTTATTCTCTTTTTCTTTTTTAAAATAAAACAGTATGCAATTGCATTGGGAAGTGGCCAGTTGCTGTGGTATTTTAATAGGAATGGTACGTGTCTCTTTACAGAAAGCCACAATCAGCGTGGAAGGCCAAGCTGCATAGCAGTAGAGGACTATGAAAGTGAGGGAGGGAGCATGATAAGTCAAACGGTTGCTATGGCCATCGCAGGAACCTCTGTCCCACAGCTCACTCGGCCCAGCAGTTTTCTCCTTACATCATCGGTACAGAAGAATATTCTTCCTCTCGAATGTCTCTGAACAATTAAATATTGGATATGCAAGTATTTTCAGGGCAGAGTGGGTGATGATGGCAATCATGCTTGAGAACCGTTGCCACTGGTTTTTCTTAGAGAGTGGGTGGACAGAGGGTGACAAATAGATTCTGTTGGAGCAAGATTTTTCTTCCAGGAGATAATGGTATGATAATAGTCTTTCTGGCTGTACCTCAAGAGCTTGAACTTGCCCTCTGTATTCTGAAAGCTGTGAAAGAGAAGGCCCACATGTTTTTGGCCAGCTAGACCAGGCGTGCCTAAATTATGGGCTGGGGGCTGGATGCGACCCCTGGTGCCAATTCATCCGGCCCACGAAGCCCTCGTTGCTCCTGGAAGCGGAATTAAAATGTGCCCGTACAGGCGCATTTTACTTCGACTTCTAGGAGTGACGAGGGCTTCATGGGCCGGATGAATTGGTGTCATGGGCTGTATCCGGCCCCTGGGCCATAGTGACCAGCTCCCTGAACCATGTGACCAGCCTGTGGCCCAAATAGTTTGGGCACCCATGAACTAGACTCTCACTTAGCTTCCGGAGGGAGGTTAAGAGTAGCATTCTTTGCTCTAATGAAGACTTCAGGTTGAAGCTGAAGAGGCGTGTTCTGCTTTTAATCTGTTTTTCCTGTGTGTTTAGACCAGCAGGCAGCACTCCACGTTTTCAGCCGAGTCCAGTCGGAACCTTTTGATCTGTCTTTTGTGGGTCCTGAAGAATGCGGATGAAAATGTCCTACAGAAGTGGTTCACCGACCTCTCTGTGCTGCAGCTTAACCGCTTGTTGGATTTGCTCTATCTCTGTGTCTCCTGCTTTGAATACAAGGTATAATAAGAATGGGGATATGACAGCCAAGAACACACACACACAACCCCAGACATGTTTCAGAAATATGAAGCCCCATGTACCATCCAAAATGAGACTTCTAGATAAGTCTCCGTAATGTTTCCCACATAGTAGTTGAAATCCTGCTGCTTAACATGGTAAGTTGGGCTGTAAAAGGCCCATTGAATCAGTTGAATTTACAGAAATTGACTCACCAAATCCTACTGCTTTAATAGACCTATTCTAGTTGCAGACAACTGTGCTAAGCAAGAGGCTTTCACCTTTTATGTCTTGAAGAAACTGAATATGGGTTAGTTTTACTTTCCTAATCGTGAATTACTAGAAGCACACTTGCCATCATTAAAGTCAGCAAAGCAAACCTGTGCTAATATTGCACCTACTGATTGATTTGCTTCCTGAGAATGATTTATGAAACAATCCTTAACTGTACTGTTTGACCTTAGACTAAACCAGGGATGCCCAAACTTTTTGGGCTGCAGGCTGGTCATGTGGTTGAGCGGGCCAATAATGTCGTTCCTACCATCAGAAGCGGAAGTTAAATGCACCTGCACATGCACAAAACACTGCTGTAAATACACCTGCGGTTGCTTTACTCCAGTGTTTTGCACATGCGCATGCACGTTTAACTTCTGCTTCCGGGAGCAGTGAGGATGGAGTGGGCTGGATTATTAGGCAGCATGGGATGGTCCTGGCCCACGGGCCGTAGTTTGGGGACACCTGGCATAAACCCAACATAGCCATAGCAATTACACTTATATACCACTGTATAGCGCTTGTGCATTCTCGGGACGGTTCACAAGCTACCTTTTTATTCTCAACATGCTGAGTACTCATTTTACCAACCTCAGAAGGATGGAAGGATGAGTCAACGTTGGTCTTGTCAGGATCAAAGTCACAATGTCAGCCATTTTGGCTGCAGTATAGCAGTTTAACTACTGCACCACCAGGGTTCATGTTTGCACTGACTGAACCTTGAGAGATTTTTTGTCCTTCCCCTTCCCTCCAACTGCAAAGGCTTTGGGAGTCAATTCCCAAAGCCTTTGCAACCCTCCAGAGTAGTTTTTTGGGAGGAAGATGCAGCAGCGGAAATAAGAGATCTCTTCCCTTCTGATTTTGCTTATGAAAACAATTCTCTATTAGCAGATGTAGCCCTTTTAGTTTTGGCCAGTTTGTTTTCCTGAAAGCCTACAAAAAGAAAGGAAAGGAAGACAGTAGGCCTAAAATGCATCAACTACACACAGTCATAAGTGGCACTAGAACCGATTTAGCAGCTTTATAGTACAGTCACAACTCAAAAATGCCTTGACTGCAGGTTATTAGGGATAAACACAAACCTCCTTGTGAATTAGAGATTCCTTTCTCTTAGTGGAATCCATTCCTGCCTGTTGATTTTTAAGATCTGTTGACACACAACGGTGTGCTGGACAGGATCTGCTAGTAGAAGAGTAAAAAGAAGAGCAAAGACAGAGGGGAGCCATGATGGAAGGGTTAGATCAGATCCAGTTTCCCAGCTCAGGAATACAGCCATGGGAAGGATAATCCTAAATAATTGCCAACATTTCTAGGCGGAGAGGAGTTTAGATTCAGCACCCCTTTTCGTTGTTGTTCAGTTGCACAGTCGATTCCAACCCTTTGCAACCCCATGGGCCACTGTCCTCCAGGCACTTCTGTCCTCCACCATCCTCCTCAACTCGCTCAGCTTTGTGCCCATTGTGTGTACAATACCATCTAGCCATCTCATTTTTGGCCGCCCCCTTCTTCTTTTGCCCTCCACCCTTCCCAGCATCAAGGCTTTCTCAAGCGAATCCTCTCTTCTCATTTGATGTCCAAAGTAGTGTCAGTGTAACTGGTCCATGGCCATTTTAACAAATTAGAATTGTGATCTAAGTTTCCTCAAAGAAGGATGCGGTATAATTGTATGGCTACTATGAATTCTGTCTCAGAAATTTCCAGAGTGTTCATTGAACTTCAGACTCTACAGTGCTCACCATTAAAATGGATTTGTATTGTTGTGAAGAGATGCCTTTGAATTCTTCTGATTAGTTCTACTCGTGGTACAAGTTAGAGCAGTAGACTTCACTAACGGTGCCATCCTTATTTTCCTGCCTGCTTTGCTATTTGCAACTCCTTTGTTTAATTGCGCAAACTAAACCCATTAGTGTGGCTTCACAGGGACCACAAAGAAGAACCTCATTTTCAGATTTCTAAAAGATTAAACCAGGAGTGGCCAAACTACGGCCCACAGGCTGGACCCAGCCTGCAACACCATCCCTTCTGGCCTGCGCTGCCCTTACCACTCCTTGAAGCAGAAGCAAAATGTGCATGCGCATAACACTGCCGTAAATGCACCCGAAGCTGTCGTAAACACATTTATGGCAGCCGTGGACTCGTTTTATGGTGGGAGGAACCGCATGACTGGCCCGCAATGCAAAAAGTTTGGCCAACCCTGGATTAAAATTCTGATCTCCTGGTTTTAACTCCCCTGTAAATTGCATATGTGTTGTGAGCTCTTGCATTTTGTTGGTGTTTTTGTTTGTTTGTTGAAGACAAGGTTCTTGCTTCAAGATCTTGCCTTTCCTTTATGAAACATCCAGGGCAAGAAAGTTTTTGAAAGAATGAACAGTCTCACCTTTAAGAAGTCCAAAGATATGAGAGCAAAGCTTGAAGAAGCTATACTGGGGAGCATTGGGGCAAGGCAAGAAATGGTACGGCGAAGCAGGGGGCAGCTGGGTAAGTTAACTGTTTCCTTTGACTGCTAAAAACAAGTTTTCTTCCCTTTTGCTGTGTTTGTCAAGAGACCAGGAAGTGGGTCTTTTTTGCTGGGTCTACCTGTTGGCCATAATCTGTTGGTAAACTTTTTTTCCCTTTAGAGACAGATCCTACATAAGAGCAACTTTTTATGTGTAAGCTTTGTCTCTGCTGGTGTGTGTGTGCGTGCGTGCGTCTCTACAGTGTTCCTGATGCTGTGAGTGGATCCACTCACTGCTGTGAGGGTGATTTTGCTCCCAGGTTAATGTGTATATGAAGTGCAAAGAGGTTAAACAGTTACCTTAGTCAAGACTCCACGGGTTGCTTATCCAGCTGAAGAAGAGCCTTGGTGGTGCAGTGGTTAAATTGCTCAAACATTGTTAATTTGTTCCTCATGGGGATCAAGGTTGACTCAGCCTTCCATCATTCTGAGGTCAGTAAGATGAGTACCCAATGTGTTGGCGGTAAAATGCTAATTAACCGTGAACTACCCATAGAGTGCACTAAGCACTATGGGACACTATATGAGTGTAGTTGCTATTGCTTATGTGGGTAGATATGTAGAAGAGAGTACTGATCCATTGTCATCTCTTCTTCACATGGACAGCTGAAGAGAAGAGGTGCCTGTTGACGTGGAAGCTCTTCATGCAAGCAAGTTCTGTTTGCTTGATGATGAGTTACTGTTGCATTTATTTAAATTAAAGTATCCTAATAGTTGAACCATGAGATTGTACAAACTGTAACTAGTCTCTTTTTTCAGCTTTAAAATATCTGTATTTTTTTACTGTACTAAAAGCATGACTTAATATTGATAATGGTTACTTGTGTAGTATGACACTCATCGATGGTTCCACTGAGAGTAATTATTCTATTAAGTGGAATGTCCTGATACTTGTTTCTGTCTGAGAAATCATTGTTAAAAACCATTTTCTCCCTACAAACAGAAAGAAGTCCTTCTGGGAGTGCATTTGGAAGTCAAGAGAACTTGAGGTGGAGAAAGGATATGACGCACTGGCGGCAGAACACAGAAAAACTTGACAAGTAATGCCATCTTATTGAAATATATTAGCTTTGGAATGATCTCTTGACAAATTTGGGGCCTAGCTTTGCACTCTTCAAGTTCAGTGGGCCGTAGTATGAGGGAGGTTTAGAGCTGATTTGGGGAATACTAATCTTAGCGCACCCCGTTTTTAAAACATGTACACATTTTGTTTAAAACAGGCTGCAGTTGTATACCCATTTGTCACACTGAAGTCAGTACTATAAATGTACCTTTATACAAAGATATAGGATTCTGCTGTAGGTACTTGAAAACTACCTGTGCACAAATGTTGTAGTAGCATGCTCTGAAATATTGCCACTAGATCGGTTTACAAACAATATACCCACCTCCTATCACTTACTCCGCTAGAGCATTCTGGAGTTCTCAAAGCTTTCTTCTTTCCTACCTTAATCCATCACTTTGATTATTTTTCCACATGTGCTGTGATTTTAGAAGTCACAAACCAACCAGGTACTGTAGCACTGGTATCCTGCTGTAGTGTTTGTTGGTTTTGCCTTGTACTCTGAGTTTTTGTGTTCTCTGTCA
This sequence comes from Furcifer pardalis, assembly GCA_030440675.1. Classification (NCBI taxonomy): domain Eukaryota; kingdom Metazoa; phylum Chordata; class Lepidosauria; order Squamata; family Chamaeleonidae; genus Furcifer; species Furcifer pardalis. The sequence continues at coordinate 196,335,104 of CP126891.1, forward strand.
TTGGCAGTTCTGGCTTTTAGTGCTTGTCAGAAGCTTTTGTGTGCCTACATGTGATTGCAATAGTTCTTTTTGATGTGTGGGTGCTTGCTAGAGTTTGAACTATGGGTTTTAATTCAGGATAGACACCGTGGTTTTAGCTTTGCTTGGCATGCTTTCTGTCTCAAAGTCTCCAGGCTGTGGTAAACTTTGCAGGTTTGTCAAAATATGTTGACTGTAAAATGTAGAGGGCGGTGCATATTCTGCTACAGAATGTTCCCTGTTGTTGAATCTATAGCCTGAGGCATACCTACAATAGGGTATGAATACTGCAGTCATGTTGTGTGTTTTCTGATCTCATTAAGGAAAATCACAAGCATTTGCTGCGTCATTTTAAGGTATCTTCCATTTGGTCCAAATGAAGCTCTTGAGTCTAAGTGTGATATACTGGAAACAGGAATAACTTGCAGATCCATATGCCTCCATTTTAATACTCTTCAGTTTGAATACCTTGCAGACCCAGAAGGTTCAAGGTGGCTGCTCTCTTCTGTTAATCTCTGTTGTGTTGAGCACAGCATGAGCCTAATAGTAATAATTGTGAGCCAGCATGTTGATTCTGACTCATCACAACCTTTTTTAAAGGGTTTTCTAGGCAGAGAGTACTTGGCAGTGGTTTAAAACAAAATATTTAACCTTGGAGATGATTCTGCTGTATCCCTATCAATACACCATACCTTGCCCAGGAAGATATATGGCAATTTTCCTTAGAAGAAGGGGTATAATTCTTTGATATATTTTGGGTTGTAGTGGGCCCCAGTTCAGTCCCTGGTAATCTGAACCAAGGGTTAGGAAGGGCTCCTGTCTGATATATTAGAAAATGGGTGCCAGGGAATATAGTTGGACCGGTGCTCTGATTTGGCATTAACCAGTCTCCTGTGGCATCAGTCCCAAGCATATCTGGCTAGACTCTGGATTGAGAAGTCCCAGACTCTTGTGCTCCTTCAGGCTCTTCATATAATAGCAGGACCTCTGTGCTCAAGTCTGTTTCTTATGTTTCCTTCACTACTGCTTTGTAAAGTTCTACTTTCATTACAGTAGATAGAAAGCACTTCAGTAAATATGTGTTCTATTAAAAGTAATGAATTATGAGAAAGATGCAGAGAAGATAAGGAAAACTGAAGGAGAAACAGGAAGCATATGCTTTTAGTAGAAGAAAAGGTGTACACTATATATATTTCCCATTTAGAGGAAAGTCTTCCAAGGTAAAAGAGAACAAAGAGATATGTAAAATCCCCAGTAACAGGAGACATTAGTTTAACTGCTTCCTGCAGTTATTAAAGCTTTATATAGCTTCAGATCTTTTTTGCTTGAAAGCCTTTAGAACAGTGGTGATGTGCATGTTACTAGAAATGCATTTTGCCTGGTCTGCTTTAATACAAACAGTAGCACTGCTGCAAGTGTTTAGGAGTTACCAACCCATATAGCCTAAGTGAAGTAAACTGTGTAGCAAAACAAAAAATGGGTTCTTTAGTGCTTCACTATGCTTTCCTTTCACTATCTGGCTGGGAATATTAGTGAGTTTTAGAAATTTATTCCCATAGCACCCCCCTGTGTTCACATCATGAAGTATGAATGCAGAGTTCTTTGGTGTAAATATGAATGTTAGTTCTTTCTGTAGCTCATATTTTATTATGGCAGTGTTTTATCATTTTTCCCTAAGAGACAAATGGTAGGTGTATTTTGGCTTATGAAACTTAGATAAGGTGAACATGTACAAATAGCTTCCATTAGAATTTAAACTTCAGGTGTATCTTTGACCTGTAGTAGAGCATATCCATATGCTTATTCTTATAACGCAATACTAAGTAATATTGGCGACAGCTGCAACTCCTATCTGAGAATGCATTTTTCCTGAAACAGAAAAAATACCATTGGTATGAATTTGTTTAAGGTGGATCCCAGTTTGCCATGAAGTGACCCACAGACTATGATCTTGGAGTAATATCATCTGTGAATGATTACAACAAAAAGAAGCATGGGATCCACCAACTAATTTTTAATTTCCCTTCCAACTGCAGATTTACAGGGTGGGGAATTATTTTTCATTCAATAAGGTCTACCTGAATTTTAGGAGGGTGGGTCTTGGATGCCTTGTGTATATGAGAGTTGCTATGTGCTTAGGCCAAATTTTTATGATTTAACTGTGTGGGCTTACTTACAATGATTACATTTTATGCAATGGCTGATAATGTTAAACCAACCATTTTTCACTCATCAAGATCACTTGGTCATCATCCATGTGTGTGGCTCTGATTCCCACCACCCCGTTTTGAGGATGGAGTAGAAGGGTTGCAACCTCCACGATGGGTTCAATTCCAGGCTGGTTATTAAAGCAAGAGACATGTTTATAAAATTAAAACTGGGTCAGAAAGTCTCTCTGTTCTTGAACCATGCCTAGTTTTTGGCAGTCCAACCATTTGGGTCCTGTTTATCATCATAAGCCTTCGAGTCCTTTGCAATCCACAACTGTGGCTGTTTTGAATCAATAGTCCTAGCAACATGGCTTTCCATAGCCAGGGCTGGTCCATATTGTAACAGCTGCTGCTTGTGTTCCTAGAACAGCTGCACAAGCTGCCAGTGTTGGCAATGATCCCCCCAGTGTCACTTTTGTCTTGGATTGAGTGCCTTTCTTGAGGGGTGGAGAGGCTTCTATTTTATTTATTTATTTATTTATTTTATTTTGTTACATTTATACCCCACCGTTATCCAAGGATTCAGGGTAGATTACAATTTAAAACAATTAAAAACACATTACTTACAATAAAAATTAAATGGTAAAAGATTTTATCCACTCTGCTTCTTAGTGGCTGAAGTGGCTGAATATTACCTCTTCATACTTCCATGAGAATTATCTGTAGGTTCAAGAAGTGTTACTTGAACACCTGTGGTTTATAAAAAGATTATTAGAAATCTGGATGTTCACCACAGAGAGAAAGTTTTGCATGTTTTGGTTTGTTGGAAAGAATTCTGTCACCAAGTGGGAAGCAGCATTATATGTACCTCGCTTAAAGAGCATTATGTGTTCCACAGGATTGCTTTTAAGCGAGTTTGCTCTTTAAGCGAAACACCATTGTAAGTGACCAATTGTGACTTCTGATGGGGGGGAATTGTGAACCCCAATTTATTTGTTAAGCAAGTTTTTGGTTGGTTTTATTTGTTAAGTGAAGCAAACATTCCGAGAAAATTCTGCTCTTTAAGCGAATTACTCTTTAAGCGAGGCACTTTTTTTGCGAGGTTTGACTGTACTGTACTTGGCATTGCATTTTTCAGAAGTCTTGGTTAGTATTTTTGTTGGTTTTCCTAAGAATTAATACTTTGGCTTGAGAGGAGGGCTTATTTTTTCATATGTGCTACGTGCATGTGTTTATATTAATGCCTAATAACATGTACATCATCAAGATTTATGTTGACCCTTTCCAGAAGTGGTTGACCATTCTTTTCTTCTGGGGGTGCTCTGGGACTGTGTAGTTTGCCCATGGCTACATTTCATGTCTTTTCTGGGATGCACACTGGGAAATACAACCCCGGATTTCTGGCTCTGCAGCCAGTTACTTAACTCACTAAACTATTCATCCAGCCACACTGATGCATGCACATATATGGAGAAGAACAGAAAAAACCCCAGCATAGATACTATCCAGTGTAAAACACAATTATGTTTTGTTGTATAATTTGGGAGGTTTGTAAGTGATACTATTTTGTTCCATTTTAAAGATAATCTTGAGGATCATTTTATCATTGTGACAAACTCTTTACAGAACATGTTTGCTATGAATGTAGAAGTTTTATTTACTGTACATATTTCAGGCTATCTATCTAATCAGTTTTTATAGTAGCATTTTTATTGTCTTCAATAGTGTTTCCAGTGTTTTCATACGTATAGCTCATGAAGCACTATTTCATTGTGAAATGCATTATTTAATTAATTTTGTTCAGCACTTTCTGTTCCTTTCCCCCCTTACTGTCTTGGTATAAAGCACCATGTCTGTTTAATGTGATTTGCTTGTTTTGAATAACCAATCCTATTTTACTCACAAACTGCATTTGAAATTTCCTTCTCTTTCAAAAGTGATGTTGCTCTTTAGCTCAGCAAATGCAAGTCATACAGAAGGTACAGTTGGAAGTTTCCCAAGCAACCTTCTAAATAGCAATGGGTTAATTAAAACTTGAAAGATCATAATGATGTACAAGCCTATTTGGAAAATACAACAAGCACAGTACAACTATTCTAGTGCTGTGGTTTGTATTTATTTCTCAATAGAAGCCTTTAGAGCATCCAGAATATTTATGTTAGCTATACTCATTCAAACTCCCTTTGTGGTTAGTGAGCATCTCCTTAGGTAGTTTAACTTTAATTCTCTTACTATCTACTTGTTATACTGATGATTGTAATCTTTGAGTTTCCTTTTTTCATTGTCTGTGTTCTTCCTTGTACTTATAACTTTGGCCAGAATCCTGTTCTGGTGGTGCAGCACAATTGGTATACACCTTGGCAGCAAGTTAAGTAGTCCACGTAGGCGTGAGCTTTATGTGACACAGTGCACACTGGCAAATGTTTGTACTGTCTTGCTGACTGGAGGCAATTTGTTGCTGAGATTTAGGGTGGCTGCACTATTTTGGCATAAAAATATAATAGAGATTATGCCTATAATTTTAACATGTATCAAACAAGAAGCAAACAAAGGGGCAAAAACATTGTGGCACTGTAAAGGCCAGAATGCTAAATTAATGAACCAGCCTAATGATGAATTACAGTACTGGTCCATTCAACTCACATGTTGCTTGTTCTGATTGTCAGCAGTTCTGCAGAGTCTGGTTTGGACCGAGCTTTTTCTCTTATCACCTGTTACCTGATCATAGGGTGGGAAGTGATTTGTTAACAAGGAATGATGTTACATACAACACAGTCCTTTTTAAGAGTACAGTAATACCTCATATAACATTAGTATCGAATAACACTAAAATCGCATAACATTAAGGAATCTGGGGGGAAGAATTGCATCAGATAACATTAAGATCCTATGGGATGCTTCAGATAACAACCGCTAAAGCCTGTGTGGTTAGAATGTATCTCTATGGATCCCATAGGATTTTAACATGCATCAGATAACACTAAAAATCATATAACACCAAGACTTGTGGAACCAGGTTTTAGTGTTATATGAGGTTTTACTGTAGTGTAATGACTCATCACAAGTCATGTTTACTGATTACTTCAAAAACAGTGGTATTGTTATGGGAGGTCTTGGGCCATTTTAACGCCCCTGTTGTATTTAAACATTTTAAAAAAATAAAATAAAGAGCTAAGAAGTAATGTGCAATGTAACCTGTTACTCATTTTGTAGCAAGTGACCATAATGAGTTACTTTCCTGCCCACTCCACATAAGAAAGAAACCAAGATATTTAAAAAAGTTAGTACTCCAAGCTCATTAACTGGTCATGTGAAGGCTTGAACCAGGGGTCCTCTATAATTGCCACTTGAGAATCTGAAGCCCAAAGGTAGCCTGTGCAGCAGAACTGGTTGCTTGAACTTTGGGTCGCAAGCATAGTGCTTTTTATTTTTAAGTTAGCTATGTGAATGGTTACTCATTTTCTCTCTTTCAGTATGTTTTGGCAAGAGGGTTTTTCTTTTCTTTTGTTGGTGGTGCTGTTGATGCTGGTTTTCACTACCAAAATATCCTATAAGACCCAAACATCTACTTGGTAAAATGGTTTGTTTTTTTTAAATGTAGGCTTTGATTTGCTTCTTTAGAGAAGAACTGTTTTATTTTTCTTTATTGCATGTGTTCTTAGTGTTTCCTGTACTCTTACCAGGTCACGAGCTGAGATTGAACATGAGGCCCTTATTGATGGCAACTTGGCAACTGAAGCAAATCTGATTATTCTGGATACTTTAGAAATAATAGTCCAGGTGAGGACACTAAGAAACATGTAACAGAATTCCTAATAATCTGAGTGGTTTAATGATCTTGTTTAGCGCAAGAAGTGGCAATACCAGCAATGGCCTCTTTGAAATTGTTAATATGGCAAGCCTTGGGGATAAGCCAACACAATTTCACTGCCTTCTTACAGTACTGGAGGAAGAAGCCGGGGCAGGATGAGGACCTTGCTACCCCTGTGCCCACCCCAACATATTGTAATGTATTGTCTGTAAGCCGCCCTGAGTCGCCACGGCGAGTGGGCGGCAATATAAATTTGATCTAATAAATAAATAAATAATAAATTATTTCTGTTCTGTCCATTAAAGAATGAAAGCCTATATTTTCACAGGCTTCCCCTTACCTGTACATTATTCTCCAGTTGAACCTTCAGGTGGGCCTTTGTCCATCAGTTCTTTGCATTTCTGTGCTGGTCACAAAAAAAGCAAACTTTTTTTCTTCTGTGGCTATCACAGATACTACCTGGGCTGTAAGAGAAGGGTCAGTGATTGGTGCCTTTTCTATCATCCTGCTTAATTTGCCTCTGTGGAATTTTTGGTTGCCTGTGGTGAGCTTGCATCTCATTGTAGTCCTATATAATTGGCATTTCTCCTGCTGTTTGCTAAATGTCCATCCATTTCAGTACAGCCCCTTCTGAGAGCCATATGGGCAAGGAAGCATGACTAGGAAATAGTAGGAAAAGTACAAAGTCAATCAGACAGCTTTACACTAATCTGTAAACTACCCATTGTAGTGCTTGCACTAAAGGGGCAGTGTATAAAACAAGTAATTGAATTGTAAATATGCTTATTATTTTTTATTCCATTGAACAAAAATGAACAGTGGGATAGAAGTAATAATAGTGCTAGTAATAAAAGTTTCTGCAGAGGAAGTTCCCCTCATATCAGTGGAGATATTCTAAAATAAACATGAAGCACAAACATTAATCATTTCTACAATTTTTAACAACCTCTTACTAGCACAGATTACTTTTGTAATCCTCTGGGTTTGTGCTGCATGTGGTATAGAATCTTGGATAGTTGCCCTGGGCATACATGGTATTTCTCTTAATGATCATACTTTCATTGGTAAAGGTTCCTATTGGTCTAAGGATGCTGCTGCCTAACTTGCTTTCTCTTTCTGTTATACCATTTTTGTTTGTGTGTGTGTCTGTTTACAGACAGTCTCTGTGACTGAATCCAAAGAAAGTATTCTTGGCGGAGTGCTGAAGGTGCTTTTACATAGCATGGCCTGCAATCAAAGTGCTCTTTACTTACAACACTGCTTTGCAACTCAGAGAGCCTTGGTCTCAAAGGTGAGTGCTCAAAGTGCTGAGGACATCCCGGGAAAGAGTCGGTCTGATTTAGCCTTTGAGCCTTTTCAGTCTGAATATGTAGAGTCTCTTTTGAGTTGAGCTTCTGTAGTTAACTCCTTTTTTTAAAAAAATTGGAAAAAATACCACATTGCCTTCTGTAATTATGGCTGGCAGACTGGTGGGAAGTGTATTTTACTGGAGTGGCCATGCAGCCAAGGCTGAGGAATGGTGAGAGCAGACAGTCACATCACTAGACCAATGATGCAATGCTGTTTTGGCGCTAGGGAAGTTCCTAGTCCAAACTGCTTCTGTTTTGTCTCTTGTGCTACCATTATAGTTCCCAGAGCTACTGTTTGAAGAAGAGACTGAGCAGTGTGCAGATCTGTGCCTTCGACTCCTGCGTCACTGTAGCAGTAGTATTAGCACCATACGCTCTCACGCCAGTGCCTCTCTGTATCTCCTTATGCGGCAAAACTTTGAAATTGGGAACGTAAGTATCAAATTCAGATTGTGATATGAGTGAGGATGTGTGGTAGTTCAGAAGTTTGGACAAGTGGGCAGGGGGCAGGGCCCTCTGTGTGAAGATAGTTGCATAGAGACCTGAAGACTTGTGTTGTATCTTATACAACATAAGCAGTAGATAAAATAATTCTGTCTAAAATTAACCAGAGAGAGATAAATGTGTCAAAGAAGAGGCATCCTATTGCCTAGTTTTTGTTAGAAACTGCAGGCAAGGCTGCTGTACTTTCTGGCCTGGATCTGTGTGATTGAGAAGAATATGAAAAATATAATTTCCAAGAGACTTATTAAGAATATGTTGTTGTTTTCAGAACTTCGCCAGAGTTAAAATGCAAGTGACAATGTCACTCTCATCTCTAGTAGGAACATCTCAGAACTTTAATGAAGAGTTTCTGAGACGTTCTCTGAAGACTATATTAACCTATGCTGAAGAGGACCTGGAACTGCGTGAGACAACATTTCCTGATCAGGTTAGGAGTACTACATGGCATGAGAAAAAGTAGAATTTTCTTTAGAATTTTTATGGCATTTCTCACTTTAGTTTCAACTAATAGTCTATCAGACTCAGAAGAAATATTGAATATTTTCTTAATGAATAAACAGAACACATGCCTAACACTTCCCAATCTAGAAGGCTAATCTATGAGAAATAGATCTTTACTATGATCAAGAATGGGGCTACGATGGCTTAGTTGTTAAGACTCTGAAGGTCAGCAGTTTGAGACCTAAGAACTGTACGAGAAACGCAAATTTTGAATGAATATTTGTTTTTCATTTTAAAATATATATTATTTCAGGTCCAGGATCTTGTGTTCAACCTCCACATGATCTTATCTGATACAGTTAAAATGAAAGAGCACCAAGAAGATCCAGAGATGCTGATTGACTTGATGTACAGGTAATGTTTTATTGGTCTTGTTGCCCTCTAGCAAAACCTCAGTAAACATGTGCTTATATGAATCTTCTCATTTTTGTTTTAAACTAGGATTGCAAAGGGTTACCAGAACTCCCCAGATCTTCGATTGACCTGGCTGCAAAACATGGCTGGGAAGCATTCTGAGAGGAGTAACCATGCTGAATCTGCACAGTGCTTGGTCCATTCTGCAGCACTTGTTGCTGAGTACTTAAGCATGCTTGAGGATCGGAAATATCTTCCTGTAGGGTGTGTAACATTTCAGGTAATGCAGAACTGCTGGGATGGGCAGGAGAAACATAGGCTGCTGTGGGGATCTGAAGCACAGTAATACCTCGGATAACGTTTGCATCAGGTAACGCTAAAACTGCATAACGTTAAGCAACCGGGGGGGGGGGAGATTGCATTGAATAGCGCTAAGACCCTATGGGATTCATTGGATAACATTCACTAAAGCCTGTGCCGGTTACAATATATTTCTATGGAGTTTTAACATTATCTGATGCATCCCATAGGATTTTAACGTTATCCCATGCATTCATCGGATAACATTAAAAATTGGATAACACTAAGACTTGTGGGACCAAGTTTTAGCGTTATCCGAGGTTTTACTGTAAATACGAGATAACACACATGGGGAGAGGACCCATGTTTTGAATTACTATGAACTGTACAGAAACATCCAATATATTGCTGGTGTTGTAATATTGCTGTTGCTTATTCATGATATTTGATTAGACCCATGATGATATTTGATTAGACCCATTACTAAAGAGTCTAGAGCAGTGATGGCAAACCTATGGCACGGTTCACAACATGGGGCACATCCCCCACATTTGGGGGAGGGGTGATTGGTGGCAATTCAAGAATGTTAGGCCAAGTTAATGGCCTTTTAGGCTTCCGTCATGTGAATAGGAGTTCACCTTTTAAAGAATAAGAATTATATGGCATGGGGTGGCAAGGGGGGATAGATCAGGATTTTAGAGATGCTTAGGTGGGCATGGCCAAAAAAAAGATTGGGAATCACTGGTCTAGCAACAACTGAGCAGATGGATTCTTCCCTTGAACCCATTCCAGATGCAGTAAGTATCTGAACTTCTGTTATTGCCAAGCCTTCAGTGGGGGATCTTGGATCTACTACTTGGCATGGCTACACTGGATATAATTTGTTTTAAACCAATGAATTAATAGAGTGGTTGCTGAGAAGAGACAGTGCAGGTAGAAAACATTTTGGAGGGCCAAGGCTTAAAATGGAATTAAGATAAAACTGAAGCAGGCACCTCCTCCTCCTCCATGATATCTAGGCCAGATGTGAACCTGCCAAAATGAAGCTACATTCGAAGGGTTCATTCCGTAGTTCCTTCCGCCTGACATAGTGTGAGAAAGATTAGCCGGTGACCTTTTCCCGGGGTGCACCCAATTGTGGTTCTAAAATAGCACACTCTTTGAGGAGGCCCCTTCTGGGTACCCTGTGGGCATTTGCTGATATAAAGAATTAAATTTTCTCTTTTTAGACTGTATCTGGAGATCACTGTAATGGCTTTTTATTTTTACTATGTTGCAGTCCAGAAAAACGCATCTTTTGCTTGGCTTTAATGTAATAGAACTTGTTTTTGGATTATATCTTCTAAAAGAAATGTTGCCTCTTGAGAAGTAAATATTTTATTTCTCCTCAGAATATCTCCTCAAATGTTCTAGAAGAATCTGCAGTCTCAGATGATGTGGTGTCACCAGATGAAGAAGGAATATGCTCTGGAAAGTATTTTACAGAAACAGGTCTGGTGGGATTACTGGAGCAAGCTGCATCCTCTTTCTCTATGGTAAAAGAATTTAATGTACATATTTAGTTGGTTGTAGACCCTTGTGGTTGTACAGTTTTAGTCAACAGAATTCTAAACATTAGAAGACTTAGGGTGCACAACTCAGAAGCTCAGTGCAGTGCGTCTCAGGTTGAGTTTTTACATTTCAGCAGCTTAATCCCACTGTAATCAGTTACATGGGGTCCTTGAAACCGAAGTGACATATAGCCGTGGGATGTAGTTCCTGAAACCTCATGACAAATAAAATGTTTCAGTCTTCCAGGTGCCCTGAGACACTGTTGTTTTTGCTTGTGAATGGAACCTATTGTGAGAAGCAGAAAATTGTTGGTAGGTCTATTGGTACCTGTATATCTCTGAAACCCACGAGGCTGATTAAACCACTGAAATAATGGTTTTGCCCCCAAAATGAACATTTAAACACATCACCCTTAAGTAGGCAGTCCATGCAACCATTATAATTTTTTTAAAAACCCCAATTCTGTGGGTTGGAAAAAACACATGCGCTGCTGGCTCTCCAGTGAAGCTGCTGTGTGGGCATTTCAAAGGAGGGATTGCGGTGACTTAGTGGTTAAGACACTGAACTCAATGGCAGGGAGGTCGGCAGGTTAGCAGTTTCAGACCTGAGTGCTGCATGGCGGAGTGAGCTCCCATCTCTGTCCCAGTTCCTGCCAGCCTAGCAGTTCGAAAGCAAGAAATTGCAAGTAGATAAATAGGTACCACTTTGGTGGTAAGGTAAACAGTATTCTGTGCAATCTGGTGTTTAGTCATCTCTGCCACATGTCCATGGAAACATCTTCAAAAATAGACAGTGCTATTTCTTTGGCTATAACCAGAGATGAGCACTGAACCCTAGAGTCAGGTACAACGGCATTTGAGCAAGGGCAACCTTTACCTTACGTAGACATTTCAAACACACAGCTAACACGAGGTCTCAGAGCTTCTTGCAGAGACTTCCATTATATTTCACTGACTACTGTGTGTGTCAAAATGTCCAGTGTTGGCATCTTACATTATTTATTCTACCTTTGGGTCAAACATATCCCAAATGAAGACTGTAATTTTTTTATTAGTGAAAAATTTGAGTCACATCTGTACTGGCTTGCTTTCTTGTTTTTGTGGTTGTTTTATTCTCTTAATAGAGCCATCTGTTTTGTAGGCTGGCATGTATGAAGCAGTCAATGAAGTTTACAAAATCCTTATTCCAATTCATGAAGCTAATAGAGATGCCAAGAAACTGGCTACAATTCACGGTAAACTCCAGGAGGCATTCAGCAAAATAGTTCACCAGGTAAAGATTTGGGATCCTGCCTGAAATATCCACACAGTAGTACAGTAATTGTAAAATGCATTAGGACTCCTTTCCCTTTGCCCTTCTACAACATCCTCCAACCTCTATTTGTAATTGTTTTTCATGACAACAAATCACCATAATTTGGAGAACTCTGTTGCCATGTGTAAAATCAACAAAATTAGTGGAAGATAGCAAATGATCACTTTTGTTTTTCCACCTTGGTCAAATGACTGTCAAGCATTGTTTTTCCTTACAGGTTGTGAATCTATTCCGTATCAGTGTTATCTAAGTTTGAAGGCTGAGTTTACAAAATACAGAAGTGTCCAGTTTAATCCCACATGTCCCTCTCTTCCTTTGTTGGGTTATGTTGACTGAGCAACCTTGGGGGTTTCCCTTTGTTCTTTTAATCGTGCCTCCATTTCTCCAGTAACTTCCAAACTTGAGGCCAAGGTATTCTAACCTTTGCAGCCTATGGCCATGGGTTCTGTGAAGTACAATCTGAGAACATATAAAACCCCACGTTTGGGTACCACTTATAAAACCTGTTGTCTTCTTCTGGAGACTTTGTGACTATAGATGGTCCTAACTTTGGGTTTCGAAAGTTGAATGACATGTTGTGACAAGGAGAGGCAGCAGGTTTTTAAAATTTATTTTTATTTATTTGCTGGATTTACATAACCGCCCTTTTCGCCTAAGTGACCCAGAGTGGCTTGAAAACGTCAGTTACAACCTATACCCAATGCTAATTAAAACTAAATACTATAAAACTATCTGAAGTTTAGATAAGATTAGACTGAACTTAAAATAAAAAGTCAAAAATTCTCCTTCCTTTGTACTCACCACATACCACATGTTAGATTGTAGACATACCATTCTGAACATTTTGTGGAACTCACAGAGCTTTAAACCCACCTAAGTCTCCATATAGGGAGGTGGTCTTACTGTTGTTTCTGCTCAGAGTGCTGTGTGCCAACCATTTCCTTTACAGTGAAAGAGAAAAAGTAGCCTTTGCTATCCTGTCTGGAGCATTTGAGGTGTTCTAGAAATGGACAGCTTCCCCAGGGATCTCTCTTTTCAGTATCATCACAGTGATACTGCTGAGCTAAGGCATATCCATTTCATTTATATTTGTTTCCTAATTAACACAATCTTAGATACAAGTCATTTAAACTTATTTGTCATATGGAAAATACTGTTAAGTAGAGCTCAAATGTGTATGGAAAATGAACAGTGTACGATCAAATGCAGATATAAATAGTGCTGACATGGAATTAATGTTGGCAATTATTCCATGGTACTGGAATTTCAATGAAGAATTCAGGCTTTGTGACACAAGATTTAAATGTATCCAGCAAGACTAACCTGGATTTGTCTGGCAAAATTTCACACGGAATGGTGAATGTGCTTATAATAATTGGAGCAGATCAGATAAACCATATTCATATTTCATTTTAATGCTGCAGTGTGGAGTTTCTCCATTCTGTGATAAGGGGAAGAGGGGGCGGCTGAGTGGAACAATAAGGCTGTTTTAAATGTGTAATAGTTGAAAACAATCTGTAAAGTTTGTTCAGGTAAATAGGAACATGTTGTCAATGGTCATGTTTTGACCTTTGAGTTCTAATTTTGTTTCTGTGACATACCTTTTGTTTTTGTTTTACCTTTTGTTACACAGAGTACTGGCTGGGAGGTAGGTAATGTTCTAGTTAGTAACGAACACTAATAGATTGATTTGATTACTCCTGCCAATGCTTTGCCCATATGTGCTAGTTGTGGGTATTTCTGTTGCTGACTGCTATTGACATGAGTTAATTAACCAACAAAAACATAAGAAAAAGTGTTGTGGTCATTTTGGACAATTTAGGTAGTGCATGAATGCCTCTTTATTATGACACTAATGAGGTTCTTTGGTGAATGAGCCACTTTTTACCCATCACTGTTATTTTTATATTCCATTTCTCATCAATATTGACACAAAATGCCGTCTCTTCTTACCATGTTTTCACCCCCAACACAGGGGTCGATTTAAATTCTAACATTCACAGACACTGAATCCAAAAACTGTTTCTTTTTACAAAGATGTTCACTCATAACTGTAGTGTTTAGAAAATATAAGTACTGCTCTATTAAGGGAAGTTTTGAGGAAGAGTGAAATTAATAGCCCAGTTCCAAAATCCCTGGGAATTAGGTCATGGATTTCAATGGCCATTCAGTAGACTCCATTGTTTTGATTCTGTGCTGTATGTAATTTGAGATCCTTGTTGCAATTTTCAGATAATCTAAAACATTTAGCTCAAGTATACATCTGACTCTGAGCCACAGTGTGTACTCCAGTCCCTAGTAGGAGCATTTTGCCAAGGCTCCAATATTAGGTGCAAGCCATTAATGCTTCAAGCTTTGGATTGCATAGGAATCCTGAAAGTGACGTTTGCCACTTTCAGATAATCAAGATCTTATCTTAATAAACCAAGATATGCATGGCCTTCAGGTATTTGCATATGGCTAATCCACCCTTTGTGTGAACAGCAAAACAAATCAGGACATCTTTGGTATGAAACTATAGCCAAAGCTGCCCCAAACCAGAATAAGAATCTGTGGTTTAAAGTTGACATCCATATCATGATCTGTTTGGAAGCCATTAACTATTGAGTTGGTTGCTACAAGAAACTAAGGCGGTTGGTTTCTCACTTGTTCATTTGTTTGTGCATATCTAGGCTTGTTATGCTTGGATCTTGTGTGTGTTAAACATCCACCCAAATACTCAAAACTAGATGTGGACCTTTGGCCATTTCTGATTTTGTTTTTTCTCCCTGTATTTTTGGTGAACCAAACAACTTCAGGAAGATTCCCTGGTCACAAAATGAGCCACAGAGCTGCCAAGGTTCCCCTCCCTTGTTTTAAAAATAATGTGCATATGGAATTGATTACTTGTAGAGCATGATATGCCCTAGCAGACATTTAACTTCTTTCATGTTGAAGGGCACCTTCGATTTTGGCGTGTGGTGCCATCTACTCCCATAGTGTTGTAAGTTTTTTGTTCTTCCTAACTATTGAGAAGGAAGTACAGATAACGTTAAAACCTGGTTCCACAAGTCTTGGTGTTATCCGATTTTTAGTGTTATCCAATGCATGTTAAAATCCTATGGGATCCATAGAGATACATTGTAACCACACAGGCTTTAGCGGTTGTTATCCAATGCATCCCATAGGATCTTAATGTTATCCGATGCAATTCTCCCCCCCCCCCAGATTGCTTAATGTTATGCGATTTTAGTGTTATTCGATACTAATGTTATATGAGGTATTACTGTACAGTAATTCCTCAGATAATGCTAAAATCGCATAACGTTAAGTAACCGGGGGGGAGAGAATTGCATCGAATAACGTTAAAGTCCTATGGCATGCATCAGATAACAACCACTAAAGCCTGTGCGGTTACAATGTATCTCTATGGAGCTTTAACGTTATCTGATCCATCCCATAGGATTTTAACATGGATCAGATAACACTAAAAATCGGATAACACCAAGACTTGTGGAACCAAGTTTTAGTGTTATCCGAGGTTTTACTGTATGTACAAGTCCTCAAAGATGTCAGGCTCCAGAAAACTATGTGTTAGAAGTGGCTCACATGTCACAGTTTGGTGAGGCTGTTGAATCTTCGGAGTTGACTAATCCCTAAAATAATTCCCAACTTGGCTTGGCTAAAGATTGGACAGAATGCCTTTGTAAAAATCATGTCTGATAACAGTTCCACTAACTCTCCACCTCTGGCCCTGCTTTTATTTACCTGGCTGCGAGTGTGTTTCCTAGGAAGTATAGGACTTGAGTACTTCACTTTGCACAGTTCCATTTCCTCCTGAGTTGCATGCCTTGCGGGTAGCTCTGAAAAATCCCAGCCTTTGAGAACTTTGATTAGTGCCTAATCTTGTCTTAAAAGCAAAAGAACACTTAATTTTTGTAGCATTATATTAGCAATAGCAATTACACCTATATATACTCTGGGTGGTTCACAAGGTAATCAGCATTTTGCCCCAAACATGCTGGGTACTCCTTTTACCAACCTTGGAAGGCTGAAAGGCTGAGTCAACCTTGAGGCCCATTAGGATCCCACAACTTCAATAGTTTTGGCTGCAGTACACCACCAGGGCTCTTAGCCATTCAGAAACATCTATGTTTCTTACGTGGCTGTTCATGTTGTGGGTCAGTTGTCAACTCAGTTGACTTTTAACCTTGTACTAAGACACAAGGCCAAAATCAAAAATAGTCGAGTTTGAACCCTTACATTTGTCTTGCCATGCTAAACATCTCTGCTTTCTTCCTTCCCCCTAAGAATTTTTAATGTTTATTTTGGTGCCTTCTGCTACTTCAGAAGCACTTGAGTCCCATGAAAATTAGAAGTGCTAAAACACACTAATAAATAAATAGGAGCTATTGATTTCAGTGAAACATGAGCATTTCTGAGTTTTTAAACTTGTCCTTAATATGCAACAATAAAAGCTCGGTCTTCAACAAAAGAAAAATCATAGCAATATGTTTTTCATGAAGATGTATTTTGAAAGAGATTTTAAGAATTGGTGCTATTTGAAAAACATGTCATGCTCTTTTTTGGTTTTAGTATATAGGATTAATTTCCCATTCACACCTGTAAAATCTGCTTTGCAAGTGATGATAATCTGCTTTTAATTTTTTTTCTGGCCCATTTTATGTTTTCCTCAGTCTTACTATAGCCCCTGCTTCTTTCTCCAGAGCTGTACTTAAGAATTAAAAATTGAAGTACAGATTGAAACATGGTTGCAGCTGGTTCAGATTTTTCTATAACTGCTCTGCCAGGAAGTATTAATTCAGACACATTAATTTTTCCTCAAAAATAAATGAATTGCTCTTTTTAGTATGATATCGTCAAACAAATATAGCCCTTTAAGCCAGGGGTTCTAAACCTTTTCAAGCCATGGGCCAGACCACACACCTCCGACAGCTGAACTGGCTGGACTGGTGGTTCCCCTACCATAAACACCGCCGTAAAACACATCTGCGGCTGCCGTAAACTCATTTACAACAGCTGTGGGTGCATTTATGACTTGTAAATGCATCTTCTTCCACTTCCAGTGGTGGTGGTGACGATGACACAGGCCACCTGAAATGGTGCTGAGGCCAGGTCTATCCTGCACGCCGTAGGTTGAGAACCCCTGCTTGAAGCTGTACATTTGGACCATAAGGAGAAATTGATATCCTTTTTGGTACAATTGTCATGAGAAATGAAAACCATCTAGACCCTTTTCTGCCCAGTGAAGTAATGCCTGTACTATTTGGTTGACTCTGTCTATTCCAAACACAATGACCTACATTCTGTTGTTTATTCCAGCTAGAGTAGACCACTGAAGATTGGTTTAATGGCGAATCAGTAATAACATAAAATCTATTGAATTAATTGATTTACTCTAGTTGGGGCTACTGGTAGGATTCTGGTCCATATTTTCTTGGTGGTGAGATTGGCACAGTCCATAGCATAAGAGGCAACAATTTCACAAAGACAGTTGATGATTAGTTACCAGGTAACAAGAAGACAACATGTGAGCATCTTTTCTAATCTATGTGTGTGATGCTAAATCGACCCCTGAAGTGTATCACATCATCAGCTACAATTTTAACCATCATTCAGTCATGTTTTATTGCATGGTCAAACACACCCATGGTTTATGTTCTTCTCCACTGCTTTGCACTTGATGTTTCCTCTTGCTGGACATCTTCCTATATGTGGCCTTTAATACCCATTGCATGCCTTTGATCCAGTTCCTAATTTTTAAATTACTTTTTGTTTATTTGTTTTTTTGCTGGCAAATGCTGCTTATTTGTTTTGGATTTTCCCTAATTGAAATACTTTCTGTTTTCTCCTCTATTGCCCTGGTTGCTGATCCTCCTCCCCACTTTTACTGTTGTCTGTTGTGGTAAGTTCCTACTAAGTTGTTGGTGATTTTTTTAACACCATGGCATCCTCCAATAATTTCATTTTACCAAAGACTCGTGCCAGCTCAGGGGTTTATAAAATGCCACATAAATTCACGGCAAATGAGCTTCTATGAAAAAGCTTATGAAATAATTCCATAAGTTGGTCCATTAACAGTTGTAGGTTAACTTTTTCTTCCTCGTGGCAAAGATAATGGCCTTCAATTCAGATCTTATGAATTCAGATTTTGGATTAGTCAGAAAACATAAATAATTACAATGAAAATCTCAGTATGATGGATTCTTTGTTTAGGCCAGGGGTGCCCAAACTATGGCCCTGGGGCCAGATCTGGCCCCTGACACCAATTCATCTGGCCCGCAAAGCCCTCGTTGCTTCCAGAAGGGGAAGTAAAACGTGCCTATGGGCACGTTTTACTTCTGCTTCCGGGAGCGATGAGGGCTTTGCAGGCTGGATGAATTGGCATCAGGGCCAGATTCAGACCCCCAGGCCATAGTGACCAGCCCCTTGAACCACATGACCGGCTCATGGCCCAAAATTTTTGGGCACCCCTGGTTTAGGCAATCTCTTAGGTAAGAGTTGGAACTTTCCATAAAGGCCTTTCCCCCTCCTTTTGATAGAAAGAAGACCAAATTTGGCAGCCATTTTTGTTACTTGGCTACATAAATCCATCTGGCATAGCCTTTGGTTCACGTGAAGGAGGAGCCTCTTAAAATCTTATGCCCAGCAAATGTTTACCATGCATAACAACATATTATGTACCCTTCATAAGTCATGATGGCTGTTATATCTGCTCTGCCAGTTAATGACTCTTCAGCGTTCACCTTCATTCTCTTTGCCTCCCAAGGACCTATTATTTTGCTTAAAATAATAGATGTAAATGCTTTATAATAACTTTCTATTTCATAACTGCATTTTAGCATCTCTCAGAAACAAAGACCATGGAGTATTAGTTTATTTTGTTTGCTTGAAAACAAGGGTTTAATTTCTGTGAAAACCTTTGGTCAAAGTTTTAGAGCTTTCATATATTCCGAACTCACTTGGAACAATAACATGATGTTATATGATGTTATTGAAGTCTTTTTTTTTTTTGCTTGTTAGTAGAACTTTGTGTTTTAATTCATGTGTTGCACACTTTCCAGCATGCTCTGGGTCAGCATTCACTAAAATCTTCCTAGCATTGATCCATCAAAACATTCCCACTTACCTACCCTCCCACTAAGTGGAAGCTATATGGAAAGACCCTTTATTTTGTACACCATCTCCTAATTTGTCTCAGGTGACCATTGTTAAAGCATTACTATATTCTATGTGAAACTCTTGTCGTTCATACTGTTTCTCTATATAGCAACAAACATTTCCCTAAGGGTTTCGTGGAGATTCTAAAATTATTGAACCTATTTATGACAATTTGCAGATAATGGGCAAAATCCTGTTTCTTAGCTTAGTAAATTGCACTAACGTAGGGCCGTTGAGTGGAATTGGTGAATCAACTTCTTCATGAGCACCATTTATTCAAATGACCCTACTCTAACTGTGAAGTACTTTAGCACAGTTAGTCACAATTAGAGTAGAACCATTTGAATCATGGAACAGATTCAGTTAATAGGCCTATTCTAATGCAACTTACTACATTAAGCAACAGGGTTTTGGACACTGATGCATAAGAAAACCAAACTATAGAAGGTCTATTTTGCATACAAGTGGGGTGAATATATGTTTGAATGTATTGTTCAGGTACGATTATATGCACAGTTGTTACATTAGATAAGGGGTTCCCAACCTGAGGCCCATGGGCCAGATCCAGCCTACATGTGGCCCCCACCCCTCAGAGGGTATTTGAGAAACAAAATGACTGTCCCTTTGAAGCTGTTGGGACAAAATGGCCACCCCCATCTTGCAGGCAGAGCAGAATGTCCATCTGCCCCTCAAAGCTGACTGAGAAAGTGTGACCCAACCCCCAGCTTCAAAAGGTTGGGAACCCCTGCATTAAATGGTGTTCCTCAAAATACAAATCCTGGAAGCTTTGACCATTGGTTGTGTCAGATAAAGCTTCTTGGAATTGTAGTCGAAGAACAAATGGGACCTTAGATATAGGACTCCCTGTCTTACAGATTGTACTTCTTCTGAAAAAGAAAGTAGCAGGCAATTTTGGCTCTCCAAATGTTTTAGACTCCAACTCCCATCCACAACTCTGCATTAACTGTGCTGGCTAGGGCTGATTGGAATTGCAGAAAAAATGCCTCTGAGTAGACATTGAATGTGAGTCTAAAATTAACATACTACAATGTTAGCAGTAGATGTTGGCTTGCTGTTAGCCAGCCCTACCATTTGGCAAAGTGAGGCTGTTGCCTTAGACGTCGATGCAGTGTGGTTGGAAACTTTGCTGCCTCCTGCCAGCATGATCCATGTTGCTCTAGAGAGCCACTGTGGCTCTGCATTGCCCCTCCAGAGGCAGCCATGTCTAAATCTGTGGTGGCAAACCTTGGCACTCCAGGTGTTCTGAAACTTCAATTCTCAGAATCCCTGGTCAGCAGGAGTGCTGACTTGGGCTTCTGGTAATTGAAGTCAAAGAACATCTGGAGTGCAAGGTTTGCCATCAGAACTGTAGCAGTAGCTGCAGTTTCTCCTTTCCTAAAAGGAAGATACAGAGGCATTAGAGCAGGGGTTCCCAAACTTTTTGTGCTGTGGGCCTGACCATGCCCCCCAGACAGCTGAGTGGGCCAATCACATGGTTCCTCCCAACATAAACGCTGCCATAAAATATATCCGCGGCTGTCACAAACGCATTTATGGCAGCCATGGGTGCATTTATGGCAGTGTTTATGGCAGTCACGGGTGCGTTTACACATGCATGGTGTGTTTTACGGCTTTTGCAAACATGCTCACTTCTGCTTCCAGTGGCGGTGAGGGTGGTGAAGGGTCACATGGCTGGCCTGTGGCCTGTAGTTTGGCCACCCCTGCATTAGAGGCTTGAATGAGCATAGGGCTTTTTAAAGGTGTTAACTCTCACCAAGGACCCTGGACAGGCAAAGGGTCAGAGTCCCTAAATGTAAGATCAACATGCTCAAGTGGGGGCTGCTGGCAGACAACACACTGCGTGAATGTGGACAGATACAAAATCCGGCTTGTTTACTGGTCTGCCGATTACGGAGACATGTACCAATGAAGACTTATTTTCACAAACAACAAAGCTAAGAAAGTGGCTTCATTTTGGCAGTGCAAAGTTTGATCTGGTCACAAAAGAAGAGTCCAAGGAGTGTGTTTGTGTTGCGTATCATCAAGTCCATTCCAACATGTGGTGGTCGTAGTAGGGTTTTCCAAAGTATGTGAGATGTTTCAGGGACATTTTTATCAGTGCCACCCATCTGTGAGCTTCCATTGTCAAGTGGGAAATTGAGCCTAGATCTCTTTGGGCTCAAATCCCACACCCTGTCTGCTCCACTCCACTAGCACTCTACCAAGAAAAAGCCAACCAACATCTGAAAGGGAAGAGGAGTTGTCAGAATGAGGCAACAATATATAACTGTGCACACGTGTCCCTTTGAGAAGGATGAAGATGAGACACAGGCTGGCTTGGCTGTACTACAGAGCTGGTGTCTTCTTCAATAGCTGCCTGTGAAGGTCCACAGAGTCAAGTCTTTAGGGAGGGGGGTGGTTAGTAGTTCCCTTTTTTCATAGAGCCTGATTGTGAAAATCCTCATTGAAGAAGGCTTCAGCTCTATGCAGTACAACATCCTCCATCTTGTCTTCCTCCTGCCCACAAGTAGGGGTGGAGAGTATGGTGTAGCTAGATGCTCTCAGCCCTTGTCACCACCAGCTTCTCTTCCTTTTCAGGTTTGGGATGGCAAAACGTCTTCCTTGGCAGTGGCAGCTGCCTCTTTAAGTAGCAGTTCAAACATCTCTGATACCTCCACATCTTTCTTCTCAGGGCTTAAGGGGCAGCACAGCTCTACCCACAGCCTTTTCAACAAGGATAAACAGGGTGGGATTCTGGTGAACTTTTGCCACCTATCTTGGCAGTTTTGGGAACAAGAAAACTATCACTCCCAGGAAAATATATGGGAATAGGATCTAAGCTCACTGCAGATGGTGATTGCAGCCATGAAATAAAAAGGCAACTGATTCTTGGGAGACAAGCTATGAGAAACCTGGGGAACATAGTGAAAAGTAGAGCCATCACCTTGCAAACAAAAGTTCACATTGTCAAAGCAATGGTATTCCCTGTGGCAATGTATGGTTGTGAGAGCTGGCCCATTAGAAAAGTTGAGCTCAGAAGAATAGATGCCTTTGAAATGTGGTGTTGGAGGAGAGTTTTGAGACTCCCCTGGACAGTGAGGAGAACAAATAGGTCAATCTTAGAAGAAATCAACCCTGACTGCTCCTTGGAAGGTCAAATAGTAAAAATGAAGCTAAAGTACTTTGGTCATCAAATGAGAAGAGAGGATTCATTTGAGAATGCCTTGATGCTGGGAAGGGATGAGGGCAAAAGAAGAAGGGATGGCAGAAAATGAGATGGTTAGATGTTATTATGGATGCAATGGGCACAGAGTTGGACGGGTTGAGGAGAATGGTGGAGGATAGGGGTGCCTGGCATGTGACAGTCCATGGGGTCGCAGGGAGTCAGAATCAACTGTGCGACTGAACAACAATAAATTTCTCTTCCTCTTCTAGCATGAATGCCCACCTCCGCCATGGCATGATGTTGAGGAGCAGTCCTACATTTTGCTTCCTACTTTTTAATGCCAAACATGTTGTGAGCTACTTGCTAAGTTATCATTTGCCCTCAAATCCTTTTAGTGACTCTTGTTTCTAATGTAAAGGGGAAACAGCCACTGTAACTCACTTGAGTAAACTGTTAGCTTGGTTAATGTTAGTTTGAGTGGACCTTTTGGTGCCACTGCATTGTGCAAAATATAGGCTGGTTGAAATGAGAGACAACTACTCCTGCATTTCTTTGCAATCTTTTGGCATTTGATTAAGACCCTGACTCCCAGCAGTTGTCACTATTTGCCTAGGTAGTGCAAGGCACTTAAACACAGACATTTCATGCTCATCTGGGCTACCCTATAAACTTGTTCCAATTTTGGCTTGTTATGACAACAGAGACTTTGCTCATGGCCATAGTAACTTATCTGTTATTGGAGGCTGTTAGACTATATCAACACTTTATTGAATACTATTGAGCATGAGGACTAGGAGGCTTTATTGGAATGGTCTGGAAGGTATTCAGAAGACTTCTTTTTATTAGCCCTGGCTAAGAGAATGGTGGAGAAGAGTGACACAAGATCACCACTGTGTAGAATATTAAATAAATTACTACTTTCCAAATTTCTGTCATAAATTGATAGCCTCAGCGGTTAAAAACAAACAACTAGATTCATCCCTAGTGATTCATCCCTGCAATAAACAAACAAGGAATTCTTTATGTATCACAAACAGCAGACATCTTTGGTCATAATTCATTTTGAAGTGGTTTGGTAACACCACAATCATATTTTTAATAGAAAACTATCCAACTGACTTCTTAACGTTGAGAAACGATTTGAGATGCCCTAAGTGGCTTCCTATGTGTGTATTTTTGGAACTTTCCGCCCATCCTTAACATTATTGTAGAGAGCAAAATTCTTCTTATCAGCTCTATTGATGTCTTGGTGTTCGATGCAAACTTGCCTGTCTCACTCTCAGTTTTTGTCTTCTCAAGACAGGTTTCATTCCATTTGTGAACTAAGATCCAGCAGAGGCTTTCCATTGCAGTGCAACTATGTCCCTGGTTCCTCCTGCGGCTGCTGTTTTAGAGGGTTGAGGGAGGAGATTATATAGAGCGGCAGGTAAAGGCAGTGCTAATGGCTTCAGTGGAAAGGGAGGATTGGAGAAAATAGCCACCCCACCTACTTCCCCAGGCCCAGCAGAACTTCGCCGAACACAAATCTGGCTTCAAGTGAATTGTGTTTGGATTTCAAGGCTATGTATCTGATGATCCACAACACGGACATTTCCCCTCCACCCAAGCTTGAGTGTTTTTCATCAATGCCATTTCTCTTAAGACTAGAACTGGAAACTAGTTGTTGGCTTGGCTTAACTCTTGTATGCCTCTTCTCTTTCTCTCTTTTCTGTTAAACATCTTTTGCAACAAGTTACTGGCCCAGAAGCATCAGGATAGGGTGGGATGCAAAGTTCAACAGAAAAAAAAAACAGATTTTAAAAGGGGGGAAAGTGATATACTGATTACTGGAACATAAACTGTGCCATGAGAGTCAAGGTGAACATTTAGAGTCATTTCCTCAACTATGTTTGCATGCAGAGTGAATTATTTTGCTTTTGCTTTGGAGAAGAAAGCTTTTAGGTTTGGTGGCTTTCATGTCAAAGTACTTGCTCTCTAGCTTTCATTTATATTTTATCTTCCATTAAAAGTGCTTTCCAGGGTTTGTTTGTATTTTGGCATAAATGTTTGGTGTTTTCAGTGTGTGGAGTTCACTTCTGATCTGAATGAAAACACTCAGCTGGAACTCAGTGAAGGAGCAGCTCTGTATCCATCATAAGGCAGTTTAAGACTATGATTTGCCTCAAAAAGCATGTGTTCAGAATTTCCTATTTGTTTTACATTCCTGTGAAATCAGATCCTATATGAAAGCAGAAGCTTGGTGGGCATATAACTTCCAATTCCACTTGAAAGCACAAGTGGGAGATGGATCTATGTGTCTTACATGCTTCAAATTATAAATTAGAATGAATGCCAAAACAACAAAACACCATTCTGAAATGTGGGAACAATCCATATAAATGCATGAGTGTCTTGTGATGCCAGATCTCCTTTGCAGCAAAGGCATGGCAAATTTTTCTTGCTGGAGGTACAAATGACCCTGCTGGTAATGACATTTTATGGTTGCAGACACCAGATGACTTGAGTGGTTGTGGCTACAGGAAACTGATGATAAGTTTGAAACCTCATTCCACATTTTCACCTCTACTAGTAAATTAAGTAATATAAACAATTGTGGAATTGTCATGGCATTTGCCCGGTTAATTTGGCCACAGATAGAGATTAAATCATCAGTGGGGACATGTGATATAAAGTGATGGTACAATGCGATATAGTATGAACCAAGGCATCTTCTCTAGCCTTTTGAGTCAGGATATCGGCCATTTTTTAAAATTCGGAAGTTACAAAGAACAGTGAATAGAAATTATTACACATTCATGTTACCTCAGTTTTCTTCTCTAAGGTCAACGTAGTTTATGCCACAAGGCTTCAGATCTATAGGTAGCAAGCAAACAGATGGCTCTACAGACTTGTCAAGGCATATAGGAGTAGACCTAACAAGCAATGCAAGGAAATTTGGAAATACAAGCCCATTCTACGTTAGTATTAAATGCAGGCTGCTCACTGATGTCAGAAAAAGAAAGCAGCTTCTTCTGTAAGCTTCCCTGTCAGGTTTTGTCAGCCATTGCATTTCAAATACAGGCTAGTAAAAGTTGTCCTTCCTATGCAGAGCTGAGCCACTGAATTTTCTCCCACTGCATGACTGAAGGTAATTGTTTCATAAATCTCATAAGTGTACAGTTAATTTTTTTTCATTTAAATGCTGTAATTTGTTTTTAATTAACTTTAGTCTTTCTGGTTGTTTTAATTTTTGCATGGCATTGTGTTTTAAATTGTGGATTTATTCATTTTTTTTTTAAAAAAAAATACAACTTACAGGTGAACTGAGTTGAAAAGCTATTTGTCTTTATGCACCTAGGATGGTAAGCGGATGTTTGGCACATACTTCCGTGTCGGTTTTTATGGGACTAAACTTGGAGACTTGGATGAACAAGAGTTTGTTTACAAGGAACCTGCAATAACAAAACTGGCTGAGATTTCTCATCGATTAGAGGTGAGTTGACACCGTCAAACTTAAATTGTTGACCTACAACCATGATGGCAAACCTTGGCACTCCCAGGTGTCCTTGAACTTTAATTCCCAGATGACTTGGGCTTCTGGTAATTGAAGTCCAAGAACACCTGGAATGTCAAGGTTCACCATCACAGACTTACAACAAAAGTAGGTAAAGTACAGTCCCTGTGGGTTCATTTTTTTTGCAGCATCACTGAGAAACCCTGAAGCCCTCCCAGGACAGCCAAAGCAAAAAGTTTTAAAAGGGTTTTTAAAAACAACAACTCTCTTTCCTGAAGGCCTCTGGAGGTTGCATTTTTTGCTTTTTGATGACCAAGAAAACCCAACAATCAAGGCTTGGAAATACCTATCTGGGCAATTTTGGTTTTATTTTGTTTTTTCCAGTGTTGTTGGGCAGTCTGTGTTAGGCCTAGGGGGAAAAATTTGGCCTCCGGCCTCAGAATTGTGCTCCCTGGACTATGGATGCAGAAATATATATAAGGACCCTGTCTATGCTTGGGTTCAGCCAGGTTCTTTCTTAATCACCAACCTCAGGTTTGCAAACTTTCAGAGCTTTTCTGAAGCACAGCCTTGTCTATAAAAATTGCAGTATACATTGATATAATACAGTCATATTCAATGGAATGAAGACAGCAAGGGCTCTTCAAAGCTAAGGAACAGACTTTGTTGGTCTAGAACTCTCAGAATGCCCTAGCTAGATTTCTCCAAGCCCTACTCCGCCTACACTGTAAAGAGGCGCACATAAGGCTGACATTTCCCATCGTTGAAAAGCATTTGAAGATGAGTCACATTTTACCTCCTTTTAAAAAACTACTATGATGTATGTGCAGATTTATTTGCAGTATGTCAGGAGAAGCAACGTGTAGAGAACTGTAACAACTGCAGTTTTTTTGTACTCATTTGTTTATTTTTGCATACCTCATAACATTTTTTTCTTCCTGAATTAAAAAGCTATGAAAAGAAGTGCAACCTCATTTTATACTGCTGTTCTTTTGCACTCTCAGTTCCTAAAGTGTTGCCTACATTAGCTTCAAATATATCTTATCAATACTGAGTACAGTAATACCTCGCATAACGAATTTAATTTGTTCTGCAAAGCTGCACGCTATGCGAGTTTTTCACTATGCGAGTCAGACTCGCATAGCGAAAATCCCTATGGAAAAACTTGCATAACGAGCTTTTTAAGGGGAAAAACTCGCATAGCAAATTTTTTTAACGCGAGTTTTCCCCATAGAAATGCTCATTATGCGAGTTTTCTATGGGGAAAGTCCGACTCGCATAGCAAATTTTTTCGCTATGTGAGTCAGACTTGCATAGCAAAAAAAATTTTTTTATGCGAGTTTGCGCCCATAGAAACGCTCACACTTCCATAGGGGAAGTCTGAATCGTATAGCGCAAATTTTCGCTTTGCAAGTTGGACTCGCATAGTGAAAATATTCGTTATGTGATTCAGCTCGCTTTTTGAAAAACCCACTCGTTAAGTGAGACTGGTGGCTGTTCCAGCCCAAAGTTCTCCTTTGCCTTCATTGTGCATGTTTCCTGGAAGAAAAATCCCATGTATGAATTTTTTTGAATAATGATTTCACCAAACTTGGAGGTAACAATGTATTTTTAATATGTAAAAACCTGTGTACTGAGTCTCTCCTCACATATATACCACCAGACACTCAGCTCCTGAATCTTTTTCACCTCCGGCCTTAATCCAGGCAAATTATTTCTCATGTCTCTTTTTTCAGTCTTTTTGGGCTAGTATGCAACTGAATTTTAATATGATTTCACTAAACTTTTGCACCAAACTTTCATTCACATTCTACTTTACAATATCACTGTTTATCATTTTCAGGGATTTTATGGAGAAAGGTTTGGTGAAGATGTTGTTGAAGTTATTAAAGATTCTAACCCAGTTGACAAATGTAAATTAGATGCTAACAAGGTAAGAAAGTAAAGAATAGGTGCCAAGCTAAAACTATATGTTTAGCCTTGTTTGAATGAAGATTCCAGCAGTGCAACCATGTTGACCATAAACAGGGTATTACATTCATACTAGGAGATACCTTTATTAAGGTGTTATTTGGCTAGCGTTACCCCTCTGGAAGGACATTGAGAGATGCCAGTAAATAATTAATGAACTAAGGTAATGCAGCACTTACTTTGTAGACAGCAACGGCCTACCTAATGGCTAACATTCCTCAAAAGGTTTTCTTCACACTTCTCAAGCTTTAAGTATTAAACCATAAACGGCTTTTGTTGTTGTTGTTCAGTCGCACAGTCGATTCCGACCCTCTGCGACCCCATGGACCACTGTCCGCTAGGCACTCCTGTCCTCCACCATCCCCCTCAACTCGCTCAGCTCTGTGCCCATTGTCTCCATGATACCATCTAGCCATCTCATCTTGGGCCGTCCCCTTCTTCTTTTGCCCTCGACCCTTCCAAGCATCAAAGCTTTCTCAAGTGAATCCTCTCTTCTCATTTGATGTCCAAAGTACTTTAGCCTCATCTTTATTATTTGACCTTCTAAGGAACAGTCAGGGATGATTTCTTCTAAGATTGACCTATTTGTTCTCCTCACTGTCCATGGGACTCTCAAAACTCTCCTCCAACACCACATCTCAAAGGCGTCTATTCTTCTGCGTTCAGCTTTCCTAATGGTCCAACTCTCACAACCATACATTGCCACAGGGAATACCATTGCTTTGACTATGCGAATTTTTGTTTTCAGTGTGATGTCTCTACTTTTCAGTATGCTCCCCAGGTTTCTCATCGCTTGCCTCCCAAGAATCAGAAACGGCTAGGTTAAATCTATTGAGAGCAATCACAGTGAACCATGCCGAATGGATGTCTGCCAATTAGTGTGTCCAATCAGGAAAGATTCTGGCTGGACCACCTGGAAATCATGTAGTAGACTTTGATGCAAAGTAGGAAGACCAAAGAATAATCAAGTAGAAATCAGTGTTTTTGTGAATGTGGTGAAATTCAATAAATGCAACATTTGCATGCATACAATTTATGCCCACCAGGGGTACAAAATAAAATCTAAAAATGGCCATGTTAATGGCATTGAAGTAGCCCACTTTTGGTAAAAAAATAATCTAATTGTGCAATGTTCTGATATGAACAAAGAAAGAACCTTTATTTGGTAAATTAAAAAGCCATAGAAGAGTATGCACAGCGAGAACAAATAGGTCAATCTTAGAAGAAATCAAACCTGACTGCTCCTTAGAAGGTCAGATAGTGAAGATGAAGCTAAAGTACTTTGGACATCAAATGAGAAGAGAGGATTTGCTTGAGAAAACCTTGATGCTGGAAAGGGTGGAGGGCAAAAGAAGAAGGGGGTGGCCCAAAATGAGATGGCTAGATGGTATTGTAGACACAATGGTCACAGAGCTGAGCGAGTTGAGGAGGATGGTAGAGGACAGAAGTGCCTGGCGGACAATGGTCCATGGGGTCGCAAAGGGTCGGAATCGACTGTGCGACTGAACAACAAAAAAGAAGAGCATGCAAACTTTCAAGGTCACTGATCTCTTTCTCCAGGGAAGATGTGACAAAAGTAATGAGAGGTGGGGGAGGGAAAGGTTGGGATTTTAGGGTTTATAGCAGGAGTGCCCAAACTTTTTGGGCTGCGGGCTGGTCACATGGTTCAGGGGGCCAGTCACTTTGGCCCATCGGCCGGATCAGCCCCTGATGCCAGTTCATCTGACCTGCGAAGCCCTCGGTGCTCCCAGCAGCGGAAGTAAAACGCGCCCATATGGGCGCGTTTTACTTCCGCTTCCAGGAGCGACGAGGGCTTTGTGGGCCAGATGAATTGGCATCCAGGGCCTGATCCAGCCCATGGGCCCCCCTGCTTTATACTCTTAAGATGGAAAAGATAAGAAAGGCTATGTACACAATCAAATTGATTCCTCGGGTAATGGGTTGATGTAACATTTTAACCAGCGTAGGCTAAAGTGGGACTTGCTGTGAGTAGGAAGATGAGAATTGACTTGCTGTGAGTAGGAAGATGAGAAAAGTTTGGTCCCAGAGAAAATGTAAGAGTTTTTTCCTCATCCTAATTGGTTTTTATTGGCTCAGGAGCCTGTGGATTCAGAGCACATGTAGGCAAAGTTTACCTTAATATTTAGATTCTATATTATGAGAAGGAGATGAATAATATCCAGAATCGGTGGCTTTGTCTATCAGAGCAAAAGGTTGAACAAAATCCCCATCTATGTTAAATAGAAGCTATTCTTTCTCCAGTGCAGAGGCCATTATGAAAGTGTTAATTTGGGATCCACAAAGCCATTAAAAAGCAGAAGTATCATTGTGTCCTAATTAGTGGCTTTTAGTGATTTGCTAAATTTTACAGACAGCTTTTATTGGGTGTTCATTATGATTTAGCATATTTTTATTTGTCCCTTTCTCTGTCTCAGGCATACATACAAATAACTTACGTAGAACCTTACTTTGACACATATGAAATGAAGGATAGGATAACCTATTTTGACAAAAACTACAACCTCCGACGATTCATGTATTGTACGCCTTTCACACTGGATGGCAGAGCTCATGGTGAACTGCATGAACAATTCAAGAGGAAGACAATCTTAACAACATCACATGCTTTCCCTTACATCAAAACCAGGATAAATGTTATTCACAAGGAGGAGGTGAGCCTTTTGTATCTGTTTTACTGTAAATATAAAAGAAGAAGCTACTGGAAATAGAGGAGTACAGTAATACCTCGGATAACGTTTACCTCGGATAATGCTAAAATCGCATAACGTTAAGTAATCTGGGGAGGAGAATTGGATCGAATAACGTTAAGGTCCTATGGTATGGATTGGATAACAACCGCTAAAGCATGTATGGTTACAATGTATCTCTATCATGGAGCTTTAACGTTA
This sequence comes from Furcifer pardalis, assembly GCA_030440675.1. Taxonomy (NCBI): domain Eukaryota; kingdom Metazoa; phylum Chordata; class Lepidosauria; order Squamata; family Chamaeleonidae; genus Furcifer; species Furcifer pardalis. Next base: position 196,365,656 of record CP126891.1, read on the forward strand.
TCCGATACATCCCATAGGATTTTAACATGCATCGGATAACACTAAAAATCAGATAACACCAAGACTTGTGGAACCAAGTCTTAGCGTTATCCGAGGTATTACTGTACTTTGGTCGTAAAGGTGATGACTTGCAATACAGTTAGATAGGGTTTTTAAAAAAAAAATACAGATGATCTGTTGCAGAAGTTTAGTGCATAAAATACATAGACTTCTCACTGCTTAGTAATGGAGCAAGTCCTAGAATGAGCTCAATGAGAAACTGAAGCAGCAATGGCCATCTGTCCACCTAATACCAACGTTGAAACTGTCTGCTGTAATGTTTCCAAGGCATTCTGCATCTGCACAGTTTCTTTCTTTTAAAGACCAACAGTGCAAATGTACTCAGAAGAAAATCCTACTCAGCTCAACGTGGTAGGAGTGTGAGCAACCATGATAAAAATGCAGAATCATTTGTGTACTATTGTCTCTTCAGATAATTTTGACACCAATTGAAGTTGCCATTGAGGATATGCAGAAAAAAACCCAAGAGTTGGCTTTTGCAACCCATCAAGATCCAGCAGATCCCAAGATGCTCCAGATGGTGCTTCAGGGATCGGTAGGAACAACAGTAAATCAGGTGAGAATATAGAGCTCAAAACCCTGTCAATGTCTTGGTTGCAGAGATGGAGTTCAAATAATTCTGTGCATCACTATGGTATCAGCAGCATTATGTCTCTGTGTATCTGTTGCTTGCAGATGTCCTGCTGATGGACTTCCCATAAGTCACCTGTTAGCCATTGTGGGAATGAAATATTAGAGTGAATGAGCCTTTGGAGTGTTCAAGCATGGTGCTTTTTAGGCTTTTAAGTATAAAAATATGGAATATAAATATCATCAGCCACAACTCGTATCCGAGAATGCATTTTCCCCCCTGAAGCAGGAAAAAAATGCCATTGGTGTGAATTTGTTTAAGGTGGATCCCAGCTTCCCATGAAGTGACCCACATACTATGATCACGGAGCTATCTCCTCCGGCACACATGAAATGAGACATGCAGGATTTAACACCGGGGACTGCAGTGGACTACTGCCGCAGCCTTGAGGATATGGACAAGTTGCGCCTTCACAGCCAGTCCATCTGGCATGGCCTCTTCGCCTCCATGACCATTGGGAATCAGAGTTCCTCCTCCTCTGCTTGTTTTGCCGTTGGGCCCAATATGATGGTTTCCAGTGGTATTTCCTCCACTGAGGGGACCATTAGGTTGAAAATTTAATATGCACCTGAACCCCCTTTCTTCTCACTGCATTGGTAACTACAACACAAATATTCTGGTTTTTTAAAAAGAGTCAATATACCGTATTTGCAGGCTTATAAGACGCATTGGAGTATAAGACGCACTCTGTTTTTCCATTGTATTTTAAAGGGGGGAAGTGCATCTTATACATTGGCAAATGTGGTAACTCTTCTATTCAATGCCCAGGCACTTCTGGTATTATTTTTCAAAAGGTTTTTAACAGCTAAAGAAATGTTGTACTTTATGAAAGCTTCAGTGTTCTTCCTGTGATTCCAATGACAGATACTACAGGGGAAAAGAAACTCAATTTCTTTCTTTCTTCTTAAGGGACCTCTAGAGGTTGCACAGGTTTTCTTGTCTGAAATACCAAACGATCCCAAACTTTTCCGTCACCATAATAAACTACGGCTTTGTTTCAAAGACTTTACAAAAAGGTATAGTGTTTGTTTCCTTTTTTTAACCTGTTTCTCCAAAAACGTTCTTAGTTGATTTGCTACTTATTCCTATGTGTGTGTCTCTAGAGTTACTTGCTCCTTCTTTCTCTCTCAGGCCCCTCTGCGTGCTGCTGTCTTCTTTCAGTTCTGCATCAGTCAGAAAGACCTCCCAAGGGGTTGAATCCAGAGCAGTGCCCAACAAAACTCTAATTGAGCTAAAGCAATTATGGGGACACAGTCTTAGCCATTACTTGTTCTCCTTCTCTTACTGCTGCCAGGCTAGAGATAACGCAGGAGGGTGGAAGGGATCTGGGAGGATCTTATTAATATCTCCTTCTTCCAGAAAGGGGATCTAGTGCATCGTGATGCCTTCCATGAGCTGGAGAAGGCCTCCAGTTCTCAATGTGACCAGTGGCATTTATTAAGCCATACCTGCATTAGTGCTTTCTAGACATACTCTCCATGTCCCATGGACCCTTATATACTTTTGGAACCCTCTATATATGCGGGGGAGGGGGGGGAGTCCTTCTATAAGCAAAGTTCATTCTGTATGCATGTGCATTGAACATTTTTCTGTCATTATTAAAAATAAGTCTGGCAGCCTCTGTGCTTTGTGCTTCTGGTCAAACTTAGATGTTACATAAGGTCAAAGGTTGGCATAAAAGCCAAGATAACTAATTGGCCTATGATGGGGTGGATTAGTTTTATTACTGAATAGCTCTAATTTCCATGGTAACGTGGAGGCATCTCTTCCAAGGAAGTAAAAGGCCAGTGTGTAAAATTCTGTTTTTGACATTACAAGCCAGGGGTTCCTAGCCCATGACGCCATTCCCGCCGGCCCATCACCATCATCCCCGCATCCAGAAGTAGAAGCGGGAGTGTTTGCGTTAGCCGTAAAACATGCCCACACATGCACAAGCACACCCGCGGCTGACTTAATTGCGGGAGTGGGGGCATTTACGTCAGCAGTAAATCTTTCCACTTCTGGGGGTGTGGTCTTCAGCTGTTCTGGGGGTGTGGTCAAGCCCACAGCACAAAAAAGTTTGGCCACTTGTGTTATAGGTAGTTTCATTGATTTTTCACAGAATACGCTTCCAAACTAGCACTATTTAGTGTTATTATCCAAGAAGGTTAAAGATGAGCAAAAGGGAGGCTGGAAAATTACAATTAACCAGCAAAGTAGGTTTTCAACACTTGGTCATTGTCAAAAATGGGATTTCTTGACCTGCCTTTGTAGGTGTGAAGACGCCTTGCGCAAGAACAAGAGTTTGATTGGTCCGGACCAAAAAGAGTATCAGCGAGAGCTTGAAAGAAATTACCACCGTCTCAAGGAAGCGCTGCAGCCTCTGATCAACAGGAAGATCCCCCAGTTGTACAAGGCTGTCCTCCCCACTGCTTGCCACAGGTCCTTCCAGTATTATTTTAACATCTGTCATTAATGGTTGTGGCTGATCTTAATGGCCTGCCGAATAGTAAGAGAATATAGGAAAGCTTCTACCTGTGCCTTAATTAGATATTTCACTCTGTGCATGTCTGAGTGACAGTTAATGGACATCCTCCTTCCCACTAATTGGCTGTGTGTGCAAATTCTTTTTAAAGCCCAAAATTTAACTGTATACTGGTTCTGTGCTAGTTGGTTTCAAACAGCATATGCAGACCTTTGGTGTAGCAGAAATGATTGTGACTCTTGCCATTCACTGCGTAGAAGGTAGTAGCTTATCTCGTTGTTCTTTTTATATCCCCAGAGATTCCTTCAGCAGAATGAGCCTTCGCAAAATGGACCTCTAAGGAGCTAGAAAAAAACGCACTTAAGAGTTTTAAGGTACTGAACAAGCCAAGTGCAGTATTGCCAACGCCTGGACATTTTAAGAAGTTTTATTTGAAAATAAAACTTGGGACTTCGTTTTGGATACCTTGCACACATTTTACTAGCTTCTACAGAAATGTTAAGTGGCCAATTCCCCCCCTTATGATTTGTCAGATTTAGACTTAAAGAAGTTTAGAAAAGGTCATGGTAACCATACATAACGTACTGGTGGGGACTGTCAAACACAAGTGTTTTTTAAGAATATTTTTAATATGTAGAGGTACTCTAAACGCGTCAAACATTATTTATAGCATTCTCTAATGGTAATTTTTTCTTTACTTCATATATTTAATTTATATTAAGAACATTTGGAAATAAGCGTGAACCATTTTAATGTAGTGATTATTTTGATGGTACCATTAAACATTTGAATGTTTACACTTTCATGGTGCATTAGCTTTTCATATTCATCTTTCTTCTTGGGCTGAGATCCTACAGAAAACTGCAAATTTGGTTTTGCCATAAATGTATTGTGTATCTGCCTCCCATTACAGAAAAGGTTTTGGAATCAAACAAGGGAGGTTAAATAGCAGAGCTGCGCCATTCTAGAAGATCCACAGGTAGAGGATACAATACCTTCATATTGTACCTTCATACAATCAGGACCAATGGTTTCTTCTTCACCTTCCTCCTGGAAAATGCTGGAAGCCCAGTAGCCAGGGTAACACTGTGTACAAGTAGAACATTCTCTGCATTTAGTTATACATTTAAAATCACTGAATCACATCCCCTGATGGCATGCATGTTCCAGCAACGGCTGGGCATGTCTGGGCAAGTCAGTGAGCTGACATTAGAAATAGGTATAGAAGGCGAGATGGATCAAGGGCTTGTCTCTAGGGCAAAATCATATTAGATAGTACATCTAGGCCATAGTGAGTCTGTTTTGAGCTAAAGATGAGTAGATGCAGCTGTGTTAATAGAGACAATTTTGTTACATTTGTGGCAAATATACCCTGTGTGATCAATGCAAGAACCTAACCAAGAGGGTGAGATTTGCTTAAGTTCCTGACATCCTAGGTAAAATCACTTCAGATTTGGAATCAGTGCACTTGATTTAGTATAGGACACATGGGTTAGACCAAGCAGCAGACAATCTTTTTTTGTGATGCAGTGAATCAGCCATCAAATGCTCTTTTTTAATCCACTGGAGAATATGTGGCTCTTGTATCTTCTGCCCAGTAGATGAAAAATAATGACACAGGAAAGGGATAAGCGTTCTCTCTCTACATTATTTTGGTATTTAAAAATAATTCGCTGCACACAATATTTAGTAGTTGCCCATTCTGTCTTCAGCACAAATATTGGGAAGCTTTCTATATTTATCACAAACTGATTCTCCTAAGTGTCTTAATGAAATAAAATGGCTTCATCTGTCCTTTTGATAAGAGGCAGTAGGCTTGGAAAGGTCCAAACTTTGCAAATTGTAAAGGCTTTCAATATGCTTAAAAAGGGATCCAGGAAACAGCCTGAAAATAATTGGGCACAGAATAGCAAAGCAATCACACATATACTGCTCCACAGCACTTAATGCACTCTTCGTTCACAAGGTAATTTGCATTTTTCTATAACGTGCTTGGTATTCATTTTACTGACCTTGGAAAGATGGAGGCTGAGTCAACCATGAGCCCTGGTCAGGATCAAACTCACAAATAGCAAACTTGCAGAAAGTGTTAAACAAATGTTAATCATCTTTGCCGCTCCACAAATATGGGAAAGGCAAAAACATGTATGTGTTCAATTCAGTTCAATGTACAAGAGACAGAGTCACAAGACTTTAAAAAATTGATTTCATCCAAATCAGAGCCTATTAAGGCAAAAGTATGATTTTGACACTTTTAATGTATTTACTACAACCAGCAAGGTTTCTTTTATAATAGGCCTGCAAACACATTTGTCACTTTATAACTTTATCTTCTTATGGGTGTATCTAAATGCAATTTATTTTATTATGTGAAACAAAATTGCAGCTTTAGAAAATTGCACCCTGTATATTAAGCACATAGCTGGCTAACTTTAGCACATGCTTTACATTTTTATTTAAAAACGACACCAAATAGTTGTTATCAACAATAAAGCCATCAGTTATTAAAATATAAATAGAAGCTAATGTACCATCATGGGGTGAATATTGAGCCCCCTTTCTCTGGTTTTTTGAGAGAATGAGGAACTATGGGGCAGGGGTTATGCAGCTTTTCAATCTCACCTTGCATACAGAAACATAAGGTGGAAAACTTTGAACAAAGTTTAACTACAAATTGATCCCAGACCAGAATATGAATAACTTTATTTTTTTAAAAAAAATGCTAATATACAAGTATTGTAGTGTATAGTAGTTTTATATGCTACTGTGTTTTTAAGACATAGCTTCAACAAGATATATACACTTTTGCTTTACTAATTACTTTATATAGAATCTAAAAAGTGAATTGTTCACTTTAAAAATGCAACGATAGTTTTAATAAGAGTCAAAATGACTAAAAAATTTAATTCTGTAGCCTCAGAAATGTGATTAGGTGCTCTTCAGTGCCAAATCAATACAAAAATATTGCTTACATAATAATGTAACCTCAGTCTATGATTTTCTTATAAAACAGCAGGTAAGGAGTAGAAGTAGATGATGAAGTAGGGGATAAGAAGTTAAGAAAGTCCTTTTCCTCTATGACTTTCACTTCAGAATCATCAAAAAGTAGCCACTTCCCCTCATACTCTTTCAGTCTCTGCATTATATGCATAATTTTATTTTCTACTCCATTAGAAGTAGCACAAGTTTGCTCACAGTGTTCAATATCCATGACTTGTTTAGTATGGCTGAATTCATGATTTTTAGATTCCGTGACCAGGTTAGCCATCTTCTCAGAATGGACTGTCCTGTTAATGGGCAAATCACAGTTCAACTTGCTTTTTTGTCCTCCAAGAAGCCCAACAGTTTCTGTGTGCTTTTTGTTCAGTCCTTTATTTGGCTGCACATTCCCACCAATTCTAAAGGAAACCTCACCATCATCATAGTCCTCAGTGACAGCTCTTGCTTCTCGTTCATTAAGTGGCTCTGGGGAAATTTTGCAAACAACATCAGTAATGAAAATATCCTGGTCTAATTCTATACTATCAAAATTTGTAATTTTAACAGAGGCTGTGTAGTGTCCACTGCTGATGGTAACGCCGCTGTGCATCACAACAGCAAATAATCCATAGATTTTGTTGCCTGGGTTTATGCTCCAGTCATCCAATGACAGCTTGAGAGGCGTCTGTAAAGGTGTATTTATCTTGGACAGCCCACCATAACAATCAAACCTTTGGGAGAAAAATATTACACAGTTAAACCACCATTTTCCATAGAGGTGTTTAAAAAAGAGATTAAAACAGCTACTGACGTGCTTTCCTGTTTAATAGACCAAATTCTTAAACCTGGTTTTCAAAAGCTGCATTTTTTCCATTCAGTAATAAAGATGGAACAGATTACTATAACCATGGAGCTTAAAGTATGCACCCTTGTTTAGCTGACCAGACATCTCCTTTGTTTTTATTGTCCCAAGTATTATAAAAGGCTGCTTATTTATTTTTGCCAAAAATGGATATCCTACAGATGTTCTGTATTTCAAAAAGATAATCTGTTAAGTATGTAAACCTGCATAAGCATCTCTGCTTTCCAATAAGAAATGAATACAAAGAATGCCACCCAATTTTTCTGTCTTGCGGCCATAAAAGTAATTTAACTCTTCTGTTATGGACCCACTGAATTTTTCCAGCATACTGCTGCTGTAAATAATGTACAACATGACCTCCCGTTTCATTATTACAAGCCCTCTAGTAACTGTTTGGATATTATACAGAACATTCACATAATCTACTGCTGGGAGAAGTTTAGTGGAAATATATAGTCATCCTATTGAATAGTGTAACTTCCACAATGAAAGGGAGCCACTTTGCCTGTATAAGCTTTCTGTACACTTTTGGAAAAGTTTTCTTGGCTTTTCAAATTGCCTCTGGATCAAGACAGGGGCATGAGGCATGAAATGGAATCCACATCAGTTTGAAAATTTGAACTAAAATAGCTACATATTTCTATGCCAGTCTTTACTGATGAGGCAAGATTTCCACTGGTATTCAGGCTGACCTCCAAACTCCATTTATCTTCTGACTGCGCATATCAGCAAATGCCAACAGCCCATATAATCCCATTCCTATTTCATTAAGATGTAAGAAGCTTTTGCACACAATGAATTCAGAAAGTAGAAAAGTGGAAGTTCATGTAAAAGTAGCCAGGCAATCCCAATGTGTTTTTGCTCCCAGAAAGAGAAAAGTATTTTCCCCTACCCTCAGCAGGTGGCAACATACTGGCTATGGTGCAGTAGATTTTTTTGAAAATTAAAATACCATTAAGATATTGATATATTGAGAGGCTGTGGTGAATTAGTGGTTAAGAAACTTGCTTTGTTAGCTTGAAGAAAGGCAAGTCGGCAGTTTGAGACCCAGGTATTGCATGACAGATTGAATGCCCGTCTGTCCCAGCTCCTGCCAACCTAGCAGTTTGAAAGCAAGTAATTGCAAGTAGATCAATAGGGACCACTTCGGTGGGAAAAGATCTTGGGGATGTGAAAAGAGCCTGATTTGGGCGTCCCCTGAGCAGACTTTCTCCAGCAAAAATCCTTTCAACCCAGAATAATTTCTAACACGAAATTATTATTGATAATAAGATATTGTATTATGTGTTGGCAAGGAAGATTCTTGCATTACTGGGAAATACATTAAAGTACTAAAGTATTTTTTGAGAGTCATTGAATGAGATCCTTCATCTTAACTTATTTGTTGAAACTAGAATATGGTTATTTTCTGTAAAGATGCTATGGAAACAAAAAGTGACAGTAAGAAATGGGGGTCTTCCAATTATGATTAAGTTAACAAATAAATTGAGGAGTATAACAGTAACATGCTTGAAAGAGAACACAAATATATTTAGGAACTGCTGAAATATAAGTTACAATAATTGTTTGCTTTAATTATTACTATTTTTCAGGACCGTAACAAATTAGAAATGAAACACTTATTTGAAAAAAGAGGACAGCCCCCCCCCCCCCGGGTTGGTTGCTGTCCCGGACCCAACTCAAATTTGTTGTTGCTTTTTAAAATAATTAGCTTCTCACCCGTTAGTTTGTCTGGGAGTTCATGGGGTCTCCATTAGTGATGTAACAAGTTCATAAAACTGTCATTATCATTGCCTAAACCAGAGATAGTGAACCTTTTATAGACCACGTACCCAAACTGCAACCCAAAACCCACTTATTTATCGCAAAGTGCCAACACGGCAACAGGGGAGGGAGGAAGCACTCCCATTGGCCTGCTGGGCAGGGGGGCGGGGTAAACTCTGTGCTGGGGGACAGATATAGCACTCCCATTGGGCTGCTGGGCAGAGGGGCACAGGTGCCCACAGAGAGGGCTTTGAGTGCCACAGGTTCACCATCAGTGGCCTAAACCATTTTTGTCTTTCAGCGAACATCCATACAATTTTAGCCTGTTCACTTGTAGCATAAAATACTCCTCTGTTTGTTGTTCAGTCGCACAGTCGATTCCGACCCTCTGCGACCCCATGGACCATTGCCCGCCAGGCACTCCTGTTCTCCACCATCGTCCTCAACGCGCTGAGCTCTGTGCCCATTGTCTCCACAATACCATCCAACCATCTCATTTTTGGCCGCCCCCTTTTTCTTTTGCCCTCCACCTTTCCCAGCATCAAGGCTTTCTCAAGCGAATCCTCTCTTCTCATTTGATGTCCAAAGTACCTTAGCTTCATCTTTACAATTTGACTTTTTAAGGAGCATTCTGGGTTAATTTCTTCTAAGATTGATTTATTTGTTCTCCTTGCTGTCCATGGGACTCTCAAAACTCTCCTCCAACACCACATCTCAAAGGCATCTATTCTTCTGCGCTCAGCTTTCCTAATGGTCCAGCTCTCACAACCATACATTGCCACAGGGAATACCATTGCTTTGACAATACGAATTTTTGTTTTCAATATGATGTCTCTACTTTTCATTATGCTCCCCAGGTTTCTCATGATGAGTAGAATTTAACATTGGCTGGTTTCCCATCACTTACAATAAAATATTTGTCAGTGACAAAGGCAATGAAATGATAAAACTGGCACATAGTTTTCTTTTTAAAATGCTGAGTTTTGTTTGGGAATGTACACAGCAGAAACAACTTCAAACAACCTGTCACTTATAATGGGCACAGACAAGATAATATACAGTAATACCTCGGATAACGTTTACCTCGGATAACGCTAAAATCCCGTAACGTTAAATAATCTGGGGAGGAGAATTGGATCGAATAACGTTAAGGTCCTATGGGATGGATCCGATAACAACCGCTAAAGCCTGTGCGATTACAATGTATCTCTATGGAGCTTCAACGTTATCCGATCCATCCCATAGGATTTTAACATGGATCGGATAACACTAAAAATCGGATAACACCAAGACTTGTGTAACCAAGTCTTAGCGTTATCCGAGGTATTACTATATAAAGAAAAGATAACCTGAACCCAGCATGTAGAAATTATATTGAATTGTATTATAATGCTTGTTATATTTCTTCATTAAACTTAATTAAACTATAGTATTTCAGATATAGCCCTCCAACTGGGTACTTAAATAGCCATTCTACACACATAAGAATCCCAAACCTGCTTTTTCACACATTGTGAAAGGAAATGGAGAGCATGTAGATTATGGAAGCAGGCAGGACACCCTGCTTTCTTTGCTATATGAGTAGAGAAAGAAAGCAATAACAGGGGTAGCATGAAACAAGCCCTTGTATTACTGGAAATATAAGCTCCACTGTAAGTTCAACATTAAACTACAGGTTTTCTATTTCAGTGTTTCATTCAACATGGAAAGATGGGGTGTGAAAACAAACATGTTAGTCCCATCTTTTCACCCACTATAAGATGAAAATGACTTCTGGAGAGCCTTTTCTATTTGCAAAGGCTCCCCTTGGGATATAAACCCGTATCTTCCAGGTCTCTAAATCATACAGGCTTAACATGCTTTGAATAATTTTGTCTAATTTATTATTTAGTAGTCTACCTCTGAGCAAAGTTTTATTTCCAGTAACAATCTCTTCATTTGTCTTATTCACAATACTTACTCTAAACCACTAGCAGCAAAGCATTTCAGGTGGATTGTGATGACTTCGGGCATTTTATCAAAAAGAAGACTTCGTTCTGCTTCTGCGTAATGTCGGCAATTTTCACAGAAATATTTATCTTCTCCCACAATCCTCTCTACAGAAGCAAACTGGGAAATTGCCCACTTCAAAGTTTTCACTTCAGTTTTTGGTTCTGGAGAAACTATAAGATACATCTAGTTAATGCAACATTTTAAATCAGTGATAATTCAAGTGACTAGAAGTTACACATCAGTGACAAACTAGAATTCCAAAGCTTATACATTTTGCTTTAACCTCAAAGACCAGGAGTTCCCAAACTACGCTGTGGACCTGGTCCGCAGTGCCAATTAATCCAGCCCACAATGAGGCCGCCGCCACCGCCACCACCACCACCACCACCACCACCACTGGAAGTTGTGAAAATGTGGCAGGGAAAATCCAGGGGAAAAAACAGCAGAAGTGCCCCAAACATGCCAAAAAATGCAGCAAAAAAGCCAAAAATGCAGCGAAAATGCGCTGCTCTCACTCTAGCCACCACAGGAAGAGGCAGAAGTGGCAAAAAGAGCAGAAAATGTGCCACGATTGCACCTGCCACAGCTGCAAGTGGCAGTAGCGGTGGGAGGAATCATGCCTCCAGCACGCACATCTGTCCAAAGGGGTGGTCCAGCCACAGTGCAAAAAGGTTGGCCAACCCTGCTCTAGACTTTCAAAAAGATTTCCTGACCCAACTCTAAATCAAGAAGGCTGCCATTGGGGTTCCTAGCACCACCCACCCCCATGGCCCAGTTCGAGACTGCCTGTGGCCCAGTGGTTGGGGATCCCTGCTCTAGGGCATCCTTATAGCCTGGCCTTCAAATTCCAGTACTATGAGTTTCCTAGGATTTACATTAAGGTCTCTTGCTTGTAAAAGGTATTGGTTTGCCTTCAGTAAATTACTGAAGAGGTAAGACAGAAGCAAAAGAATGTTATGAGATAACAGCATATGAAGTCCAAAAAAAAAAAAAAATCTGCTAAAGCACTTCCCCCATCCATTCCTATTGTCAAAAAATTTATCAGAAATGTAGGACTGTGAAAAACAAGCTAATGTCCTGAGGGTGCTTTAGCATAGCCCAGTGGCTGTATACTGTATTCTCTTCTATCCTGGACAGTAGGCTAAACTGAATACATTTGAGTTGCATGATGGAAACTGATACCTATTGAATTTTGATAATGTAATGATGTTGAGATGTTTTGTAATGATTATTATTTTTCCTATGATTACATGTTGTGTTTATAATTTGTTTCTCTGTGCTTGTGAACCGCCCTGAGTCGGCCCAATCCGAGTAGGGCGGTATAAAAATTGGAAAAAAAATAAAATAAAAATAAAATGGTAGAACAGAAGGTTAATGGTGGGAACATTTCAGTGATGGATGCGGTTACTCGGAGGATGGTGGGCTCTCCGTTGGACAGCCAACTGCTGGGGGATGCTTCATCTCTGCATGTCCTTTATCAACAAGAAGCTAGACTCCTGGTGGCGAACCCATGGTATGTGTGCCAGAAGTGTCACAGAGGCCTTTCTGCTGGCACGTGCGCCATAGAGGGGAAATCCTTCCATGACCAGCCTGCACCGCTTCCCCACTACCCATCTCCCTCTGCCAGCAGACTTGGGGGTCCTCAGCTGCACTCGGCAGTGGCCCCCAATGGTCTGTGATTGACGACCTTCAGCAATCAGGTAAAACTCTCCTATTCGCTCCATATGCCGCCCCACACACCGTTCCAAACACTTTCTCCTTCTCCGCACCCCCTACTCGTTCTCTTTCCTCCTCCTCCCCCGACTCCAATTCTTTACTATTCTGTCTCCATTTTGAAACTTTATTTTTACTTTTCTCTAACTTTTTTCACCTTTTAAACCAATCCTATCCGACTTTCTCTTCCTTTGCTCTCAAATATCTTGGAGCTCGTCCTTGTGCGTTCGCTCACTTCGCCATCTCCACCAGAAGTTTTAAGTAGCCAGTATGTTCAGATACATTTTCCATAATATAATTCCAATAATACAATTAAGTACAGAAGTGTATATTCAGTAAGTAATTGAGAAAATATTCTAATTATTTCAATAACATGCTTATCCCATCAGTGTCCAAAAAGCTTATGAATCCGGGCATAACAGAAACCTTTACTGTGTTTATACTTACTCTCAGAATTATCTTCCACTTTTGAAAGTTCATCTTTTTGCACTGGCACACTGATATCTTGGAAGTCCTCTCTTCTCTCTGTGAAACATTCGCATTCTAAGCACCGTGTTCTCAACACCAATTGACCCTGGAAGAGCCTCTCCACTAAATTAAAATCAGCCAAATCTATGCCAAAAGAAAGGTAAATACATTAGATTACATGCATTTTCTTTGATACCTTGGCTTCTTTTTAATGTTCTCCTCTTATTGCAGCATCTGAGCCTGCTCTTCAAAATTCTGTTTTTTGCTACCACAGTCTTGGTTTAAGGAAATGAATTGGAAAATTCAGAAATTCAAGTGCAGTTAGAAGATCCTTTGCTTAGGCAGGACCTTATCCTGTAAATCATTACAACCAACTACATAAAAACAAATATACAATCCTTACTAGTTATTTTATTAAGCATTGGATTCATAACAAATTGTATGTGAATTGACTCTATAATGGTCTTATCTTTTCAACCATGCTATCTTTTCAAGTAAGTTTGCACAAAGGATATATGAGAATGGTATCCTTATTATGAAAAAAAAAATCCCTTTCTAGAAAGAGATGAATGTATCCTTAGATGCAGGAGTGAAAAAGAAACCTTACAAAAATCCCTGCAACTAGTGTTATTGCTTTAATTTTTCTGTTCAGCAGAAATGCAAACTTAACTGTAATCTACTTTTATAAGTTAAATATTACTATTTTATAAATTATTTTACAACATTCACCTTAAGAGATATTAAATCTGTTCTTTATTGTACAGTAATACCTCGGATAACGTTTACCTCGGATAATGCTAAAATCGCATAACATTAAGTAATCTGGGGAGGAGAATTGGATCGAATAACGTTAAGGTCCTATGGGATGTATCGGAAAACAACCGCTATAGCCTGTGCGGTTACAATGTATCTCTATGGAGCTTTAACGTTATCCGATCCATCCCATAGGATTTTAACATGCATTGGATAACACTATTGTACCTCGGATAACGCTAAGACTTGGTTCCACAACTCTTGGTGTTATCCGATTTTTAGTGTTATCCGATCCATGTTAAAATCCTATGGGATAACGTTAAAGCTCCATAGAGATACACTGTAACCGCACAGGCTTTAGTGGTTATCGGATCCATCCCATAGGACCTTAACGTTATTCGATCCAATTCTCCTCCCCAGATTACTTAACGTTATGCGATTTTAGCGTTATCTGAGGTAAACGTTATCCAAGGTATTACTGTACTTGTAATTCAAATCAAGTTAACCCAACATCTGCAGCACTACAATATAATACAATGCCTGCCCATGAATCTATACCTATCTGGCTTATAGCATCTCTCTGCGTTTAAAGAAATCAGACAATAAGTTTAGCTGCAACGGCCTGCCATCAGAATTTAAAAAATAATAATAAATCCATGGGAACTATAGATGGCTTGTCCTGCTTCTGCTAACAGCAGAGAATCAGTTATAATGATTCTTATTGTTATTCATGTAAAGTCTGCAATGACTTTCTGCAGCTAACTAATCAGGGGCGGCAATGCATCATGCTTACATGCCTGGTCCCATGTGTCTGATTTTACAACCTTGTAACTGAACTGAGGCAACTTATGCAAGCCTTGTGCAAACATCAATAAAGATCTGGCCAATATTGTGTTGTAAAGCTGACAGTGGAAAATACTGATTACATGTGCAGATCAGAAAACACTTCCCCTGCCCAGCTTTCACTTATTTATACAGCTAACCTTTCTTTTGTTTTTCAACGTCTTTTTCAGAAGTGCTTTCTGTAGAAAATGAGGGATCACAACATTCTTCTCTTGTTTGGCTACCTTTTCCAGATGTCAAGGAACTGTCTGAAAAATCACAACTGTCCATTTCTTTGACTGGCTCTTTGACGCTTGTTGTCAACTTTCCCAGACTACAAAATTTAGACAGAATGCTAGGCTGGTTACTTGAAGATTTTAACCAATTTAATCTAAGCTTTGATTTCTTATGGATTGGCTTTGTATTTTCATTCTCATTTTGTATTTTTGCTTCATTAACAGAAGGTTCAAAATGGGTTTCCAGTTTTTCTTCCATTGCTCGTCTCTTTGACCGAGTCTGTCTCAGATTTTCTTCACCTCCCAATTTCTCTCTGGAGACTTTGGATTTTTTCTTCTCATTGCCACCTTCCACATCATTTTTCCTCTTTGCATTTCCTTTAGTTCTCTCTGCCCAGTCCTTTACAGCATGGCCATCCAGCATGCTGCCACTTTCTTCACTAATGCCAATACTGTCTTTATTCTGATTGGTCTCTTTTTCCAGGTTACACGTAGCCTCTTGCATTGATTTGTGCTGTAGTTCTTCCTTCAAGAGCTGACACATTCCTTGGATATGCCCCAGGATGCACTGCAATACTTCTTGGGCATCGTGCTGCAAATAGCCCTCATACATGGGGTTCAGCTCTCTATAAAAACACAACATAGGCATGGATTACATTGAGATATAAGCATCTTATCAAAATTTAGCATTCCCTTTTTAGGAACACACTAGGTACAACTGGGATAATAGAAATAATAAAAATTCAAAATTTAAAATGCAATGTATATAGTTCTTTCACAAGCTGAAGTTATTTACCATAATTCATAGAGATCTTAAAACTAACTAATAATAAGTAATTTAAGCTGGCACAAAACATTCCAAAACAGTAGCCCAAACTGCCATACTATTTTTTAACCAGCTAGAACAGAAACATGCACAAGTTACTGAAGTCTGTATTTTTAAATGGAAATAATCTAATAGTCTTAATGAAGATCTGTCTTCCTATTTGAAACCATTAAGTACTTGCCAGAAGTGGATAGTTTTTGGCATAGCTGCCAGAATTCTGGGATTTGTAGTCCAAAAAAAGATTGCACACTTCTAGTTCTCATTTAATTCAATAATGGTCAGAAATATAAGTAAAGTTTCCCTTGTAAAGGTGTCTGATTCTAGTGGGCAGTTCTCATCTCTGTTTTCAGCCAAAAAGCCACTGTTGTCTACAGTCATTTCCCTAGTTATGTGGAGGCATGACTAGATGCTGAAGCACACAGAACACTGTTACCTTTCCCACCAAAGTTGTACCTATTTATCTACATGCAATTTTCTACTTTCAAACTACTAGGTTGGCAGGAGCTGTGACAGATGGTGGGTGATCAATCCGTCAAGCAGTACTCAGGTGCTGAACCGCCTGCCAACTTTCCGGTCATCAAAACCACTAAGCCACTCAGAAATATAAAGGCTTCTTAAAACACCATTTGTACCTCAGTGTGTTCAGCAGTCTTCTTGGCTGAATTGCAAGTTCATCTGTATATTTATCTGGATTTAAGAGACAACTGGCCTGAAGCTGTTCAAGTGAAACAATCAAGGAATGTAAACTGCAAACGAGTTCATAGCTTGCATGAGAATTTTCTTTTATGATCCCCTGTAAAGACAAATTAATTTTTCCCATTTCAGCTGACTATGTTATAATTCATTTTCATAACATTTCTTATTACTTTTAAAACACTTATTAAAATAATACAGTATTAAAAACCAAACAATAAAGTTGCAATTATCCCATTGTAAGATATAAAATGCACTGAGGTTAAAAGGAATGTATGCTGCCAAATCTAAATTTCCTTGCTATGGAAATGAAGAAACCAAAACATTATTTGCTTGTGTTGAATTCATGATATGGTGATTATTATTATTTTTTATTTACAGTAAACAGAATTGTGGGCAATATATCCTCACCTTATCAGTATCATCCTTTAAGTCTTCCTTCTTGTTTGAAATGATATTAAATAATTGTTTTACTCCTGTTTTAAAGCCAGGGCAAAAATAGAGCACCTACAGTAAGAAAACAGTTATGATAAACATACATTTAACATTTGCACACAGACTTAATCTGTACCACTGTACTTGAGAGGATATGAGAGTGGAAAAAGACATTACCAAGAAAGGAAAAGTACTGTACAGTAATACTTCGGATAATGCTAAAACTTAGTTCCTCAAGTCTTAACATTATCTGGTTTTTAACGTTGTGCAATACATTGATTGCACAATGTTTTTTTAAAAAAAAGCCTGGTTCCCTTTCCGAAGAGGAAAGGGAATGGGGTCAATCCGCCCGACTATTTGGAAAGGGCAGTAGGGATTCCATGTGTGGAATCCCCACTGCCCTTTCCAAAGAGGTAGGCGGATCGAGCCAAGCTCCAAAGTTGGCAGGGCTGTTCTCCGAATTTGGGGCTTGGCTCTCTGGCAGTCTGAGTACCCATTTCCTTGGGGTGAGGGCGCGCGGATCCAGTTCCCCCCCAAGGAAACTGGCACTCTGAGTGTCGGAGCGCCAGTTTGCTTGGGGTAAGGGAGCGCAACAACGGTCTCCCTCCAAAGAAACCAGTGTTCTAAGCATCGGAGTGACAGTTTGCTTGGGGTGAGGGCACGTGCAGCCAGTCTGTCCCCAAGGAAAATGGCGCTCCGATGCTCAGAGCACCGGTTTCCTTGGGGGGAGACTGGGCGCGCCCGCTCTCACCCAAACGAAACTGTTGGTCTGAGCATCCGATTACCGGTTGCCATGGGGTGAGAGCATGTGCACACTCTCACCCAGAGGAAACTGGCGATCCAATGCTTGGGATTATGGAGGCCCCTGCCCGCCCGCCTCCGGAGGGGGCCTCCGGAGATCTCTGCCCCAAAGCCTGCAGGGCTGGTCTCCAGCCCTGCGGGCTTTGGGGCAGAGATCAACGTTGGGGAATTTGAGGAAAACTTTTGCATCACACATTATCTTAACATTGTGCAGTGCAAAGGTTTTCCTCAAATTCCCCATTGTTATCCAGTTTTAACGCTGTGCAATGCACACGTTAACCAGGGTACTACTGTACAAGCTTAGGAGTTTACTTGTATATTACTTATCTTTACAAGTTTCAAAATGAAAGAATACAAATATAACTACTCTGGGGGCCGGGATTGTCAACAAGCTTCCCTTTCTGGCTCACCTGAGGCTCTCCCTCCTGTAATTAATTTTTTAATGTTAAAGTTTTGTAGATTTTATATTTGTTTTTAGATAGTAAATGGCACAGTGGGGGATAATATTGCTATGTTTTTAACGGTTTTTAAATTGTTTTATATTGGTTTTAACTTGTGTACACCACCCAGAGTCCATTGGATAGGGCGATATATAAATCTATTAAATTAAAATTAAATTGTTAAGGAATTAGGTCCAACAAATAAATCAAGATGCCTACAAAATTACTTTTTATCCTTGTTATAAACTTACCTGAAGTATACTGTTAAGATAACAAGTGTTGCCAAGGTTGTTCAAGCCCACGAAAGGGAGCATGTTGTCTTTCTTCTCAATACGAATGGGTGAAAGTGGTTGTGGTGCAGGAACTACCTGATCACTATTATACAAAAAAAGTACAGTAATACCTCATATAACATTAGTATCGAATAACACTAAAATCGTATAACATCAAGGAATCTGGGGGGAAGAATTGCATCAGATAACATTAAGATCCTATGGGATGCTTCAGATAACAACCGCGAAAGCCTGTGTGGTTACAATGTATCTCTATGGATCCCATAGAGGATCAGATAACACTAAAAATCATATAACACGAAGACTTGTGGAACCAGGTTTTAGTGTTATATGAGGTTTTGCTGTATATTAATTCCAAATGATAGGTATAAAACATAACATGTCTTCTTTCAAGAACAACCCTATACATATTTACTGAGACTTGTTTAATTCAGTGAGACTGACTTCAAAATAAATTTGTGTATGATTGCAAGAACTGCTACTTTAGAATTTATGCTTTATTAAAATATGAACTGCTTCTTAATCAGCACATTTCCATAGTTTACAGCATGACCTCTATATCAGATTGGGGACCTCCAGCCCATGGGCTAATACAAAATATTGTTGCCCTACCACTTGTGCTGCAAGGCAAATCCCTTTGTGTGAAAGCTTAATCAGGTACCAGCCAATGCCCCAAAGCCATGTAAATAGAGCCCTGGAGGCGCAGTGGTTAAACTGCTGTACTGCAACCAAAAAGTTGTGAATTCTATGCTGACCACAATTAACTGCCTTCAATAAAACAAACAGGAAGCAGACATTAATAGGTTGGCTATATATCTTTTAAAAATTGAAACAGAATGCTTTATGAGTCGGTTTGTACTATAGCAACAAAGGCAATAAGATTTTGCATAACTGGAGCAGTATGTACACACAGTTGTGCTTTAACAAACCATTTCAAGGTGTTTTGTGAAGACCCAGTTTGCAAGACTGAATTTCATATGGGGGTGGATGACGGAAAGATAAAACTTACATTTCAGAACACTCATATTCTGAAGTCCTTTGCTCATTTTCTGGAGCTTCTGCAAAATCCAGGGCTCGTTTGGTTTCCCTCTTCTGAAAAAACTTCAGGGATAGTCTGCTTTTTTTGGTCGGGGTGCCTCTTGAAAGTCCATTACTGTCAGCTGGCAACACACCAGGCATCTTCCTCCCTTACCAAACACGAAACACCAATTCGTGGTTATGCCTGTCAAAGTATACAAAACAGCAGGTTGATGTTTTATTTATTTATTTATTCAGATTTATATTGCCGCCCACTCGCCGAGGCAACTCAGGGCGGCTTACAGTCAAAATAGCAACAGTACAATAAAAATTATAAAATGTAACTTCACAAAATACAAAGAAACCAGAACACAGACTAACTCCCCTCAGGCTTTGTTGTTGGCCCAGAGGAGTGGGCAAGGTCCTCAGCCGCCTGTCAGGCCATGGAGTCTTCTCCCTCAGGCCGTTGTTGTGGGCCCAGAGGAGGGGGCGATGTTCTCAGCTACTGCTAGGCCATGGCAGCATGTATTGTTAACACACTACTTCAGGAGCAACCGAGAACAAAATAAGCAGGCTGCCACACAGCAACATGTGTGTATCTACACTGCACTGTCTGGAATATTTTGAGTCTTAAAAAAGTTATTTTGGGCATACATGAGAGAGTTTAAAACTGCTGGCATCTACAGTAAAACCTCGAATAACGTTAAAACCTGGTTCCACAAGTCTTGGTGTTATCCGATTTTTAGTGTTATCCGATGCATGTTAAAATCCTATGGGATCCATAGAGATACATTGTAACCACACAGGCTTTAGCGGTTGTTATCCGATGCATCCCATAGGATCTTAATGTTATCCGATGCAATTCTTCCCCCCAGATTGCTTAATGTTATGCGATTTTAGTGTTATTCGATACTAATGTTATCTGAAGTATTACTGTACTTGGAGACATTTACTGGGAAGGATACAAAGATGTGAAAAAGGGCAGGGATCAGAATTTGACAGCTGTCCCCTAGACAACAATCCTTACTTCTATTTATTTAAGAGTCAGCTCAAAGAACACTGTTTATTTGAATCACTTTTGTGATTAGGTGGTAAAATTGCTGGAATAAATGTCCAAACATGTCCCCCACTGTCCCCAAACAGGACTGTAACACCCCTCAGGACCAGATTCTTAAAGCTTTCCTTTTTGCTCAAAAGGGCATTAACTCCAGGGGCATAAAACAAAACCTCAATAAACTGTCCCAGGAGCAGCATTCAACTTTCCCCACAAAAAAACAAAGCAGGAGGCTGGTGTGATTCGGCTTGTAATGACAGTCATGAAATCCTGATTTATTGAGGGGAAGATAAAATGAGAAGGGGGAGAGGAAAGCTAAGCCAGGTATGTCACTTTGAGCATCCCAAAGCCAAAAGGCAAGGCTACAGGCTAGACATGAAAAACAGTTAACAATGGTTGAAATACTTGAAGTGGTAGCTGTGTTAGTTTGTGCAAGCATATCAGAGAGTAAACAAAACAAAAAGACAATAAACGTTGGGGCACCATAAAAACTTTCGTGGATCAAGCCCACTTTGTCAGGCATAGAGTGAGATCCCATGGGATTAATTTAAACACATCAGATGTAGAGGCACACAAAGGTTAGTTAGTAAGACTGATACAGCGTGGCTTTTTAAAGCAGACAGCGCTGGATCTTCGTGTGGTAAGCTTTTGGGCCTAACTTGGTGAGTAAGGGTTAAGAGATTCTTTCCCAGGATAGGTGGATTTGGAGAGGCGACAGCTGCTGGACAGCCTATAGTGAGGAATGATTGATTAGCCAATTAATGGCCCTACTGAACATCAAACAGCTTGGTTTCAAAGGAAATATAGATAAAGGCAAAAAAGATCTGCCAGGTTCAAACCTTGTTTTTACACGAGCTCATGTTAAGTCATGTTTTGGCACTCTGACAGTTGGCAATTATATACCTTAGTTAATCGCAGTCTTCTTGCAATTAGCATGTATGACATAGATTGATTGTCTTAGGGAGACACGTCATGCCAGTCCTCGAATGCAGGAATAAATTAGGAGCCCTATGAGGGTTCTGGGCTTTTTGCTTCTACCCTACACAAAGTCTCATGTCTATTTAATTACAACATCTTCGGCTATGAAACAGAGATGAGCACTGAACTCTAGAGTCGGATACGACTGGCTTTCAAGCAAGGGTGACCTTTACTTTAATGGCTTACTCCCAAATGAACCCCATTCAGGGATATTCTGTTATTTTGTTGTTGTTGTTCAGTCGCACAGTCGATTCCGACCCTCTGCGACCCCATGGACCACTGCCCGCCAGGCACTCCTGTCCTCCACCATCCCCCTCAACTCGCTCAGTTCTGTGCCCATTGTCTCCATAATACCATCTAGCCATCTCAACTTGGGCCGGCCCCTTCCTCTTTTGCCCTCGACCTTTCCAAGCATCAAGGCTTTCTCAAGTGAATCCTCTCTTCTCATCTGATGTCCAAAGTACTTTAGCTTCATCTTTATTATTTGACCTTCTAAGGAGCAGTCAGGGTTGATTTCTTCTAAGATTGACCTATTTGTTCTCCTTGCTGTCCAGGGGACTCTCAAAACTCTCCTCCAACACCACATCTCAAAGGCGTCTATTCTTCTGCGCTCAGCTTTCCTAATGGTCCAGCTCTCACAACCATACATTGCCACAGGGAATACCATTGCTTTGAGAATGCGAATTTTTGTTTTCAATGTGATGTCTCTACTTTTCACTATGTTCCCCAGGTTTCTCGTTGCTTGCCTCCCAAGAATCAGTTGCCTTTTTATTTCATGGCTGCAATCCCCATCTGCAGTGAGCTTTAAGTAAAATCTGTCACTGCTTCTACTACCGGTTGTAATAAAAGTCACACTAATTTGTAAAACCTTATCCATTCACACACACAATCACTTGGGTGAGAAGGGCGGTGGAGAAATATGAACGAACGAACAAACAAATAAATAAATAATTAACTGTTCCGCGCCGCCCAGAAAGGGAGAATATCCCAGAATGGGCGGGATAGAAATGTAATTTAAAAAAAAAAATCATGAACCGCTCCAAGTTACAAAACGTGGGCACGTTCTGGCAGCCCTGAAGAGCCACCGGGGGGGGGATACAAACTACTACTACTACTACTAGTAGTAGTAGTAGTAGTTGTTCATGAGGGAACAGGGGCGCCCCAGTTCGCGCCCTCCCGCTGCTACCGGCTCGCTCGTGGCGCAGGCGGTATCTCTCCTCACCGGCTACATCTTCTCGCTCCGCCGCGTCCCGACGGGGGCCAGACGTGCAGGACAGGCCGTCGCTCCCGCGGCCAACAACTCCCTGAGGCCGCTCCAGTCGCCGCTTCTCCCTCACCACGGGAAACTACTTGGCGCGTTTTCCACACCGCCAGGAGGACCCCCCCAATCCTCCCCCCCCCCCCCAAACTAGACCGCGTTTCTCGCGCCGGAAGCGTCTGAGGTGTCCCACCAGCTGCCTGTCTAAAAATAAACAGACACGGCCGAAACTACACGGCGGGGAGCTGTATAGACGCTTGCCAGAACGCTCTCGAGAGAATATCTGTGAGCCGTTCCTAGTTTTTATTTTTTTTTGTACATGTTAGTCTAGCGATGGTGTTTCTTGAATCAGGCAAAATACTTGGACAGCTAAGAGGGGTGGGGAAAAAGGGAGCCTATAATGAGAGTGCGCGCGTGCAGCACTAGAGGCCTAGCTGGAAGGGCTCCAGAAAAGCCCCCGACCTAGGAGAAGCGCTCGAAGAGAGCAAAAGAAAATATGAAAGGAGAGCAAGCGTGTGGGGCGGAGGGAGGGGGGAGGAGGAGAGGTCGTCGTGGCCACGCCCCCTTACCATAATTTAACCAATCGCGATTTGCGGTTGGTCAGGCTTTAATAAGGGCTGAAAGAACGTTGTGCGACGTTCAAATTGCCGCTCAATATAACGGTTGCTAGGAAGGGGGCGGAGCGTGAGAGGAATTCAAAAAAGCACCCTGGGGCTGCGGTGGCTCAGTAGTTAAGAAGTTCGCCTTCTTACCTGGAAGGCCGACAGTTCGAGACCCGGGCGCTGCATGATGGTTTGAGCGCTCGTTTCTGTCCCAGCTGGTTTGGGACATGAAAGGAGCCTCATTTGTGTATCCCCTGAACGGAGTTTCTCCAGCAAAAATCCTTTTCAACCCAGAATAATTTCTGACACGAAATTATTATTATTATTATTATAGGGAAACCCTAAGTGGCAATTAAAGGAAGGTGGTATATTGTTTTGTTTGCAAACACGGATTGGGAGTAAAACACGTCGCTCAAGCCTCGGGGTCCTGATTCACGGGATGACAAAGTTTATTTAAGTGTCCCAAAAAATAATTGAGTTTAACTTTAAGCTGCATGTTGCAAATTTGGTATGTGTCCTTTTAACTCTTAAGGGCTCAAATGTACCCAATAATGTTAAATGTGTATTGAGAAAAGAGGCTTAAGATTGCCACTTTAACTGTGAAGTAATGCAGATTCTTTATTCGTGTCAAATGATTCATCAGCATATAATAACATACAAAGCTAAAATTTACACATCTAAAAACAAAATAGAATTAAAAAGGAGTAGATTACTTCTGGCCAATATATCATCAGGTAAACTGTGCAGTCCCAGAATACCTGTAGAAGAAGGGAATATTAAATCATTTCTGACTATTCTATACCTAGAAAACCCTGGAAAGGGTCAGCACAATTTAAAGTTGGCATGGAGAAGGCACTGAGTGTGGCCACACACCCATTTGTTTGCTTCCTTGTTTATATCCAGCCTAGCTAGTTACAAGACTACTCTGGGTGGCTTACAAGTAAAAACAACTGGAAAAACATCAATACAGTATTAAATAAACAGTCAAACACAACAGCAGGAAACTCTGCTACCCCACCTTAACTTATCTCATGCATCAGAAAAATATTTAATTATAGGACAATAACCAGTGATGGACAGCCAAAATTACTACTACCACACTGTGGGCAGAGCCGACGTCATGGGCGGAGCCAAAGTAAAAATAAAATAAAAATACAGCACACATAAAAATACACATAAAAACACATAAAATACAAATTAAATACACATAAAATACACATTAAAATACAAATTAAATACACATAAAACCATATAAAAGAAAAGGGGGCGGCCAAAGATGAGATGGCTAGATGGTATTGTGGACACAATGGGCACAGAGCTGGGTGAGTTGGGGAGGATGGTGGAGAACAGAAGTGCCTGGCAGGCAGTGGTCCATGGGGTCGCAGAGGGTTGGAATCGACTGTGTGACTGACAGTGATGGGATGTAACAGGTTCTCACCAGTTCGCCAGAACCGGTAGTAACTTTTCCCAGTGTCCTGGAGAACCAGTAGCAGCTTTTGGGGGGAACCACCTTGGGGGCTTACCTTTTCACCAGTTCCCCCACTGTGCATGCACGCCAAGCACTTGGTGTGCATGCACACCTGCAGGGTGTGTGTGTGTGGGGGGGTGAGGTGTGTGTGTGCTTATTTTTATTTTATTTTATTATTATTTTATTTGGCCCTGCCCATGACATCATGACATTAGCTCCGCCCACACTGTGATGAGGTCACGGTGGGGTAATAAAATTTTTGACATCCCACCACTGGTGACTGAACAACAACAAAATACATTAAAATACACATAAAATACACATAAAAACACACATTCCACCCAGCCAGCCCAAACCCAAACCTGAGTCACTTACCTGGCTGGGGAGTAGGCGGCAACAGCGATGGTGCAGCACAGCCTGGCCTGGCGGTGCAGCCTGGGTCACGGTAGCACGGCCTAGCCTGGCCTGGCCCAGCAGCATAGCCTGGGTCGACGGTGATGTGGCCTGGCCCAGCCTGGCGGTGCGCTGCGTCCTGTCCTGGCCTTGGCGGCAACCATCTGCAGTGGTGAGTGGTGGCACAGCATGACTCGAGTGAGGGCCGCTGCCACCACTCACTGCTGCCAACTGTCGCCGCCAATGCCAGCTCTGGTGGTTGCAACCATCAGCTGCAGCGAGTGGCAGCATCGGCAGCACTCGCTTGAGTCACCCTGAGCCACATTGGCCCATGGTGGTGATGCCACTCACCGCTGCTGACGGTCACCGATGCCAGGCCCTTACTTGAGTCGTGCCGCACCACCGCGGCCGCTCACCGCTGCCATCGGTCACCGCCGATGTCAGGCCTGGCATCGGCGGCGACTGTCGGCAGCGGGCAGTGGCACGTGGCAGCGCAGCTGGGTGCAACTCTAGCAAGTGCCATTGCCACCACTCACTACTGCCAACAGTCGCTGCCGATTCCAGGCCTGACATTGGCGGTGAACGATGGCAGCGGTGAGTGGCCGCGGTGGTGCGGCATGACTCAAGCAAGGGCTACCACCGCCACACCTGCAAGGAGGCCGCTGATGGCCTCCCCGGCTTCTCCACTCTCCAGGCCAAAATGGTATCTGGTGAGAGTGCATGTGTGAAAATAGCAATTGACGCATGCATGCTCAGTACTAAAGGCACACATGCCTCAATTGCTATTTTCATGCATGCACACTCACCAGCCGCCATTTGGGCCTGGAGAGTGGGGCAGCTGGTGAGACGACCAAACTGGTCGCCTCAGAAAAAGACCAACCACCCCGGGTGGTCTCCCGGGAGGTTAGTACCCCCCGGGAGACCACCTGGGATCCAGCCTACCGGTTTGACAGAACTGGGGCGAACTGGCCTATGCCCACCACTACCGTAGTAATAACGTTACACTCCAATATGGTAGTCAACAACATTTAGTGGAAGGAATGTTGTAAGAAATAGATTTTCAATGATTTTCAAAATGCTACCGTAGCAATGATGATGAAGATCTAATATCAGATGATAACTCATTCCACAGGGAGGAGGCTATGGCAGAGAAAGCTCTAGATCCGATTGCCACCTTTTTTACTTCTCGAGGTGTGACCACCCTTAGCTTATTTAGCTGACTGCTCTGAGCCTTTTTAGGATGACACTCTCCCATGGATAAAATAGCCCCAAACCATTTAGGGCTTTATAGGTTAAAACCAGCACCTTGAATCTGGCATGCAACACAACAAGTAGTCAGTGCAGGCCAGCCAAGACTGGAATGGTATAGTCGAAAAGACCAAAACTAATAACCTGTCTGGTTACCATATTCTGCACCAGCTGCAGTTTCCCTACCAGTCTCAAGGGAAGCCCCGTGTAGAGAGCATTGCAATAATCGATCCTGGAAGTAACCAGTGTGTAGATCAGTGTTATCTGAGACTTCCTATCCAGGAGTGAGTGGAGCTTGGCTATGCACCACAGATGGTATAAATCAGACTTGACCACAGATGACACCTGTCTTTCCAATGTCAAGGACTGGTTGAGCTTCACGCCCAGATTGCGAACACTCTCCTTTAGTGCGAGAGGGATGCCTCCTTAATTTAGAGAAATCCTCTCAACCTGAGACTGGCTGCCCCTTACCAGCATGATCTGCATCTTATCTGGATCCAGTTTCAGCCTATTTTGCTCCAGGCATTCCTCCAGGATCTGGACAGTATCCACTGCTGAGGCAGAAATATGTCTATCTGTGCAAAGATTGTATGTGTTCTGTGCTTGTGATAAATAGGTCCTGGCTGCTCTGAAGTCCCATTTCTACCTCAAAGCTGAACAGGCCTGAGTTTAGGATAAATATGGAGTGCTGGTTTTTATGTGATCAGAATGGTATGCTGTCAGTGTTGTGGCAGGAATTTCAAACCAGTGTTGGTTTCAAGGAGATCAATGCTGCTATCAGGTTTATCAGTGCTTTCACCATATATATCATTGGCTTCAGTGGAACTATACTTGGCACTCCATCATTGTACTTGGCAGTCTCTGGTTATGCAGGTATTCTGTGCCATCCTAGGTTTTTCACTTTCTTGATACCATGGGGCTGTTCTGCTTGATGTTGTCATTTTTCATTCTGTCTACAGTGTGAAGGAGCCAGAAAATTCCTCCTGTTCACATCCCTTCGCCTGTCTTTAATCTAGTATATATGTCACCTGATTGTTCTCTGGCTGATGGATTACAA
Organism: Furcifer pardalis; assembly: GCA_030440675.1. Classification (NCBI taxonomy): domain Eukaryota; kingdom Metazoa; phylum Chordata; class Lepidosauria; order Squamata; family Chamaeleonidae; genus Furcifer; species Furcifer pardalis. The sequence goes on from CP126891.1 coordinate 196,392,963, forward strand.
TAATGATCAGGATTATCAAATAATTCCCTCCTTTTCTAATGTTGACTTGAGTTTGTAGGTTAGTAAGCCACAAAAAGAAAGGAGAGTTTGCTAACTACAAAACATTGTTGATTAAAAATATCTTCTATAATTGACTTGATGTTCAGATGGTGCATTTCCTAGGGCAATCATTCTCAAATTCCAGATGTTGAGGATGACATTGTGGGTTCTTCATGTGCAGTTGGAAGGCTGAAGAATTATTATTTGGGGGGGGGGGTTAGAACGATTATGGATGTCAGTTTGTTAACTTAAATGGCAGGCTTGTTATTTGACACAATTTGTGTAAGAGTCAAGAAAAATATGCAAGTAATATTTTTTCCACTCACAGGTAGTCTTTATATGGGAAAAGCTATGTACAAAATGTTAACAATTGAGGAGGAAGGGTTTAAAACTGATGTTCATTGTTTCCACTAGATGGTGCCCCAATTGTATTCGAAAGAGCAGCAAACAGAAAGATGTCTGATTTTTGCTGCATCTGGAATTCCTGATTCTAAATACTTCTTTGGGAAAGGCCAGTGGTTTCAGCAAAATGTCCACCATGTTATGTGACTAGGATTGCAACCTGATAATGCTATAATGCTTCTGAAAATCATGGAGATGCTAGCAGAAATGCACAATAAAAGAAGCTCCTGGATTCAAAAATTCTGATCCTATCTGTGCAGGTAGACAGACACACCATTTATTCCAACAAAATGAACCTTCATATAATAGTTTAAAAGCTAGCCAAAGAAATGTTGCTGTCTGACTACAAAGATCAAAGCAAGTCCACCCAAATCCATAAACTGAGCATACCAGCACTTGATGCTTATTTAAACATTGGAGATGGAACAGTGATTCTGCCTGCATCCAAGGGCAACAGTCTTAGAAGACATAGGGGAAGTTATGGCATGTGCATCTCTAGGATCTCTCTAATGGTACAAATCGCTCTAATGGTACAACAGCATTTCACCCTCTGGGACAGTGATGGTGAACATGCTGGCACTCCAGGTATTCTGGAACCTCAATTCCCAGAAGTCCTGATCAGCAGGAGTGCTGACTTGGGCTTCTGGAAATTGAAGTCCAAGAACACCTAGAGGGCCAAGTTTTGCCATAACTGCTCTAGGATCTCTCTAATCTAATGGTACAGCCAGCTGTGAAACTTCTGACAGAGGGAACCTCAAAAATAGTATATATTTGGTTCCTGAACCCACGGAATTCTCCCCCAAAAATGTGTTGATTGTTCCTGAAGAGTAGCCAAGCAGAATTGAAAGAGAATACCTACACTGTTTCTAAATGTCATTTTTCTTTTCTCATTCATGCCTATAGTCTGTCAGCTTGAATCATTGGTTAACATCACCTCCTGCCTCTTAGTACCAGTAGATATTTACCTTGAAGAAATGCTGTTGAAGTGGCCCAATACTGGGCAGATGTCATCTAGTCCTTTTAAATTCTATTTTGTTTTTAGATGTGTTAATGTTAACTTTATATGTCATTATATGCTGGTGGTGCATCTGACATGAATAAAGAAAAGACCTTGGCATTGTACTAATTTAGTAAAATGGTTAATCTCTGTAGGTCAGAAGTGGGCAATTTGCAGTTTTACAGATATTAATGAATTACTACCTGTCAGTGCCAGGCAGTGGTGAGAGAAGATGGGACAACCTGTTATAACTTTAATGGAACTAGATGGAACATCACTGATGATAGCATCCCACTCTTCAATATAGATGGTCAAAGTGTGGCCTCCCAATGTTGAATTGCACCACTAGTATTCAGCACCTTGCTCATGGTCACACATGCTTTGGTCAACTCCAGACTTGACTATTGTAATGCGCTCTACATGGGGCTGCCCTTGGTGACCATTCGGAGGCTTCAGCTGGTCCAGAATGCAGCTGCACGAGTAGTGTTGGGATGCGGGTGTTATGCCCGTGCCTCAACACTGCTGAGGGAGCTGCACTGGCTCCCAGTTTGCCTCCAGGTGCAATTCAAGGTGCTGGTTATTACCTTTAAAGCCCTTTATGGTAGTGGTCCAGGTTACTTGAGAGACCGCATCGTCCTAAGGACATCTACCCAGCCCATCAGAGCGGACTGGAGAGGCTCTCTGGTTGTGCCATCAGCCAGAGAGGCGCATCTCTCTGGCACTAGAAGGAGGGCCTTCTCGGTGTCCGCTCTGGCCCTGTGGAACCTCCTCCCGATAGAGCTACGCCTGCAGACGGAGTTGCTGTCCTTTAGGAAAGGGGTGAAAACCTGGCTGGCAGGTCTGGTCTGGGGAGTGGATGGTTCAATTTCCCCAGCAAGTTGCTTGGTTTGACCTCCAGTATGTCCAAGTTAAAATACCTAGCTTTTAAATAAGTTTTCAAGCTTTTTAAAGTTTTTAATTTTTAAGTGTTTTTAAAATTGTTGGAAATCGCCCTGGGTCCCTTCGGGGAGGAGGGCGATAAACAAATATAAATAAATAAATAAATTGTCAATGCTAGTTAGAGCTGATGGGAGTTGCACTCCAAAATTTCAAGATCTGCACTTGGTTGTTCATTGTCACTCAGTGTCCTTTGGAAAGATATCTTGTTTTGTTTTCAGTTCAGTAGGCATTGTGTAAAATAGAAGTGCCTGGATATTGATCAATGAAAGGGGAGAAGGAGAGGGAACTAGTCTTTAGCAGGGCTGGCTCTATGATTTAGTAGAGGTGAAACTAAGGCAGCAAATGTTGGGGACAGTGATGGGATGTAACAGGTTCTCACCAGTTCTCCAGAACCGGTAGTAACTTTTCCCAGCGTTCCAGAGAACCTGTAGCAGCTTTTGGGGAGAGCCACCTTCGGGGCTTACCTTTTCACTGGTTCCCCCACTGTGCATGCATGCCAAGCACTTGGTGTGCATGCACGCCTAGTGCTTGGCACATATGCACGGCCTCCTTGCTGTCCTCCCAAATGGGGAGGAGGAAGAGAAGCTGCTAGCCTGAAGCTCCCTATAGCCTGAAGCTCCCTATTTTTATTATTTTGTATTTTTTCTTTGGCCCCGCCCATGGCATGACATCATGATGTTAGCTCCGCCCACACTGTGATGACATCACGGTGGGGTAGTAAAATTTTTGACATCCCACCACTGATGAGGTGGCTGCAGCGATGGGATGTAACAGGTTCTCATCAGTTTGCCAGAACCTGTAGTAACTTTTCCCAGTGTCCCAGAGAACCGGTAGCAGCTTTTTTTTTTTTTGGGGGGGGGGAAACCACCTTCGGGGCTTACCTTTTCACTGGTTCCCCCACTGCGCATGTGCACCAAGCACTTGGTGTGCATGCATGTCTACTGTGCTTGGCGTGTATGCATGGCCTCCTTACTGTCCTCCTTGCTGTCCTTGTGTTGTGGGTGGGTGGGTGGGTTCAGGTGTGTGTGTGTGTGTGTGTGTGCGTGCTTATTTTTATTTTATTTTATTATTTTTTATTATTTTTTCTTTGGCTCCGCCCATGATGTCATGATGTTTGCTCCGCCCACACTGATGACATCACGGTGGGGTAGTAAAAAATTTGACATCCCACCACTGGTTGGGGATCATCTGAAACAGTCACATGACTGTTCCTGCTGCTAGAGGGCCAAGCTGGGTGTATCAAATGGCTTATCCTATCATTTAAACTGACCCTATCTGCTCAGATATGGTGGGAAATCCTAACTTGTCAACATTTATGAAGTAAGGTTGAACTGGCACTCCTTTTTTCTAATTGGAATGAAGTGTCATCTTGTCCTTTGTTATAGAGTTGTTGCCGTTGTCGGCTGCTACTCGTATCAGAGCATACATTCTTTCCTGGAAGTCATTTCCTCAGCTAATGGAGGTGTCTCTGGTGACTCCATAAACTGATCCTGGCATGGAACATGCGACCACACACAGTACACTGAATAGATTGGGGGGGGGGGCATGGTTGAATTTGGAGAAGCTTCCGTGCTTGTCGCTTAGTCTCTTCATGCCTGCGGCATTCCCCCTTGAAGTGGTCAGTAGCAGCAGAAATGGTTTGGCACCAAAGTGGGCGATCTTCAGCTGCTGTCTCCCAAGTTTGTGGGTTTATACCGACACTTTCATAGTTTGTTTCAGCACTTCAAAGGAGCTCCACAAAGTCTTGTGCAGGAGCTAAATTCCCCATAAAGGGTTTGGCGAGGAAGTTTGGAATCATCCATACAGCGGACATGCCCTATCCATCTAAGACGGTGGCCTATGATGGAAGCTTCAGTGCTGTTCAGATTTGCCTTCTCAAGGACTGTGATGTTAGTGACATAGACATCCCACTTGATGTTCAGGATGCTACTCATTTACATTGTATTGCTACTCATTTACATTGGCCACAGGAAATGGGCAGCTGAATCATTTAGCAACATGTCCTGCTAATTTTCTTCCAATCCATATCAGCCTGGAAATCTGGAAGAAAGCAGAAAACTGAACAGCTAACCAAGGGGGAAATGCCCCCCCTTTTTTTGGAAGGCTCTGCTTTCGTTCTCTTTTCTTTCAATATTCTGGCTTTGCTTAGAGTAACACATTTAAGAATAACTTGACAGCTGTTTGCTGGGAATCACAATATCAGTCTATTCAAAGAAAGGACGGCTTAGGATGACAAGAAGGGAATGCGTTCATGGCCTTCCTTATTACTGCCTCCTGTATGTATTACAGTTGTACCTCGCTTAAAGAGCATAATCTTTAAGCGAGTTTGCTCTTTAAGCGAAACACCATTGTAAATGACCAATGGGGGGGGGGATTACGAACCCCGATGTATTTGTTAAGCGAGTTTTTGGTTGGTTTTATTTGTTAAGCGAAGCGAACATTCAGAGAAAATTCTGCTCTTTAAGCGAGATGCTCTTTATGCGAGGTTTGACTGTATTTATTTATTATTTAAATTTGTATGGTTGCCCACTCACTGAAGCAACTCTGGGTGGCTCATCTTTTGCCACTTGCAATTAGGATGGATACTTACACAGCACAAAAAAACAAGGAAAAAAAGAGGACACTGGTTTGCATAGTATTTTATATGCTGAATTTCTGTGCAAGATTCAAAATTAGAAACGGATTGTGTAATTTAAACAAAATTACAATGTGTCTCAGCAGGAAAAGGAAGGTAAGACCAGATAACTTGTACACTTTGCTGAGTCTGTCTATTAGCTCCTCATTGTACATGGGTGAATGCATGGTCCATTGACTCCCTCCTTATGGTTCTCAACAGGACATCCCTTCAAATGGAGGACATTTGCAGAATGAGGATTGACCTCTTGTAGTGTTTGAAACAAGACTTCCATTGTAAAATAAGACATTCTTACTTCCAACAGACCTTGATTCACAAAATATATGCTCCCTGGGTATACCTATGTGTATGTTTATAGACCTACAGCTTCCCTTCAGAATTTGTTTCAACTGAGAGAAACAGACTAATAGTACTTGTTGTACAAGTAATAAACTAATCCTAAGGAATTCAGAAAAGTGTTCCCCCTTTTTCAGAATGAGTCTTGGTGAAGGATCTCTGTAACTCTCCTCACTAATATTTTGTGCTTTTAAAAAGTAGCTCATGATACAGAGTGGTTTAATTCAATAGGGGGGGAAATGAAACGTGGTTGCAGATCTTTACGAAACAAGTGGGAGACAGGATTGTTCCACTGAAGACAGAACATTTAAATTCCAACTCATGTCTTCAGTAGCTATGAATTATGTTTTTAATAAGATGGCTTTCATATTGTATGGATTTATCTAGCTCTGGATGTCAGTCCTTATCAGAAGAGTAGCGTGCCTTGGCAGGGCCCCGTATAAAAATTTGTTTGGGGGGCCCTAGGAAGGGTAAAGATTTGTTTTGCTTACGCACGTTGGGGGCCCCCGTGGCCCGGGGGCCCCGTATAATTGATACGGCAGATACGGTGGTAGCTACGCCTCTGGTCCTTATAAGGGCTTCTGGTTTTTGCAACTCTTTCAGTGCCAAGATTTGTATAAGAAAAGATGAAATAAATCATGAAATGAGGATGTAGCTTTGTAAATATTTCATGTTAAATATGAAACAGACACATCAGATTCACATACCATCATGCTACATAACTTTAAACTGACCCTGAATGTCAACTTCATTTTATTTAAAAATATATATACAGAAGCTAAGAAACAAAGCTGCTTGCCTTAGGTAAGGTTTGTTTTTTAAAAAAAGGTAAATATGCTTTCTTTTTTATTGTAAAGGTAGAGCAAGGATTTGTTGCTCTTATATTTACAGTTAGAGATCCATGTGTTTCAGAAGAAAGGAAATAATGAAAAATTGTTTCCAGGTGATATAGTTAGTGAAGCAAGATTGCTTGGTAGTGCCAATGAAAATATATGTGGTCATGTAGAACAGTATTTTAAATAATAAAGAACAATTTAAAAAATGTGAAGAGAACGTTTCTGTGCAAAATGAAGCTTAATTAGTAGAAATTACTAATTATCCTACTGATGTTGTAATTGGAAACCAGGGTGGGATACAATGTTGGCCTTAGGGTGGGGAAGCTTGAGGCAACACAAGCCTTGTGATATGATTGTGGCTCAGACTTTAGCTTTTGATCTCTCAGCTGCCATATTGTTCTAAGTATAAAAGCAATAAATCATCATGAATGCTGTTCTTTATCAATCGTGATAAAGTGATTTGTGTCTTCTTGTTCCTGTTTATTGAATCACAGAATTTTATATCTGGAAGGGGACCCCTTGGGCATTGAGTCTGATGGGGCTACAGTGGCTCAGTGGTTAAGAAGCTCCCCTTGTTAGCTGGACAGCCAGCAAGTCAACAGTTTGAGACTCAGGTACTGCATAACGGTTTGAGCGCCCATCTCTGTCCCATATCCTGCCAACCTAGCAGCTCAAGTAGATAAATAGGGACCACTTAGGTGGGAAAAGAACTTGGGGACATGAAAGGAGCCTCATTCAGGCATCCCCTGGGTGGAGTTTCCCCAGCAAAAATCCTTTCACCCCAGAATAATTTCTGACACGAAATTATTATTATTGAGTCTGATCTGTGAAATTAGGAAACTCATAGCTGGAGCATCCCTAACAAGTGGCCATTTAACCTCTTTTTTAGAGGCTTCAAAAATAGTCAGCCATGCTCCAAGGTAGTGCATTCCAATGTCTAACATGTGTCAAGAATATCTTTGTAATATTTAGATGAAACTTCCTTTCCCCTGCTTTGAATCTACAGTATTACTTAGTGTCCTACCCTCTGGACCTAAAGAAAGCAAGCTTGTTCCATTTTCTATGTGACAACCTTTCAAGTGAAACAGTAGCAGCAACAAGAACCATTACCACCACCACCACCCTTCCAAAAGTAACATTGGAGGGGCTTGTGTGCTCTAATGATGCTAGGAGCTATGCTGAACAGGTGCAATCATATCAGACAGGCCTTAGCTTAAGAATCAAACTAAATCTGTTTCACAACCCCTTTAATATGGTGAGAACACGTAAATCTAATGCCATGTTGGCTCAATTGTTGCCTGGATTAACAAGGATCATGTTGAATGCTATGGCTCTTGGGCATCAATTGAAAAATGAGCTAAGCCTCAGAGCTCAACTCCTTTTGTTAGGCAATCAGGGCATGGAGTTGATGGCCAAGTGGAAGATATTAAAAATACTCCAAAAAATCTGGATGAGAAAAGAAAATTATTTAATTATGGAAGTCTATTACCAATCTGAACCATCAATTTGGATTTTAAAAACGCATGTACCAAATTTGAAAAGAAAACCAGCCAGACCTGGAAATTAGTAGACTAGTGGACCAGAGACATATTATTTTGAAACATAAGTTCTTCATGTAATCTGTGAATTCACACTCTGGGTTCTGCGCAGATTGTAAACAGAGCAATATAAGATCTAGGCCAAAGCATAATTTATAAGGCAGCTAATTTACAAACTGAGGAGCAAGTAGTTAAGGAAAGAGAGGAAACAATAGGGCTACTGAAAAATAAGGAGCAACCATTGGAAATTTTTTGAAGAACCAATGGCCAGTGATGAATTATTTGAGAAGATTAAGGTTCAAATAAAAATGGTAGAAAGAATTTGACTGCCAAAACTGTACCAGGTTAGTAAAGAAAATGTGGCTACAATATTGAAGAAAGTGAATGAAGCTATACAGAGTATTCCAACAGAAACATTAGCTCAAACAAATCAGATAATGTATGCAGCAGCTTATGTTACTACTGAAGAATTAAGTTTGAAAGTATGAAAGAATCAAGTGATTAAGAGAAGAAACCCAAAATTGTAAATTTGCTTAGAAATGAAACTTAAAAATATTCGATTGGATTTGAGTAATCAGAAAAATATGAGACAAGGAGATCTAAAAGATAAGAATCTCAAAAGCAACCTGATAACAAGGTAAGGCTTGAGCAACAAGGAAATTGCAGTTATAATCGAAGAGTTGTAGCCATTGAAAAAAAAAATCAGTGGTATAATAATAGAATAATGCAGTTTCAGCAAAATTCAGTTACAAGTCAACTAACATTATTTTTACAAGACCCTTGAAAATGGGCATGGAGCCACCACAAGTGAAAAGCCTAACAGAGAAAACATTCTGAAGTTCTGTAAAAACCTGTGGGAAAACAATAAGGAGCATAATGAAAATGCAAAATGAATCAAGCAGGTTGAAAATTAGTAAAGGCAGCTAAAATGGAAGGTACAGTATTTAGATAACAAAAGAAATATTTATGGATAAAATCATATTACTATAAATATTAATTAGCTTCTTTTGCATATCTTCAGATCTGTTCCTCACAGTTAGCAATCAAAGATAGTGTGTTAATAACTTCCACTCCAAATGGAGAAGCTTAGAAGCACCTGGTACACAAGGAATTACAGTATTCAAAGTACAGCCTTTGAACGATCCTAACCAAAACAATTTTGTAAGCAACTGGTTTACGCCTGCGATTAATGTTACTCATAATCAGATAAGTGGGGGAAAGAAATTAGAGAAAGAACTAGTACTGTATCCCTTTTTCTTACGTTGCAAGACAAAAAGTGACACAGTGCTCACGAACATTCTGTTTTTACACTTAGCAGAAATACAAATGTAAACATATATTGTTAAAGCATTGTTTTTTGATAGCAAAATGTAAGGCCAGGAGGTGTATTGTAGCATATTTTATAGACTCCAACTAAATCGTCCTATCTTGACGAAAACAGACCTTCTTCTCCCTTCCCAATTTCCTTGACCTGCTCCCATTATACCACACAAATAAGACCTTGGTTAGTTTCGGGCCCTGAAATTTCAGGAAATGAGAAGCTGCTGATATGGTAGATTTTATGGATGCTGATTCAATAATGTGACCAGCAAGGCCCTTGGAGTTCCCAATTCCTCTTCCCTATCCTGTGAGATTCTCCAGCTTCTCAACAGGCTGCAATTTCTCCACAACATATACATCTTTGCAGGGATGCTGTACAAATAAAAGCAGTTTATGAGTAACGTCCTCACACAAAGATATTTTCTTCTCAAGTGATGACTCAGCAATAATAGCAATAAGCTTACACTGATTTGCTCTTTCAGTCGAACTAGTACTATGAACAAGACTTTGAAATAATTTGTCTGTCATCCTTATATATTCGAAAAGGACTTAAAAGACCCCAACTTTACCTTCAAACAAGGTTCTGAAATGTGTACTTACTGTTCTTTCCACATTCATTGCATTTAATGGTACCAGAATCCTACCTGGATGAAGATCTAGATTGGGATGGCATAACATTGCACCAACACGTTAATGCATTATACAGAAAAAATGTTGCAAAATCAGTTCCTTATTAATTCATCAATCGAGTGTGTGACATAAAACATCACTGCTCTCCAATGTAAACGAAATCATAGCTAATTAGAAATTGTTGACTCAGTGCTGCCTCTTGAAAGAGCAGCTGTCTTAAACCTACCCAGTTCATACTACTATTAACTATCTGAATAGTACATCAACAGTTGCAAAGGCATCAGCTATAAATGATAAAAGATGTATTTAGATTTCGAGCAGCATAAATTTGAGAACCCCCTAAATGCTGCTGCAAGCCTTGGCTTTCTTGTAGAATGTGCAGACGGCATTTTGTGGGAGAACTGTGGGCAGGAGGTGAGTGGTGAAGGATGTGTGCACAGAACAATGTTTGGGTCGATAAGATTAAACCCATTCTAATTCTATAAACCTTATAATGATGACTTGCAAAAAATAGCTGCCCTTGGAGAAACCAAACGCTCCTGATATTGCTTTGCCAAAAATAACCCCGCAAAGCACTTGAGAAGCACAGCTTTCCAGGAGACCAAATGTAGAAGGGACCTCACGGGAGTCTCCATTACAAAGCATTACCCCTGCAGGAAAGCCTCCTTGCAACCTTTACTTGTCCCTGTGCTACATAAACTAAGGGAACCACAGCCAATTTAAAATCTTGCTTGGCCCCAGGATATTTCAGCATTAAGCCTATAAATCGAATAGGCTTCCTGCATTGTCAACATTATGGTGTGAGTTTTGTGGACATTGTGCAAATTGTACACCTACCATATGCTGTTCCTTTCTTAACCCCCCTTCTGAGGCCCCAGAGCCAGAGGTAGACAGACCTCACAGCTGGAAGGAGGGCAGAATGTGCTGTTTTTCTTGAACTACCTTGAGTAACAAAATCCATTTGTCTTTGGCAGAGGAGGATAATTTTTGATCAAATGCTACTCATTTAGGCTCCTAGACGTCTGCAAATACAGAAGATTATTTTATGGCCAAGATGTAAAGCAATATGCATGGTAGTAATGTCTATCAACTAATTTGGGATAATAATCCCACGGGATGACATCTGGGGCACAGTTTTATATTTTTCTGGCTAAATTAAAGCTGTATATCATCCTCACAGTAAAAGAGATGCAGATCTTTATTTTCCTGAATAACTTCTCAGAGTCAGTTATTTTCCCTGCAGGAGGATTTCTTGCAAGCCACTACAGTTGCATTCCATGATGTTCTTACCTGGGAAAAAGGGCCATTGAATCAATGAAGTTTTCTTCTGACCAGATAGGTAGAGTTCAATTGCAATTTTGTATTCATTTACTTGAGAGTAAGCCTTGTTGACAGTGATGGGATGACAAAAAATCTACTACCACGCCATGACGTCACGGACGTCATGGGCGTGGCCAATGGCATGACGTCATGACGTCACGGCCGACGTCATGACGTCATGACATTGTGGGCGGGGCCAAAATAAAAATAAATAAAAAATAAAAATAAACATACACACACACCCCTCCCTCTCAGCCCACCCACCCAGACACAAATAAATAAATAAAATAAAAACAACCACCCACCCAAAACACAAATAAATTACCCACCCACCCCAAATAAAAACCCCTCGCTTACCTTTCTTGGGACCCGGCACCCCGATTGCTGTCCACAGCCGCCGCCGCCGCCGGAGCTGCCTGCACCCCTGTGGCGTCCTCCTTGGGCCGGTACCTTTTTAGCCCGGCTCCGGCCATGGCGAGGGGCGACGGGCAGCCGCGGCTGCCGCGCCTCCCTGGGCCGTCCCCATGCCGCACCGCCGCCGCCTACAGCTTCCTCCTCCGCAGCGCGCGGCAGCCGAGCTCAAAAGGGACCGACCCAAGAAGGAGTCCACAGGGATTCAGGCAGCGGCAGCTCCGGCGGCGGCGGGCGGCGGCTGTGGACGGCGAGTGCAGGCACCCGGCCCACAGGCGCCCGGCGGAGGCGGCGGCAGCGGTGTACCCCGCCGGGCGTCCCCAGGGCATGGAGCTTGTCAGCAGCGGACGGCCGAGGCAGCCCTCAACGTGCCGCGGGGAGGCGCCCCCCTCAGAGGGCTGCTGCCGCCGCCGCTGCCCTGAAAGTTCTAAATGTTTTAAAAATCGGAGCAAAATGGCTCCAATTGACTGCGCATGCGCAGAAACTCAATCTGACGCATGTGCAATGCGTCAGATTGAGTTTCTGCGCATGCGCAGTCAATTGGAGCCATTTTCGCTCCGATTTTAATTTTTTTTTTCTTTCGGTCAGGCGTCCGGAACCGGACGCCCCAAAAGTGGACTCCCCTCACGGAGAACCCTCCGGGATTGGTCTTACCGGTTCCAGAGATCCGTCTAGAACCGGTGACATCCCATCACTGCTTGTTGAGCTCAGTGGGATTTATCTCTGAGAATTCTCCCAGAGGAGATAAAATCAATAGCAGTGTTCTGCATCCCTAATGCACTTCCTATCATTAGTCGGTATTGCTAGTAAAGGTAAAGGTCACCCTTGCTCAAAAGCCAGTTGTATCCAACTCTAGGGTTCAGTGCTCATCTCTGTTTATAGCCAAAGAGCCAACGTTGTCTGTGTCTGCAGACATTTCTGTGGACATGTGGCAGGCATGACTAGACACCAGAATGCACAGAACACTGTTTGTCTTCCCATCGATGTGGTACCTCTTTATCTGCTTGTAATTTTTTGCTTTTGAACTGCTAGGTTGGCAGGAGCTGGGGCAGAAACACTCTCTCCGTCATGAAGCACTAGGGTTTCAAACTGCTGACCTGGAGAGCTTCCAGTCATCAAATTCACTGTCTTAACCATTGAGCTGCCTCAGCCCCCTTTATTGCTACCCACCATTTATTGTTCTGACTATCCACACTTACGAAGTCTTTTGTTCCACAAATAGTATGCAGATGCCAATATTTCCTTATTTTTGCCTCCATGTCCCATCTTTTTGCCTCCTGCCTCAGCACTCTTCCCTAGCCTCTGCCCTTTTCACCTCACTTTCCTCTGCTGTTGTCTAATGTGTTGTCCATTTCCCCCTTGGGGCTATGAATGATCAAGTAGTTGAAACTTTGGATTGTCCCCATAGGTCAGTGGTGGAGAACCTATTACATGTGTGCCAGAGGGGCACTCAGAGCCCTCTCTGTGGGCATGCGCACTGTCACCCCAGGACAGAGTTCACCTCGCCCCTCTGCCCAGCAGCCCAATGGGAGCACTTCCTCTCTCCCCCCCCCAGCACAGAGTTCATCTTGCCCCTCTGCTCAGCAACCCAATGGGAGTGCTTCCTCCTTCCCCTGTTTGGGGTAAGGCAAGTGGCTCACATGAGATGTGAGGGTGCGACGTGGAAGGCAGCCTGTTGAGTCTGTGGTGAAGGTGAGTTTGGGCACTCGGTCTCTAAAAGGTTCAACATCTCTGCCATAGGTTATTCTCAGAGCAGATGTGATAAAGATCATCAAAGCACCTGTCCAGCAAAAGAAATCTGGATGTTTCTGTAGGAAGAGAAATAACCCTGAAAGAAACCTGAATTTACCCATACCCAACAATGTGGACAAATAAGCACATAATTTTAAAGAGAAATTTGAGTAGGATGAGACATACATTCTTATGGATGTCAGAAGGAAACCTAAAACAACCACTGAGGGTACCCTACCTTTAACCAACACAAATTGTGAATCTGAAAGAGTTCTGAGTAGATTTGGGGATACTGTGTTGTTCATAGGAACCAGGTCTCTAAGTGAACATCAAAGAGCTCCAAGGGGTTTGCAGTAGTTTGCTGAACAGTCCCTCTCTTTCCAAGTCTGTTCACTTTGAACTGCTTTCCCCCATATTCAGCACCTCTGAGAGCTCACACAAAGCCCTGCCCATTTCACAGTGTGAGTCCCATTCATTGTTTGGGAAGATAGGTGCAAAATATTTTAATGTAAAAAATAGCATATTAGCAATTACACTTATATACCGCCCCCACAGCGCTTAGTGCACTCTCTGGGGAGTTCACAAATTAATTAGCATTTTGCCCCCATCACTCTGGGCACTCATTTTACCAACCTCAAAAGGATGGAAGGCTGAGTCAACCTTGATACCCATCATGACTGAACTCACAACATCAGCAGTTTTGGGAGTTTCCCTCCATTTATTTGTAAAGTACACCACAGTCATATGTCCTTGGCTAATGTGAAGCCCTCTGTGAGACGGTACTGTTGCCTGACACACATCCATTTTAGGACCTGCCCATGTCCTATCATACACTGTAAGTGGTCATACTTGGAAAAGGAAGAGTTTTTTTTAAAGTGTCTGCTGTTTAGGAAAACATGTATGGATTGAAAGCCATACATCCCACAGAATTTGGGATGCTGACAATTATTTCCTGGAATCCAACTTTCCCTTTTGCCTGTATCAGCTTTGTCTTTGGAATGGGAATTTCTGTTTTGTGTGATACAGATGGGATTCCCTATACAGTACTTGGTTGCTGAAGAATGCATTGTGTTAAAAAATACTAGTATAACCTGACTCTTTTCTCTCATTGGGAATAATAGCACTGCATATATACTGAGAGCCATGGGTCAAACCATCTGCTTTGATGGTAAAAACAGAACAAAAGGGTGTTTTATTTAAAAAAAAATAATAGTTAAATAAAACAGACTGAGAAAGTTATTTGTTCTCATTTATGATCCCATCCGTTATAGTGAGATCTTTGGCTTCCAACCAGGGTTATTCAAACTAATATTACTGTGGAATTTACCTCTAGAAAAGGGGAAATTACTCAGCTTTGGTAAAAACTTCAGCTCTTCATTTTGGGATGGTGCAACAATCACTGTAGAACAATGAAGGATAGAGCAACAGATTTAAAACATGTGTGGGATGCTGGAAGGAGTACATGATAAGGCAGACTTCCCTGGCAAACAACTGTCTCAATGGGTCTGAGAATCATAGCTGACATGTCTTCTTTTCACATCACTTCAGGTCAATCAAAAACAGATCATCAGAAAAACAATAGCAGTGACGGTGGATCTAAGTACACACTCATCCATATCTGAGCAGGATACGTTGTTGACAAGGAATGTGACATTAGAAAAATAGAGGGAAATTAGCCCTTTTGAAAGAAGCAGTGGTGGCCATCAGCAGGTCCTCACCAGTTTGCCAGAACTGGTAGCAGAAATTCTGGCTGGCCCTGCTCATCCAGGTTTTGAAATAAAGTACCTGTAGTTCTAATTCAGATGCAATGCAGGGCTTTCCCCTGGCCACACCCACCATACCACACCCACAGTGTGGTAGTAATTTTTTTTTTGAGCCCACCACTGGAAAGAAGGCAAGAGTAGAATTCTTCTTCTTTGCTTCCTCTTTTACCCCTTTGGGTGTTGAGGGAGAAACAAGACACGAGAGTAGAATTTCCAAACTAAAAGTAAGTAATTTATCTTGTACAGTATGTATGTTCTGCTGTTGCTTCTGCTGTTGCACTTATCAACAAAATGAATTAAAATGCCTAAACAAACACTTTTTTTACCTAGTGCCAAAAATTTGGTAGCACAGTGAGGTTTTCATAGCTGAGATAGCCTTCCTTCCCTCCTTCCTTCCTTCCCAAATCCAAGTGCTACTTCTTTGCAACATCAACATTTTCTTTTTTATGGCAGTTTATTGGGTTTCATCGAACCACAGCTACATCCTGTCGGTATTACACTAGCTACATATTTTCAAGCAGCCTAGTAAATTGTTTAACTAATGGGTACGTTTGGTTAAAGAAATTGTAATTTATGAGCATTGAGCAATAAGGTTGCTCACTGGAAAAAAATCTGCTTTGAACAAGCACCTACATGAACTTAGGACAGTAGTGATGTAGATGAGATAAGCATTGCCTTTTTTGTTTGATAATGGCAATTTGACCTGAAGGAAGAGAAATGCCTTTGTAAATATGTAATTACCTGACCATGTATCATCTGGTATACACTTAACTTTTGTTAACCTGCCTGATTTTCTTTTTGTCAGAAAACTTGGAGCTATTTGTCCTGCTTCAGTAGGGCAGCCTAGCCTCATTTGAGAGAAGCAATGGTGTTTTGATCTTCCTGAATTCTGAAAACTTCACATAGTGGTCGACAGAGCGTTGACCCCTGCAAAAAATAAAATAAAATTGCAATGGCACCCAATGCTTGTGAATGTTTCCCTAAACAGAAAACTTTCCCGCAGCCCTGGAATCTGATACTCATTATTTGCAAGGAGTGTATGGGAATGAATAAAGCAGTTTACGGTTGGGATTTTGGGAAGAGACAGCTGGAGATTGCTAAACAGAGGAACCACCATGGAGAGGCAGCAGCAGCTGCTCTCTGGAAGCCATGGAAGATTAGCAGCTGAGTTGCCTGCTAAAGAAGCACCTGTCAGACTCTACTATGTTCAGTTTTCATATTTATAAGCAGAACAAATATTACAAAGATACAATCTTGTTTTATTTGTCTCTAGTTGTCGCTCATCCAAAGGAAATGAAATCCTGTAATACTGACCCTGGAGCTTCTAGAGTAGGTAGTTTATGACTAAAGGAAGGGGCTGCTATTGTTCAGTGGTTAAGAAGCTCACCTTGTTAGCTGGAAGGCTGGCAAGTCGGCAGTTCGAGACCCGGGTACTGCATGACAGATTGAACACCTGTCTCTGTCCCAGCTCTTAGGGACTTGAACGGAGCCTCATTTGGGCGTTCCCTGAGTGGAGTTTCTTCTGCAAAAATCCTTTCAACCCAGAATAATTTTTGACACAAAATTATTATTATGACCAAAGTAAGGTGGCAACCCAAAATTTTTAGAAGGAGCTGAAAGGCCTTGCCAACTTGACCCACACATTGGTCTTAAATTTTGGCTCATCAAGGAAATGGGATGTACAGTTATGCTTATTGTTTTCTTCTGCTACAGTTACCTGCCCTATGTTTTACATGCTATTTGTTTTATTTATTTGATCGTGACATGACCTATTACTGAAATATTTCATTTTTATATGAACAAAGATGGACAATGTGTCCATTGATCAAAGTACTGAAATTATGTAAAGGGTAAAGGTCTCCCTTGCTTGAAATCGGTATATGACTCTAGGGTGCAGTGCTCATCTCCGTTTACAGCCAAAGAACCAGCGCTACCTGCATCTACAGACGTTTCCATGGTCATGTGACAGGCATGACTAACCACCATAACACGTGAAATGCTGTTACCTTTCCCACCAAAGTGGTACCTATTTATTTACTTGCAATTTCTTGCTTTCGAACTGCTAGGCTGTCAGGAGCTGGAATTTACAAAATAGTAAATACAAAGTTTGAACACTATGATTCATATAGCTATAAGGGTCTGTGGTGGCTCAGTGGTTAAGAAGTTCACCTTGTCAGCTGGAAGATCAACAAGTTGGCAGTTCAAGACCCAAGTACAGTACCGCAGTTCTAAAGCAAGAAATTGCAAGTACAGTATTGTACTGTTAGGGACCACTTCGGTGGGAAAAGATCTTGGTGACATGAAAGGAGCCTCATTTGGGTGTCCCCTGAGCAGATTTCCTCCAGCAAAAATCCTTTCAACCCAGAAAGCACCTTTGTGTGCTTCCGGCCCATTTTTTTTTTAAAAGGTATAAACAGGAAATAATTTTATTTGGTTGATTTTTCAAATTCAGTATAAATGCAGTGATCAAGTGAACTTTACATTCTGAAAGTATGCACAACAGATACCAATAATGATGCCCTCTTAAAAATCTCATTAAAACAAATGAAGCTGGCAATGGGAGCAGAAGCAAAAATATTCGAGTCTTAGGTCATGATCCTCATAATCTCGGCTTTAAGCAGAGGAACCCAAACATGCCCAGCATGCTTGAAATTTTTTTGGCCAAACCTTGCTGCAACCTAAAGCAGCTGCTGCTACTGTTACAAACTTACTTCTAATGAACTGGGCCTGCCATGAGATTTTGCAAATGATAGCACAACAGCAGCACTGTCTTTATTAAATCAGATGCTGGGTCACATGGTTGCCCAATCTCAGGCAGGTTTAATGCTGAAGGAAGGGTCCGCGCAACCAACAAATTACACAGAGCAGAAAAAGTGTGGATTACACCTAACAACACAGGCCTGTATGTATTTACTCAGAAGGTAGCTCCACTGTCTTATATTTAACATAATTCCTAGTAAGCATGTTGAATTATAGTCTTAAATGTGCAATTCTACCAACTTTTGGAAGTACCATCTTTTTCTTTGTTTTTATAATTACAGCTCCCAGAGCTAGATTCTACTGGGAATGCAAACTGGGAGGATTCTGGAAGTGCCAATCTTTCAGTGAAATTTCCCACACTCTGAATCCTATATCCATTTATTTGGAGATAAGTTCTACTAAAATCAATGAGCGTCAAATAAATGCATAGAGGAGCTTCATGCCAACTTCCAAGTCCTACTTTCAATGTAAACTCTTTTTAAGATGCCTGTGAATTACAAATATAAATAGCATCTAGTCTATCTGAGACCTAATACATTATGTGGCTTTCTAGTCAGGAGTTCTCAACCTTTTAAAGTCGGGGGCCGGGTCACTCTTCCTCAGACAGCTTCAGGGGCTGGATGGCCATTTTGACCTTCCTCTACCACATGGCACTTTCTGGTGTGGTGGAGGTGGTGGTGGGCCACATGAAATGGCGCCATGGGCTGCATCTGGCCCATGGGCTGAAAGTTGAGAATCCCTGGTCTAGGTGGTAACCATGTCTGCTGACAATATTTATTATAATTTTCATTCTATTTTTAGGATAGAAATATACACAGTCTTGGTCAAACTTGCCACACAAAGCAAAGGATTTTAGAGTACAAATAAACTGTGAATAGGAAAATGGAACAAAAGCAAAGAGAACTGAAGAGACCTACAGGAGAAGAATAAACATTTTATCCTCTGAAAAATAAATGTCTAACTCAATTTTGAAACATTGGCAAGGATCTTTTGCACATGGCCAAGTGTAAAATGACTCCTGTGGAGTTTCATTGGAAGTTATACTCAGGTAGACCACATGGTATGGCTGATTGCTTGACTGATTGTACAGCTAAATTACACAAATCCCCTTTAAAACTGCTTGCTAGATGTCAAGAGGTTGAGAAGATGGGGACATGAAACATAGACATCTTTATTTGGAAGCTTTGAGGCTTTTCCTGTGTACATGACTAGAAGTTGGCTTTAAAAAAGGCAAATCAAAAGGTGTGAGCTTGTTCCTACCACAAAAGGACAATTAATACTTCAATGGACCTCTGCCTTCAAAGAAAAACTCAGTGAAGGTTAATGCCTCAAGCTTCCTCTCATATCAGATGGCACATCAAAATATAACCTGTTTCCTCCTTGACACGTTAATGGAGGAAAATATTATAGTTGTAACAAAAATAAGTGCTTCAGGTGTTTTATGTGCCACAAACACTTGTGTATAATTAACTTGATAATTATATTAGCCCCTTTAAGGTATGTAATGGCAAGAGAAATTCAATTAACTGAGTTAGTACCACAGAAGGAGAGGGGCTTTTGTCTACAAGTCAAACTCCCTCTTAGTAGGAAAACCTTGGCTAATCTGTTGTCCATTTGAATGCTGTTCCAGATCTTTCTTCTCTCTCAAATTAGGCATGAGTATTAGATAGGTTAGCTTAAGCTTTTGTTATTTTCTGGGGTGTTACTCTTGAATAATTGTAATCTTGTCTCTAAAATCTATTCCATATTTTTGAGAAATCATTTTGATACTGTGGAAGTTTCTACCAATTGTACTCTTGAACTATTTTTAACTTTCCCTTTTTCCTTTTAATTAAATGCAAAAAATCCTTCAAGCAGAAGACTGCCATTTTTTTCCTCAGAGAGTTATGATATTAGATTCAGGTCTGGATCCAGCAAGATCCTGAGTATTTTGGTACTCAGAAAGGGGAATTTGAGAATGATTTTTAACTAGATTTTAGGCCTCTGGTTTTTTAGGAAAAGGAACTAAAATAGTATAACATTTTTAAGGCGTAAGAAAGAGTAAATAACAATAAGTTAATTTTGAAAATTGCAAAAATGATTTTAACAATTCTTTTTGAACACCAGCCTTCCAGGCCCTTCTTCGGGATTATTTATCAATTTGATTAGAATTAAAATTCCTTCTGAGCCATCAATATGATAGAAATAACCAGCCCCTTTCACTATTTTATTTTGACTTTATTTATTTGATTTATATTCTGCCCAAACGCAAAGCTAGCCAGCAGGTAATTCTGATGGAAAACTACTGTATATTATTCTGCTGAAAGTCTCATAGAGAAAAATGGCAGTGTGGACAAAACCAATCCTTGCAATCAATTGTTATATCTAGGCATCTGCCAAACCATTTCAAGCCTACCAATTTGATCTCAATGCACGAAAAAATGATGCAAGTGGCCTTCACATCAATTGGAAGAGTTATACAGTCATCACTAAATAGAGTAAACAAATTGTTGTAAAGTATTAGAATTTCTGGGAGTGTAGAAATCCTGCCCTTGCCATACACAGGTTACTACATGCAATGGAAAGGAATTCAGCTAGACTTTACTGCTTGTCTTATTTGTCAATCACACCTAGAGCTTCCTGGTCAGAACTTTAGAAGGTGGGCAGATTTATGCCTTACAAATCAATTAGATAGCATACTAACTGTTCACTTGTCTTGACATTATCACAAGAACAAAAATAGAAGTGCACATTTTGTAAATAAAATGTCAGCACAAAATACATAAAAGAGAGGGATGTCCCCGCAATGAGACATGCCTATGGTCCATCTTTGTATGAATATAGCTCCAGTAAGATAAAGGACAGATCTGTAAGAAAAAGGACAGATCTGTACCATCCCTCTGTGCCCACACCAACAGCCAGGGAAGAAGAAGCCAGGGCAGGTTGAGGACTTTGCCGCCCCTCCCCCTGAGCCCCCATCAACATATTGTATTGTAATGTATTGTTTGTAACCCACCCTGAGTCGCTACAGTGAGTGAGCAGCAATATAAATTTGAATGAATAAATAAATAAATAAATCCTTTAAAATTCATATCTAAGATTATTAGGGCTCAGAATGACCTTCTCAGCTAGAGGGACGAGAGTACAGTAAAACCTCACTTGCTTAAAGAGCAGAATTTTCTCTGAATGGTCGCCTTGTTTAACAACTAAAACCAACCAAAAACTCACTTAACAACTAAACTGGGGTTCGTAATCCACCCTGCCAGAAGTTGCAATTGGTCACTTACAATAGTGTTTCACTTAAAGAGCAAACATGCTTAAAGAGCAATCCCGTGGAACGCATTATACTCTTTAAGCAAGGTACCACTGTATATGGAGAAAACAGCCCACATATAGCTTGGACTGATACTGAATGCTGCTCTCATCCAACAATCAGTATAATAAAATGAAATGCTAGTGAATGAGTATGATATTGCAAAACCCAAGATACTGTACTCACCTTTAGCAATAGTGATTACAGTTATATACCACCCATAGTGCTTAGAGTACTCTTTGGGCAGTTCATAAAGTAATTATCATCTCATTCCCAACAAGCTGAGTCAGTCTTGAGCCCATCAGGATAAAATCCAGATTGTGAACAGAGGTTTGGTTGCAGTACTGCAATTTAACCAATACACCATAGGGACTCTCTTTACTTTATTTTCTGTTTAAGATGCCTAAGTAATTAAAAGGCTAGAAACTTCAACAATCATTCTCTTATTAATCTAGTAGGAGTCATACAAAAACAATGGCATAATCGCTCTCTGTTCACCAGAACTCTCCTTCTTCTAGTCCTGTCTGTTTGGAAAACAGAAATATTTGACGATATCCTTAGCCTCTCCCCACACTTTTTGTTTGGGTTCTCTGTGTTTCTTGTCCATCTGTTTTGTATTACGGTAATACCTCGGATAACGCTAAGACTTGGTTCCACAAGTCTTGGTGTTATCCAATTTTTAGTGTTATCCGATCCATGTTAAAATCCTATGGGATGGATCGGATAACGTTAAAGCTCTATAGAGATACACTGTAACTGCACAGGCTTTAGCGCTTGTTATCTGATCCATCCCATAGGACCATAACGTTATTCAATCCAATTCTCCTCTCCAGATTATTTAATCTTATGCTATTTTAGCGTTATCTGAGGTAAACGTTATCCGAGGTATTACTGTATGGCCAATGTGTAATAGTTTGATGCTTTTGGATATAATTAAACAAGAGTGGCATATGCCATTTTTCTTCTTCCATGTCTAGGTCAGATGTGAAACTGCCAAAATGAAGGCAGCTTTTGGTGAGTCTATTCTGCAGCTCCTTTCCCGTGACCTAGAGTGAAAAAGATTAGCTAGCAACACAAGGTTGCCGTTACCAAGTTGTGCCTGATTGTGGTTCAAAAATACCACAGTCTTCAAGGTGGGTCTTTCTGTGTACCCCGTATATGCCATTAAAACTCTTTCTTCCACATCTGAAAGTTCTACTTCTGTTTCTTCCAAGCATTTTGCACACCACACTCATGTGTACAGTACTGTATTTTGGAGCTTATACATTTTGTCAGAGCATTGGCATCCATTATACACAGAATCTCAGTGTCCCCAGCTATTTTGATGCTTGTCCCTCTTTCATGCTTTTAATTTTTGTTAGCTGACTGTTCGCAAGACTGTACTGTGGACGCACCTGGAATTGTTACCATTTTGTGGACATGACAGTTCACAAAATAGCTGCTACAAGAAGTCAAACCTCCTGTTAGCTTGTGGTATTTGCTAGAAACCTTGACCTATCCTTCCTTCTTTCCTTGCTTGCTAGTTCTCTATGAACCATCTCTCCTCTTTTCTCTCTCTCTTCCAGAAATTATATTAATGAAACTAACAAAAAGTAAAGAGATGTAGTGGCCAAAAACCAGCAGTCAAATACCAAAGACAGAAATTACAGAAAAAGAAAATCTCAAATAAATGTGGCTGATTAGGGAAACAAAGCAAAAGTAGATCCTCATTAATATGTGTGAAGAAAATATCACAAGCTTAAGTTCTTAGAAGAATATTTTGCTCTCATCCTCTGTCACATCTGTCTTCCTCTTAAACTATTTAAGTATTCTGGACAAGTTGACCTGCTCTCCCACTCCATTCCAAAGAATGACCTAAGATCACATCTGAAAGTGTCTTGCTTTGTAGAGTCATAGAATTGGAAAGGAGCCATTAAATTGACAATCCAGTTCTGTGCTGATAAAGGAATCCAAAGCTAAAGCATCTCTAACAGTATTCACCCAATCTCCCTTTAAAAACTGCTACGAAGGATACTTCACTACTTTCTGAGGCTCTGAAGGTTCTTCATAATGTTTAGTCAAAACCAATTTTCTTGTAACTTGAATCTATTGTAGACATTTGAATTCACAGAGTCTGAGGGTGCAACTAGACATTGAAGTTTATTCTAACTTGGACAGAGCTAAACAGGGTCACTCAAAAGCATGGTCTCAGATTTAGAACATTCTTTGCATCAATACACAAGATTTGGGTGGTTTTAGGAAAGGAAGTTATACCACACCTCAAAGCGACTCTATTTAGCCCATTCCTTCCTCACATCCTCCATGCCCCTATATCCTGTCCTGTCTCTTTCTCTGCAAGGAACAGGGGAAAGCTTGGTTTAATTTATTTTACTGATTAGTGACATTTCAGTACATTGGCTTGCTACCCAAGTGAAAAAGTGTTGGGTTGGAAAGGAAGGAAGAAGATTTTCTCTTCATCTCTTCTTCTGTTTTCCTATCCCTGGAGGAAGAGCTGGATTTTATTTTTCTTATCTTATTTTGCTTTATTAGTGCCATATAACTTCACTGGTTTGCCACCAAAGTGAAACAGCCCTGGATTGTGAAGAGGAAAATGGAGTTGGGGTAGAAATAATCCTCCATGTCCTGCCAGCCCCTCTGAAGGAAGCATGGAAAAGCTGGATTTTTTAAATTTATTGGTAAACAACATTACTTAATTGGCCTACCACCCAAATGACGTAGCACTGAATTGTTGCATTGCCACTTTGGTTCAATACTTTGAATTATATACAGCTGAAACAAAGCTAAAAGAAAATAAAAGAAAGAAAAATAGTCCCTTCCATGAACCCCCAAAGGTGCAAGTAAGCATAAATAAGGTTTGGGCTGACTTGTGATTGCTTGTATGTCTTATGACTGTCAGAGAATGGAGTGAACCAGCCCATTCCCAAAGCAATTCAAAACACAATGTAAAATGCTACCTGCTTACACCCTGACTTACCCATCTTGTTTCTTTCTGTTTTGAAAGCTCTCCACTTCTTTCAAAACCTACTTTTTTCCCTCTCCTATTCTGGGCACTGGAGACCTGGAAGTAAATTTGCATAAATATTTTCAAGAGCAATTTAAATTTTAGCTTCAATTTGCTCCTGAAACGGTTTCCATCCCAGATCAAGCATACTTAAAAACTGGTGAAATGTAACCACCTTCCACCTCTCCTCTCTATGCATAAGCCCTGAGCCAAGCAATACCTTCATGATGATAGGGTCACATCTTGCTTTCACATCTATTGTCAGTTCTGCCAGAAGCACAAGGTCAAAGAGCACATTCTGGATCTTCAAATGTCAAGATAATAATAATCAATTTTAATTTTTAAAAGACAGAGCAATCATTGCAGAAGATTGGTAGACACAACTAATTATTTCAGCCCCAAGGGTTTTGAAAGGGAATCTGATTAGGTGAAGTTCTGTCTAAATGGAGACATAAGATTTAACTTTAACTTTCAACTCACATTGTTCTGTCCCCTGGTATTGTTTGACTAAGCACTGCTTTCCTCTGAAGCATGGATCAATACTTATATCAGATATAACATCTAAAATATTATGTAAGAATATTTTCATGAAGATATTTAATGCCCCCACCCTGATCAGCTCAACACAACAATCAATCAATCATTTTATTACGGTCAACAACCAGCACAGTAAAATGAGAGGTAATTTTTTTAAAATTTAGATGCTTAGAATGTAGTTAAAATATATTATTTAAAATACATATCCAAGTAAAGTTTTTAAAGTTTAAATGCTTACAATGTAGTAAAATATATTATTTAAAAACTTTTCCATTCAAAGTTAAAAGAAATAGAATAAAATTAGTTTTTAAAATTAGTGCTATGGTAACTGCTACTGCAATATAGCATTCACAGTTTGTGCCACTGAGGGACCTGCCGGAATTGTTCTAATTCTCTAACACAACAAATTCCCAACATATGTGTAGGGAGGAAAATAATCGTATGACCACTGTCACCTTAATTTTGTAATGTAAGAGGCATTTTGACAGTCACCCTCAGAGACATGTGTAGAAGTTGAAAAAAAATGGAAAATTAAATTACTGGACCGAAGTACTTATGACTGTAGACAGAAAATGTTCTTTGTTGAAAATATTTTTAATATTTTGCAGCTCACATGAGGCTTATTTATTTACTATAGCACTTCTAGATTGTTGTGAGTGGTGGACCATAAGGAGGGCTGAGCACAGAAGAATAGATAGACACCTTTGAACTGTGGTGCTGGAGGAGAATCTTGAGAGTCCCCTGAACTGCAAGGAGTTCAAATCAGTCCATCCTAAAGGAAACCAACCCTGACTGCTCCTTGGAAGGACAAATATTGAAGCTGAAGCTCAAGTACTTTGGTCACCAAATGAGAAGATAGCACTCATTGGAGAAGGCTCTGATGCTGGGAAAGATTGAAGGCAAAAGGAGAAGGGGCGGCAAGGATGAGATGGCTAGATGGCATTATCATTGATGCCATTGGCATAGATATGTGTGGGCTGCAGATGATGGCAGATGATAGAGGAGCTTGACATGTGGTGGTCCATAGGGATGCAAAGGGTTGAACTCAACTGTGTGACTGAACAACCAAAAAGATTGCTCTTCATCCTTACATCTACACAAGCAGAATTCAAAGTAATTAAAACAAATGAAACATTAAAAAATTAAACTCCAAAAAAGATACATTACCTTAATTACCCAATCATGTTAGGGCTGGCAGGCCAGCAGCATCCTATTCTCTGAGATTTTGGGGGGCCAAAACCTGACAACAGAGGTAGGGGGTTGTGACATCACAGGTAAGAGTCAAGAAGGTCCTTCTTAGACAGCTGGTAGAAACAGGCATAAGGCACTCAATTTGCTGCCTTCCTCCAAATTGAATGGTATCCACCCATCATCTCTTTCCCCTGCTCCCACTCACCCCTAGCTTTATACTTCACCAGTGTTAGGCAAAAACAAGATACTGAGCTTGATGACTGGAAGGTCAGCAGCTTGAGACCTGAGTGCTGTTTGACAGAGTGATCTCCCATCATCTGTCCCAGGTCCTGCCAACCTAGCAGTTCAAAAGCAAGAAATTGTACGTAGATAAATAGATACCACTTTGGCTGGAAAGGTAACAGCATTTCCTGAGCGTCAGCATCTAGTCATGTGTGCCACATGACCACGGAAACATCTGAAGATGCAGTCGGTGCTGGCTCTTTGGCAGTAAGTGGCGATAAACTCTACCCCCTAGAGTTGGACGGATACCACTGACTTTCAAGCAAGGGAGAACTTTACCTTTATTTATTGCATCCTCATGCCAGCTGTGATAGGTGCAAATGGTAGCTAAGGTTTTAAAGGCATCTCAAACGCAAAAACAAAAACACAACATTCTTCTTGAATGTGACTCAAGTGAATTTGAAGAAAGTGCAAGAGGGGAAAAGAGATATTTATATTTGTGTACAGAGGTTGGCTTCAATGTTTGGAGATCTCTCTCTAACTGAAATAGAGTGGGGGGGAAGAAAAAACAGGCAGTGGTCCTCAGAGAAAGAGGTGAGTTTATCAATCTAAATATAGATCTGGGAAAAAGTCAAAAAAGAGGGGGAAATTCAGCTAGCTATCTGCCTCCACAACAATTTGCTACATGTGTTGGCATCAGTGGTGGGCATCAGCAGGTTTGCACCAGCTCCCCAGAACCGGTAGCAGAAATTATGGCTGGCCCCGCCCATCCAAGTTTTGAAATAAAGTAGTCCTAATTCAGGTGCAATGCAGGACTTTCCCCCTTGGCCACGCCCACCATACCACACACACAGTGTGGTAGTAATTTTTTTTGGAGCCCACCACTGGTTGGCATGTTCCTCAACAAGCTCTGAACTGCTCTGTGCCCCTTAATAACTGAGCTTTCTAAGACAAAACCTTACCTCACCTCAGCCAACCAGTGTCAGAAGTTCCACGATAAGCATAATATAGTATCAGTTTAGGAACCATTTTCTATCATGGGCATTTTGTGCAACAAATACTTCTTAGTTCTCAGTTATTAAAACCGTAATAGCGAACAGGCTGCCAATAATATTCAGAGCTCATATAAAAGGATGGGAAACTTTAGCATAAGCTTAAAAATTTTAAGACAATGAGACTGACACTTTGCTGTACACAACTCCTGCATAGGATCAGATTTTTCTAAGGACCTTCTGTGTTTGCCAGTTGGCTTGTAAAGGTTGTGGTGATGGAGGAAAACATTGGCCTTTTCATATCAACAGTTTCTGTGCTGCTCAAATGTACAGTACCTCTCTTTTGCTGTTCCACTCCCAAACACTGAACTTACTAAACCCCATTCATCCATTAGGGCTATTCTACTTAGAACAAAATTGGAATTAGCCCAGTGAGAAGCTACAAGGAGTATTTTCTCTGATTATTTATTTATTTATTATTACTGTACTGTACTTGTATTGCCGCCTCCCTCGCCGAAGCGACTCCAGGCAGCTCAAAAGTTCATCATAAGCTTAGAAATATGACAAAACTTGGTTATTTAATTATTATGATTAACTTTCTTTGTGCCCATTTCACTCACCCTTAAATTAAACATTAACTAATACAAAATGCACCCTTGTCTGACACTTTGCCTATAGGAAACCATTCTGCCTCTCCATATTGCATCCTAATGGTAGCTTCTTGTCCATAATACAGGTTAAACATTAGATCAGGGATTCACAACCTACGGCCCATGATGCCATTTCATGTGCCTCACTGCCCTTGCTCCCGCTACCACCACCACCCTATCGGAAGCAGTGGAAGCGGTGGAAACAGCTTAAAATGTGCTGCCCTCACTCCCCCCCCTCTGAAAACACACTGTAAATGCACCCGCAGCTGTCATAAATGTCTTTATGACAGCTGTGAACATGTTTTACAGCAACATTTACATCGGGAAGGGGGGGAAACCATGTGTTCAGCCCGTTCAGCTGTCTAAAGGGGCATGCTCCAGCCCATAGTGGGAAAACATTGATAACCCCTGCATTAGATCAAGTGCAGAGACACATCCATTTTTTGAAAACCCATAGTTTCTCATGATCAACACAGACAAAGACTTTGTTGTAGTGTATAAAGCAGGAGTTCCCAACCTTTTCAAGCCAGGCCCCAAGTCACACTCTCTCAGTCAGCTTTGAGGATACCCATTTTGCACTGCCTGCATGAGGGGTGGTGGTGGCCATTTTCCCCCAACAGCTTCAAAGGGGGTGGCCATTTTGTTTCTTGAATGCCCTTGGAGGGTTGGGGTGGGGCCCAAATGAAATGGTGCTATGGGCCAGATCCAGCCCATGGGCCTTAGATTGGGAACCCCTGCTATAAAACATAGACTGATTTTCTTTTGAAAAATCTCAATTTTCCTAATTCACTCACACATTGTTAGCACCAGTCAAGGTCTAACAAAATTCTTTAAAATTATCTCCTTCATTAGATCTTTAATTGCTCACAGTAACCGTCAATGCAGTCCTTGTGCTCATCCTTCAAAAGTTACAGTTGCCATTAACAGTGTTTCAGGATTCATACAGATGAGTTCTGAAAAGAAGCCCCAGGGTATATATATGTCTCAGAAAATGTGACATGAAACAAAGTGCAAGAGCTCAGACCTCATGTGACATTTTCCCAGGCATATATTGGAATTTTCTAAATATACCTTGAGATGTTTGGAAAATTCCAAGACACATATTTTGAAATCATGGAGTCTGTACTTCTCATTGAAGTTTCCAAATCTACTGTTGTTGATTTTTGTTTTACTTTAGCAATGGTAATCAGAGGCATGGGCTCACACCTGCTGTCTTATGTCAAGCTCTACATTCCCTTTGCTAAGTACAGTAAATTGCTACAAGCTCACTTACTGGAGGCTGGGTAGGGGGTGGAGAAGTAACAGCACATAAATCCAGGAAATTACTCTTTCTGAATAACTGAGCAGAACCGTGTTTGCCCTCTCTCTTTCTTTTCTTGTGGTATGATATAGGTCAGGGGTGCCCAAACTATGGCCTGTGGGCCAGATCCAGCCTAATGCCAATTCATCTGGCCCACAAAGTCCTTGTCGCTTCCACAAGAAGTAAAACGCGCCCGGACGGGTGCGTTTTACTTCTGCTTCCAGGAGTGACGAGGGCTTCATGGCCCAGATGAATTTGCATTGGGGGCCAGATCCAGCCCACAGGCCATAGTGACAAGCCCACTGAACCACATGACCGGCTCACAGACCGAAAAGTTTGGGCACCCCTGATATAGGTGATGTGACTCAAAAGCTCTTTTTCCAGGGCAGAATGCAACATTTTTACTTTAGCCAGAAATAGGGTATTGCCTGGAAACAAGTCAAGGGGGATCAGTTTTCCCTTTGTAGGGCATCTTGCTCTTAGAACCAGAGAAATACATTGCCTATTCCGGTACAAGGAGAAAGATTGATGAGTGAGACTTGCTTGCAGGAAACCTGATCTTGCATTAATGAGAACACCTCTGTGTGACTGCCAAGTGCCTCCTTCTTTCTAGCAAGAAACATCAGGGCAAAGAGCAGAGCAAAGTACAAACGGAACTAGCTAATGTGCATTTTTAAGAGAACACTCTCATTGCACAAGGCCACATCATGTCAGGCTCAGCATGTCCCCACTGCTTTGTTGGTGGGAAGGGAAGAGACAGGGGAGAGCCTGTTTATTTTCGTTTATTTGTTTAACTAAATAATTTTGATTGTAGCTTCTATTGTTGCACTTGTTAATGTCCTGCCTTTCTGATGAAATGCTGAAGAAAATTTACATAGTTCTTATGCTTGTTTTATCCTTGCATGGTTGTTATGAGGCCAGCTTTACTCAAATGGGGTAGGGACCATCTCTGACCATCCCTGAAAGAGGCAAAACTTTGCCTGGAGGATTTGGTGTGACGGATGAAGAACTTCTCCAGCCTGTGCAAAGTCTAGTACATTGGCTGGTTCATACTGAGGGCAGTCCATTCAGGTTTTCCAAAAGCAAGTGCTCAGGAATGATCATTCAAATGTAGTAAAGTCTGATGGCTAGAAGCCAGTCTGTGGCAGGGTGAAAGAGAGGTTGTACATAGATTCACACTGGACCACACACTATGTAAGTAAGCTCGCTACCATCTGACCATTTGTGTTAACTAAAGGTAAAGGTATTGAAAGCCAGTTGTATCTGACTCTAGAGTTCAGTGCTCATCTCTATTTATAGCTGTAGAGCCAACACTATCTGCATTTGCAGACCTTTCCATGAGCATGTGGCAGGTATGCCTAGACACTGGAGTGCACAGAACACTGTTTACCTTCCCACCAAAGTGGTCCCTATTTATCTACTTGCAATTTCTTGCTTTCAAACAGCTAGGTTGGCAGGAGCTAGGACAGAGATGGGCACTTAAACCGTCATGCAATACTCGGGTCTTGAACTGCTGACCTGCAGCCTTCCAGTCAGTGTCTTAATCACTTGAGCCACTGCTGTGACAATTCTCTTTCCATAATAAAAATGAGAAACAGGTTGATTTGATCATTTACACAATAATAGTGTTCAACCAACAGTGAGTTGCAAAGGACTCCAGTTCAATATGTGGTAAATGACA
This sequence comes from Furcifer pardalis, assembly GCA_030440675.1. Taxonomy (NCBI): domain Eukaryota; kingdom Metazoa; phylum Chordata; class Lepidosauria; order Squamata; family Chamaeleonidae; genus Furcifer; species Furcifer pardalis. The sequence goes on from CP126891.1 coordinate 196,423,486, forward strand.
CAGATGCCCTATTGTTGATTGCAGTGGTATTTTTGCAATAGTTCCAGCAGTCATGGTGTGTGGATGAACCATTTGTAACAATACCATTGAACTTAAATCTTTTGTACCAACTACAGTACTTCTCTAGCATATATCACAATGCTTATAGAACCATGGCAACCAACCATTCTCATACACATGTATGTTAAAGCCAGACATAACATACCTCCCACACTCCCACATTATAATTTGAAAAGGAACCCATTCCTCCACTGACCCTTACTGGATGGGTAACTGAGAGAAGCAGCCAGGCATCCAGGCATTCAGTAAGGCTCTGGTAAAAAGAAGACATATCTGTCATAGCAAGGGTCACATCCAGGAGGCATTAAAGGCAAGAACAAAGGTACAGTAATACCCCGGATAACGATTGCATCGGATAACGCTAAAATCGGATAACGATGCAAGTTTTTTGGCAAAAACTTGCATCGGATAACGATTCTGGATAATGATTCTTAGCATTATCCAAGGCATTGGTCTGCGGGTGTGGGGTGGTTTGGGTAGAACTACCCAATCCACACACACACCGGCAGCGGTCTCTGCGACTGCAGTAGGGTCGGGGAAAAGCATGCGCCTTTCCCCCAACCCTACTGCAGTCGCAGAGACTACTTGTGTCTCTTTCCCTCCCTGTATTTAAATGTGATTGGTTCTCTAGAGAACCAATCACATCTCTCTCTTTTCCCCTCCCTGTAGTTTAAATACAGGGAGGGAAAGAGACACAAGTAGTCTCTGCAACTGCAGTAGGGTCGGAGGAAAGGCGCACCTTTCCCCGACCCTACTGCAGTCGCAGAGACCGCTGCGGGTGGAGGGTGGCTTTAAAGGGAGGGCCTTTAAAGCGGTTTGTCCCTGAAGTCAGGGCTTTTTCTTAGCGTTGTTCGATGCATGCATCGGACAACACTAAAAATCGGATAACGTCATGACTTGTGGAACAAAGTCATAACGTTATCCCGGGTATTACTTGTATAGAAAAACTCCTTTTGCCAAAACAAGACAGAAAATTGCGGAGAACCTTAGGCACCACTCTTCAAACTTGGATTGGAATAGCTCTTTATAAAAGCAGGGGGCTCTTAACAACTAGTAGTTTGAAATACTATGGTTTTCAAATCTTTTAGGAACTTCATTTCTCTTGGGTGCTGACTATAGAAATGAAAGGGACTATAGCCTCTTGAAAGCTTCTGTCAAAGCAACTGGAAAAAATAAATTACCATGTCCAGAGGGGATATCATTAGAACTATTAAAGCTACAAAGACAAATTCTATCTAAGTCCTAGTAAGGATATGCCAAAAATGTGGAAAACAAAACAATGCTCTACAGAGTGGAAACATTCCATATACATTTTAGTCCGAAAGAATGTCTGCAGTAGAATCATTATATTAGTTTTCCATGTAAGCAAAATAATGTTCAAAATTTTACAGAAAAGTTTTCCCTCATCAACACAGTGAGAAATGTCAGATGTCTGAGTTAGATTCAGAAGAGAAAGAGGCAGTAGAGACCACATTGCAAACATACATTGGGTAGTGGAAAATGCCAAAGAATTTCAGTAAAGAAGTTTTTTTTGTGTATGTGTGTCAGAAGCACACAAATGTGCTTTCTAGGTTGAAATGATTTTTGCTGGAGGAACTCCACTCCAGGGACACCCGAATAAGGCTCCTTTCATGTCCTCAAGATCTTTTATCACCGAAGTGGTCCCTATTTATCGACTTCCAATTTCTTGCTTTTGAACTACTAGGTTGGCAGGAGCTGGGATAGGGACGGACACTCATTCTATCATGCAGTACTCGGGTCTTGAACTGCCAACTTGCCGACCTTCCACCTAACAAGTTGAGCTTCTTAACCACTGAGCCACCGCAGTCATTCTGTATTTTATAGAGTGCAGCAAAATCTTTGACTGCATGGGTTATGAAAGGCTATAGATTTCTGTAAAAGAAAGGAATATGCTACAGCATTAGATTGTCCTGATGCACAGCCTGCACTTTGGACAAGAGAATGCCAATAGGATACAAAAAAGAGGTAAAAACTTTTTATGAAGTGGCAAGGGAAAGACAGCTATGAACCAACTAGAAAAGTATAAAGATAAGCTGCTCAAGGCTAAGGCCTTCCCCTATGGCAGTGGTGGCAAACCTTGGCACTCCAGGTATTCTAGAACTTCGATTCCCAGAAGCCTTGATCAGCAGGAGTGCTGACTTGGACTTCTGGTAATTGAAGTCCAAGAACACCTGGAATGTCAAGGTTTGTCATCACTGCCCTATGGTACCGTATTCCTGATTGCATTGCATGAATGAAGAAACTTGATAGGGAAATAAACTCATTTAAATTATGGTATTGGAGGAGAACCATCTGGATGTCATGGACCACAAGGAAGCCAAATAAATGGTTTCCAGATTAAGCGACATATTTGGACACAATATGAGAAGACAGGATTCAATAAGAAAAGACAATAAAGCTAGCAAGTGTAGAAGGCAGTAGGAAAAGAAGAAAATCAAACTTAAGATGCATTGACTCAGTCAAGATACCCATAGCCTTCAGTTTGCAAGACCTGAGAAGGGCTCTTGGTTATATAAATAGCAATTAGCAATTACACTTACATGCCACCTCTTTGCACTTAGTGCACTCCCTGGGTGGTTCACTAGGTAATTACCATTTTCCACCAACATTCTGGGTACTTGATTTACTTATTTTGAGAGAATGGAAGTCGAAGTCAGTCTTAAAACCTGTTAGGATTGAACTTTTAAAGGTTTTTAATTTTTGATGACTTTTAACTCTTGATGATTTTTATTGATATAGATTGTTCTATGTTTTTATTTCTTGTTTTGATGTAAGCCGCTCAGAGTCGGGTTCTCCCAATTGGGGCGGGGTAACAAATGCAATAAATAAATAAATAAATAAAACTTCACAATATTGGCAGCAGTTTTGGCTGCAGTACAGCAGTTTAACCACTGCACCACCCGAATCTAATCCAGAGCATCGCTGTAACTCAGAGGCAGCTTGAGAGCACATAATAATAAGATAAATCAAGACTGAACGTGCACTAGAAGCTAAAATGAGAACTTTGAAATATCATGAGAAGGCAATGTTTGGTGGAAGAAAGGAAAACACATGCACACACACAAATGAAGGCAGTAGGAAAGGTGAAAGACTTAACATAGTAAGGAATGACTCAAATAAAATCGTGGCCTTTGTTCTGTGGGAACTGAGTAAAGCTGTTAGTGATGACCTTTTGGAGGTCACCAATTCATAGTACAGTATCACCAAATGCCATAAGCAAATGCCATAAGCAACATAGTAGCATGTAAAACACGGAGCTTCTCTGTAGCATGAGATGCCTAATGGGGACTAGCCTTGCAAGCCGAAGGGAGCGTGAAACCCTTAGGTCCGAGAGTTGAAAACTGTGGCCAGGGGTCACAGACAGGGCCTGGGCTGGTTTTTAGTGACCTTTGTAAACTGCGTGTTTTGTCAATACTTTTGGCTCTATTCAGGCCTACTGGTGGAAAGTGGACCAGATTTCACAGAGATAATACTGGTCAGCAAATATGGTGTAACAAGGGCAGTGTGGTGAAAGGAAGATTAATCAGTTTTCTTTTAAAGCCCCTGGAGAAATTACTTTATCTCACCTTTCCCCCCCACCCCACAGACACAGACACACACACGGACACGCACACACACACAGACTTACACACTCTGAGAGTGAGTGACTGCCTGCCTATTTAATGAATTTCACATATATTCGGGATCTGAACTGGGTACTCTTAGTTCTGGCAATTTAATTGGCATCATTCCATGGAAATCTATGTGTACACATGAGATTTTAGATTTTTCTCAGACATATTTTATCTTCTCCAAATATTTACATGTAAAGAGATCAAGTTTCATTGGTCTAAGGAGATTAAGAGCTTTGAAGCTGGAAGTGACAGGGTTCAGTGAATATTGCTCTGAAAATTTATCAATGAACATATTGTTCTTCAGGGAATACACAAAAAGGGGAAAACTGTCAGTAGTTACTGAAGTGTCTTTTGTAACTTGTACATTTTAACTCCAAGAGAGAATTCTCATATAAAAGATGGGCTGCAATGTTTAATTTCCATTTAACCTTAGCAGGGCTGTTTCTCTGAAGAGTCATGCATGCAAATCCAAAATACTGTATGCTCAGGAGCACTGGTTAAGCTCATCCCTCTGAAATGTTTCCCACATGTTTGTGGAGATATCACTATATGATACCTTGCTTAAAGAGCATAATGCGTTCCACGGGATTGCTCTTTAAATGAGTTTGCTCTTTAAGCGAAACACCATTGTAAGTGACCAATTATGACTTCTGGGGAGGGGGGGATTGCAAACCCCGATTTAGTTGTTAAGCGAGTTTTTGGTTGGTTTTAGTTGTTAAGCGAAGCGAACATTTAGAGAAAATTCTGCTCTTTAAGCAAGTTAGTCTCTAAGCGAGGCGCTCTTTATGTGAGGTTGTTGATATTGTTGCCCATCCTGAAAAAATATTTGCCCACCCACAGCTAGAATCCTGACTACAGCCCTGTGCCTAACCCTTCTCCTGTCTCATCCGGGTTTGGGACTAGCAATGGGGAAGTTATTACATAATATATACATTACATAGAAATGTTACCAATTTTTTTCCTGCTGTGTTCAGGCCAGGAAGGGGGGAGCAAAATTGGGTGGCCACTGGGCAGGGGAGTGGCGAAATTGGGTGGCCTTCGGGCAGCGGGGTAACAAAATTGGGTGGCCATGCCCACCTCCCTGCCCCATCAGGTTTTGTCCCTGCAAGTGGTTCAAGGTCTCCCTTGATCAAAAGCCAGTCATATCTGACTCTAGGGTGCAGTTTTTGACCCACATTTACAGACAAAGAGCCAGTGCTGCCTGTGTTTGCAGATGTATACATGGCCATATGGCAGGCCTGACTAGATCGCCCATGATGTAGGCTCCACCCACAACATAGGCTCCACCCACAATGTAGGCTCTGCCCACGATGCACGGTGTGGTAGTGAAATTTTTTGCTGCCCACCACTGCCTGTACAAGCTTAGAATCAAGCCCAACTCTTTCAAATCGAAGTCTAAGATTGTGACATAAGAAATATTCTCAACATACACGAAACTTAACAGTGAGATAGTGCTCTGTATAGATCAGTAATGCCCACTGCATGTACTTCTCCATAATTCCTCAGGCAACCTCATCTGATGCAAATCAGTTCAGAAATTCCGTGCCCATCAGCATTTCCAAAACATCTGGCTTTACTTGGTAATTGAATTCTACTGAATTCATTGAGATTTACAATGTGAGTATAGTTTTGTAAACCAAGCATTTCCTGATCCAAGGAGCATTTCTCTGTAATTCCAGATGAGAGAAACCTAGTTTACGGACTCTCTGTCCATGCTCAAGAGATATTGTGGCTGCATAAAGTCTCTCCTTGGCACTACCAAGCACTGTGTCCAATGGACATATTCCTGTGTTTTCAGAAGCAATGACCACAACAAGAGTTACAGTTTCTGACCCACAGTCCCCAGAGGTTGGCCAATTGTAGTCCAAAGATGTCATTCTTTTGAAGCCTAGTGTAGATTTCCATGGAATGATGCTAATGAAATTGCCAGTACTGAGGGTGCCCAATTCAGCCATCACACATTTAGTGCACTCTCTGGGCGGTTCACACGGCAATTCGTATTTTGCCCCAACATACTGGGGACTCATTTTACCGACCAGAACAAGTGTTGATTCCCCTGCTTTTGCCCCCCCTCCACCCCCCAAAACTGCCTGCCAGAGAAGGACATTACCTACAAGCTGGCCCATTTCTCCCAAGGAGGTCCCTGTTTATGGGGGGGGGGGGGCGGGCTGCCTCATCCGAGGATGGGAAGTGAAGAGCGAGTGTTGGGGTGCGCGGGGGGGGGGGGGGGTTGTGCGGAGAAAAGAGCGGTCTTCTCCTCAAGTTGGGCTTGGAGGACGAGGCTAGCCCTAGCGAGTAGCCTCTGAAGGAAACCTTTCGACCAGGGGGGAGGATGATGGAGAGTCCGGTCCCAACTCGGATTCCTCGGATGAGCAGCCCGTGCCTTTGCCTTTCGGGGGCTCCTTGCCCTGCTAGGTAACCCAGTAGCCCCCCAGCACGTTCAGGAGAGACACAGCCCCCCCCCCCTTTGCACCGGCCCTTGAAATGTATATATGCTCGACGGAAAGGTCTCTCTGCCTACCAGCCCGAGTAATCTAGACTCCCGCCCCCCCCTCACAGACACACGCCCCGCAACCCCGACGGTGTCTGTCTGTCTGTCTGGTGGGCAGACGCTTTTCCCCCTGGAGGGAGCGAGCCGGCTTGTGGACTCGCCCCTCCGCCCCGTCTCTCCTTCTTCCGCCGGCCGCGCAGGAGGGGAGCCGCAGGAGAGGGCGGCGAGCCCGCAGCCCCACAGCCGGAGCCGGGCGCCAAGGTTGGGGGCTGAGAGAGGTTGGGGGGAGAGCGAGAGCGAGCGAGCGCGGAAAAAGTTGCCCTCTTTGTGTGCCTGTCTCTCCCCCCCTCGCTTCTCTCTGCCCCCCCCCCAACACATCTCCGCCCCCTTCCTCTTCTCGCCGCAGAGCCATGGGCGCTCCTCCTTGACCCGGTGCCTCCAACGGGACGCGCTCTCAAGGGGGGATCCCTCGGCTTTCCTCGTCACCGACAGATACCTCGCGGGGATGAAGGTGAGGATGAAGGAGTGGGCAGATACAAAGGAGGGGGGGGACGCTTGGCCGCGGCGGGGCGTTTGCGAGGCGCGCCGGGGGGGGGGTAAGACACACGGGATGGAGGGACTCAGTTCTGCTGAGGAGGAGGAGGACGCAGCCGACAGCCAGCCGAGGTAGCCGGTGAACGTCGATTGGGCAACAACAACAACAATAACAATAATACATACATACATACATACATACATACATACATACATACATACATACATACAGTACATACATACAGTACATACATACATACATACATACATACATAGACACTACCTTAACGGTTCTTAGGTCCTTGGTTAGGGCTCAGAGCCTATCCAGGATTCTAGGGTTGTTGTTTTTTTTTGGGGGGGGGGGTTCAGGAGGGGCAACAATGTCACACACACATATATAACATTGGCATCCAGGGGTGGGTTGTGGGGACAGGCTGTTAGCTCAGGAGGGTTTTTGTGCCCCCCCCCCGCTTGAACTGTTAATTGTATACCAGTCTTTGACTGTGATCTAATGATAGATTTTAATTTGAGGATGAGGATGATGACATAATGATTTGCAAATTGAAGTTGAGCATTTATGGAGGAAAAAATTCTGTTGGATATCTGGAAATGTTGGATTTATTGGACTTGAACTTCCTAACTCTTCAAAAAAACAGCTTTACTGGGAACTGCATATATACATTACTTCACTCCTTAATTGTTCTTAGGCCCTTGGTTAAGGCTAGAACTGTTAATTTTATAGCAGTCCTTGATTGTGAACCTAATGGCAGATTTGTGTAAGATTTGCCTGCTTGCTTGTCTGCCTATATTATGTATGTAATACATCTCAAGCGGTTGCCCTCTGCAGGGTCATTTGCAAAAAGAGATCTATAATCAGTGTCCGTCCTGTTGCAGAAAACAAGCTTGTGGCTTTCAAAATGCAGCCCAGTACCTGTGATGAATGGGATGCGGTGAGAGCCATCCTTGCTATGGGAAAGAGATCTTGGTAAGCCCTATTGAGTTGCCCACAGTTCTGGGCTCCTCAGATTCTCCTTACTTGGTTGAGGTCTGCAACCTGAGCATGCAGCATACTGGGAAAGACACTAATGTTAGGAGAAGTTGAAGACAGGAGTACTGGGAGTTCCTTTTTGCTGCATTTCTCAAGGCAAAGAAGATATTCTTCAATAGACTCAGACATAAGGCCTCCCATTATTGATGGCAAGATTTCATTCCCCCCCCCCCCTGTTGTCACTCTATGGCATGGACTACACTGATCTTGTCTGATTTCAGGAGCTAAGCAGGCTAAGCCCCAGCTGCTAATTGGGTGGGTTAGGCGGCCAGTGTTTCACAGTCTTTGGTTTTTGAACTTCAGTTCTCAGAAGACCAAGTCAGTTCCCCAAAACACTGATCAGCCAATGTATTGACATAGGCTTCTGGGAATTGAAGTCCACCAGTTAGGCAATGCCAGGGAGCTAGGCTGAAACTCTGGCGAGCTGTTACCAGTCAGAGTTGATAATACTGCACCACACAAGCCAATATTTGCTATATAAAGTATATATTACTAAGAGTATTATTAGTTAGAAATTTAGTCCACTGTTTAGTCCACTGTGCAGACAGATTGGTTAACTCCTTTTTCCAACATCCATACAATACAATCACTGGAGTGAACCAAACTGTGCCCAGAGCATTCCTACCCTCACCTTTTTGAGCCTTTGTTCCACTTTCTTGGTGTGTGTAGGAATACACATGTAATCATTGGAGTAGTATCGAAAGCAATCCTTCTGGCTGTCAAAGCTCCTTCCAGTTAGGTTGCTGATATTCACTTCAGAATATTGGCAAATTAAACACTTCCTCTGCTCCTTGGCAGAGGGAGTGAAATCTTTTTTTAGATTCTATTAGGGCTGTAATAGAGTCAAATAGAAGGGGAAGAAATGGAAGGAGTGACAGACTGTACTTTCCTGGGATCCAAGATCACTGCAGATTGTGACTGCAGCCATGAAATAAAATACGCTTATGGTACTTCTTGGGAGGCAAGCTATGAGAAACCTGGACAGCATAATAAAAAATAGAGACATCACCCTGTCAACAAAAGTCCACATAGTCAAAGCAATGGTATTCTCAGTAGTAATGTACTGCTGTGAGAGTTGGACCATTAGGAAGGCAGAGCATAGAAGAATATATGGCTTTGAGCTGTGGTGCTGGAGGAGACTCTTGAGAGTACGCTGGATGGCAAGGAGATCAGATCAGTCAATCCATAAGGAAATCAACCCTGACTGCTCACTAGAAGGACAAGTGCTGAAGATGACACTCAAGTACTTCGGCCACCAAATGAAAAGAGATGACTCACTTGAGAAGGACTTGATGCTGGAAAAGATTAAAAGGAGAAGGGAGTGGCAGAGGATGAGGGGGCTAGATGGAATCATTGATGCAATAGGTGTAGCTCTGTGCGGGCTGTGGAGAATGACAGGACAGAGGAGCCTGGTATGCAGTAGCTCATGGGGTTGCAAATGGTCGGACTCGACTGTGTGACTGAACAACAAAAAAGGGCTGTAAAATGCACTATCTCACTTATAAAAAGTGCTGGTTGAGAAATTGCCAGCAGCTGAATCTGTCAGTTTCTTAACCAAACCTTTAAAGATAAAGCAATTTTTTTAAAAAAAAAAGTTTTTTTATAAGTAATGCAGTGCATCAGCAACACTCTACTATAATCTTTAAAATTCACTTTCCTTGCATCTCTGCCAAGGAGCAGAGGAAGTACAGTGGTACCTCGCTTAAAGAGCATAATGCATTCCACAGGATTGCTCTTTAAGTGAGTTTTCTCTTTAAGTGAAACACCACTGTAAGTGACCAGTTGTGACTTCTGGTGGAGGGATTGCAGACCCCGATTTAGTTGTTAAGCAAGTTTTTGGTTGATTTTAGTTGTTAAGTGAGGCAACCATTCAGAGAAAATTCTGCTCTTTAAGCAAGTTAGTCTCTAAGCGATGCGCTCTTTAAGCGAGGTTTTACTGTATTTAATATGCTGATATCTTAAAATGTGTCACTTAGTAAGCCACTTCTAGATATTGGAAATTCTAATCAAAAGACACCAGATCTAATAGGGTCACTTGAGTTCTGATATGCAATTTGGATGTGAGGATCTCACCAAATGGAATATCACACTCAGAAACGATTCTAAGCAACCCTATTTAGCTCACATTACATCACTCCAAAAGAACCCTTGAAGCCAAGGCCAGTGGTGTAGCATGGGTTTCAGCTGCCCAGCGCGTAGGCCAAATTTGCCGCCCCCTGGGCTGAGCCCAGAATGCCGGCGGTGGTGGAGGATCCTGGCGCCCGTCCCCACAGCGGCCTCTTCACCCTGGCCTCTAGAAAGTCCGCGGGTGGTGGCGAAGTCCTATTTATTGTGAAATTTTGCCGCCCTCCAAAAAGTGCCACCTGGGGAGGGCGGCCCAGGGCACACACCCCACTACGCCACTGACCAAAGCTGAAGTTTTCTTCTGCTGGACTTCTGCTGCATAAGTCGCAGCAGGAGCCACTGCATTGACAGGTTAGCTACTGCTTTGCATTGTCCACAGTAACTCAGACTTTGCATCTTTATCAAGCATTTAGTCTGAGAGGAGAGGATGTTGACCATTGTATGCACACACATGCACACACAGAGAAAAGCAAGAGAAATGAAGACTATGGAGAAATAACGGCAAATCAGCTTTTTTCTATGTAAGAGAAATTGTGATCTCATAAATTTACTCAAATGACTTATACAAAAACTTGGCTCAGCTCCAGGTTGAACAAGGCATGTGAACACATCCTCTTGAAGAATTAAATAGAGTAAGGGGAAAGCAGTTGAAGATTGCAAGACATGCTGTGGAACAAGAGAGAGTTTTGCATTTTCTCCCCCTTCCCCACATAACACTTTCCACTAATAGGGTGAAGAACTTTGAAAAGCCAACTAGTAGGTTTTTACTTTGTTGATGGGCGTTTTATAGATTAGGTCAGCCTTAATTCATTTTTAAATGGGTAGGTAATATTTTTTAATTTAAATTTTAAACTGCCTGATAAGAGATAAATAGTCTAACATCCAAGGCATTGTAAAATAATAATAAATTAAGATAAAACCAGAAGTGAAAATAAAAATGCATTTGAGACCCAGGTAAAGACAGAAGTAAAGCAAAAGATGGTTCTTAATATATTAGGGAGAATTAACAGTTCTTTGTAGACATCAGGTGAACCCAGTCATGTAGTTCGGGTTTCAGCCACCTGAGGCGCAGGCCAAACTTGCCACCCCCCTCTAGGCTTGCCACCCCAGCACCTGTCCCTATTCCACCCAGTCTGCCCTCGCTCTTCCCTCCCCACTTGGATCTGCTTGTCCCCAAGGCAGCAGAAACTCCTGCCAAAGTGGATTGGTGCCTTGTAAAATTTTTTTGTTGTGTCTTCTCTTTGAAATCCGCGGCGTTGGGGACCTTGTGGCAATGACTACATTTTCCAGATTCCCTCAGTGCTGCAGGCCAAGGGAGTCTGGGAAATGTAGTCATTGCGGCAAAGTCCCTAACGCACAGATTTCAAAGAGGACCCAACGAAATTTTTTTACAAGGCACCGACCCACTTTTGCAGGGGTTTCTGCTGCCTTGGGGATGAGCTGTAAGTGACGTCAGGCAGGTGGGGGGTGGGTGCTATACCCCATCTCCAGAGGCTGGGCTGTTTCACCCACCCACCTGTCCACCTGTGCAAGGCAACACCAGGCGAAGGCAGGCAAAGCAGCCTGCCCAGACTGAGGGAGCAGTACCCAGGCGCAATGCCGCCGCGCCCCCCCCAAATGCCACCCGGGGTGAGTCGCCCCCTGCCCCTCCCCCACGCTATGCTACCGGGTGAACCTGTCTGAGGAGAGCATTTTGTAGACTTCTGGAAGGACCTCTATACCATTATGTCATCTGGTTCTGGAAGGACCTCTACTGCTTTTTTTTTATCCTCATCGTGCAGGGAGTATGCTACAGCCAAAAGAGTAGTAATGAATTTGGATTTGTAGTTGCCCACCTCCTTGGAAAGTGTCAAATGCAAGCAGTTGAATCAATCTGTATTAGCAAACTAAAGATGGACTACTTAGAAGTAGTTTGCCTTTACCTTCTTCGGGGGGCATCCTTGGGTTGTGCAGCTGGATTTCTCCCAGGAATTGAATCCCTACCCATATCTCTGTTAATGACACTCAGTTGCTAATTTAAGACCAAAAGCACCCACAAATATTTTGTATTGCAACACAGTAGCTGACAATTAAATATTGTCCCCAGAAAAATCAATTCCTCTCCCAGCTACCATGGTGTGGGCAACAAAATGCAGAAGGAACCTGAAGTCTGTAGTGTGCACATGTAAAATGGTGTCACAGAGTCTCTGTTTCTGTGTTACACAAGAAGTTTCAGGGTTTCACTGACCATGGCTATGGAAATGTGATTTGGTATGGAGAAACAGAGGTTGTATGCTAATAGCACAACCACGCTTTGGGACTGGAGGATGTGCCTTTGCAACTCCTAATGGGGTGAAAAGCCAGTGAGAATGATGGGAAAGTGGGATAGCAATGGTAATTTTTCATTTCTGTTTCATTTTGCCAAAATATCCTGGCCTAAACCTTCAAGCAGGTTTGTGTATAAGTTAAATTGAAGTGATAAAACTACAGTTAGGCTGATTAATCATTACAGTAAACGAGGCTCTTTATTTTCACATCTAGGTCACAAAAGGTAACCAATAGCCAGATCTCAAGTGAGGAGCAAGGAACAGAGAATGGCATACAAATTTAGGTCAGAACATTCCGGACAGTTTAGTGTGAGGGAAGTCCAATCACTTTGAAAGGTTTGCTTCACATTCTCATCCCAAATAGGTAGGTATAGCTATTTGTGGAGGAGGAGGACATTGAGTAGCATTTTGCTTCAAATTCTGATGACCGATATAATGGTGGTGGTGGGGTCATCTTTGATATTGTTTTGAAGCAGAACACCAAAATTAGACAAACCTGGAGAGGCAGGAAAATTTTTTTTTTATTTGCAAACACACTGCCATTTCTTAGTACACCCTCAGCATGTGCGTATAATAACATACTCTTTGCTGGAGGCAACAAGAAGGTATAATTGAGACATAACTATTGTGAGATTCAACAGGTTTTCATTATACCCAGCCACCCATTGTTAGGGAAAACAACATTCTAAGATTTCCTGTGATTTTTCTAAGAGCTGAGCAGTTGGAGAAGCACTGCTTTCCTAGGTCTGGTTTCCTTCTGAGAAAGAAACACTGGAAATGTAGGATAGTTGTTTATTGACTATAGATTCCTATCCCTTTTTGTTTAAACCAGAACTCAGGGCAACTCACAATATCACAGATAAAAACAAATGGAACAAGCTGAGTTATGAAAGCCTTAAGATCGTCACTGACAAGAAATTGAGCTGCAAGCCAATCAGTAAACAGTTGACATACTATTCAAATCAATTTAGTAAAGGTCAAGGTTGCCCTTGCTTGAAAGCCAGTCATATCTGACTCTAGGGTTCAATTCTCATCTCTATGGTTCGATTCTCATCTCTTGGCCAGAGAGATTCTCTGCAGACATTTCTATGGCCATGTTGCAGGCATGGCTAGGGAATAGAATGCATGGAACGCTGTTTACCTTCCCACTGATGTAGTAGCTATTTATCTACAGTACTTATCATTTATTGCTTTTGAACTGTTAGGTTGGCAGTTGTTGGGGCAGAGATGGGAGCTCATTCCAACATGCAGCACTAGGATCTCAAACTGTTGACCTGCTGACCTTCCAGTCTCAAGTTCAGGATCTTAACCACTAAGCCATCACAATTCCATTCAAATCAATTTACCGTACTAATGTTTAAATTGAGTTTGAGATTATACCCAGTGTAGTATAGTGGAGAGAGTAATGGATTATGAGGCCTGAGTTTGAATCCTCACCCAGCCGTGAAAACACACTGCAATCATGGAACTGGTAAAACTATTTATTAAATATCTCACTTTCTTTGAAAGCCGCCCAGAGTTGGGTTTCGACCCGATTGGGGCGGGATAACAAGTTGGAAATAAATAAATAAATAAATAAATAAATAAATAAATAAATAAATAAATAAATAAATTAGAGTCCTTAAAAGTTGGGTCCAACTCAATGGCACTCTATATAAGCAGCACACTTCCAAAACGAAAATAGGTGGTGACAGCAGCTGCTCCTTGTATCTGAGTATACATTTTTTCCTGACAAACAGGAAAATGCCATTGGTGTGAATTTGTTTAAGGTGGATCCCAGCTTGCCATGAAGTGACCCACACACTGATCACAGAGCCATCTCCTGCAGCACATATGAAATGAGACATGTAGGATTTAACACTGGGACTACAATGGATTGCCGCAACCTTGAGGATATTAACAAGGTGTGCCTTCACAGCCAGTCCTTCTGGCATGGCCTCTTCTACCTCCATGATTGTTGGGAATTAGGATAGTGAAGTGGTTACTCCTCCACTCATTTTGGCATTGGGCTGAATATGATGGCTTCCAGTGGCATTTCCTCCACTGAGGGGACCATCACCCCACCTAAAGAGGTTCATCTGCCCATGTTGGCCCCTTTAGGGAGTCAGGTTATTTACTTTTGCCCAACACTCGGCATTGAGAAAACAGAAAATAACTACCACACATGAAAAATGTTTGCCCTCTTTTTCATCTGCTCACCCTGAAATTGCAGGCCAATAGATCTTGGCCAGACTTTAGCTCCAAATAATCTTCTATATCCGTGTCTGGGTCAGACATGAAACTGCCAAACAGAATGCACCTTTGGTGAAGTCATTCAGTAGTTCTTTTCATCTGACCTAGTGTGAGAAAGATTAGCATAAGGGTTCCCAATGTTTTCGCACCATGGGCCAGACCATGCCCCCTCAGACAGCTGAGTGGGTTGGACATGTGGTTCCCCTGCCATAAACGTTGCTGTAAAACATGTCCATAGTATTTATGACAGCTGTGGGTGCATTTACAGTGTGTTTTTGGATGTTTTCGTTGCTTCTGGTGGCAGTGGTGGGAGCAAGGATGATGGGCCACATGAAATGGCACCGTGGGCTGGGTCCTGCCCATGGGCCGTAGGTTACGAACCCCTGGATTAGCCCGTACAAGGTTGCCATAGCCCAGGGTACGCCCGATTGTGGTTCAAAAAAATACCACAATCTTTCAGGAGGCTCTGCTTCAAATAGTAAGAACTATGAAACAATTTGTTTCAAGAAATGGGGGGCTTTATTTGCTAAGGCTTTGTATGCTGTAGCTCTTTCAGTGAACAGAGGCTGAATTAGATAACCTCAGCCTCCAAGGTATCTTCCACTTCTATGTAATAAGAAATATTGTTTAACACAACAATAATAAACGTCAGTCTCCACTTGCAAAGGAAGAATGAGTGTGCCACATTTCATTTCCGTTGTTTAATAATAAACTCAGTTTTTATTGTCAAAGGGATATCTACATCACCTTATGAAAACATATTTCTATCTTGCTCCTGTACGACATTTGGGGAAAAACATAGTAACAATAATTTTTAAACACTTAATATCTATGAGAATGAAAAGATTACTTATTCTTAAGGAGAGAATACTGTTTTGCTGTGATCCTAGATAACCATAAGCAGACTAACCAGAAGGAAAAATGAATGTGAATTACACGTACTAACTCTTCAGAAGTGTGTGTTTTGTCTCTTTGGAGAGAAATCTTTCACCGAGAGGTGAACTATGTAAAGAATATATTTGACTTTGAAAAATGTGCTGTTGTGCCTGGATTTGTTTCCCAATTCTTCAAATTTGTTTTACTTCCTTGTCATCAAACACACACTTTATTTATACAACACCACCAGAAAATTATGATCTCGCTCTATAAATTATCAAAAGTATGTATATGCCTTATTTTACATTTATTCATATACAGTTTCCAGGCACAATTCTGAGTGCTGGAATTAATATTAACACCTTGAATGAGCTGACACCCGAATTCATGAACATCTCCTACACATAAAATACGGTAACTTGTAACATTATTGTCAAAGGCTTTTCTCTAATGATCCCAGAGAACAAGTTGCAAAGATTGATATTAGAGGCAAAGTCTTTTGGTACCTCCAGCTCAGCTTTGTGTAATGTCTAAGATAGGAGTTCTCAACCTTTTAAAGCCAGGTGCTGGGTCATGCTCCCTCATTCAGCTTCAGGGACCGGACAGCTATTTTGCCCATCCTCCACCACATAACACTTCCTGGTGTGGTGGACGCAGTGGGGGTCTCACATGGGGCCGTGGGCTGCATCCAGCCCGTGGGCTGCAGATTGAGAATCACTGGCCTAGGAGCTTTCCGTTTTTAAATTACAGCTATCAGAACTCAACATAAATTCCTGCAACTAGAAATCTGCCAGTTTTAGCCAAAACATTCTAGAGTCACAGAAGAATTTCCAGATACATACCTATTTCTTGCCAGGATTTTCTCTCCCACAATGGCCATTAATCCTAAAGAAAAAGGACATGGGTGGAGCTTTCTATGCTTCCTGGGAACTGCAAAGCATTAAGGAACAGTAGTCTTTTTTTTCATTGGGTTCTGTAGGTAAGGTAAAGGCCACCCTTGCTTGAAAGCCAATCATATCCAACTGCTAGGTTGGCAGGAGCTGGGACAAAGACAGGAGCGCATTCTGTCCTGCAGTATTCGGGTATCAAACTGCTGACCTGCCACATTCCAGTCAGCGTCTTAGCTACTTGAGCCACTGCAGTCCCTTGGGTTCTGTAGAGGGTACTTCTAAAAAACCTACTGGTTCTCTAATGCTTTGCAGTTGCCATGCTGTGCATCTCAACTAGAAGGAGTGTCTGATAAAACTGCCTGTGCTATAATTTCTGTGGGAGGTGATTTTCCCCTGGCCTCTGCTGCACTCAGAGATAAGCTGTATTGCTCTTCCCTTTTGGGGAAGTCCAGCTAGGTTAGTTAGAAGGAAGAGGAGAGAACTTGCGGGGGAGAAGAGAAGGAAAAGTACTGACGCCACTCTTGGGGTACAGATATGGGCATATTCCAGTATGAACTGGGGGAAACAAGAGGAGTTTGGCTGTATGTCTGTCTGGTCAAGGGGAGAAATAGGCAAGGAAAGAGACAGAAAGATCTACTTTTTCTTATTTCCTTTTTTCAGAGGGGTTGCCCTGAACACAAAAGGGAGAGAGTAAGCAAACCCTTTTCTGTACCGTTTCAACGGGGACAGTAAATTTGGTGAGGGAGTTCTCTTTTTTGGAAAGGAACTCTATACAGCAAAACCTCAATTTACATACACCTTGAGTTACATAAAATTCGACTTACGTAATGATTTTTTGCTAAAACCATGTCCCAATTTACATCAATGTCCCGATTTACATAACACAATTTCCTATGGGTTTGCTTCGAGTTACATAAAAAAATTATTTTTCCTATGGGTTTGCTTCAATATACAGTTGTACCTCACTTAAAGAGCATAATGTGTTCCACGGGATTGCTCTTTAAGCGAAACACCATTGTAAGTGACAGATTGTGACTTCTGGTGGGGTGGGTGGATTGCAAACCCCGATTTAGTTGTTAAGCGAGTTTTTGCTTGGTTTTATTTGTTAAGCGAAGCGAATATTCAGAGAAAATTCTACTCTTTAAGTGAGTTACTCTTTAAGCAAGGCTCTCTTTATGCGAGGTTTGACTGTACGTAAAAATTCATTTTTTCCTATGGGTTTGCTTCAAATTACATAAAATTCATTTTTCCTTATGGGTTTTCTTCGAGTTATGTAAAAATCCAATTTTCGTAAAAGCCTATGGAATTGACTTTTTACACAAGTCAGGATTTTACTGTACTGTATCCTAATTTCCCCCCTTTGGGTCATATCTTAGGCAAGAATGGATGGAAGATGTTATTGCTTCCCCCAGTTGTCAAAATTGCCAGTTTTGACTCATAACAGTACCTTTTAGGGTTATTCTGATACTGCATTTAATCAGAAACCTGGATTGTCTCTATATAGTTTGTCTTCTGCTGAACCAGTCAGTTTAGAAGAACCTGTTTTTCTTAGCACATTCTGTTTCACATTTATTTTGAATTTCCCTTATCAGCATCCTTATTGCATTTTGACCTTTTACTGTATCATGAAGTATGTGCAGTGGGGGGGGGGAGGAGTAATCTTGTTCTTCTCTTGATGGCAGAAATGTATTTATCTTCAGATAATTGTGTTACAGGATGTGAAAGATCAGGCAAGAAATCAAGAATGGAATGTATAATATATCAAAGTTTTCTGCAGCCTTGGAAAAGCTTCATCTTTGTTTTCTTACATTGTTGGCATAGCTCCTTCACAAATATTTTATTCTAATACTGGTATATTACTGTTGTAAGTCTTATCCAAGAGGGAGAGTTTAGAACCAATGACCCTAGGCTTTTTGTATCTCCCTTTCCATAGAGTTCCCATCTAAAAGGATATACAGTAACTGCCTTATGTCTCAGTTGTAGAAGATGGGAAGAATATAAATGAATGAAAGAAAGAAACCTGAGATTGTTGGGGAATGAAATCTATCTCTAGTCTTACAAATGTATTGTAAGGGTCGGTGAAAACAAATCCATTCTGTATATTGACCATTTCCAAAGAGCATTTAGTTTTGCTGGATTGAGGAGATACTTTAGGATCATTTGCGATGGAGGGCTACCCATGATCTGCACTCCTGCATACCTATTTTTCTAGGTAATCACTTTTTGTTGTTCAATCGCACAGTTGATTCTGACCCTTTGCGACCCCATGGACCACTGTCCGCCAGGCACTCCTGTCTTCCACCATCCCCCTCAACTCGCTCAGCTCTGTGCCCATTGTGTCTACAATAGCATCTAGCCATCTCATTTTTGGCTGCTCCCCTCTTCTTTTGCCCTCCACCTTCCCAGCATCAAGACTTTCTCAAGCGAATCCTCTCTTCTCATTTGATGTCCAAAGTACTTTAGCTTCATCTTTGCTATTTGACCTTCTAAGGAGCAGTCAGGGTTAATTTCTTCTAAGGTTGGCCTATTTGTTCTACAATTAACAAAAAATTATTGGTAAACACCCTTGGTTTATTGTAGCTACATTCCCCAATCACCATAGTGCAGAGGTTTTACAACTGGATTAATTCAGGATGACCTAAACAACATTTTGTGTAGCATTGAAAATATGTAATTACAGTGTCTAAGTAATTGCAGTGCAAAGTGTTGACCTTCAATCTACCGTTGCACATTTAACTGAAGGTCCAATCCCATTGGGGGAAGGCAGGGCATACATTTTGACTACTTGCCAAGTTCTTATCCCAGAGAAGTCAATGGGACCTTTGTCATTGACTTCAGTGGGTTAATGATTTACCCTTTAGAAATTGCCTTTCCTTCACTGTCTGACTACCAGACTAGGTTAAGAAAGATGCAACAAAAATGAGGGGAGAAATGATTATACATACTGTATGGTCACAGGAGACAAGTGTGGAGGAAAAGCTGAGAGGAAAGTTACATGCCTGAGAACAAATTCTGATAACTAATTCCTGAAGAAATTCAGACAAAGCTTTATGTATGAAAATAAATGAGTCATAATAGATGGCTGTATATTTTCATCATTACCATCTGGTTAAAGGGCTATTTAACAGCCCAGGGAATGTTTTGTCAATTATTTAGAAAGAAATTCAGGACATACCAAGTAATTATTAATTAAGCAATGGCTAGATTTGTTTGCATTAGTTAGTTTACATGTATTTAGATCTGGTAAAGTCCCGAGAGAGAGAGAGAGAGAGAGAGAGAGAGAGAGAGAGAGAGAGAGAGAGAATGAAAGAATGAAAGAAAGAAAGAAAAAGAAAGACTTTGTGGCACCCAGTGGGAGGTTCACACGTTAATTATCATTTTGCCTCCAACATGCTAGGTACTCATTTTACCAACCTTGGAAAGATGGAAGGCTGAGTCAACCTTGAGCCCTGGTCAGGATCAAACTCACAACCCTCTGGTTGCAGCACAGCAGTTTAACTGCACCACCAGGACTCCTACCACAGATGCAGATGCCGACAGTGCTCTTTGGTTGTAAACAGAGTTGAGCACCGTTCCTTAGACATGACTGATTTTCAAGCAAGGGAGACCTTTACCATTATTCTTACTACAGCTGATAGTTTCATTCTACAACTGTACCACTTAGTGACACAAATGTCATATGTTTCTCATTGGAGTGCTTGTTGTGGTTTCTGTGTTTCTTTATTCACACCAGAGTGCAGCACAGTACACTGTGTCGGAAGGACTGGCTGGGTCTATTCCAATGCTCTGAGGACACCTCCATGTACTCCCAATGCTTTCCACTCTTTGGGGTACTTTTGACATCCCCCTCCATGTGACTAAGATTTACTATGCTTCAGACCCCCATTATTGTGTTGTTGCCCATGTATTCCTTGTCTGCATATCACAGCACAGCTCCACAAATTGTTCCCTGGTGAAGGAACAAAAACAACCTGATTTTCTAAAACAGCATAAAAGTATCAGAGGGATTCCTGTAGCCATAAGTTAAAGGTCACCCTTGCTTGAAAGCCAGCCGTATCCGACTCTATGGTTCAGTGCTCATCTCAGTTTCATAGCTGAAGAGGCAACACTGTCTGCTTCTGCAGAAGTTTCTGTGGTCATGTGGCAGGCATGACTAGACGCTGGGGCGCACGGAACACTGTTTACCTTCCCACTGAAGTGGTCCCTATTTATCTATTTGCAATTTCTTGCTTTTGAACTGCTAGGTTGGCAGGAGGTGGGACAAAGACAGGAGCTCATTCCATCCTGCAGTATTCGGGTATTGAACTGAAGAACAAACAAATATTGCTTGAATAATGTGCCTTTCCTTAGCCTCTCATTAAAGGAGAAAAGGTTGTGAGGTCACAAAATTAACACAGGTATACTGCCCTTGAGGGAGGAGTATGAGGAGGAAACTGATAGTTTCACAAACTGCTTTGTATTTCAATTTGTTAAAAATACTGATGGATTGCTTCAGTAAGCCATTAGAAACATGGTGAGGTAGCATTAGGTAAAGGTAAGGATTGCCCTTGCTCAAAAGCCAGTCGTATCCATCTCTAGGGTTCAAAGGTTATCTCTGTTTATAGCCAAAGAGCCAGCACTGTCTGCATCTGCAGATGTTTCTTTTTTATTTTTTTGAGTATATTTTTATTGTTTCCTTATTTACAAACATTATGTACAATAAGACATAGAACAAAATAAAAAACATAAAACCTTGCCCACACTTCCTCCCACCCTGTGCTATACATTTGGAATTTGGAATTACCTCAATCTTCCATCTTTATCCTTCCCAAAATTTCCACACCTCCGGCCTTGGCATGATCTCCTCCTCATTTAACAAAGCATATGTGACGTAGGGTGTCCAAGTTGCCCAGAATTCATTATGTTTTATTAATCCTTCCCCCCTAAGTTCCATAGTTAATTTCCCATTTAGTGCCAGCTGCCAGACTTCTCTATACCAACAAATCTGATAACTCGAGTATCGGAGATATATTCGGGGCAGCAATGATCTGTAGCTTTTCTCCAACCGTTATATAATTCCTTTAATGTTTTATTGTTAATATTTATTTTTTGGGAGCTTTTATTTAAGAAAAGTTCTCCTTTTAATTTTTTAAACTTGACCCAGTCTGGCTCCTCACTCTCTGTGTTTTCCTGAGTTATTTTTTTTAATTATTCTCTTTAATTGAAATGCTTTATAATAATTCCTAATGCTCAGGATTCCTAAACCCCCTTCTGATTGTTTTCAATACCACAAAGACTTAGCCACTGTTGGACTCTTTCCACTGTTGCAATACCTGTTCAGGGTTTTATGCCATACATTTAGTGCACTCTCTTTTATTCTTAGGGTAAGTTATCTAATAGAAAGTTTATTTTTGGTATTATTTTTATTTTCCATAGATTTATTCTACTGAAATTTCTAGCAAAACTATCCCGAATTATAGAACAGGAACGGTTTCAGAATCTGATAATTGCAGGTGACTTCAATCTGACAAGATCAGACATGGATGTCTCAAAAATGACAAAATACAGGAAAAGGAGTAAAAATACTATACAGTTCTACCTCGCTTAAAGAGCATAATGCCTTCCACAGGATTGATCTTTAAGTGAGTTTGCTCTTTAAGCGAAACACCATTGTAAGTGACCAATGGGGGGGGGGGGTATTGCGAGGCCCGATTTATTTGTTAAGCAAGTTTTTGGTTGGTTTTATTTGTTAAGCGAAGCGAACGTTCAGAGAAAATTCTGCTCTTTAAGCGAGTTACTCTTTAAGCGAGATGCTCTTTATGTGAGGTTTGACTGTACTAGATAATTGGATGTCAAAGCTAAATATAAAAGACACATGGCGATTGTTAAAAACGACAGAGCGAACATACACCTATTACTCACAGGTCCACAAATCCTATTCAAGGATTGACTATATAATGTTTTCCAGTAATTTGGCAGATAATTTAGAGGAAATTTCAACTGGATTTTTTAAGGAGTCAGATCATGCTATGGTTTGGTTAGATTTACAAATAAAAATTGGTATTAAACAAGAAAAAGCCTGGAGATTTGATGCTATACTAATAAAAAAATAAACAAATTAAGGATAGATTAAGACACAAGCAGACAATGAATTGGGGACTGTAGGATAAGAGAGATGTTGCCCCTCGTGTACTATGGGCCACAATGAAAGCAGTGTTTCGGGGTGAATACATTAAAGAAGCAATAATAGAAAATTTAAAGAAAAAGTAAAATATTACACGAGAAATTAGAGAAGGAAATAAAACATTTAGTGATTGAACATGCAAGAACAAATAGAAAAGATGTACTTTCAAGGCTAGAAACATTTTAAAAAGTAATATTGGGACAAGAGATAGAAAAAGTAAAAAGAGATCTGATTTATTTGAAGAGGATTGGCGAAAGCAGCAAGGGAGAAAAAAAGCAAAAGCGAAATAGAAACTTTATTGGATAAAAATGGAAAACAAAGTAGCAGATAAGTAGAAAAGTTGCACGTAGCTGAAGAGTTCTATAAGGAATTATATGAGGCAACAGCAATTAACCTGGAGGAGTTAAATCAATATTTGGAGAAAAAATTAACAATAAAAATAAAGTATAACCACAAGAATCAATTGGAAGAGAAGATTACTGAAAAGGAAATAGAAAAGGTAATAAATAAATTGAAAACTAGTAAAGCTCCCTGGGGAGGATGGATATCCATCTGAATTCTATAAAGAGTTTAAGGACCTGTTGGTCCCGAAATTGAGTCTTTTATATAACTATACAGTAATACCTCATATAACATTAGTATCGAATAACACTAAAATCGCATAACATTAAGGAATCTGGGGGGAAGAATTGCATCGGATAACATTAAGATCCTATGGGATGCTTCAGATAACAACCGCTAAAGCCTGTGTGGTTACAGTGTATCTCTATGGATCCCATAGGATTTTAACATGCATCAGATAACACTAAAAATTGTATAACACCAAGACTTGTGGAACCATGTTTTAGTGTTATCTGAGGTTTTACTGTATCTTAGAGGAGTATTGCCAGAGTCATGGAACCAATCAGTCTGGCTCCCGAAGCCAAGGAAAGACAAAGACAAAATAAAGTCCTACAGGCCAATCTCCCTCCTTAATCAAGACGCTAAAATATTTACCAGCATAATGTCAAATAGATTAAATAAATTCATGAATCAATATATTGATGAATATCAAGCTGGTTTTTTTTGTTTTTTTTGCAGGGCAGACAGATGGAAAATTTAATAACCAGGTTAATAAATATTATAGACACAACCAAAAAGAATAAGGACAGAATTTGTATTTTAGCATTAGATATATATAAGGCATTTGATTCAATTCAGTGGACAACTGTAAATGTGATAATAGATAAAATGGATTTTGGCAGGAAATTTCAACATGTGATTGACCAGTTATATAGTCATAGTCAAACCAGGATAAGAGTGAATGATTATTTTACAAAATGAGCTAGAATAAGTGCTTGCACAAGACAGGGTTGCCCCTTATTGCCAGTTTTGTTTATACAGTAATACCTTGAATAACACTAAGACATGGTTCCACAAGTCTTGGTGTCATTCAATTTTTAGTGTTATCCGATCCATGTTAAAATCCTATGGGATGGATCGGATAATGTTAAAGCTCCATAGAGATACATTGTAGCCGCACAGGCTTTAGCGGTTGTTATCCGATACATCCCATAGGACCTTAACGTTATTCGATCCAATTCTCCTCCCCAGATTACTTAACGTTATGCGATTTTAGCATTATCCGAGGTAAACGTTATCCAAGGTATTACTGTATTAGCTATGGAGGTCTTGGCCACAGCAGTCAGAAAAGATACTGAAATAAAGGGGGTTGGAAAAAAGAAAATAAGTATGTTTGCGGATGATAGGTTGTTAGTTATAAAAGACCCCCAAAGCAAAATAAAGAAAGTTAAATACCATTTGAAAAAATTTGAAGCTACAACTGGGCTAAAAATTAATTGAGATAAAACGGAAGCTATTTTATGCAATAGCAATGAAGTGGAGGGAAAGGAAGATAATGGAAACCTATCAAATTAGAATTACAAATAATATGAAGTATCTCGGTATTTTTATATCAGATGAGGTCAAAGACCTGTATCAGTTAAATTTTGTTGGCTAGAATAAAACTTTTCTGCAGATGTTTCTGTGAACATGTGGCAGGTATGGCTAGACACCAGAGTGCACAGAATGCTGTTTATCTTCCCACCAAAGTGGTACCTCTATATCTACTTGCAATTTCTTGCTTTTGAACTGCTAGGTTGGCAGGAGCTGGGACAGAGATTGAATCTCACTCCATCATGCAGCACTTGGGTCTTGAACTACTCACCTGCTGAATTTCCAGTTGTCAAGTTCATCAGCTTAATCATTAAGCCACTGCAGTCCCAAGGTAGCATTAATACCAGGACCAAGGTAGCATTAATACCACTTTAACTGCTGAAAATAGCAATGGGAACCTATAAATCCATGCATACAGCAGTAACACTGAACAGTGTTGCAAGGCCTCTGAGTGGACTGTCCACTCTACAGTCATCTAAGGACAAAGAGTCTAGGAAGCACCACGTCATAAAATGTCTGTCTATGACATTCCTAAAAAGGAATAAAGGAAAAAGATATCTCATTCATGTTTGTATTGTTGCATTATTCTCCAAGGGAAAAAAAGCATGGAGAGAGCTGGGTAATAGGGTGGAATCCCCCTGAAATGAGTTATATGTCATTTGGTTCTTGAAAAGTAACTCAAGATATTCCATATACTTTTTTATACGAGCAATAATCCAGAGTTAGAATTTGGACTATAGCTCCCAAAAATCTACCAGCTTGCACAGCCATCAAAGAAACTTCCTTGAGGTCTGACTATATTTCAGCTAACAGTCTTGTTCTTAGTCTCATGGTGAAGAGAGAGAGAAAGACACTGAACTAACATTTTATCATTCTAATCAGGCTGTGAATTTCCCATGTTTTGTATAATTTGTGTTCACCTCTGCATAACTTAACTCTCTTCCACCTGACAGATTGAAAGCTCATCATAAGAGCTTCCGCCTAGCCAAATAGATCTTGAAAATATGTACAACTAATATTCCCCCAGAGTCCATATTTATATCTGCAAGATCAAGGTTAGTGGTATTATGGTGACTGGAAACATCTGGAAACTCAGCTATATATATTTTAAAATTCCCAAACTACACTGGAGTTTTGCTTTGTTTGTTTTTTAATTGTGTCCTGTAGAAATGTATGAATCCTGCTGCTGAAGGGAATGTGTTGAATCAATGTTCAAGTGCTTCATGGGAAGAGCATGTTTGGACCAGCCTGTCTTTTTGGTTTCTGTGTTTTTCTCTATTGTGGTTACCTCTGCAATACTGTATCCTTTCTTTGGAGAGTAATCTTAACTCAACTCCATAAGCTTGCATAGACATTATTTCTTTTCAATGTGTCTAGTATGTCAGTCTAAAACTACTTCTTTCTCCTGATCCCCCCACTCATTTGTATTAATGGTGTGACTAAACAGATACTGAGTTGGATTTGACTAGCAGCATTGAGTGAGAGCACTTCCTCACTCAGAAATTCTCTCTGACATTTTTCTGATCCAGATTCAGGATTGGACCAAGCCCTTCTGTTGCAGGAATCAAAATGTCCTATCTCATGGGGATGACCACCCGTCATACCAGGACCAGTCCATTTACCAGCCAAACAAGCTACCTTTTTATCCTCTGTGGTCTGCCCCTACCTGCTGAGAAAAGGTGGATGTAACCCAGATGGAGCAGGGACTATGGTGGCTTAGTGGTTAAAATGCTGAACTTGAAAACTGGAAGGTTGGCAGATCAGCAGTTTGGTACTTGAGTGCAGCATGACAGAGTGAGCTCCTATCTCTGTTCTAGCTCCTGCCAACTTAGCAGTATGAAAGTAAGAAATTGCAAGTAGATAAATAGGTATCACTTTGGTGGGAAGGTAACAGTGTTCCATGCTCTCTGGTGTCTACTCATACCTGCCACATGACCACAGAAATGTCTGCAGACACAGACATCACTGGCTCTTTGGCTGTAAACCAGAGGTTCTCAACCTTTTCAAGCCGAGGGCTAGGTCACGCTCCCTCAGACAGCCTCAGGCGGCCATTTTGCCCTTCCTGTCACACATGGTACTTCTAGTTGTGGTGGAGGCAGGGGATCATATGAAATGGTTTCATGGGTCATATCTGGCCATAGGTTGAGAACCCCTGCTATAAACTGAGATGAGCACTGGACCCCCTAGTGTCAGATTCGGCTGGCTTTCGAACAAACCGACCTTTACCTAACCTAGATGGGCAGAAATTCTCATGTAAATCTGGGAGAGATTAGTCACTTTTGGTTTCAAAG
Organism: Furcifer pardalis; assembly: GCA_030440675.1. Lineage (NCBI taxonomy): Eukaryota > Metazoa > Chordata > Lepidosauria > Squamata > Chamaeleonidae > Furcifer > Furcifer pardalis. The sequence goes on from CP126891.1 coordinate 196,450,071, forward strand.
ACACTCCTCCCTTGATCTCATGCGTATTTCTGAGTAGAGCCACTCTGATCAAGTTGTGCCATTACCTCCTTCTTTATCTGTCAGTTTTGGAATTCATGCTGTCTTCATTTCCCTCTGCTTTTCTGACTTCTTCCCTCTTTCCTTTGACCCTCCTCTTCCTAAATATAGTGCAAGTTAGCCATTATATGAATTGCCAGCTCTGGAGACCTCTCTGTCATGACAAGTCTCCAGAACAACATGGGGTAGTGGCAGGATGCAAGGGAGTAGCATATTTGTTACAAGCAGCACGATGCCACCTGAGATGACTGCCTTCCCGTGCTTCATGGTAGGGCCAGCTGTGTTTATATAATGGATAATATTATGAAACTTTGAAGGCAGTAGTAAAAGAACAACCTTATTGATTGACTCAATAAAGGAACCTATACTCTTGAATTTGCCAACCTATTTGGCCTTGTCAAGCTGCCCCCAGATGCCCCCAGATGAAGGGAATGGTAGCCCTATTCTGTGTATTCTTCATCTAGTTGTTCAGTCGCACAGTCGATTCCGACCCTTTGCGACCCCATGGACCACTGTCCACCAGGCACCTCTGTCTGCCACCATCTTCCTCAACTCACTCAGCTCTATGCCCATTGTGTCTACAATACCATCTAGCCATCTCATTTTTGGCCGCCCCCTTCTTAAAACCCTGGAAAGGGTCGCCATAAGTCAGAATTGACTTGACCACACATGATTATTAATGCTACATTAGTCCCTTCTGTTTCACCTCAAAAGAGTTTTGACAGAATCTTGGGATGTCTGACATACTGTGTCAGTTTCACAGTTTCACAACCGAAGACTTATCTGTACCATGAGTGATTTTATCAGGTATTACAAGAATCCTTTTCTTTTGATAAGATTTCCCTGCCAACAACATACCTCAAATCTGGCTGATAATTTTATTGCCTTTTTTGAATTTGAGTTGGTTTGCATTGACTTTGTTTATTTATACTAACCCCACCCTGACCCTCCACTGGTATGAAAGCCTTTTGCCCTACTTGTATCCCCAAAAGTGTACATTTACACTTTCATTGCCTTTATTGATCAAGTATGCTTTGGGAGCTTAGCATGGCTCCTCAAGGATAACCTTGCCACAAAGCCTGTTTCTTGTTGCTTTCACTCACCGCTGTAAACAATCCCAGTGGCATTTAAAGAAGAATCATTAGCATTCTGAGTCACAGAACTTGCCCAGTCCTCTAGAAGTTTTCTGCATGCTTGTGTGGCTGCCTCCCATCAAACCATAAAATCAATTGTGATGAAAGCAGGTGCCTGGCCTTGTTTTAATGTCATTTTGCTCAGTTTCAGTGTTTTCTCTCTGCTTCTTTGCAAAGGACAGAATTTATCAAGCCACACAAAAATTGGACACCTTCTGAAAGGATTCGTTGCCTTTGCTACAATTTAAGAGAAGTTAATTCTTATCATCAAATCATTCTACACATTACAATAAAATGTATTTTCATTGCATAGATTTAAAACTCTAAGGATAGATACAGATCTAGCCTCAGACTTGGCACTAATGACTTAGTGGTAAGGTTTACATTGTTGATTTGTTGGGTGATTTAAAAGCATGATGAGATTCAGCCATGAGCGAAATGTATGTGTTCTCTCTGAGGGCCCAGTCCAAACTTTCCAGAATTTTGAATTTCTAAAAGCCCCTCTAAATATTTTTGAATCCCAGATTTCAGAAGTGTGTTCTCCCCAAGCTTGGGAGAAGATAGTATGCTATGATCATCCAGTTTCTCACTCCCAGGGACTGTTTAGAAATAATTGAAATACAGTACGTAATTGGATTTCAGTTAGAGATGGTAATGGTGCTTATCAAGTAGCCAGTCCCTCCTTCATTATTTTCTAATGGAAAGTATTCAAGCTGTAAAAAGCAGGGTTGGCAACTGATGGCACTCCAGATGTTATAATATACTAACTCCTGTCCTACCCTAGCTGTCTTAGCCAATAACAAAGAACTACCAGAGTTGTAGTTCCAGTAACATCTGGAGGGCTGCAGGTTTCCCACCTCTACTGTGAAGTCTCAGAGGCAGAATTGTCTTCAGGAGACTAATCTTTGTGATTTTTTAGAATTAACCATACTTTGTCCACGGAAACATCTGCAGACACAGACAGTGCTGGCTCTTTGACTATAAACAGAGATGAGCACTGAACTCTAGTGTCGTATATGACTGGCTTTCGAGCAAGGGTGACCTTTACCTGTCTTTCATGGCAGCAGGGTCCAGGACTCCATTCTTCTTCAATCTCACCTTTCCCAAAGGTGAGAATGTCCAGGCTGTAATCAAATGGTATTCCATCAGCCATGTAGAGGTTGCTTTTGAATAGCAGGGATTCAACATGTTCCTCCTCTCCCGGTAGCCTGCCAACCATATGGGCATGTTCTCGAGCTATTTACACTTGAGCTGTCCAAAGATTTTAAAGCAGAAACAGTGAGAGATCATTGTTACTCATACAGGGTAATTAGGTTACTGCAGCAGTCTAAAACTGCAGCCTAAAAGGATGTAAAAAGATTCTCCCAATCCTCCAAGGATGCACTTGAAAATAACTCTTTTTCCTTGCAAGGAATTACAATACTTCTCATAACAACATATCAGGCCAAAATTCATAAGACCTTCTTTTAGACTGAGAGCAAGGAACCTGGGACCTTCCAGATGTTGTTGGACTCTTGACTTTCACTGGCTCATAGCTGTTGGCCAGGGATTATGAGAACTGCATAACAACATCTGGAGGGCCAAATGTTTCCTACCTCTGTTGTACAATACAGATCAAGAAGACTACTACTGTATTATGCTAAATTGGGAGATGGGGAAGAGGACACTTATTTTCAGCAGCAGAACTAAAAATGCTTATACCAAAACCAGCTTAGTCAGTTGAAGTAAATTTAACCTGAAATCTGAATTTTTATTGGCTTGGATTTGTAATATAGATATATTTATGTTTATGTTAGGAGAATCAAAACTACCCTTCTACAGATTTGTTCCTCCCTCCTTTGTTGTTTCCTGAATAATTTTGATGCTGGTGCTGCAGATTCTTAGTTAATTATTGACAGTCTTTTAAATAACCCTGTTGCTTTATGAGACATATGTGTCCATTCTTGGATGTGGTATTGCTTTCTGGCAGCTTTCCCATCACTATTGGTGGTTTAAAAAGAAATATGCACTCTTTAAGGCAAACCTAACTATTTTTCTAAGAAATGTGCCTAGAAATTTCCTAGTTTTTGCAAGCTTGTACATGAATTGTACTTTCAGTCTTCTGTGTTATCTCAGTGAAAATTGTGTTTGCTTTTTAAGCAAGGTCACTGGTCAGCTGAGCAGTCTTTTAACAGCTGTAAGATACATGCTTTGCCAGAGTTACAGTACTTTGCTTTTCAGAGTGAACTGGGAGCTTCCTAAAAAATAAAAAGGCTTTCCCCTCTGGTTTCTTTTCTTCCCTTGGATATGCCTCTGAAAGATCTGAAGGTAACCTGGCAAGTACCTCTCCTAACCACAAGTTCTTAAATTAAATGCTAAATTAAATAGTTGTGGTACAGTATGAAATGATAGACATAGCAGAAGACTATTGGCAATAGCCCATAATGAGTTTGCATTGTCAGCCCACTGGAGAAATATTAGCTTGGTTTCATAATGCCATTTTGAAATGAATGTTACATACACTTGTTTTTAGTATGCCTGTATATGGCTCCTCAGAAGCAAGAATGCAGTCTTATATTTGTTTACTTAGTTTTACTGGGTCTTATTCCTAAGAAATTTAGTTTAGGATTTTAGCTTTAGGCACTGAAATTGTTTTAGTGGGATTTAATCCTACCCACAAATCTTGTGCATACTTAACTTCAGAATAAGCCTCATTGAAAGTTAACTGGCATAATTCTATGTAAACATGCACAGGAATGCCATGTTGGTTAACATGATGTTAAAATATATGACTATAGCGGTTGGTCTTAAATTTAGTTTACCAAATATCTTTTCGGTGATGTAACTAAAAGGATAGTTACGTTTCTCTATAAAGATTCTACTCCTTAGAATTTAGTTTTAAACCGTTTCATTGCATCATTGTTACAAGTGAATGAGGAATAAACAACTGGGCTTCAAAAATTCTATATTTCATGGGAATATTTATTCTACCTCTTTATTACTTTAATTTTTCTGTGCATTTTTATTTTGTAGGAAACCTTTTCAGCTTCATTCACATCCATTGAAAGCACCCATGATATTTTTGCTCAGGTGATGTTTCCCTGTGGATTAAACTAAAACTTTCCTGTTGTTGTTCTATTGACATATTGTTGAGCAATTCTGTACAGAAAGATGTTTCTTCTAATGTACATTTATGGATTCTCATAGCACTGTTGAATAGTAAGGTAAATGTAAAGGTCACCCTTGCTCGAAAGCCAGTCGTATCTGAATCTAGGGTTAAGTGCTCATCTCTGTTTGTAGCCAAGGAGCCAGCACTGTCTGCGTCTGCAGACATTTCCATGGATATTTGGGAGGCATGACTAGACACCTGAGTGGATTGAATGCTGTTTACCTTCCCACCAAAGGTAAATAGAACTATGGTATACCATATTTTTCAGACCATAAAGCACACTTTTTTCTCCCCCCCAAAAAAGGGGGGGGAATGAGGGTGTGTCTTATGGTCTGAAGGTTCAGAATATTTTTTCTTGTTTTCCTGCTCTAAAAACTGGGTGCATCTTATGGTCAGTTGTGTCTTATGGTCCAAAAAAGGCTTCCCTTGGCAGATTACTGCCTATCCAATAAATATACTGTATCGTCCTTCCAAAAACCAACTTTTTGACATTTAGCAATAATAGAATTGCTTAATCTACCGCCCAGAGGCAAGCCAGGCCATCTTTTAGCCACAGAGTCTAATTGCTTTCAAAAATAAGCCATGGGCTGAGGCTGGCTTCCAAACTTCCGTATATTAATACTCCTTTCGCTACTCCTCCAGACTCATATAGCTTAAAGCCTTTAGCTGGATTTGGCAATCTCAAAGCCAGCACCTGTATGAGTTTGTGCTTTAGCTTTTTTGTAAGGCAGGCCACTTCAGCTAACCCTTTTAAGATCCACTTCCTTAGCTTCTGCCTTTCCAAATACAGTAAAACCTCGGATAACGCTAAAACTTAGTTCCACTAGTATTAGTGTTATCCGATTTTTAATGTGATCCGATGCATGCATCACATAATGTTAAAATCCTATGGGATGCATTGGATAATGTTAAAACTCCATAGAGATACATTGTAAATGGCACAGGCTTTAGTGAACGTTATCCGATGCATCCCATAGGATTTTAATGTTATGTGATGCAATCCCCCCCCCCCACGATTGCTTGATGTTATGCGGTTTTAGCGTTATCTGATGCAAACGTTATCCAAGGTATTACTGTACTTCGTATAATGGTCTCATATCTTCAGCAAAATTGGGAATCCATATGTAGAAAAACCTCACCATGTCATCCCACTTCCTTCTACCCTCCTCTTTACCAGGGTCTTGGGATAGAGTTGGCCTTTACCCATGACTCCTTCACTCCAAACTTTCATCAATATCAACCTCTGTCCATCCTGCTCATGAAGTGGGCATCCATTCTTGCAGTGGGCTATTTTCTTACATCTAACACATAGGTTCTTCCCCAGTCACCTTCATTCTGGTTGGTTCCTTTTTAGCCTTTGCCATCATTGCTTTTAATTAATTAAATCAATGAATCAATCAATCGACCAATATTTTAAATACAGCCCATTTTGGATATTTCCTACTCTTCCCTTCTCAATCTTTCTCATGCGATATTTTTTTTTTGTGTGCTGTCTGTTATAGTGCCTACAATGGGAGTCCTGTTCCTCCTAATTTTGTCAGCTTCTTTTAGATATCTGGGGCTGTGTGGGCTACAAATAAATGCTTCAGAATGGTTTCCATTTGCTGATCCTCAAAATCAGAGGACGTGAGTTTACACACAGCATATTGAAGAGGCTACAGGAACTCAGCTGGGGATTCATCCTCATTCTGATAAATTGGCCAGTTACCCACCCGAATTATAGATGTTCTCATTCCATGTAATATTAATTGGTGAAAGCCATGCAGTAGGGTTTTATGCACAATACCATTAGGATTCCAATCAGGATGGGATGGCTGTATTAGGAGGAGGCACTTGGCCATCTGCAGTGTGCCTCCTGGTGGCTTCTTTCCTTGATTTTTTCCCCAACAGCTTCCAGCTCTACTTCAGAAAGGAATACAGTACAGTAAAACCTCATATAACACTAAAACCTGGTTCCACAAGTCTTGGTGTTATATGATTTTTAGTGTTATCTGATCCTCTATGGGATCCATAGAGATACATTGTAACCACACAGGCTTTAGCGGTTGTTATCTGAAGCATCCCATAGGATCTTAATGTTATCTGATGCTATTCTTCCCCCCAGATTCCTTAATGTTATGCGATTTTAGTGTTATTCGATACTAATGTTATATGAGGTATTACTGTATTCCCAACATGATTCAGGTATCGTTCCATGTGGGGCAGTGAGCCTGGGAGATTCCTTCCACGTATTAAATATCTCTTGCTTTTTGTTTTTGTTTTTAATAATTCCCCTAGCCCTTTCCTTAAAGGCCACGAAATCATTTGGGCTCCATGGGATAGGGGTATATGGGTGAACTAGCACATTTGGCTGGTCTCCAGTATAGTATAGTAAATCACACTTGTGTAGGCCCATTGAACTGGTGCATCAGATCACTTTGAAGGATGCTCTGAATGTTTTCTCTTAAAAACCAGAAAGGGCTGCAGACCTACAAAGCAACATTTCAGAAGCCCAGAGGTTTAAAAAAAAAAACATTGAAGAGAGTCCATAGAGTTTCTTGCATCTTTTAATTCTGTAAATTTTATTTTTCTTGGAATAACCTTTTGTCTTTGTAAAGTTATGACTCTGACATGATAAACTGAATGTCCTTTCCCCCCCCCCTTTTTTCCTTTTCAACCATTTTGTATGTGTAATTGTGATGTTGTATAAAAGCATACCTCTGATTTGTTTTGTTTATGTAGCTCTGACATGGCTATTGAGTCTCTGTGCTAGATCAAAGGTCCTGACAAGGAGTTGAGTGTGACAATTACCTCTTGTATATTTTTCATATCACAAGCAAGAAAGTTGATTGGGAGGCATACTTAGCGCTGCCTATCCTCGGGGTCAAAATTGTTAGTTATGGTGCTGACTTTGTAATGATAGGGTCTAATCAATCAATCAATCAATCTATAATGTTGTTATTGCTTGTAACAACTTGAATAGTTTCCTTAGAAATATATACAGGGTGGCCTGTAAGTTCCTACCCATCCTCTCTGTGGGCACAAGCACCATCTTCTTAGGATTTGCCCCTCCCCTCTGCCCAGCAGTCCAATGGGAGTGCTTTCTCCCTCCTCCCAGCACAGAGTTCACCCCACCCCCCTGCCTGGCAGCCCAATGGGAGCGCTTCCTCCCTCCCCCAGCAGAGCCCTACTCTCTTTGTCCCAGGTAGGAACTTATGGGCCATCCTGTAGATTCACCATGTGTGGTCATGTGACCACTTTTTGCTTGTAGACTATAATAGGTCTTTGTTCTAAACAACTTAAGAGGCAAGACATAGTGTCATTCAGATTAATTATTTATATTCTTTGATGATCAAAAATGTGAGCAGCAGTTAACAGAATGACCTTTATTCCCAAAGCAGGCATTGTCTGCTTGACAATGTAAGGCATTGTTATAAGCCATTGCACACGTGGGTTCAATTCCCTTAAAACTTGAAAGATGTTCATTATTTATAATCATAGGAAAGCAGCCTCCATATGCAGCCAGATCTATCCATTAATATATTTTTTTAAAAAATGTTTAGTACAGGTTGTTTTATAAATCCTGCCTATGTATTACTCCTGTCATGAGAACTGTTACTTTTCTTTTCAACCTGAAACTGTTTGGAAGAAAAAAGATATCCATGTAAGATTAGATTTGATTTAAAATTTTCACATATAAATGGGAACAATGCATTTTAAATAGCTGACATCATGCTGCTCATTAAAAAGGCCTGCAATCTTCATAGCTTGGAATTAACTAGTTAAAAGCAAATAGTAACTATGTAATAACCCTCTTCCTCCACTGCTTAGTGGGATCATCACAACCTTGTAATTTAAAAGTGAAATTTAAATATATCTGTAAAAATGTGCAAATATATCACAAAAGAAGTGTAGTTATGCTTCCTAAATTATGATTTCTACCATAGGCTAGTGGTGTATAACAATGAATTTGTTAAAATAACTTAAGGTAATATTTAAGGGTCCACCCACAATAATTTTTATAATTTGTTAGGTAAATGAGGAGAATTTTGGGGGAAATGCTACTGTTTAGTTTTAGAGGCAAATCATTAAACTCTTAATCTGTTGTTTAAAAATATAATCCTTACTTTGCTTGAGAGAAGAGTCCTGGTGCTCTTCTACTTTCATAATTATCTTTCATATACATGCTACATTAATTGTAGGTCAAAATATACTTCAGAATAAGCAATGTTTCTGAACTACTTATCATCTCAGCTATGAAAAATGATCTCACAGAAATATGAGTCCTCAGAGCAGGAACTGTTACAGTCAGAAGAGAAAACATTGATTTAAAGCTCATCTGAAAATGTTTACTGGATAAGAGCTGGAAAAATAAGTTTATTCCATGCTGACAGTGAGTGCCTAAGCACTGGTGTTAATAATAGATTTCTCCGATGAAATGAGTAACTTGTATCTAAAGGAGACATTCTGCCAATAAACTGGTGTCACCTGCATATCTTATTGATGTTTCCTCCACCAATTTTCACACCTCCATCATCTGAATCTAGTCCAGCTTTCCATATGATATGTTCTGCATACAGATTGAACAGATAAGGGATAAAATGTACTCTTGTCTGACACCTTTGCCTATAGGAAGTCAATACCAAGATGATCCAGACTACTGTATGGATATGAAAGCTGGATGGGGGGGAGGGGAAGCTGATAAGAAAAACATCTATTCATTTGATATGTGGTGCTGAAGGAGAGCTTTGCATATACCCTGGACTAAAGAAGTCACTGGCTATAACTTGCAGGAGTTGAGCAAGGCTGTTGAGAACAAGACATTTTGGAGATCTCTTGTTCATAGAATCACCAAGAAGTGCTCCACTTGAAATGTCTACAGTTTTCTATTGTTTAACTGGGATTTTCCCCTCAATATTTTTAAAGGAAGACTACGTTTCATCAGGTATATCTTCGCTGATGGCTTGAGCTCCCTGGACTGGACAGAATTCTGCATTATGGAGAATACAGATGGCATGGGGGCTACAGTACCTAATTGTAAGGCAACTTATTTCATTGTTGAACATTTTAAAACATAAGTTTTGTTTAAAACATTAGAAAGAACCCATTCTTTTAAAGGTAGTCTTTCAAAAATGCCCATGCCCCTTTGAGTCAAATAATGAATCACATTTTTCTGTTCAAGATCTGTGTGCACAGTAGGAGAAACTGAAGGTTTCTGGAGAGGAACATCTTTTGACCTTCATATCTGCAAAGAGAATTTTATGGTGATTGCTGCTAAGCATTTGCATATTAAAAGAGTTCAGGAAGGGATCTTGAGTATTCATGGGGACGCCTCTGGTCAGTTTTCAGTTTCTTCCATTGGTTCTTGGACAAAGGTCACCCTTGCTCAAAAGCTAGTCATATCCGACTCTAGGGTTCAGTGCTCATCTCTGTTTACAGCCAAAGAGCCAGCACTGTCTGCATCTACAGACATTTCCGTGGACATGTGGCAGGTATGCTTTGACACCAAAGTGCATGGAATGCTGTTTATCTTCCCACCGAAGTGATACCTATTTATCTACAGGTGCTAGCAATTTCCTGCTTTCAAAATGCTAGGTTGTCAGGAGCTGGGACAGAGATGGGAGCTCATTCCCTTGGGCTTTGATGGCTCAGGGGTTAAGAAGTTCGTCTTGTTAGCTGGAAAGCTGGCAAGTTGGCATTTTGAGACCCAGGTACTGCATGATTGATTGAGTGTCTGTCTCTGTCCCAGCTCTTGGGGACATGAAAGGAGCCTCATTTGGGCGTTTTTCCCACAAAAATCCTTTCAACCCAGAATAATTTCTGACATTAAATTATTATTATTATTCCATTGTGCAGTACTCAGGTCTCGAACTGCTGACCTGCTGACCTTCCAGTCATCAAGTTCAGTTTCTTAACCACTTGAGCCACCAAAGAGAAAGATTGTGTCTTACTAGTAATGTTTTGCACACAGCTTAGCAGTAACTAATTCCTTAGAATTCATGTAAGATAAACTACAGAATAAATACCTAACAAAATAAAAATAAAATACACAATGCCAACATTGATGGCCAAAGCTGGATAGCAGCAATAGTAATCCTTTGGCTGTTCCTTCTGAACACCCTGGTCATTCCCATATACAGTATTAGAAAACAAGTTGACCAGAGTCCTCACCCATTCTGCTAACCTGCTCTTAGGTCTGATAGGTGATGCAGCTCTAGTGCCGGTATTTGTATAACAGTCCACTCTTTCATCATTACTTGTTGGTAAAGGAAATGTTTTATATTAGGAATGTGATTATTATTTTTGTTAACAAGGAACAAGAGAGAAAAATGCAGAACTAAGAAGAGATTTATCTCGGTCTTTCCAACCTTCCTTTTATCATACAAATCTTGCTCTTCTGTAATAAAGAGTCATTTTCATGAATGTCTCTTAAGTAGAAAGAAGTAAGATTTGTTGGGAGTTATTCATTATAACTGCTTGTAAATTAAAATTATCTCTTTATTTCTCCCCCATCCTTTTCTTTTTTTCAGCAGATGATTGGGCGTCAAAAACAGAGGATAAAGATCCACCCCCAAGTCCTTATTCTGTTGAAACACCTTACGGCTTTCATTTAGATCTTGACTTCTTGAAGTATGTGGATGATATTGAAAAAGGAAATACTATCAAGAAGATTCCAATTCACAGGAAGACGAAGCATCCAAAATTCAGTACACTGCCTCGGAACTTCAGTCTTCCAGAACATGGATCCAAGGCCTACTCATCATCTTCAAATAAGAACTTGCTCACACAGAGGAAAGCCTCCTTAGGGGCAGAAAAAAGCAACATTCCCATTACACCCCCTGACTTGTCACCTTTTTCACCCCTTCAGATCGAGCCATCCTACAGAAAGAAAGCTTTCTTAATAGATGGTTTCAAACAAGATGGTCCTGTACACCTTGAAGAGGAGACAGGTAATGGCAGAGGAAGGCCTCAGCTTTTGAGGGCATCCAGCATGCCTGCCACACTTCCACCAACCCCAAACTTGGAAGTAGGAATACCCTTGGCATTTCGTGACTCCTCTGATCGAGAGGGCTTAGAATTTGATTTTAGTCCTGCAAAGGAATCGTTGGCATTAGATGCCTTCCAAGCAACTTCACCAACTGTTCCTCATAACCTGAGAAATGTGAACCAACAATTCAATAAGACAATTCACGAAAACAAGAGAGAGAAGGCTCAGCTGGTGCTAGATCAAAAACAGACAGTGAAGGAGGGAATGCAACTCAGTTCTTCATGGGAAGGGCAACCTTTAATATCTCAGGAACTGTCTGTGGTTGATGAGAGTGGAGAAGAGAAACATAATGCGGGAGAGGCACATATTTGTCTCATATCAGGCCAGAGTCAACCAACCTCTCCTAGGACCTCAGAATGCAAACCTGAAAACCAGATTCAGAAAGAAATTGAACTCAGTATATGTGAGACTGTTACAGAAGTGCTAGAGGAGGAAGAAACTACAAACCTTGCCATTAGAGAGACAGAGGGAAACCTAAATTTGGAGTATTTGCCCTCTGAAGAACCTAATAAAATAATAGCCTTAAAGCAGCATATTGCCATTCTGGAGGAGGAGCTGAATAGCAAAACAGAGGAACTTGAACAGATCCGAGTAGTATTGAAACAGCAAGATAAGGAAATCAAGGCAAAGGAGAGAAGCATTGAAGTACTGGCAAACTCTAAAGCTCAGCTGGAAGAGAAACTCTGTGGGAAGAGCAACAAAGAAATTAAGCCGTGTTTATGGCCAAAAGATGTCCTCCACTACCATGATGCTGCTGTGAATACTGAGCTTGTGCATGACAAGGTAGCCAAGGAAGCATGTGACAAAGGAGTCAATGTAAGCATTACTGTGCCTATGGAGTTTCTTCTAAATCATCATATTTCTGAACCTGATAATAAAAATCTGCAGGCCAAGGAAGTAAATAAAAAGCTGGTTCATGGATTTCCAGAGAAGCCAAGTGTTCCTGTTGGTTTCCAAGAGAAAGATAGTCTGCCTTTTCAAATACAGAGAGTAATGAAAGTGGAAGAGGATTGCTGCATTCTGGACCAAGGCTACAGCGAACTCAAGATTGATGAACACACTGATAATGATAACAGTCAGAAGGTATACAAGGGTGGTGTACAGTTTTCTGCAATGACAGGGGGTAATGGCTCAGGGGCTGAGCCTGCCAGCTCAAACAAAGGAGGAAATCAACATTTCCAGCAAGATTTCAGACAAGATCTGGATGAGGAAGAAAGCCACCCAGAACCAAAGAAATCCCCTACAGATACCCCTGTGGGCCAATATGTTAAAAAGATCCAAGACCTTTTACAAGAGCAATGGATGTGTCTTGAGCATGGGTATCCTGAACTTGCCAATGCCATTAAGCAACCTGCCTCAAAGCTCAGCTCAATCCAGAATCAACTGGTGAATTCTTTGAATTTATTGCTCTCTGCCTACTCAGCACCAACAGCAACAGACAAGGAGAATTCCAACACACAATGTCAACAGTTGGGTAAATAGTATTGGCAAAGCCAGCCTTCCTTTTCCTTAACACACTTACATTAGGAGTGGCCCAGTAAGTGGGAAGTTTTTCCAGTGAAATAAATATGTTCTCTACTTCCAAATATATAGAGATTAAAAAATTTAAAATATGCTTGTGAAATTTCCATGCTATTAGGAAGTATTTTTTCAGCAAAACAAAGCCGAACATAACATTCGGGAAACATGAAGAGTAACCAGCCAGATGCTTTGTTATATCTCATAGTGAATTAATATCTAACAACACTTAACATGCATAACATGATGTTAATGTAATTCATTTCACTTATCTTAGCTCTCTCGAGACAATGGATATAAATGGAATTGGATGACAAGCAGTTCAATAGTTTTCAACTATGTTGCACATATTAAAGTCCACAGAGATGCTAAGCATTAGCTTCTCACGAGTAACGGCATTGCTCTGTCAGTGTAGTTTTTGTTCCTTTTCATCTCTCTATCACTTACTAGGCTTACTGAGGGTGGTATTGAAACAGAATCAAGGATAAGCCTTTTTATAGAATTTACAGTGGCAGGCAACATTGCGAGTGCTAGAACATTGCCACAATTCATCAGCTTTAGCATAAGTGTAGGGCCATTCCTGCCATTAGGCAAAGCAAGGTAATGGCCACAGGTTGGAAATATGGAAGACATTTGCAACAGTCTTCCATTTGAATTCCCTGATTATTCCCCTCTTTTCAATGATAAATCTCTGTATGTCATATCAACTACCGGTATTCTACACCCACCAGGCCATACCAAATTGCTACCCTGTGGAGATCATTACCCTATTATCATTGCTGAGTTAAGAAACTCACCTTGTCAGCTGGAAGGCCAGCAAGTTGGCAGTTTGAGACCCCGGTACTGCATGTCGGATTGAGTGCCCATCTCTGTCCCAGCTCCTGCCAACCTAGCAGTTCAAAAGCAAGAAATTGCAAGTAGATAAATAGGGACCACTTTGGTGGAAAAAGATCTTGAGGACATGAACAGATCCTCATTCAGGTGTCTCCTGAGTGGAGTTTCACCAGCAAAAATCCTTTCAGCCCAGAATAATTTCTGACATGAAATTATTATTGCTGAAATAGGAGTTAGCTATAATTCTTTTGCACTTCTGTGTATAGAGTTGGTGACAGATGCTATCTTGTCCATTGTCTCTGGCAGCATAATATCCTCAGATCTCCCAGGTTTCTGTCTTCCACATTAGTCTTAAGGAATATTTAGATGACACACTTAAGACCAATCTATCATCATCATCACAGGAGAAATTACTGAGCACAGTCGTCCAAAACAATACAAAGCTCAGTAAAGCTACATAATAAACTCTTCCAAAGTATGATAGGTGTTGATGTAAACCAGTAGTTCCCTAACTTGGGCCCCCATATGTTTTTGGGCTATAACTTCCAGAAGCCTTCACCATTTGTCTGGGCAAAATTTCTGGAAGTTGTAGTTCAAGAATACATGGAGATCCAAGGTTGGAAACTGCTGATATAAATGCTCAATGTAATGAATCCAGCATGGCAATTATACATTCTCGGAAATGCACAGCACATGTTTGTCTTCAATTGGAAAACATTTAATGCAGGACAGATCCTGTCTTTCTATGTGATGGATCAGGTGTCGCATGGATTAGATTAATACCAGTCACATCACAACATGTTAACAAAATTAAAAGGAAATTGACAAAATGAAACAAAACACTAAGACAGTATGAACCTACCAGATTTGATTGAGTGTGAGATTTCTTAAATCAAAATCCATTTCCTCAAATGGAAGGATAACTTTGTGTCTAGTCTGGACTGGCTCAGTTACTCATATTGGACATCCGTTTGTCTGAGAATTATAAATAAACATATCTTCCCCACCCACCCCAAATCTCTGGCACCAGAAACATGAATTCCATATTGCTCGATATAGGCACTGATTAATTCTGATAAGCTATCTGACACAGATGAATGTTTCGGTGTTGCCACTCCAGCTTTCTCAGCAGAAGGCTGGGGTAGATGTTATTTGAGCAGTCTAGACTGTAAGTCTTGTTGTTGAATAATAAGGATCCAGATATGACTCAAAAAAGCTTTAGCCATTTTAACTGCTTCCTGCCTCCTTTACTTGTGCAGTGAAGGATAATAGTTTCTCATCTGTTTAACACTTCATTTTCTCCTTCATATATTTTTATTATATTCCTTTGCTCCAGGAGCAGTAAGGTCTGCCTTTCCTGCCATTTTCAATTCTTGAGTTGAGTGCAATGTTACGTAGTCAAAGGTAAAGGTTGCCTTTGCTCAAAAGCTAGTCATATCTGACTCTAGGATTCAGTGCTCATCTATGTTTATAGCCAAAGAGCCAGCATTGTCTGCATCTGCAGACGTTTCTGTGGACATGTGGCAGGCATGACTAAACACTGGGGTGTACAGAACACTGTTTACCTTCCCACTCAAGTGGTACCTATTTATGTATTTGCAATTTCTTGCTTTCGAACTGCTAGGTTAGCAGGAACTGGGACAGAGATGGGAGCTCACTTTGCCATGTAGCATTCAGGTCTTGAACTGCTGACGTGCTGACCTTCCAATCATTAAGTTAGTGTCTTAACCTCTAAGCCACCACAGTCCCTATGTAGTCAAAACTGTACTAGTAACAAAGATGAGATATGAGCAACCTTGGGACTGATCTGAAGATCTGCAGAAATGGGAAAGGTACAGGAGGTATGGAGAGGGAGAAGTCCTATATGTGTAGAGGACAGAGAAGACTCACAGAAGGGGAGATCTGAGTGTTCTCAAAGGCCACATGCTAAACGATTAATGGGAGCTCATGAAATTAAAGCTTTGGAAGTGGCCACTGGAAAGAAATACAGAACTAGAGCAACTCAAAAGAGGAGGAATGGAGAGGCTCTGAATAAGAGCATTCCACATTACAACATTTTAAATGTGAGTACCACCAGTCCTATTCCACACAACACTCCTGTGATAGACAACAAAACAGGAAAATTATTGGGAAATGGGGGAGGGGTTAGCTTTGGAAGATATTTCATAGGGATGAAGAAGTAAATACATGCCCAAAGTTTCTACCTAATATACACTTACATGTCTTAAAGACCAAATAGCATAATAATGCTTTCCCTGTTTGACAGGATACTTCGTGCGGAGGGGAAAATGTGAGAGCTGTCCCTTGCTATCTTTCTAGCATTTCCCATTACTATTACTATAACAAAATGATTCATAAAATCGAATAATTTTCATTTGAAACACATTTCAGGTTTGGGGAGTACATCTTAAATACCAATACAACAACTGTTAGGAGTCGTCATTTCCATGCTTTCTGCCCTGTGGGAGGGGATGTCTTCTAGCTCACCCAGAACATCACAATAGGAATGTCCAGAAAAAACAGCACCTCCAAACTATTCTTAGATCTAGACACATATATCTAATTCGTAGGAGAGAACTTACTAGCTTGTTTGTAGTGACAACATAGTGTGTGTGGAATGCCACAGAGTATCACCAGAATCAGATTTTTTTTGTGCTGGTGATGTGGTTAAAAAAAAAAAATCTTCAGCCAAGGCAGGGCCTGCCCAAATCATTTTTAGTAAAGCAATAAGAAGATGGCACCTCCCTTTTGCCATTTCATATTAAAATTATTGATGCTATGGGGCAACATATTGAACTGCACCTAAAAGTATTAAACTAGTACAGGTGGAAGGAGGATGCAGAATAAGCAATTTATTCTACAGAGCTCTGTTCTTCAGCAGCTCACTGTGCTCAATACTCCACCCATTGCCTTATGGCACGGGTGCCCAAACTCCAGGCTGGGGGCTGGATCTGGCCCCCAACACCAATTCATTCGGCCCACAAAGCCCTTGTAACTCCTGGAAGCGGAAGTAAAACACACCCGTATGGACGTGTTTTACTTCCGCTTCCAGGAGCAACAAGGGCTTAATGGGCTGGATGAATTGGCATCAGGGGCCAGATCCAGGCCCTGGGCCATAATGACCAGCTTCCTGAACCATATGACCAGCCCATGGCCCAAAACATTTGGGCATCCCTTGCCTTATGACTTTCTCAAACAAACACCATGGCAAGACCCTTGTGTGTCTTATGAACAGAACAATGTTTACAAATGTTCAAAACCTGCTGGAATCTGTGGCCCTTGTGTTGCTAGCTAATCTTCCTCACACTAGGTAAGGCAAAAGGAACTGCAGAATGAACTCACCACACGGTGCCTTCATTTTGGCAGTTCCACATTTGGCATAGACATGGAAGAAGAAGAAGGATCAGCTTGTTTAGTTAAGGGGCTTTCTTGGCCCACTGAGTAAAGGTGGGCGGGCAAGAAGTTAGCCAAAATCAGCAATAATTGCTGCTAGCTCAGGTAGGTAACGATTATGGACAGCTTCTGTTTCCATGCAAAAGAAAAGTTCATTCATGAATGGTACATCACTTGTCTTAATGATGTTGCTGGCCTTTTATGTAATCATAATGGTGTGGATGTTTTTTCTAAAGTGCTAAAATATGGTTGGTGCAAGACGTATTGTAACCACAACAAGGGTGTATTTGTGCATCACATTGTCCATTTCCATATGATTATCTCCTCTTTATGGGAAGGCGTTTTTGACAAATGCAGAAATTACTTTCCCACTCAGAAGTACAGTAAAACCTTGCATAAAGAGTGCCTTGCTTAGAGACTAACTCGCTTAAAGAGCAGGTTTTTTTCTGAATGGCCGCCTTGCTTAACAACTAAAACCAACCAAAAATTTGCTTAACAACTAAATTACGGTTCGCAATGCACCTCCGCCCCCCGCCGCCAGAAGTCATAATTGGTCACTTACAATTGGTCATTAAAAGAGCAAACTTGCTTAAAGAGCAATCCTGTGGACCACATTATGCTCTTTAAATGAGGTACCACTGTATTTTACTAGCATGCTGGTGCTAATCTAATGCAAAATTGGGGAGATTGGATTGAGCTTTGAATGCTTTTGTATGACAATTGGGTCTATGATTTAAGATGCCTAATACAATATGGGAATATCAATGTAAGACAAAGCATCATAACATTCCTCATGTTTCTGTGTTTTTGATATTTCCATTAGAAATCTCTCCAAGCACAAGTCTTAAATCTATTATGAAAAAGAAAGAGACTGGTGTCCATGCAGGAGGTAACGGCACCAAAAAGAATCTTCAGTTTGTTGGGGTAAATGGTGGGTAAGCATCAATTAGAGAGAAAAGACTTCCTTTCTGTGTATAATGCTTCCACTACATCTATGCCAAAATGAATAAGAAACATTTACCACATTAAACACAGCTGCATTTACTTTTCCTCCATTCTAGCTTGGTGTGAGAGAGTCTGCTGCAAAACAACTACAGACTTAATTAGGTTTAGCCATGGCTGGTTGTGGTACTGTGGGAGTTTTAATCTGAAAAAAAAAGTTTCCATACTGTGGGTTTAGAGTAAAAGCCAATTTTGTAATTCTTTACTGTCTAAGAAAGCTAACAACGTTCAGTGTCCAGTGCAGGAAACTAGAATTATATTTACCTGTCATTCCTAGAAACCAAATAATATTCATAATTTCTCTCTCCTGCTAGCACGGGTTGGGTGGGTTTCCTTGGCCATTGACTTCATAGACTGTAGATTCTCATTGTTGCTGGAACTTATATTTATTAAGATAGAGGAACAGGGTACAATGTTCAATCAGGTGCCTGGTATCTCTGGCCCCTACATTCTATATGGGAATGAAGTTATCTTCACTAACCCGATGTCAATCTCTACTCTCAGTTGCATCCAGTTGTTCTCACTGGGCTTCTGGAATCTCCAGTCCAGGGGTGGAGTTGAGGTTGCAACTTTGATCCCAGCCAGCTATTGCTATGCAGACGGGGTCAGCAGTCTGTCCCGCTTCCAGAGGATGTCACAGCCACTAGTTGTGCCACAGGCAGATATTTAACTTGCTGAGATATCCAGCCAGCTTGAGTTTAGAAACCTATGAAAAATTGCCTACCAGCTTTCAATTTAGCATCAGTGGTCACTTAACACCCTGTATTCTTCTATCCGGAAAATGCTACATGCCATCTCTAGGAATGAAACAAGTTGCCTTGTAAGAAAGATTAATACCTTTGGTCTATCTGACAAGCGACTTTCTACAGCAGTCATCTTTTGTAAGCTAAAGGAGGTCTCAGGAATTGAACCTAGGACCTTCTCAGTGCAAAGCATGGATCTTCCATTGTGCCACAGCTCCTACTAGAAACATGAGAACAGAAACTACAAACAAACTCAAAAGAACAAGTGAACATCCTTCACATATAAGAGGCCAGGGCCTTTCTGATTGCTCACAAATTATGGCCATGAGCTTCCTTGCTTCTCGGGAAATTAAACCAAAGATGAAAACACACTGGTTTGCATAGGTCTACAGTTCAAATGTTTGGAATGTTTGTTGCTTTGGAGACAGCTGCTTTTGCTTATAGTTCTTTAGTTGTTGGGCAGAGGATAAGCTGAATAATGCCTAGTATCCTCTCTCAGCTATGAAACAACATCCAGTGAAGAATCAAGCTGTGAAGAGAGCTCATCAGATGGGAGTTCAGATAGCGAGGCTGGGAGAAGGTGTGTCAGTGAAGAGCTTAGATGGGAGCACAGTGAGAATGGAAAAGAACAGACTTCTGGAACATCCACAGATGCAAGGCCAGAAGAAACAGATCTTGAAAGGCTAGATGGAAGCACGAGAGCAAACCTACAACACAAAACAGAGAGGTGACTACTAAGGCTTTGTATGAAAATGTAAAACTAGGATGTATAGAGAATTGGTAGAGGTTTCAGTTCCATTCTGCTATCCAATGTAATCACACACGTTGAAAGAAATAATTATAAAGAATAAAATGAGAATGAGGAGAATCTTGCATGTTGCTCTGATTTTACTACATCCAAGAAATAATATAGCATAACAAAGGGCAAGATAATGCTGCTATGCATAGCAACTCATCAATTTATATGTGTTACAAGAATTAGATCATTGTTAGTACAGTCAAACCTTGCATAACAAATTTAATTCGTTCTGCGAGGCTGCTCACTATGTGAGTTTTTTGCTATGTGAAACAAACTTGCATAGTGAAGATTCCTATGGGAAAACTCGCATAACGAGCATTTCAAGGGGGAAACCTCGCATAGCAAAAAATTTCCACTATGCGAGTTTTCCTCATAGAAACACTTGTTATGCGAGTTTTTCCATAGGGAAAGTCCGACTCGCATAGTGAAATTTTTTGTTAAGCAAGTCGGACCGCTTAGCGAAAAACCCGCTTGTTATGTGAGTTTTTCACTAAGCAAAACGCTTGTTAAGTGAGGTTTGACTGTAATTCTGTTTGTGCCATTACACTGATACATGTATTTAATGAAAAAATAAATTGAATTCCCTAGGTTTTTTAAAATGTATGTTTAACTTTAAAAACATAGGGTACATTCACATATGTCTCTTCTTGAATTATTGGACTATCCTCTGGAATAATGATACATAACATTAATAATTAACATTGCATTCTGACAGACAACATTGGTAAAATAAAAAGACAAGGGAAGGCAATATATGGCGTAGCCACTCGTGAAAACCTTGCACCATTTTAGACAATGGTGTTCCCTGCCAACATAAAGATAGCCTGATCATTTTGTGAGAAGAGGCTTTCTCTAGGGCAGTGATGGTGAACCTTGGCATTCCAGATGTTCTTGAACTTCAATTCTGAGACACCCTGATCACCAGGAGTGCTGTCTTGTGCTTCTGGTAATTGAAGTCGAAGAACACCTGGAGTGCCAAGGTTCGCTATCACTGCTCTAGCGGAAAGACCTTCTAGTGCTAGAGGTGGCCAGTGATCCATGCCACCCTAATACAAAACCTAAGAGAATCGCCCGTTGTGTAGGAAAAAAGATGTGAAAAATCCAACATGAAATAAATAATCTTGTATTTGACTTGAGAGTTCTTTATACAGGTATTACACTTTTTAAAGGAACTGAGCAACCTTTTAACCGCTAACAACAGTCTGCATTGAACAAATTCAGTTTCAAAGTTTACTTGCCTCACAGAAACATCTTGAAATTAGTGGGGAGTGTCTTCATTATTCCCAGTCACTAATTCTCATGTATTTCTTACAATAAAGCCACAAAGGTGTTTTTCATTTTCAGATTCCAACCCTCCACAGATTTCCTGAAAGGGTGCCAAATCTTAAGCAAACACCTATCAGAAATAAGGAGCACAAAGGACAAATTACTGGTACTGGTTTTTTCAGTTGCATTTTAACCATATGTTTCTTTAAATTTCATGTTAAAAACTAATTGTATGTGGTATTGTTGTTGAAGGGACACATGTAGAACAATAAACTGTTCATAAGCATCTTATGGTTAACATCGAAGATGCTTTTTCAATATCAAAATAATTAATATTATTTGAGACATTCTATATTTTCGGACTAGAGCCCCCAGACAGTTGCAGTAATTCCTCCAGCTAGAATTGGGTTTTTTAACTAAATATATATACAGTCAAACCTCACATAAAGAGCACCTCGCTTAAAGAGTAATTTGCTTAAAGAGCAGAATTTTCTCTGAATGTTCGCTTCACTTAACAAATAAAACCAATAAAAAATTCGCTTAACAAATAAATTGGGGTTCGCAATCCTGCCCACAATTGGTCAGTTACAATGGTGTTTTGCTTAAAGAGCAAACTCGCTTAAAGAGCAATCCTGTGGAACGCATTATGCTCTTTAAGTGAGGTACAACTGTATATATAAATCTTCTCAGGTATTTTGAATTTCTTGCAGCTGAAGAATAAAGGTTCCCAATAGGAATGCATTGAAAACCAATTAATCTGTTCTGAAAAAATTCCATAAACCAAGCCTCTATTTTATATGGATTTCCTTTTGTTATGTGATTTTTATGTTAACCAAGCCATTTTTTAAAAAGAGCTATCACTGTAGTTTTCTGGAAGGACACTGTGTTGATCAGTGTTTCCCAACCTTTGGATTTTGGACTTCAATTCCCAGAAGCCTAAGTCTATTCCCTGAAGTACTGATCAACCAATGTAATGACTTAGGCATCTGGGAATTAAAATCCCCCTGTGGGGGATGGAGCCCACATTGGGAACCCCTGGACTATGGAGCATAATAGCCAGTAAGACTGTCAGAGACTGAGCCATTTTACTATCTTTATGAAGGTTAACCATTTCTGACACATTCTTTATTTCTCACCAGTGATTCACCACACCTGAAAGGGCTTTGACTTTTTAATTTTTTTTTGCTAAAGCCAACATTTCTTATTTCAGTGACTCCCAGTATTAATTCCAGACCACTTTTTTAAATCCACGTGACGAATTCATTTATAAATCAAAATAAGAACTCTTGCTATATTAAAACTAATGACTTTCATTACAGTACAGATGGAGGTCTGAGAATTCTTAATATTCAATTATGATGTATATCAGCTCAATAATTTAATTAGAAATCTAAGTAATAACAGCACTGAGAAATGGCTTGCATTAAAATGTGTTTCTAAGGACTTTAATGAAGTTAGAAGACTCTAATTTAAAATATATAAATTGAGAGATGTAAGTCATATTCCAGGGCCTGTTTAGAGAGAAATGCAACAAATAAATAATATTTAATACCTCTAAGATCTGGATTTGGCATCATAAAAATATTAATTCCAATCTCTTCCCATTTAATTCCATTTTCACATCACCCTTTGTTTTACTTAATGAGTCAGAGTCTACGCTATATTATTTACACAACATTTTCCAAAGAATTCTAAAACAGTTATACAAATTGAAAACTAGACAGAGGATATTAATCCCTGCTGGATCCAATTTTTACAAATTACGCATTTAACTGGCATTTCCCAGGTAAAGGGTCAGGCATATAAATGCTTCTTGGGTCAAATGTTCCAAAACCTGTGAATGTTTTTAAAAAACAAAAATGAGATAAAAGTATAACAGATGCAAGTAAAATGGATACGGGTATCATTCAAAGCAATATCAGTACATAACCAGATGGGACATTTGTTTAACATGTTGTTCTGTACATATGTTAGCAGTAACCTTCCCATTGTGCAGATAGTGTGAGGTTTGTCTTCCTAATTCTGATTTTTTTTTGTGGCTTTCCATGCCTTTCTTTTTTTTTGTTCTTCTCAAAAGCAGGGTGTCTTTGATTGGGGATGGTGGCATTTTCCAATTGAATTTCTTTTTAAAAAGCAATGCAGAACAGAACAGAACAGAACAAAATAAAGAAAAAGTCCCAAAAGGGATGTGGATTTATTTATTTTTATCTTAAAATATTTCACTGACATTTCTCAAAAAGAGCCATCTTTTCTAAACAGAAGTGACATCCATAGCATCAAATAGAAAAGTGAAAAAGTAAAAAATAATTTAAAATTGGAGAGGTGATCAAACACCAGGACTGCAATGGACTGCCACAGCCTTGAGGATATTAACAAGGTGCGCCTTCATAGCCAGTCCATCTGGCATGGCCTTTTCCACCTCCATGACCATTGGAAATCAGAATAGTGAATATGATGGTTTCCAGTGGCATTTTCTCCACTGAGGAGGCCATCAACCCCTCAGTAGTAAATTAGCACAAAGAACACTCCAAATATAAACAAAATAAAATATTTTCAAGATTTCAATTTTGACTTATGGTAACCCTTTCTAGAGTATTTCTAGGTAGAGAATTTGCAGAAGTGGGTTACCATTCCCTTCTGCTGGGGGTGCCCTGGGGCTGTGCAGCTTGACCATCACTGCACAGACAGGCAGTTCTCCTATGAGACACAGTGGGGAATTTAATTCCCAACCTCTGGCCCACAGCCACATACCTGAACCACTGAGTTACTGACCCAGTGAGCTGTTATTTACTAGAACTCAGCCAAACTACCAATCTCAACCTGAGTATACTTTTTGAATCAACTGCAGAATGGTAAGTCAACATTTGTATAAAACATGTTAATTCAACAATTCTAATTAGGACCAGCAGCTGGACATAGGCCTCGGTCACTATAGCACCCCACAGAAGTTGTTTGATATTGAATTAGGAATCCAGAGTATTTAAAGATATGTATTCGACCATCTGGAAGAGCCTCACTGTTGGATTAAGTCAAACATTTGTTTGTTTTTGTTTTAGAGACATGTTTTAAGCACCATCTGCCAAGAATGGTTTCGAATCTCAAGCAGGAAATCCTCTAGCCCTGACATTGTAGCAGCTTACCTTCAAGAGGTAGCAGCCATTCACCCCCAGTTACAGAATGTAATTGTAAATTTAGCTGATGGAAATGGCAATACAGCACTTCACTACAGTGTTTCTCACTCCAATTTTCAAATTGTGAAGCTTCTTTTAGCGACAGGTAAGAATCTCTATAACTGCTTTTCAAGACTGACATTTATTTCCATCTGTTAGACTTTCAGTCTTTCTATCTCCATGCTTGCAGTGAAACTGTGGTGGCTTAGTGGTTAAGAAGCTTGGTTAAGAAGCTGAACTTGACAACTGGAAGGTCAGCAGGCCAGCATTTCGAGACATGAATGCTGTATGACGGAGTGAGCTCCTGTCTCTGTCCCAGCTCTTCTTAACCTAGTAGTTCGAAAGTAAGAAATTGCAACCAGATAAATAGGTACCACTTTGGTGGGAAGGTAAACAGAGTTCTGTGCACTCTGGTGTGTAGTCATGCCTGCCACATGTCCACGGAAATCTCTGCAGACGCAGACAGGGCTGGCTCTTTGGCTATAAATCAGTTCTCAACCTTTTAAAGCTGGGGGCCGGGTCATGCTCCATCAGACAGCTTTGGGTACAGGACAGCCATTTTGCCCTTCCTCCATCACATGGCACTTCCTGGTGTGGTGGAGGCAGGTGGGGCACATGAAATTGTGCCGCAGGCTGCAGCAAGCCTACAGGCTGCAGGTTGAGAATGCCTGCTATAAATGGAGATGGGCACTGGACCCTAGAGTCGGAAATCACTGGCCTACGAGCAAGGGCAACCTTTACCTTTAGAGTGAAACCTAGTATTTGATTTCTTTTGGTTTGGACTTTTCTTTTGACTGACCTTTTTGTACTCTGCAATACTGTTCTCTTACATTTATAGTCTTACCTGAAATAACATGAGATCCACTAGGAGCCCATTTCTCTTTCTATATCTTTCCACTTGACTCCTCATACCATGCAAACATTGACCTGAATCCTGTTGCACAGTTGCTCAAAAGGTGTAACTTTTGGAAGTAAACTGCTGTTAGTTAAGAAATCTACATCTACACTGGGGTGCCCAAACTTTTTGGGCCTCAGGTCAATCATGTGGTTCACTGGGCCAGTCATGTGGTTCAGCGGGCCAGTCATGTGGTTCCTCCCACCGGAAGTGGAAGAAAAAACATGCTTTGCAATCTGTTTTGCAACATGATGAGATCGATTTTAAGCTGCCATTTTCTCTGCTTTTACCAGGGGTGCACAAACTATGGCCAGTGGGCCAGAACCAGTGGTGGGATGTCAAAAATTTTACTACCCCACCGTGATGTCATTACAGTGTGGGCGGAGCTAAAATCATGATGTCATGTCATGGGCAGGGCCAAAGAAAAAAAATACAAAATAATAAAAATAGGGAGCTTCAGGCTAGCAGCTTCTCTTCCTCCTCCCCGTTTGGGATGACAGCAAGGAGGCCGTGCATATGTGCCAAGCACTAGCCGTGCATGCACACGAAGTGCTTGGCATGCATGCGCAGTGGGGGAACCAGTGAAAAGGTAAGTCCCGAAGGTGGTTCCCCCCAAAAGCTGCTACAGGTTCTCTGGGACACTGGGGAAAGTTACTACCGGTTCTGGAGAACTGGTGAGAACCAGTTACATCCCATCACTGGCCAGAACCAGCCCCCAATGCCAATTCATCCGGCCCATGATGCCCTCGTCGCTCCTGTAAGCAGAAGTGAAATGTGCCCATACGGTGTGTTTTACTTCTGCTTACAGTAGCAACGAGGGCTGCATGGGCCGGATGATTGGCACCAGGGGTGGTTCTGGCCCACGGACTGTAGTTTGGGCACTTCTGATCTACATTATCTGTTGCAACCCAAGTCACACCTCTTTGAAACTGAGTGACATGACTTCTGCAACTGTCTTTATTGCAAGGTTATCTTTTAATGACTTGTTTTGTGTTCCCATTGGGGTCCTTTTTACTATATCCTTGCTTAAAATCAAAACATGAAAATAGCTTATTGCAAACATGTATTTATTTGAGTAACATAGATACATTATGCTTGTAACTGGATGAGAGATAACCACTTCTCATATTACAACTGTAATTTTACTTATGTTGATAGTTTTGCTAATTACTTTCAAAAATCCTGATGTTGACAGACTAAATTTTCAGGGCTTGGAGCCATAACTCCTAGCTACCTGGTTTGAAAGCTAAATTTCTAAACTCGGTGTAAGAGACTCTTCATATGACTAAGTACAGTAATTGTATAGCAGAGTCCTCAGGATTAACCATCTAAGATGTTGATTCACACAGGTATACAAATATTAATTCCCTTCATTTTCAAAGGTGAGAACCAAATATTTCAAATGTTTTCTCCCTGCTGCATGAGATCACAAGAATTTTTGTACATTTTTCACATTTTGGATTTTTTTTTAAAAAAAAATTGTAATTCCCCTTTCCCCATAATTCTTTCTCCATTTGACTCACAATACGATGGTTTCTGCACAAAATACAATTATTTTTGCTTGTACTGCTGATGATTTTAAAAATGCTGATCTTTTTATTCTTATACATGTGAAAAAAAATCTTGCTGAGGTTGATAGTTTTTTAGATGAGTTTTTTAGATGGGGTGTTTAAGAAAGACTTTATCATGATGTCCCAGAAAATTTGTGAATACAGTACTGTAATTGTTACACTCTTATTCATATTATACGGATCAAACATATCTTTGGGGCATGCTTCTGTTTCATATGTAATATGTTTACTGCTACAAATAATCGCATTCACACAGAAAGCATGCTCACCATAAAAAGTAAGAATTAAACTTAGATAGAGATCAGGTTGATGGAAATATTTTAATATTCAGAATAAGCGATCCATAACTCCAGAATTGTGCCTTACAAGCCACTAAGACTAACTAGGATTCATCCATAAGACCTACATTCTAAATGCTTGGCCTATTAGGTCAGACATGAAACAGTGAGTGAAATGTCTTGAAAGATTTTTATCCAATAAACTTGCATGTATTTTCCAGCAAGAAGAAAGAAGTTATTTGACTTTTTGGTTGGAATGTCAACCTATAAATTGTTAGGCAAATGGCATATTATCATACATATCCGCTTGTTGCATTAAGACTTCCAAGCTAGTTCAGAGTATTGAAACAAAGATGTTTTGTTCTCTTGGTAAATAACCTCATTCAAAGCTATGCATTGGCTGAAATCCAATAGTAACTTGCATCTAGAGTAGACTCATTGAATAAGTGGAGATTTGGTGAGTCAACTCCTCAGTAAATTCCATTAAGTGGGCCTACTCTAGTTGTGATCTACTAATGGATTTTAGCCAGTAAGTTCAAATACTAACTCTTTCCAAGCCTATGAAAGAAGAAAAATACTCCCTTTTCTAGTTGTATTTCTGGGCTTTCCCATCTTTGGTGCTCCTACTCATATCCAGCTACACCATTGTTTAATGTTAGGTCAAAGAAATGTTACACAGAACGACGGGAAAGGTTTCACAATATAAGCCAGCCAAAATAGTTTGTATCCTGACTTAACCATACATGGAGCTGATCCATAGATTTAAAATTGAAAACCTGTTGATTTTAATCTACGTTAAGTATGGTTGTTTGGATCCAACAAATCAGGTATTTCCTTTTCTTCAGCCAAATAAGGACATTTAAATTCCGCATGATCCTGGTTACTATGGGGTACATTGGATGTGTATATTTGATGAAGTTTCATTTGTATATAAATTATTTCAGTCGTTCCTCCTGATACACAGTCTTGGGCTATATGTAATTCACTATATTTCCTTAGGGAACTATCCACTGTTGTGACTTCTGCTGACAAGAAGTTATTATAAGTTTTATAATATTAAAATTTATTAGGCTAAATATTTTTGTGGTTAACAGTACAGTCCAAAATGAGATTAGGGAGGAAAGAAATGATGTACCACCAAATACAATGCTCAGATCATTCGCATCAGCAAGGGCAGAAGGTTGGCAAGGAGTGGACTTCTTTCTTTTCTTTTGAAATCTTGACAGTATGAGATAAAATGTGGGGTAGATCATTCTGGGAATTCCAGATTAGAGTAGTTGAAGGGATTGATTCCGTGACCCCTGAGGAGATTGGAGAAGCTTTGTGTTTGGTGAATCTTTTGAGACTTCTGTCAATATCTGTTGTTGGAAAGACTACTGGAAAAATTTTTAGACCCGGTGAGCTGACTGGAAGTACAGTGGAGAGTTCTAGTGTCAAAACCATCTACCCTATCTAGCAGATCAAGTAAGGTCATCTTGGAGAGTCAATCAGAAGAATTCCAACATCTAACCCTTGCCCTCTTCAACAATCTATATCTAGGAGTTAAGAATACTCTCATTAAGACCAACCAAGGGACTGCAGTGGCTTAGTGGTTAAGATACTGAACTTGACAACTGGAAGGTCGGCAGGTCAGCAGTTCAAGACAGAATGAGCTCCTGTCTCTGTCCCAGCTCCTGCCAACCTAGCAGTTCAAAAGCAAGAAATTGCAACTACAATAGATAAATAGGTACCACATTGGTGGGAAGGTGAACAGCATTCCATGCACTCCGGTGTCTAATCATGTCTGCCACGTGTCTAAGGAAACATCTGAATATGCAAATAGAGCTGGTGCTTTGGCTATAAATATAGATGAGTACCAAACCCTAGAGTCAGATACGACTGGCTTTCGAGCAAGGGTGACCTATAGGATATAAGTGTTAATATAATTTCATGCAATGAAAATGTTTCCTCTCTTATCTACTTTCCCTAATTCTTATATGAAACATTTTCTCTTTTCTTTAGGTATTTGCGATGTAGACCATCAAAATAAAGCTGGCTACACAGCAGTGATGATCACACCACTAGCTTCAGCAGAGACTGATGAAGAAATGGAGGTAGTGAAAAAGCTGTTGAATGAAGGCAATGTTAACATAAGAGCAAGTCAGGTATGCTCAAATCTGACATTATAATTTTTGGATATCAATGTGAATGAGATGACATTTTTGTCTGATCATAAAAACCCAATACTATTTCATAAGCATAATCACCATGGAACATCAGGCTTTGACTAAGATAGGCAAGAATCTTGTGTTTACAATATTCTTCCTGCATTAAATGAACTTTTTGGATGGTTAACAATGGACTCTGCCAACAATATGGATGAGACAACCAACGGGCCAAACACAATGCTGTTATTCTGCTATCACAATGATTGCACTTTTTATCTTTAAAAAGTGGTGCAGTGGTTGAACTGCTGTACTGCAGCCAAAAGGTAAGGAGTTCGATCCTGAGCAGGAGAAGATTGACTCAGCCTTCCATTCTCCCAAGGTTGGTAAAATGAGTACTCAGCATGTTGGAGGCAAAATGCTAATTACCTTGTGAAATGCCAAGAGAGTGCATTAAGTGCTATGGGGGCAGTATATAAGTGTGATTGCTTTGCTTATTCTATATCAGCAACAAGTAATATTTTGATTTTACTTGTACAAACTGTCCCAAATCCTATTGCCAATGTAGCTTAAATGGCATAACTTTTGGGACTGAATTGCAGTAAATTATGAAGTTGGTATACACATCTGGTGCACACCAAGTCAAGGCATGACAAACAGTAACCATGCAGAGTTTGCAGCATGCAGCAATTCATTACTAAAATGCATGCCTTTTGAATTATGCTGACAGAAAGATTTTGGCAGTAGAAAACAAGACTTTCAGTATTTTGTAGCAATGAATTTGGTGTTTGCTTGATCACTTGAGCTAGGTGTTCCATTATAGTGGTTCTCAACCATGGATGTTCTTGGACTGTATCTCCCAGAATTCTTGGCTGACACAGCCAGTAGTGGAGGCTTCTGGGAGTTTTAGTCCAAGAACTAGAAGTTGGTTCTGCTGTGTTTCCTGTGCAGAAATAGAAGTGCTAAGAAAAGGTTATGGGGGCAATTTTTCATTCAGAAACTTAGGAGGGTATGGTATGAGCTAGGAGAACATTGATGAAATTCTAGACCCATTGGTTCTGCTAACTGTAGTAAGCAATACTGTGATCCATACAAATTTATTTCATGTTATTCAAAAGACTGGGGTTTAAAGTGTTGTAGCCTTGTTCAGGATTAAAAATAAATCAAATATTGCATTCTGAATACTGGGGCGGGGGAGGTGGAATCTACTACATGCTTTTAACTTAATTTACATTTCTATCTCAGAATATTTATATGATCTCAGCAGGGAGAATTGTAATTTATTTTGAATTTTCCAGCTATTCTAATAACAACTAAATTCAGTAAGATGACTGCCGCTCTGCACTTTGGAGTCTCATTTTACTTTAGAAAACAACAACCAAAAAAGTGGGAGTATAAGAAACCAGAGAGAACAGTTTGTACATTGATTTCTTTTCCGCCCTTCATTATTCAGAGCATTTTCCTTTTTAAAAGTCTAATTATTATTGATGTGGGTACTCTGGAGAGAACCAAATGTCTAAGCCAGCATTTCCCAAACTTTGATTTTTTGGACTTCATTTCCCAGAAGCCTAAATCAATTCACCAAAGCACTGATCAGCCAATGTACTGACTTAGGCTTCTGGGAATTGAAGTCCACCAGTGTTCCATGGAACACAGTGTAGGAAATGTTGGTCTAAGTAACTGTGAGGAAACACAAATTATATTGCTTTTGTTGTTGGAATCTTCTAGGGAGGACAGACTGCCTTAATTCTGGGAGTGAGCCATGATCGGGAAGACATGGTGAAAGCCTTGCTGTCTTGTGGTGCCGATATCAACCTCCAGGATGATTCTGGTTTGTCACCACTCATGGTTGCTTCTCAGTATGGTAACATTGAGATAGTGAAGCTTCTCTTAGCCCATCCAGGCTGTGATACTACATTAACTGACAAGGTGAGAGAAGTGCATAACTGAAGAATAAACTTCCTCTATTTGTTCCTGTTTCTGTCATTTAAGACATTATTTCAGATTCTCTGACTGGTGGTAAATAGATGCAGGACCTTTTGTGTGTGTAGTGTTACCTAGTGCCAACTGTCCAGATATGGGAAAGCTTACTTTTTGAACTACAGCTCCTAGAATACCTAGTTGCAACTAAATGAGGCCAACTAAATCAGTGGAGATTGGGTGAATTATCTCTCCTGTAAATTTTTTTAATTTAAATGAGCCTATTCTAGTTGTGACTTACTGTGCTAAGAAGCAGAATTTCACCAAGTGAGACTAAAGTAGAAGTATACATGCATTGAACTGGACAAATAGATTTCAAATACAACCTCCTGAGTTATTTTACATATCTTTAACAGCATCACTCCTGGTTCATTTTTTATATACTGGGCAGAATTTACTACATCCATTATTTTCCTGTTGTGTTTGTATTGCCTGCTTTTAGGTAAAGGTAAAGGTCGCCCTTGCTTGAAAGCCAACTGTATCCGACTCTAAGGTTCAGTACTCATCTCTGTTTATAGCCAAAGAGCCAGCGATGTCTGTGTCTGGACACGTTTTTGTGGACATGTGGCAGGCATGCCTCAACACCAGAGTGCATGGAATGCTGTTTATCTTCCCACCGAAGTGGTTCCTATTTATCTACTTGCAATTTCTTGCTTTCAAACTGCTAGGTTGGCATAAGCTGAGACAGAGACAGGAGCTCACTCAGTCATGCAGTACCCGGGAATTGAACTCCGACCTTCCAGTCAGCGAGTTCAGCATCTGAAACACTTGAGCCACCGCAGTTGCAGTATCTGCTTTTACAAGACTGTATATGGAGAGTACTTCACTAATTCAAAAATACTAATAACAGGAAGAAAAATCTGAGAAATTGGCTTTTTATCCATATTTTTTAAGGTAGAGGGGTTCAAATCTTAGGTCTAAAAATCTATGGATTATTTCTAAGATCTAGGTTTCACATGAGATCTTCTCAAAGGCAATTTCTGACTTGAATGACCTCCTGTCTACTAATCCCCTGCTCAGTTCATGAACTTCCCTGAGATCTTCTAGACCAGGATTTCTCAACCTTGGGCCCCCAAGTGTTTTTGGGCTTCAATTACCAGTAGCCCAAGTCAGCACTCCTGCTGATCAGGGCTTCTGGGGACTGGTCCAAGAACATCTGGGGGTCCAAGGTTGAGAAACCTTGTTGTAGATCATTTCAGCACTTCCTTTCTTTTGTTTTAACAAGCTTTTTCTTTTTGACTCACATTTAAAAAGAAAAACAAGGATATGGATTGCATGGCTACTTGTGAGCTGTCACTATATTTAGCAAAACAAGGGAACTTAGATAGTAAAAGAAATTGTGTTCAGAACCTAGCATATGTTTCCCATAGATTTTGAGTTAGGCTGGTGTGGGGGCCAATTTCACTGAGATGAACAATATCCCAGGTAGAGTAAATATGCATCTCCGTCTCCTTTCCTTGCTTACATTACAGTAAGGAAGGTGCTGGCAGAAGCTACAGAAGATGAAATATTTAATTCAAGCCAGCTGAATCTTATCAAGCTTGGTGGAGTTGCCTGCTTTTTAAGTGGAATTTTAAAGCCAAACAAATCCAAGACAGGGCCATGACTTGTAACTTGCCTTTAATTGCATGTGCAGTGGTGCAGCTGGAAACCATCAACATCTGCTTCAACAAAGAATTTGTGTTTATTCTACTTGAAATTTAGGGCTGCTCTATTAAAGAGCAATCCATTCTGTTCTATTGGCGGAAGACCTGTGTTTTCTTTTGTTTTGCTTTTTTAAACAAAGCGTGGCTGATTCTGTGTCCTGTGGATTCTCTGTTAAAAATTGAGTCAACAGAGTAAAAAAAAGATTATTTCCACTATCTCAAACACTTAATTTGCAGCAGTGCTGCCATTGAAAGGTGCTGATGCGTAATAGCTACTTTACAAACTCAGCTATGAATCCTCTTGTCTGTGCCTGTCTTAGGTTCCTTGTAACAGCTACTTCTTTATAGTTCTTATAAATAAAGTGTTATTAAACATGGGGATCTGTTCTCCATTTTAAGTATAAGTCTACTCGCTGAGAAAAGTAGAGGGAGGAGGAGTGAGGGCATAATAATGATCTTTTTTCTTCTCTCCCCCCCCTTCTTTTTGTAGGCTGGTAATTCTGCTTTGTCCCTGGCTTTGAAATCTGCCCACGCAGAAATTACAGAGTGCCTCCAGACCCACATTCATCGGGTTGGCCTCTAAATACATAAAGGAAAAATGGACAATTGTATCCACCCAAAATGAGAAATTGATAACAAAAGACTCATTGTTTTAGCCAACTCTGTAACCAATTTATATGCCAATGATTGTAGGTGATAACTGCTGATGTATCTACTTATGCAAAAGAGGGTTTATGTCAGTTATTTGCATACATTCCTGATAGTTGAGTCACTCCCTTAACCCTGCTTTTATAGGCTATGCCCATTGGCACAAACAATGGTTACATTATGGCATTGCCTTTTATTAATTGTTATTATACTCCCAGAAATCAGGTCTTGTCTCTTCTTAAGCAATAGCCACTTTGAGCTTCTTGTTATTTTTTTAAAGTAATACTGTACTCTTTGATAAGCACAGGTAAAGTATTTACTTGCCCTTGGTCAAGTTATCTGGTTTCAAGAACCATGACCGAGCATCCGTGGACTACATAAGGATAAATTGCTTCGAAAGGTGATGTCAAAACGCTGTCATTGTTCCAGATCCAGTACAGGTATAAGTAACATGTGATGGTTTTGAGATATTTAAAGTATCCAGGCTATCTAATGCTATGTCACTTTGTAACAACTTCCATGGTACCTGGCAAAGAAATCCAAGCTACATGAGTGTTTGTCCAGCCAGGTAAATCAGGTAAACATTAATTTAACTACTTTATTTTAAAATGCCTCCAGCACTCTACTTGATGATGAATGGCTGTTGGTTGTTGTGTAAGAGGAACTAGACATCACCATCCACCCCATCATAAAAAAAGAAGAAGAGAAAGTCACCAGCAGTGTAGTATTGATTAGTTGTCGCTTGGGCTAAGGATTCTTATGGGCTGAAGAGCCTTAATTTGTATCAGTTTTCACTGAGATTCAAATCTGAGAAACTAACTAGACTAGACGGGATCAGGTCCTTGCTGGCCTGGTGGGATACCGGGACATGTTGCCATGCACTCCTACTTATAACTTAAAGCAAGAGTTCTCAACCTTTTTAAGCTGGGTCCAGGTCACACTCCCTCAGACAGTTTCTGGGGCCGGATGGCCATTTTGCCCTTCTTCCACTACACAGCAGTTCCTGGTGTGGTGGAGGTGTGCGGGGTGGGAGGGCACAGGAAATGGTGCCATCGTCTGCATCCAGCCCATGAGCCACAGGATGAGGATCCTTTACTTAAAGGGCCCTACCACCTCGGCAGTTTCCGTTTTTGCTTTGGCTCCTTTTGCTGGGCTCCCCTCTGCCCCGTGGGGAGAAAGTCCGAAGCGTGTGGAGATAATAATAATAATTTCATGTTGTTGTTTTTTTCCAATCTAAACTTTATTATTATCTCCTTTATTATTATCTCTGCGCTGCTGCCAAAGCACTTTGGACTTTCTCCCACAGGGCAGAGGGGAGCCTGGCAAGAGGAGTGGAAGTGGAAAGTGCCAAGATGACGTCGCCCTTTAAGTTATAATTCAGGGTGGCGTGCAACACATCCCGGTATCCCACTGGGCCGGCACCGGGCTTCAAGGGACACTGCATTATATCTGATGACAGAATGGCTTGGATCTTATGAAGGCATCTCCTGCAGTCTCCTGCACCATTTCCCACTATTCTCTGGAGTGGTAGTCTGTGATAGTGTGAAAGGAAAGACATGGTAGTGCTCTATTTCACAAAATCATCCAACTACAAATGTTGCCATTCCTTGAAGCATCCTAAACTTATAATGTCATTGCTTAAAAGAAATGTATGATGATGGTGTAACTTGTTACTTTTAAGAGTATTATTTAATAACACAGTCATTTTCTTTTATCTTGTCTTTCTCCCTTCCTCCAAACATATTTTTTTTAATGGGGAAAAGGGCCTCATCTTTCAGTGGTTGAATTCTTGTTGAACAGTGTGAAAGATGTCATCATAATCTCTTCCTTTTGGTGATTTTTAGGATGCCTATTGATTTTGTCTCATTGTGCACAATTCACTTGCACATCCAAATAGCTAAAACATGCTTTTAATCATCAATGATAGACTGCTACTGGTGATGTAATTTCCATTATGGAAATTACAGAGCTCCATAATAGAATTTTAGTTGAAGAAGTTAACAAGTAAATGTTACTTATTACACATGAAAATGTCAATGGTATTGCAGGTTTTTGCACAACATTGCAAATATATTGTTATGTCATCATTACTACAAAATGTAACAGGTTACTGGTAACATCATTAATTCTCATGCACTAATTCTTTGTTGTCACTTTCCCTGGTCTCAGTACCACTTTTTCTTTTAATTGGACACAATTGTACTATGTGTTTCATTGCTGTTAGGCAGTGGTCTATGCCTATGGTGGTAACATAAGCCACACAATAACACATCACTTGTTGTGTGAAAATAGGTAGAACTGCAAAGAGAAGGAATGATGCACAGCATTACAATATACACCCAAGTACTAAGTGTTTATGATTTGCATCACCTTGGTCATACTGAAAAGAGATCTTGCTTAGCAGAGATCTCTTATGATGTTTAACAGTTTGGTTACAAGCACAGTAGTAAATCCATTTTTTTTATTTCAGATAAGTGCTAATTGAAATCAGTCTTCTCAAAGCATGTTTTAAATTCATTTGCAAAAGGTGCTTCACTGTTTATTTCATTGATTTCTGTAAGTATTGGCAGTCAACAATTACCCAGCAAATAGCACCAAGTAGAAATTGAATGGATTGTGTATAAATATGTCTTTACTGAATTTGGTTTATATATCTCTGGGATAAAAACTCAGAATTAATTTTATAGGGTGAGTACTGCCAGATGGAAGATGAGGATCTGCTGACAAATCTCCATTTGATTTGGAGTAGATGAGCAACACGTTCTGACTTCCAATTGTTGAACAACAGTAATAACAAAAACCACATTTCACCTCCTAAATTAGGCTGCTGAAACCAAGAGAGACAGGTGGGCATAGCAGTTGATCTCTATGTGGAAGAATTTTTTGGAGCACCAGTTTTAGGACTGCAAACATATCCCTGGACTGAACGTTAGTACTGAAGCACTTTGTCCTGTGATTAAACCAGGTGTGGAGAGTCTCAGGCTCCAGTCCAGCTTTAGTTTTGCCCTCTGGAGTTTCCTAGATGGTTATGGTCTTTCCATAGTTGGTGGGATACCAGCCTTGTTGGTGTTTTCTGCCTAATTTTAATTATTTGGCACTGCAGAAAGTGTCATCTGCCCTTCCCAGGCCTATTGTTTGCCTATCCCTGATTTAGGGAAATTGTTGAACATTAAACATGCAAAAGCAGTCCCATGTTATTCAAGGGCTCTTAATTACTTTTAAATTGCATCACTCTTGCAGATTGAAAATACACACACGCACACACACACACACAAGGCTAAGCACAAACATCAAAATGACTTACTTGATCATAAGCTTCTTTGTGAGGATTAGTATTGTTTGAGATACTTTCATAATTAGGTCCTATAGAGGTATTTCTTATTATGATTTCATATGGAAGGTGTGTTCTGGGCAAACATCTGTTCTGTGGTTTCATGAGTCTCAACTGTTGGAAAGGCCAGATTTGGTAGATAGAAATCTGTTCTGGTAATGTAGCTGCTGCATTGTTCTCTTTACGGGGTAGTCTTCCAGCTGCAGTTTCTTCCATGAGCATTGGCTGCCTTCCAGAACCCACTCCAGTACACCCATAAGTCCTCATTGTTCAAGCACAAGATGCAAAACCACATTATGTAGCCCAGGAACTGTACAGCCAACTACTCATTCCCAGGAGATATTTTTCTTTTACATAGAAGCCTTGTTAATTTAAAACTGATGACAATGAACCTATTATGATATACTGTATATTGTAGTGGCTGTCCCTCAGATGTAACATACAAACATTTGGAACTAATTAAGCCAGGTTGCACGCATGTCAGATCAGTACTGCTTAATATTTTTGATATGTTTGCTGTAAGCAATGTTTCACAATCTATTTTAAGGAAATAAACTGAACTGTGTACACCCAGGGCAAGCAGCTTTGGAAAATCAGGTGAGTTTCATAGCCAGTGGGGGGTGGGGGGTGGGAGTATGGAATAGTGCTTCTGGGGGAGTGGGGCAGGTATGTGAGACAGACACACATTCCATTGGGCATGAATAATTATTTTTAGGGCATACCGCTAAAGAGGGGAGGAAGAGTGTGTGGTGAAAAGCTAGTTTGGGGTTATGGCAACCGTTTCCTGAGTTATCTAGGGAGAAAATACTCTATAGAGTTGAAAAACTTTCCACTTTATTGATTTGACAGCCCCAAGCATCTACTCTCATTTCTATCGTGTTCCTGCAGCTCACCGGTGGCTCAGTGGGTAAAAGTACTGTGCTTGGAGACCAGAGCTGCACAATAGGGGACATGAAAGGAGCCTCTTTTGGGCATGCCTTGCAAAAATCCTTTCAACTCAGAGCATTCTCTAACATTGAAACACACACACCATGTCCCTCCTCATCATCCCAGTCTCCTGCCTTGTGATTAATTTGGCCATAGAATCACACTATTACTAGCAGTTGTAGCTATTACACGGGAATCTTGCCAACATTGAGTTGTTTTTATTGGGGCCCAATGTGTATCAAATGTGTATCACACTTTATTGGGAAGATTAGAAAGTGCATTTTTTCTAGCTTTCTACAATATAATCAGCTGAAGTTATAACTAATAGTAACCTTCTAGGGCAGGGGTAGGCAACCTATGGCCTGTGGGTTGGATCTGGCCCATGGTGCTAAATAATCCAGGCCTCGCCCTTGTTCCAGCCACAGTGGCGGATGTGTTTATAGCAGCTGTAAACACATATATGACAGCCGTGGACGTATTTATGGCAGCCATAATGGCAGGGAACCATCAGCCTGGCCCCCTCAATAGTGTGAGGGAGCATGATCCGGCCCCCAGCTTAAAAAGGTTTGTGACCCCATTCTAGGGGCAAGAATGGCATGAAGCCTATGCACATTTTGTTTCAAGCTGTTGCAAAAGTAAGTCCTATAAATAAGTTGAGCAAGTCTATATTTGCATTTTTATAAGTCTTCTTTAATTGCATTTATGGGAAACTGTATAAAATGTTTAAACAATGTCAGGGTTGATAAAAAAATGGCCACAGACCTTGAGAGGTAATTGATGAATGATTCAGCTCTGTAGGGCTCAGAGAAGTAAAAAATCAATTTGGGAAACCAGCCAAGCCATGGAAATAAGTGTACAGTATTATGCATTCTGAGGTAAAAAAATAGGTGACCAAAGGAGATGGATCAGATGCTTTAGATTTTAAGGCATTTACTGAACTATCCTTGTTAAAAGCAAAACAATAGGCTACCATTAGTCATTCAATAGTCTTACTGAACTTGCAACAAAATTAAAATATTCCTGACTATTGAATGGATCTTTCTACTTCTCTATTTTATTCTCTTCTGATTTCTTCTGTTCCCTATGTTTAATCTGTGTTGTAAGTGATCCCTGTGTACTGGATTTAGTAGTGACTATGAAGCAAAGATTGCTTTGGACGCTGTTGCTCAAGGGTAAAAGAATGTGATTCTTCATGTGAGATATCAATTACACAATTCAAGAAACAGGATTTCATACCTTACCCTTTTCCTAAGGGCTCAGACTAATCATTCTTTTCATTGCTGCCTCCAGAAAATGCTCCATTTCTCCATGAAAACTAAAATGACTCCAAGAAGACCTTTTCAGTTTGTTTTGCATGTGAAACAACAAGTCATCTTGTCTCACATTCCTCTGTTAATGTCAGTGCTGGGTTTCTGATAAAAGGTAAACAAAACTTGCTATTCACCAAGGAGCAAGTTTTATATAAGCCAAATTATGCATGGTGGTCCACAACCCCTGTGGCCTAAAGTTAATAAGATGACCTTATTATTGTTGTTGTTATTAATTTCAATTTCTATACCGCCCTACTCGGTTGGACCTACTCAGGGCGGTTCACAAACATATAAAACAGCAAGTTCATAAACACAACATATAAATATCAAAAATAACCAGTATCAATACCACAAAACATCAAAAATATCACAACATCATTACAGCATTGAAAATTCAATAGGCATAGAAAAGCAGTGTTTCAAAAATATTTTGGGTGGAGGGAGGAAAATAGCTGGTGGAGGCTGCCTGTAAAATGCCTCTGGCCTCTTTCTCTGTTTCCTCAAAGAAGGGAAGAGATGCTCCCAGAAGACAAGATGACAAAAGGAGATTTCTACTCTCGAAAAATGATCAGGGCCCTGTCTTTAGCCTTCAAGCATGCTCAGTTTTTCTGCTCTGCAAAAGCAGATTATCCATGAGCCAAAAACACACTATCTATCGATCTATCGATCGATCTGACATTTGTACGTGCAAATTTCACAACATCTCGCTTATATATATTTATATAACAAAGCAACAATAGTGATATAACAAAATTGGATGCTCTTACTTGTATATGCCAAGTTCTTTTTATAAACATCAAAGTGAGAGTTGCTTGAAGAATTAAGGAATTCAAATGTCTATTTGAAACCAAATAAGAACAAAGTCCAAAATATATTTATCAGCCAAATTGGTACATTTGCAACATAGAGGAATCAGATCCACATGTATAGTTTCTTACACCCTAAAATAAAATACAAGTGCAATTACAAATACATAAGATTCACCTTTTCAATGTTTCTCTTGCATGAACATATTAAAATTCTACCATCTAAACCTAAGGTCGTAAAGGCCTTATCCTCTGTGAGAACAACAGTTCCTGCCTTGTCTACACTAACACCTACATAAAAATATATTGAAAAGCAAAACTATCCATTTCTGTTATGATGGTGGAAGCAAGGCAGAAATTTGGCCTGAAAGGTGGAACTGAGGGTATGATGTTATTCCATTCATACCAATTGATTATAATTTCCCCTTTCATGCCATTATGTTATGAATGGCCCATCATACCATATAGCCTAACTGTGTACTCTAGAGATGGAGTGTAAACCACATTGCATTTAACAAGGCACCTATTAGAAACACATAGTTAATTTGCCTATTATCAAATATGCCATCTTCCTTAGTGATATCCAAAGGATTCTATCATCAACAACCCTGTTCAGTCTTGTAAACTCAAGCCTGTAGCTTCCTTTAGGGACTTAGCTTATCTCGTATTTGGTCTTCCCTATTCTCCAATCTTACCCAGCATTATTATCTTTTCCAGAGAACTTCATTAGAATCTTGCCGGCTCATGACATGTCCAAAGTAGGACAGCCTTGCTTTAACCATTTTTGCCTCCAGAGATAGTTCCAGTTTGATTTGTTCTACGACCCACTTGTTTGTCTTTCTGACAGTTCAAAGTGTCTGCAAAGCTCCCCTCTAATGCCACGTTTCAAACAAACCATTTCCCCCCATAACCTTTCTTTACTGTCCAGCATTCATACTCACGCATAGTGATCGATGAATGTTGTTGGTCTCCAGTGGCATATCCTTACCTTGATGATCTTTTCTAATTCCTTCATTGCTGCCCTTCCAAGTCTCAGTATCCCTCTGATTTCTTGACTGCAGTCTCCCGTTGAGTTGATAATTGAATCGAGGCATGCCTAAATTTAAGACCAACATGCTCAAGTGGGATCTGCTTGCAGACAACAACACACTGTGTGAATGTGGAGAGATACAGAATCTGGCTTGTTTACTGGTCTGCTGATTACTGACAGAAACATGCACTGATAGGACTTGGTCAACTTGTTTGGTCAACAAGTGTAAGGATAACAAAACACATTATCCCACTGCCATAGGACTTGTTCCAGTTGAAGTTCACCAGTTCCAGCAGCCCAACCGTGTGTTGCTCTCTCTTTTCCAATGGATTCCAACTCATACCTTGTCAGAAAATGTCTTTGAATCATGGATGCACCATCTGCCTGTTCTTCTTCCAGAAGGGTCATTATTCCCTTCTCCTCCATCCCTATATTAGTAGGCCATTGTTTTGTTTTCTGTGTTTGTTGGCATATTTCTCTTAGAATTTGACAGATTCTTTCTCCGAAATAGTTCTATTGGTATTCCATTTCTCCCTTGTGATTTATTTCTTCCCAGTGTTGTCAGAGCAGCTGTCACTTCACTTTCTGGAACTATTGCTTGGGAGTCCAAGGTAAATCTGCACAGGATTGTAGCCTAAGTTACAATTTTAATTAACCCATTTTTTTTTCAAACATTACAATTTTAAATGCCTATTTGAAGGAAATAGAACTATAGTATAGCACTAAAATGTCTTTATAACATGTTTTATGCAATGATTTTTTTAAAAATATCTGAAAGAGCCAGCACATACTTAGAATTTCACTAAAAATAACTCACATGCAGTTGTCCCCTGGCCAGTATTTGGAAAAGAAAGGCTGAAATTCATAGACATATACCTCATGTGTGTCTGTGTACTTGGTTAGTTGTACTTAGGTATCAAACATTTCACAAGCAGCATTTCTGATGATTAACAGAGCAGGTTTTAGCCCTATAGCTGTTAGAAACTCTATCTCAATTGCTCAATATACTACCTGAAGGGGATGGTAAGCCCCGAACAATGTTCTTCTTCTTCTTTTTTTGACAAAAGCAGACAAGATTGTTGACTGCAAACCAAAAAGGAGCAACTCTCTTCCAGCAAGCTGTTATGATATAAGCTCAAAGATATGTGAAGAATGCAGATGTCCAATCCCTAGCTTAATGTGCGGTCTCTCTCTAAACCGAAGGCTCCAAGGAAAAGGCAAACATTAGGGGAGGCCCCTGACTTAAAAATAAATGAACCTGGCCTTGTTCTTCCCAGTGTATTCTAAAGCATAAAGCAGCATTATTTCCTGCCATAAAAGCCTTTGAGAGGAAAGGGAAGGAGAAACCGCTTTCATTTCAGTTATAAAGCATTTTATTCTAATAAAGTGATGGCTGGGTAATCTGTGGGGGAAGGGACCCCAATTGTACTTATGATTTAACTAATTCTTTTGTAAGTGTCTGTTTTTAAATTGGTGTACTAGAAATGGAGACTAAACCAAATCCCAGTTAATATGGCACCTATGAACACACAGCTGAGCTGATGGACACAGACATACGGATCTTTTCTAACAGGACATTTTGTTGGCTGAGGTAAAAGACGAGAAGGCACTCCACTCCCTCCTCTGCACAGAAGCTGACTGGACTGTCTATATTCATATCAGAGCATTATGGGTGTAGATAAAATAAGTTTAAAACTCAACACAAATTAGAAGGTTAAAATAATTAGATTATTTTTTATCAGAAGGAGGCTACTTCAATAGTGTTATCTCGGCCATTTGCTAGATCTTATTTTATACATGTAGGGGGTATAAATTTCACACACATAAATGCTGCATTGATTTTATTTCCCTTCACTCATGGAAAATTTGCCTTGGAAGGGGTCTTTAGTCCAATATCCAGCTCAATGCAGGAATCTGAATCAAAGAGATCTGACAGATGGTTCTCCAATTCTTTGTTTAATGCTTCTAATGTTGGAGCACTCACCACCTCCCAAGGTATTTGGTTCCACTATCATACTGATCTAACCATTAAGAAGTTTTTTCTGATATCCAGCTATTACCTGGCTTCCAGTAGTTTCAGCCTGTTAGAAATCCTGCACTCTGGGATGCTTGACAAAAGATCCTACCCTTCCTTTTTATGATTATCTTTTATGTATTTGTAGAGTGGTGTCATATTTATTTATTTGTTACATTTATAACAAATTATATCCCCTCTCAGTCTTCTATTCTGAAAACTAAACATGCCCAGTTCCTTTGGTCTTTCCTCAAATGGCTTGGTTCCTCTGATCATCATTGTTGCTCTTCTCTGTACCTGCTCTAGTTTGTTTGCATCTTTCTTACAGTTTTTGGAGACTATACTTCTGTTAGTGCAGTCTAAAACAGTGTTTTCTTTCATTACACCTACTTTGCACTGTTGACTCATACATAGCCTGTGATCTACAACAATTCCAAGACCCTTCTCACTCATAGTTTTACTGAGCCAAGTTTCCTCCCTCTTGTAATTGTGTATAGGGTTGCCATAATTCTCTCCCACAAAACCAGGACAGCCACGTGATGTCATTATATTCTTCAAACTGTGCATGTGCACCCCCAATTTACACTGCCCCTGGAGAAGCCCCTGTCAACATGCCAGCCCCAGACAAGCCCCCCTTGCCACCACCACCTCGGAGAAGCCCCCCCCCCATTCCAGGCCCCAGACAAGTCCCCCCTTCCACAACCACCCTAGAGAAGCCCGCCGTAGAGAAACCAGGGTGGCACAGGCACCTTCAGATTTGAACTTCTGGGGAGGGGCTGTATTCCAATTAATCCACCCAGAGGCAGAAGTAGCCATTGCACCCCATGCCTCAGTCACTACCCACCTCTCCCTGGTGCTCATGATGTGTCATGGGACCACTTGAGGAAAGAGCACCAAGACCTTCTTACAACCAGTGCCACTTGTATCAAGGAGACCCAGGAGTGAGCAAGTGAGAGCTCAAGATGGGGAGGGACTAAGAGGGAGGCACTTCCCATCCTCTTTCCCTCTATGTGTCGTGTGTCCCACCTCACCGCAAATCCGGGACTTTAACATATATTTTACTAAACTGGCTGGGACAATTGTCACAACTTTAAATCCAGGACAATCCTGGTTTTCCGGGACGTATGGCAACCTTAACTGTGTACCGATTATTTGTTCCTAGGTGCGAAACTTTGCAGTTATCCATGTTAAATTTCCTTCTGTTGGTTTCAGCCCAGTATCCAAGCCTAC
This sequence comes from Furcifer pardalis, assembly GCA_030440675.1. NCBI lineage: Eukaryota > Metazoa > Chordata > Lepidosauria > Squamata > Chamaeleonidae > Furcifer > Furcifer pardalis. Next base: position 196,493,971 of record CP126891.1, read on the forward strand.
CCAAATCTCTTTTAATTCTGTTCCCGTCTTTCAATGCATTAGCTGTTCCGCCCATTTTTGTGTCAAATTTGATAAGTATTCCCTGCACTCCCTCATCCATTTATTAAATGGAATTTATTGAAATAAGGCGTTTATTAAAATGTTCAAGAGCACAGGGCCCAGGACTGAGCCCCGTAGTACTCTAATTGTAACCCCCTCCCAGCTTGAAAAGGGGCCATTAATAAGCACTCTACTTTAAAAATTGTGGAAGTTCTATTTTCTCAACATCTAAACTAAATGGAGAAGATGAAGATGATAGCTACATAACTCATGGGAGTGAATACTGCCTGGCAGCAATGCCACAGTGGTAGAGTCTTAAATAAGATATAGGTTCACAGTCAGACAGAGACATAATTATTATAAATCTCTCCAGGGCCTATCACGGAACAATGAACAAAATCTGATCGTCTAATTTCTCCTGTCTTTCCCCATCTGCAGAAATCAATACATATTGGTTTACCGTGCAGAACTGCACACTGTCAGCAGTATGTTTGTGGTTTTATTTTGCTTTCACATTTCTCATCTCTGTAGCTAAGACTCTCTGAATTGATAAAGAAACCTGTCTTGTATAAAAAATAGAACAGGAGGTATCGGGAATGAGGATCTGACAGAGTATTCAAGGTTATGGGCCCAGCACGCTGGTAGCAGCTGGCCATTCTCTAGAATGATCCTTAAAGATACACAGAACCATCTATCCATGATGCAATATGTGCCATGCCCAGGCACTGCTACTAACAGGATCAAACAGGCACTTTGTCGGCAAATCATGTAGCTATGTTTCATTCTCTGAACCTGCAGATTTAAACTTAATTGAGAAAGGGGAAGAATAACTATCATGGTGTATATAATATAGTAATGAGTTGCTTGTTGTTCCCAAGAATTACATCTGCCCATATGAATCAGAGACTCTATAGCAGAGGTTCCCAACCTAAGGCCTGCAGGTTGGATCTGGCCCATGGAGCTATTTCATGTGGCCCCCACCCCTCCAAGGCAGTCAAGAAACAAATTGTCACCCCTTTGAAGCTGTTGGGACAAAATGGCCACCCCATCATGCAGGCAGGGCAAAATGGCCATCCAGCTCTTGAAGCAGACTGAGAGAGCTTGACCCGGACCTGGCTTGAAAAGGTTTGGAATCCCTGCTCTGTAGGGTCACTCATGGCTAACCTTGGCACTCCAGCTGTTCTTGAACTTCAATTCCCAGAAGCCCAAGTCCCTGTGAATCCCTGCATACGTGCAGTAAACCCATTCATGTGGATTCGCAGGGACTTGGGCTTCTGGGAATTGAAGTCCAAGAACAGCTGGAGTGCCAAGTTTGTCATCATTGTTCTATATCATCACATATTTCTACGTATATCAGCAATTAAGATTATACAGTTGTGCCTTTCTTAGAACAGGGAATTGAACTGTGTGGTTTTTTAGGATCCTTTCCTGAAAAATCCTGCAGATTATATTATTTGGTACTTGTAATGCTGAATGGAAAATTCAATTGCATAATGGCTTTAGGAGCATAGATTCTATGCTCTATAGATTTCATGGGATTCTATAGATCCTGTTGCAGAGCTCCTGCAAGATCTCTGGGCTGCAGTAACGCAGGCAGAGATGACCCTATTCAAAGCACTGAACCTCACAGGAAATAAGTGAGGGTGCCCTTGTGCAAGCTCTGAAGGAGTCCAATTGCTCATGCAACATACCCTGTGTGAACAAAAATAACAAAGATGAATCTGCATCATTTGTCTATTCCACTGAACTGTCAACTAATGATCCAGGTCTAAAGCAGTGATGAAGTGAGAATTAAGCATAACATTGGTAAAGACACCACAGTTGAAGTCCTGTTGTGCAGCTCTACATACACAATGCAAAGCATGACAGATTGGAAGGTTGTGTCCTCCCCCCCCCCCGGACACAATAAGAGTTGGTATTTGACTGCACAACCTGACTGCCTGGATGTAATGTTGAGCATGTTGATGCTGGAGTCACGTTACATTACGTGAATAGAATTTGAGTCTATACCTATTATCACGTATTTATCCTTCCTGGGGAATGTTGGTGGTTGCAATCCAAAAACTGTGTGCCTAATATCTACCCTACCTAATGCTTCTGAGGGCATGTGCCTTAAGAGTGGTGATTTGCTAGAATTATGGAGCTTAATGTGTCAATCCAAAAGGGTTTGTTGTTGTTCTTGTCTATTTAGAAAGACAGCGTGCAGAGAGTCAGGCTCTATCAGTGGACATATGGCAAAAGGGGACAACACGTGCCCTTCCAACTCTTTGGACTACAATTGGCCAGACTGTTTGAGGCTCATGGGGATTGCAACTCAACATTTTTAGGGCCTCAGAATCCCTACCCATGGGTTAAATCATTATTTTTATAAACTAACTTTGAAAGATATGTGTAACTTTTTGTCAAATTATCAAAGAACACTAGTCCAGAAAAAACACATCTGTTTATTAATTTGCCTTTCTCATTTCTTTAGCATATAAAATATATTGTCTGTTCCGAACAATGCCCTGCAAAGGTGATCAACACTGCCACCTATTGAAATTTTAGTAGAAGTAATTATAGTTATACTGTACATTGAAGAGAAACTGTTATAGTTTTTACCCAGCAAGTTGTTTTTGTTTCTGCAAGAGTCAAAATCAAATTTCTCCTGGCTTTTATCTTATACAGTAAAAGGATTTTCTCCAAAGGGTTTAAGTCAGGGGTGCCCAAACTATGGCCTGGAGACCAGATCCAGCCCCTGACACCAATTCATCTGGCCCACTAAGCCCTCACTGCTCCCGGAAGTGAAAGTAAAATGCATCCGGGTACATTTTACTTCCATTTCCGGGAGCTACGAGGGCTTTGTGGGCCAGATGAATTGGCATCAGGGGCCGGCCCCAGCCCCCGGGCCATAGTGACCAGCTCCCTGAACCATGTGACCAGCCCGCGGCCTGAAAAGTTTGCACTGTAGAAGCAGATAATGATATAATAATTGTGTGCCAGCTAGTCAATTCTATGAGAGAGAAAAACCCAGTTGAGGCAGGAGTATCTTTCAAGTTTGTTTTACTGCAAGAATGCAAAGGAGTGAAGAAATAAAATATCATCAAAACTGTTCCTGTATTGTCCGTTTTTCAAAAGAATTTTTAAAAGTATTTTTCTATAGACGATAAAATGAAAACAAAATCATACATTCTGACAACACATTTTAGTTTAGTTGTGGGGGGCAGCTGGGACTATGCAGCTTGCCCATGGCTACTGGCCCTTCTCTTGGGATACACAATGAGGAATTGAATTCTCAATTCTGGCTCCCCAGCCAAATGCTTACCCATTCGGATCTCCATTGGAAATAGGTGAGTGTGCTGCATGCTGCCAAATCAGAATCACTTTATAGCAACCTTAATAGGACTTTCAAGGTAAGTGAAATATTTAAGGATTGGGTTTACCTGTTCCACAGCCCCAGACAGCTTCCGTGACTGAGTGGGGAATTCAAACTCAGTGCTCCTGAGTTCTACTCCATCACCCTATACATTACACCCAGAAGTAGGTACAAGACTATACAGTATATATATGTAACATGTTATGTATTTTACACAAAAGCATTTGCTTTCAAATTGATTTAATATTTGCAATGAAAAGAATCGGTGAAGCAATGATAGAACAAAACAGCAGTCACTGTTTGACAAGAAAAACATTCAAAAGGCTTGTCTCTCTGCTTACTCTTTCCTAAAAGGGCATGTGGCTGAGTTCAATAGAATTCAGGTCGCAGATTTGGTAAGGTAGTGGAAAAGCAATTTCTTCTTATTCCAGAGAAACCTACTATCTGTGGTGACTGTCAAGTCAGAATTATGGAGAAATTTTACAAACTACCCCCAGAGGAATAATTATGACCTTCTCAGACAGTAGTAATATGATTTAGGGATGACTTAAAGCTTATTCTGCTGTGATATAGGAACACAGTAATATAGGAAGCTGCCTCATACAAAGTTAGTCCAGCAACCCACCTTGCCCAGTATAATTGATCCTAACTGGTACTAGCTCTCCAGGGTATCACACAAGAAAACCTTGCCATATTTATGTATTTATTCTTATATTTTAGTTGTATCAAGCTTTTCCCCAAGAAGCTGATCCAAGGCAGTTCACACCTGCCTGCCTTTTTCTCTGTGACACAGAGCAGCATTTCATGGGCTGCTATTGCTTCTGCACCATCAGTTTTCCTTTGAGAAAACCCAGGAATGATTATCAGATAGGCAAAAGTGGGGAAGTGAAAAAGAGATGGAAGCTGGTAGGAGTCTTGCCTATGCACTTAAAGTCTTTCAGCTTCCAAAAATGGTGATTCTGTATTGGGTTCCCATCCCAGGTCATATCCCTTTATATTTACCATTTATGGGTACTCTCAGCCCAGCCCAAATACATGCAGAAATCCAAGAACAAATTGCTTCAGGCCATCTCCAAATCAACTTTTGTTGTTGTTCAAGTCACACAGTGGGTAGATCAATTTTAATCTCTACAACAATTATGCTGATACAAATTAGATTGGATATTATTCACATCTCCAGTCAAGTGCTCATTTTGCCTTGGTCAGCGATGTAGTGGAAGCAGGTTTCACAGGGTATGAGCAATAGGACTTTCTAATTCGTAGGGATGATGTTACTACTGGTCACCCTTTTCAGAGGTCAACTGTTCCTTCTGAACCTATTTGCAAGCATAACAGAAGTGATATGGGAAATTGATTTCCCAAGAACAATATATATTTACAAACTACTGTTGAAATGCAAAAGATTTGGAGGTGGCTTGAGCTTGGGTTAGAAAGCTTTACATTTACTGTACAGGAAAACTATCTCCTGAATTGTTGATATGTACCCATTACATTGTCTGCATTTGGAACTTTTTAATGGGGCAAGATGGCTCATGTGAAATCTCATGAGCAGCACCCACATTTCAAAATGTACTGTTACACCATTGGTCATGATAGACATATGGTGTTCATGTGATTTTCTTTACAGTGAACATTCCTCTGTTGGAAGGGTTATCCAGCCTCAATCCAGTTTATAAATCAAATTTAAAAAGCTATAAGAAGATATTGGGGCCTTGAAGTGGGCAGATCATTATCTTTTCTGTTACAACGAAGTGTATGGTGTGTCTATTTAAATTATTCTATTTATTTCTAAATGTGCAGTTATACATATAATTTAGCCATGCAAAATTTCCCTCCCTCATCTCCTCTTTTTGGGCAACATATAAGCAGCTGCTGTTAAGCAACCATGGCTGTCTTACATTGGGCCAATTGGCCTTGAGAAGAACATGCAACATGAGAATAAAAATCCATTCCACATGATGAAATGTTATACAGTACTAAGATGACTGTTCATTACAGGTTATTCACTCTTACTATTTTCACAATAGCTTGTTCTTCTTTCATGTTCTGATCAAACCCTGGACTGCCAAAACATAAGTCATCATCAGTGTATGTTTCAAATTGGCAGATCAGTAAATGAACCAGATTCTGTATCTCTCCACATTCACACAGCAGCCCCCACTTGAGCACATTGGTCTTACATTTAGGCAGTCCAACCCTCAGCCTATTCAGAGTCCCCCAAGTGAAGTTGGGAAGGTTGAGCTCCTTATCTATATCCTCCTTTAATGATTTTCCTTCTCCATCTTCCTGTTCAAACCAAAGGAACTGAAGAATAATAGCTTGTTAATGCTGCTTGTTACTTCCTATTTGAAGTGTAACACTAGTAACGCTGTTGTTAGGCCCAGATTATATGCGTTGCATGCTGTGACTATGACTTGTGACCCATTATGCCCAAGAACTGAACAGCGGTTTCTGCTGGACAACAAATAAATTCGCTGTACAACTGTTATATGGACTACTCAACAATAAAAAGCACTAAACAAAAGCCCATTTCAAGTCAGTGACTATGTAAAACAAACAAACAAATGTAACGGTGAATTATTCTTCCCTCCATTTAGCTTAAGGGGTTTAATTAGATACTCGGGAGAATCATGAAATCACTCGAAGCAAGAAGTGCTGAATGTGGCTAGAAAATAATCTAACACCATTTCTATTTTCACAGAACCTACAAAACTTCACACCATTTAATTGTCAAGTAGGAAGCTTATTGAAAGGATTCTGGGTAACAAGGTGAATTCCCCCCCCCCTTTGTCAATTAAGAAATCTATCTTCCCAAGTCCACTTTGCCTTGCAAAAATAATTTATTCAATTTTTGCCTGTTCTCCAAAGTGAACAAAGACGATAGACCCTGGAGAACATTAAGGGCCCATAACAGGAGAGTTATGGATGGATTTCTTGCTTATCCAGCAAGAATGTTGAAGCACAGAGCTATAAAGATAGATAAAATTGTCTCAGCTAAGGATGATCTTGCAACTCAATTTCATAGGGTAAAATTGCTTTACAACGGAATGCCAGAGATAATAAGGAAGAAGCTGTGCTATGCAGTTTCAGAGCGAGAGGGGTCACAGTGGAAAATACCGTTAAGGACATTTTCTTGAAACGTGAACACAGCCTGGAGAATCTGAAATTCCTGTTAAGCAGCAAGACAAGATTCTACCTTGACAAACTTCTGGGTCTGAAGCCATATGTTACAAGTAATTGCCTCTCGAAAACATGCCTTCCTTCTTATTGTCCCCGAGAAGAACATTCAACAATGAGAATGGAAATCCATTCCTATTTGTTCCTTGGCTTCAACAGTTCCCCTTTCTTGGTTAGTTATATGTACATATGAAGCCTGGAATGGAGGAGGGAGTCAGGAAATGCCAACACAGAATAAATACTCCAGTTCAATTATAAGAATATTTATTTATTTATTTAATTTATTTAAACAAACTTTTATGCCGCCCTCCTCAACAAGACCCAGGGCGGCTAACACAACTCTCAACACACACACACACACACACACACACACACACACACACACACACACACACACACACACACACACACACACACAGAGAGAGAGAGAGAGAGAGAGAGAGAGAGAGAGAGAGAGTAACAATCAAAAAGTAATACAATTATACAAAAAGTATTACAAAAAAAAAGCAACAACAGCAAAAACAAAAATCACATATACAGAGTCCCGCAATTATTATAAGCAAAAACCTACAGAAGGTAGCTGGGAAAAGTCCAAGAAAAGTCTGAAAAAGAAAGAATCCAGTCTCCGCAATGTCCTTTTGAGCCAGCCCGGGGCTGGACAGGGCACCGGCGATGGAATGGCCCTGGCACCCCACAGCTGCAGTAGCCTCTCCACCCAGTGAAGAGTCCGGAGGCGAGGGCGGAGAGCCAACAGACTGGGACAATTGTCTGGACCATATCCCACACATGCTCTGCCAGCCAGGTCTTGACCCCCTTCCTAAAGGGCAGCAGCTCCGACTGGAGACACAGCTCACTTGGCAAGAGGTTCCATAGGGCCGGAGCAGACACGGAGAAGGCCCTCCTCCTTGTGTTAGAGAGGTGCGCCTCTCTAGCTGATGGTACAACCAGAGAGTCTCTCCGGTCTGCTCTGGTGGGATATACAGGAAATCAGGGGGTTTTTTCAGCTGAGCATGGGTCAATTTGTCAACTCAGTATGAAAGCAATGCTCTATGGCCATGGTTCCTAAAGTGGGGCACATGCCCCATAGGGGAGAAATTTTGATTTTTAAGGGAGGCAATTTGAGAATGACTTATTAACAATGAATGGTCTTTTAGGCTTCCTCCATGTGAATAGGAATTCACTTTTTGAATAATAAGAATTTTATGTCATTGAGGGGGAGGCATCAGGATTTTAGAGATGCTTAGTTGGGGCATGGCCTAAAAAAGGTTGGGAACCACTGCTCTAGGGTTGCAGGTAAAAAACTGAGCCTCTTTGGAGAGATTGATGGTATTCTCTGATTGTCCCCAACCCGTGTAATAGCCGCCTCTTAAACCTGCCTGGCTTACAGAATTAGAAAGACTTTGGGTGCTTACAGTGGTGTGGTGGACTACAAGTTCCAAGCTTGTATTCAGCAACATCTTTCCTCCAAACTGAAGAAGTGGAGAAACACATTTAGGCACCTTATAAAGGCCTTCTTGTTTTACCTCACAGTCTTCCTCTGAAGAGACTGTTATTTGCCTGAGTTGGCTAGAGAATTCTGAGAACTGTAGTCAAATGGTATATATAAGGGGCCTTTCAAAAACTATGTGACCTAAAATAGGCCACTTTTTGACACCCCCTTCCCCCTGTGGCTTTCTGTGAACTTTGATCGACCCCCTCTCCCCATCTAAATCACGTGGTTTCTCCGTTTTCCCTGATTTGAAGAGAAACGGAAGAAGCATGGCCGACCCGGAGCCTGAGGATGCCTGCCATCCCACCCCCGGACTTCGACCTGGCCATTGTTGTTCTTTTTAGTTTGGAGTCATTGTGGTTCCAAAACTCTTGAAGTTGTTTAATTATATTTTAGATGGGGGACGAATGCTGACTTCATGGTATAGGTCTGTAATACCTTTAATTCCTAAACCTGGGAAAGATATGGAGAAAGTTGATGTGTATAGACCAATTTCTTTAATAAATCAAGATGCCAAAATAATTACAGCAATAATGGCAAATAGACTGAATGGTTTTATAACTAGCTATATAAATAAATATCAGGCAGGCTTTTTGAAAGGGAGACACATGGCGGAATTAACAAGGAGGGTTATGGACCTAATGTATATAGCAGAACAAAATAAAAGAGGTTGGACTTTTGTCTTTAGATATTTTTAAAGCATTCGATTAGCTTCAATGGGTTACAATAAATGAGATAGTTGAGAACTATGATTTTGGAATAAAGTTCAGAAAAATAATTGAACAATTATATCAATAGGGTTCTGCCATTATCACCAATATTGTTTATTATGGCTATGCAATTATTGGCGAATGCCATAAGGGATGATAGAAGCATTGAGGGAATAGAAGGCAATACAATTAGTTTGTATGCAGATGGCACATTGGTTATATTGAAAAATCCTAAAAAATTATTAGAAAGGGTACAAACACATCTTAATGAGTTTGAGGCAGTGACAGGATTAAAAATAAATTGGGATAAATCTGAAATAATATTTTCAAATATAGAAAAAATGAACAGAAAGAGATAAAGGATAAATATAATATTCAAATTAAAGATAGTTTGAGATACCTGGGAATAAATATTTCAAATAAGTTTGATGAACTTAAGAAATTGTATTTTGTCTTTAATTTCCTTTCCTTGTCTTTCATAATTCAATTTCTTAAATTCATCAAACTTATTTGAAATATTTATCCCCAGGTATATAAAAAAAATTATGGTACTTATCCTAGAAAGAAGGTGGACTAGGATTACTGAATGTTAAAAATTATTATAGAGCATTTCAATTAAAAAATATGGGAAAAAATTAATGAAAGAGGAGGTAATATGGGAGGATTGCATTATGCAAAATGAAATTATTACCAAAAATTAATTTTTTGTTTGATGCTCTGCCGATTCAACTTAAGGAAAAGGAAATAATGGTATTTCAGAATTTGTTGAACAACTTCTGTAACATGGAAAGAAAATGAGATGAAAGAATTAAGAGGGGCAGGTAAAGCAATTTTTTTAGATAAAGAAAGATTAAAGATTAGTGTAAAGAATAAAATGATGAAGACAATAATGGAGGTCTGGAAGAAATTGAAAGGAAAATTGGCACCAGATGTATCTCCAATTATGGAAATGGGAGATTTTAAAAGTTTTCCAGTGAAGATTGATAGAAAAGTGGAGGAAGTGTTTCTAAAAAATGATGTATTCCTGCTGAAAGACTGGGTCCAGATATGTAAGGATAGAAGGGGGGGAGGGAATTAGAGTCATATAGACAGATGAATTTGAATTGGTTACAAATTGTATCAGTAAATAATTGGAATAAAATATTTAGATGAACAAAGTTTAGAAAGGGAAAGGACAAAATCTGAGGAAATTGTTTATTGTATAAGGAGGGGCAGATTGGTGTTAAAGGTTTGGTTAGCAAGATATATAAGATCAAGAAGGAAGTGCACAAGAAGTTTTAAAAACATTTTGGGAACAAGATTTGAATATTAAAATTGCAGAATTGAGTTGGGAAGGTAAATGGAAGAAAAGGATTATGAGAACTCTGTCTGTTAGAGTTAAAGAGCATAATTATAAAATCTTGTGGAGGTGGTACCTGACCCCAATTCGGTTGCACCAGATGGATAGTACAAAAACAAAAAATGTGTTGGAGATGTAAGAATACACTGGGGATGTATGAACATATGTGGTGGAGCTATAACATGTTAAAGGGTTTTTGGATAAATATAGAGAAAGAAATTAAAGAAATAATGGGTGTGGACCTAAAGTTGGGATCAGGTGCTGGCTTATTGACTGAGGTAGATTTCAATATAGATGTGAATAAAAAAGACTTGTTATCTATTATACTATCAACAGCAAGGCAATGTATTGCAAGGAATTGGAAGAACGATACCTCGGTTTAAATAGAAGACTGGTACGTATAAGGAAATGTGGGAAATTGCATTGAACGATAAGCTTACTTGGGAATTTAATCAGAAAAAGGGTATAATTAAGGAAAATAAATTCTGGAATTTATGGAAACCATTCTTGGAGCATACATTGATTGAGGGTAAAGGGGGCAAACCAGCACCAGGTCAACTGAGTTTCTGGAAACAGTAAGAGTTAGAGGAAAAACGCAATATCCAGGGCATTGTAAATATCACTGGTGATTTTATATGGCTTTTTTTTGTTATTGATTACTAATGTGGCACTTAATGTGAATATTTTCATATTATTAGTATGTTGAGAGCAAAAACATACATTTATTGAAATATATAGTTAAATATATAAGTAATTATACAACATAAGAGATAAGGGGTATGAATGTAGTAAATAAAGTTCTAAAAATGAGATTTTAAAAACATGGATATGAAAAGGTTTAATTTTTCTCATTATTATTATATACTTAGTTTTTTGTTTTTATATATGTATTGTATTTTGTATTGTATTGAAATGTCTTGTGGTTTGTTTGTTTTTTGTTTGTTTTGCTATTTTTTAAATAATAAAAATATAATTAAAAATTTATAAAATATAATATAATAAAAAATTTGGAGTCACGTGACTTCATGGTGAACTCCTCCCCCCGTGACTTTCCATGACTTTTGGTCAACCCCACCCCCCTAAAATGGTCACATGGTTAATCCTTAATCCCTTGAGAAACTGACCCAAAGCAAGGAAGGGTGGCTCAGAGATTGGACTTCCACACATCCTGGGAAGCATGCTGAAATGCAAGCAGTGGCACCTCTGACACCAAAGTTTGTACCGTAAGGCATCTATAGATGCCAAATCAGAGACTGATCTACCAGAGGTGAATGCTAGAATACACGTGTTCCTAATTAAAATGAACAGTTGAAATGCATGCAATATAGACATAGCTGAAGAGTTTAATCTTTAAAAAAAAAACAACTGTCTAACGTCCAAGCTTAAACAAATATGCCTTTTCATACTTGAGAATAAATTTAAAATGGGAACAGAATGAAACCAATTGACAGGGTGAAAAGGGTAAGTCCGAAGTTAAGAATAGATGTGAATCATTATAACACTGGCCTCAGTCATTTGTGCTGGCAAAAACCAACGGAGGGGAAAATCCTAATTAGCCCCAAAGGATTCATGATACCAATCTTATATGGCCTAGAAAGCTATGTTTTTGTGTTTCTTAAATGTCAACATTTTTTAATCTGTCTTGCATTAAAATTTTCATATTATGTTTGCTGCAGAAAATCACACTGAAAGGAAAAGAGAGCTAAAGTTGGCTTGAAATGAAGAAGTGTTTTGCCCTTGACCTATTGATGAGACTGTGCAGATAAGCTTTAGGGGAAGCAGGACTTTAAAAAAAAAAAAAGGTGTTGTATTGTGTATTTCTGACATCTCCTAGTGTTCCTGTGTTTCTTCCCTCCATTTGGAGGCAGTCGGCTTAGAAAATAACTATAGGGTAATTTGTTTTATTCCATATGATGAGACTCCTGCCTATGTAAGGATTAACTTTTGTATAATATGTCAAGTAAGAAAAAGTAAATTCATCTGAGAGCAGACCTTGAGCATTTCCAACTATTTTCACATCTAATAGTTTCCATCCCAGGACATCACAATACAGTATACTGAAAATCTTCCACCTTCATAAACATAGTCAAATGTCACAGAAATAGTAATAGATGGGAGTAAATCACTTACAGTATTTCCTAAGAGTTGAGATGGGGCACACTGATTAAGGCTTTTAAAAATGACTATTGGCAAGGAAACATATCAACACAGAGTATAATAACATTACATGTGACTGAACAGTACCAGTGTAAGATAAATGTAGAGGCACAATTTTGGAAAAAATTATTCAATCTTCTTTCATGGAGATATGTGAGACCCATCATCATCTTATTCCAATAGTCTCTGTGTGTCACACTTTCCTACTTGAAAGCACAATTCAATTAATTGCAAGGCATTTAGCAGCATTATAGCTGACATGGAATCTGACACAATGGTCTTATTCCTAGCTAAATGGCTGGGTGACACTACGTCTTTAGAAGATAGTGTTACTTACATTAATCACATGCTCATTATGCAAAAGTATTTTAAGAAGTGTGGACAATTTAGAAAAAGTTCAACTAATGTATAGGAGCTTTTGGGTTGCCTATAAAGCAAGCAAGTTGAAATCCAGTTGAGTACCACTTGTGATCATATACGGTGGTGGTATCAACACCTGTGAATGCTAATTATTAATTTAAAGTTTCCTATTCTCTCCTGTGATTCTAAGTCTCCCTAGGAATCCCTTTTGATACAGGGGAGCCTTTGGGAGCCATGGGATGGAGGAGGAAGCCATTAATATCTGGGGGAAAAATGCCACCAGTGGTTCCAACTCTGGTGGCTGGACTGGTTGTGCTATTTTTTTTTTTGATACTGAATACTTCTTCCCACTTTTATGAGGTCTTCTCAGATCAAAAGAGATTCCCAGGGAGCATTGGAACCTTAGAGGATAGAATAAGACACTTTAAACTAGAGATTGATATATATGACTGATATCATCAATACCTTTTAATACAGTTCAGCTCTTCCAAGAGGATCCAGCCTTTACAAGTTTCCAAGACAGTGATGGAAACTGAATTTTGGACTCTAGTTTCATAAAGTCCCTCCCTCTTCATTATAAATTAGTCCCAGACTTATGTTAGGTCTGAAAAATTTGGGAGAAACTCCTTGGGTTGCCAAGGTCAATTAGAAATAAACCAAGCAATGGAAGAATTTGTCCATCAGTAAATATAAGTGGTCAGCAATAACTCCAGGCTCCCCAACATACACTGATAAAAACAGCTGATTTTTCTCTATTCTTCTCAGCCATCCACACATTAATGGTGACCACTGCCTATTGAAATTAGTGGTATAGAAGACAAAGCAACCAATGATGGGGACAGTCAGGAACTAAAGTGGGGTTGGTTACACAAATTCATCCATGCACACTGCTAGAAATGAGTGGGTACAGCTCAGTTTACACTCAAGAAGATGTATGTCTTTTCGTGGAGATGAGTAGAAAGATGAGTTCCTCATGCCTTTCAATCTGTCTGTTACCTTTTCTGACCTACATGACCTTCTTTCATTCACCCTATTCTTAGCATTGTAGATGTCACTTCCTTCCCTCTCACACCTTTTGTTTGTCCCTCCAAGGGGCAGGCATGTAACCTTTGCTCTCTACAGGTGTTAAAGTTGATATCTTCAACATAGGTAGCTAGAACTAGTACTTCTATCAAGTAATTACTCTGACTTTTGAATGGTTTCTCTTGAGTTGCTCTGTGCTTAGGTTTATGACAGGGGAGTCCTGTAACATGAAACTGGGCAAATTTATATTCCTAATCTCACATGGTCTGGTGTAATTTCCAAAGTCTTCTGAAACCAATCCATTGAGTTGTTGGACAATGCAATCTGCCCTTTCTTAGTAGCTTGTTACACGTGGAGGAAAAAGACAGAGAAAGGGATAGCAGATGCAGAGAAGACTATATGCCATCTGTCATTAGCATCAGTTGCATCGACTATCAGTCTGCAGCCCCCAATAATGTATCCTCCCAAGAAGGAATGTGGCCATTAACAGACAAAGAGTTGACCATCCTGGTTTTGGCTTTTTGTGTACATATAAGGCTTGGTAGATGTTTGCGACATTAACTCTCCTCTAGCATACCACCATACTTTGGCAAGTGAATTTTATTTCAAATCTTTGGAAGTCATAAAACATTATCATTTATGGATGTACATAAACACACAGTATGTTCTGCTGCCTCTCCAATGTTCATTTACACAATAAAGCAGCAATATTAAAACAATCGAACCCCCACCCCACCCTAAAAGCAAAATGCAAACTTAGTTGTAGAATCAGAGCAAAATCCAATTGGCCATTTTCCTATAGCATCCTTCCCTCGATTGAATTTGGTTATTTCAGTAGGGCTCAACACAGAAAAACATCCCGACCAGATTGTGTCTTTGATTTCTCCCTTTTACCAGTTTATTTGCAGGTTGCAATGCAGTTTTGGTAGTTATATGTGACACAGAGTGCAAATTGCATGAAGCAATCATATGATCTCCAAATTTGAGCTTCAGAAAGTGCAAAGTATCTCAGCACATAAGCTCTACATTCATTGTATCAGAAAAATGTGCATCTAAGGACAACTGCTTGCATCAAATTTAAAAGAATTATCATAGCAATTTAGATTATACAGGTAATGGCTAAACAGAACAATTACATTTTGGTCACAAGCCTTAATCAAGTTTAATGTAGGTGTGCAGTGCAGTTTCAGCACCAGATTGCCTCAACTGCTAAAGGGGTCTTGGGACTTTTCCTTGGCATCCATGTAAATATCACTAGCATTAACCAGAAAACAAAATCTGGATAAGGAATCATTTTAAAAGTCTTTTAAATCTACTTTCAGGCACTCTTCTTGGAATACTCACAATGTATTCCAGTAACTTAATGCACTTTGTGATTTGCCAGTTCCAAACACAGCACACAAAACAAAAGACAACATCCTTAACATGACAAATTACTTTTTCTTTAACTATTGCTTCCTCACCTTTGATCAATTTGGCACATTTACTTTCTTCAGCACAATCAATCAGTAAAGATGAATGTTATTGCATTCTAACTGTATCATTAAACAAACATACATTCTACAAATGCTGTAGGCTTTTAGGGGAAAAAAATCTTAATTTTGTTTATTGATGAGCTACTGAACTGCACAACTCATCATGAGATATTACTGACCCACCAGGCTTCCTCTATTTTTCACCACAGTATTATTATTAATAAATAATGAGTAGCCCTATACCAAATGAAGGTAGATTTTTCTCCCTCTGTAGAGTGAAACTTTACACTGGATGAACAATTCCTATCACTTAATCAGGTTCTTGGAGACAGACCTTTCACACATTTCTTACCATCTATTAGAAACATTCATATTAATGAATCAGGCCAACTTAAATTGAGCCAATGTAAAAACCAAGAAGAGGCTAAGAATTGACTCATCACAATTACTTCTAACTTACATATATCAAAACAGAGAGATTAGACATGGGAGGCTGGTGTTTCATCATTTGAATTTCATATACAATTAATTTCCCATAGGAGAATTTGACATTTCATCATTTGGAACAGAGGTAATTGAATTACATTTTAATGCTTTCTGGCACAGTTGGAAAGAGGATTAACATAAGCAAACAATTAATGAGATGAAAAGTTGATCAGCATTTATTTTTTGTTCATCAGATGGGATGTAACAATAAGGTTTATTTTGTTCTGGTGTATATGCTAATTCAAGTTTCAGCAATTACCTTTCCTACTAATAGATGATAATTTTGGGCAAAAGCAGGAAATAGGAAGCATATTCAAGTAAAATGGGATGGTGCTATTGATTTCCCAATAAAATTAAATAACAAGACAACATGAATGCCTGAAGTGGATGTAACCAGGCAGGCAACACGATTAACATGTGCTAATTTTAGCTGGCGTTGGCTTTTTATCTCACTTTGGACTGTACACAATGTACTATTTTATAGCAGCTCTAGCAATGCTCAGAAATAATTGCATCCAGCCCAGATTGCATTTGCAGAAAGCTCAGGACAACACTGTTAATGTTACAGTCCCTTTTTGGTGTTTCAGTATAGCTACAGCTTGCTCATGAGTCACACCTTCCAGAGTCTCTCCATTAACAGCTAAGATCTGATCACCACGCTTCAGTCTGCCATCATCTGCAGCTGCTCCCTGAGAGGAAAAAGAAGAGGGAGGGACAATGAGGGAAACAATACAATAAATGCAGTACAATTTTATGTGACTTCATTAAAGGGAGCAGGAGGAGCAGGAAGAGGGTATGTCACAATTTGTGCAACTTTTGAATATTTTTTAAAAATACACTCTACCTAGAAATCTGGCCACACATAGACTTTGTTAAAAATGGGAACTGATTCTTTCACTTTTTTCATGACTACTGCACTTGACTGGTCAGATGTAAAGTTTATTGTATGAGTGCAATTAACATATATATTTTGCAACAATTGATAGAAGCTGCAGTCCTGTCAGCCTGCTGTACAGTTACAGTTTAAAAAAAATTAAAATTAGACATATTAACTACAACATGAAATATCAAAAACTATCAGAGTGATGCTTTTGAAAGGACATTAACCTTCAACCTTAAGTTCAAAAATTGTTGTTTCGAAATAAGTGGCAATATAAAGAACTCTTTGCAAATTTCAAGGAACATCCAGCTAGCCACAGAATTCTAGTTTTCTAAAGACCATGGAATACAAGGACTCATTTCTTGCTTATGTGTTTCAAAGAATATATATAAGAAGGAAAAGGAATAGGACAGAACAGGCTGACCCCAAGGCCTCATTTCCCAATTTCCCTCTTTTGAGTGTTATCCAGGTCCCAAATTACACAGAATTTGCTATTCACATTCATCTGTGCATGGCTAGAACTTTTTGCTAGGATATGAATGGGCAGGGTTAGGTGCATGGAAGGCACTGGCATCAGGTACAGCATGTACAATCTCATCACCCTACTAGAGTAATAACCTTCAGCACAGAGGTGGGCATCAGCAGGTTCACCCCAGTTCGCCAGAACTGGTAGCAGAAATTCTGGCTGGCTGTGCCCATCCAAGTTTTAAAATAAAGTAGTCCTAATTCAGGTGAAACACAGGGATTTCCCCCTTGACCATGCCCACCATACCACACCCACAGTGTGGTAGTAAATTTTTTTGGAGCCCACCACTGCTTCAGCACATCCAGAATCCATGAACTGGTTTCCGAACACAGGTATGTTACCATTTCCTTTTTAAAGATGTGATATAAGAAATAAGAATGATTTTAGCCATTATAAATGCATTTTAAAGCAGTTGCATGATATATATTTAGATTACCTTTGCAAAAATGGTCTTGACATAAATAGGGAGGTCTCCGTGGGGACTGCCATAGCCTCCAACAATACTAAATCCCAATCCATCTGAGCCTTTCTCCAACACAATCACCTTAGGTTGAGGTGCTCTGAAAATCACAGTGAATTCCACTTACAATAATTCTTATTTATTAAGTGGGAAAGTAGCCTATTTTCTCATGTGCACCAAAAGCAAGGAGCCTTCAAGAGCACTTCTGACCTCTCCAAGGTAACAGGCAGCGTTCTTTGCTAGGAAGGGTACCTGACAATCTTGCAATCTGGAGATGCTAAAAACTTAAATTTAAAGCTCATGTGCTACTGTGTGGTTACGGGACCTACCTATAGATTAACTGTGAGTGTTTGTAACAGAGCTGTCAGTATTTCCCCTACCTTGGGTCCCCAGTAGTTAATTGGACGATAGCTCCCAGAAATCTTGGCCAATAAAGCCAATGGTGAAGACTTCTGGGAGTTTTTGTCCAAGAATAGCTGAGAAATAATGCTCTGGTGGTTCTATGTCTTTGTCAACTGCAGAAATCAATAAGTGGGACTTATCCTGTTATTGTAACCTTAACACCTAGAGAAGTCTTCTGTTGTGTGCAATAGTTGATAGCACGAGAAAATTTCAATAAAAAGTAAACTTGCAAAGCATGTCCCTGAAACATTGAGCAATACTAAGTACAGTAAAACACCAGATAACGCTAAAACTTGGTTCCACAAGTCTTGGTGTTATTCGATTTTTAGTGTTATCCGATCCGTGTTAAAATCCTATGGGATGGATCGGATAACGTTAAAGCTCCATAGAGATACATTGTAACCTCACAGGCTTTAGTGGTTGTTATCCGATCCATCCCATAGGACCTTAATGTTATTCGATCCAATTCTCCTCCCCAGATTATTTAATGTTATGCAATTTTAGCGTTATCCGATCCAATCGTTATCCGGTGTTTTACTGTAATAGGAATAAATTAATTAACTAAATTCTTTGGACAAATTCTTTTACAAAATAATGAACCTGAGTCATGAGATCTCACTTGCTTTTACCCAATTTTTCACACACCAAGGTTTGTGTGTATGAGAGAGAGACAATCAGAGATAGAATGGTGATGAGACCTAGGCTGCCCTTGTTCGAAAGCCAGTCATATCCAATTTTAGGGTTCAGTGCTCATCTCTGTTTATAGCCAAAGAGCCAGCACTGTCTGAATCTGCAGATGTTTCTGTGGACATATGGCAGACATATCTCAGCACCGGAGTCACAGAACACTGTTTATCTTCCCACTGAAGTGGTCCCTATTTATCTGCTTGCAATTTCTAGTTTTTAAACTGCTAGGTTGGCAGAAGCTGGGACAGAGACAGGAGCTCACTCTGTCATGCAGTACCTGGGAATCAAATTCTGACCTTCCAGTCAGTGAGTTCAGCATCTTAACCACTTGAGCCACCGCAGTCCCGAATGAGACCTAGGCTACTGCTTATAAAAGAGGTAAGGAATTTCTGGCCTTCAGATGTTGGTTGACTCCCAGTCCCATCAACTCAAGACAACAGTCAAAAGTAAAGTGTTCTGGAAGCTACTGTTCAAGAATATTTGGACTTCCACAGCTATTTTATTCTTGGCTTGAGCAGAAAAATATATATATCAAAATTAGGATGGCTATGGAAGGCTCTGCGGCCACAAAAGTCAGCAGTATGCATGCGGACCACGGGTTCTACCTTACTAACCCCAAATTCATGTAGAACATTGTATGCCTCCCTCTCCAGTCTTCAAGATGGACATTAGAAGAGGGAGACACCCCTAAAAAGATGTGGTAGACTGGAGCTGCTGAAGGGTAGCCCTTCAAGTCAATTGCTCCTCTAAATACCGAAGCCAATGCCTAACTGCTAGGGAAGAATTCAGATCATATGTTGAGATAAATGCAACCACAATGCACTGTCACTGTGTCCTGTCTCAAAAGGCAATATGGACAGGAACTCTGCAAGTTTTGATCCTGAAGTTCTGTTTGCATCTCAAAGAATACATGAGAAATGTGGCCTCATTCTTTAAGGAAAAATACAAGATGTTAAAGTTTCTAAACAGAAATGCTTCCATCAAGGATCAAAAGCATTTGATAAGAAATCATCTGCCACTATGATGAAGCACACATATAATTTTATTCAAGAGATCAGATTCATGGAGCAATCTCAATGTCATGAATCAAAGAGAGAAAAGGTGAAGAATAAATATAACAAAAGAGCAACTATGAGAACAAGTACAGTATCTTTAAACCTTCTTAGATACAATACTGAAAGCAACCCCTTATTTAATTTCCCTTAGGGTAGATTATCTGGAATTTCAGTTGTCATAACTCATTCCAAGTGAAAAAACTGTCAGGCATGGAGCAGAGTCAACATGACAACACATCACTGGAAAAAAAACTCTAGAGGACTTGCTGTCACAAATCAATCAAAAGAATAAAAACAGCAATGACGGCATTCTTCTAACAGCTAGGAAGATTCACACTGACAAGCTTGTGTTATTAGCAATTTAACTAAAGAAATACTGTGGAAAATGGAAATATTTGCATTATCTCAGAACTTGAAGCATCAACTTTTTTTAGTACAGCTCACAGGATTCTCTAGCCAGCTATGTCAGCTGAAAGATTCTGGGATTTGTTTCAAAGTTTTGTATTTTCTACTAAGAGAGGGGATAATAAAGCTATAAACAGAAGGCATAGCCATGGGCAAAAATGGAATAGGGAAGGAGGATCATGACAATATACCCAACCCCTATTCAAGAAATAAGATAACTGACATGTATCATAGAAAATCATCCTATATTCTCACTGTCAGTCAGAATGCTTCATAGCAGAGTGAAAAAATAATAATAATCAAAACTAAAACCCAGCAATGACCACTAACCTACCAAGCTTCCCAAATGTGGCTTGAAGAAAGACTGAATTATTTAAACCCCAGCAAATGAAAGACTGAAAAAAGTTAATGAATTGCACAACTTATCCTGATTCTCATTATCATGCTAGACATGGTGGGCCAGTAAGCAGCCAAAGCCATTTAAGTATCACTTCCTGAAAACATAAAGTTTTATCAATTTCTTCCTTTCCTTACCTCTCTTTCTGAAAATTTGCAAAGGTTTTCCAGATACAGTCAAACCTTGCATAAAGAGCGTCTCTCTTAAAGAGCAACTCGCATAAAGAGCAGAATTTTCTCTGAATGTTTGCTTTGCTTAACAAATAAAACCCACTAAAAACTCGATAAATCGGGGTTCACAATCCCCCCCCAATTGGTCATTTACAATGGTGTTTTGCTTAAAGAGCAAACTCACTTAAAGAGCAATCCTGTGGAACGCATTATGCTCTTTAAGTGAGGTACAATTGTACATTGTTCCCGTTTTGTTCCAATAACAAATCAGATTTTTTTTTTTTAGAAAATTGAACACAGATCTCACTTGAATAAAGTTCTGCATAGAACTGTTTCTGCAGAATCAATGAATTTCTGGAGACCTCAACATTTGGAAATTAAATGTGCCCCAATAAGGAGCTGTGGTAAAGCACACTATATCAGAGGCACTCTATACTTGTGTGAGCAGTAGGGTGTGTACTCTAGGGGACTGTTACATGGTTGTGTTACAAAGAAAAATTTCAATCATCTGCATTAAGTAGAGGAATATATGAAATCTGTGCATGAAGGAAAAATGTTTGTTCTAGTGACGTGAAAAACATATACACAATCCATGACTGTGAAGACATTGGACATTCTCTCTCTGGACAATGGCAGCCACCTGTTGTCTGAGCTTTCCAACCTACAGGGACCATTGAATTGCTACTGACATGAACAAAGGAATCCATTAAGTAACTTAATTTCAGCCTTTCTGTGTCTTTCTTTGTTGGATTACAACTCTCCCACATTTCAGCCTTTCTGTGTCTTCAGTATTTCAGACAGCAGACAATGAAAGCGGTTTTAGGCAACACATTTTTTTACCTCAAAATGCCACTATACCAAAACCAGCACAGAAGCATCAACATGATCAGAAACTGGAAAAGTTTCTTTGTTAGATTACACACACACACACCCAATTTCACTGCCAACATGGCCATTGGCAGTGGCAGTTTAATAAAGTAAAGTTTCAAAGGTCTACATTTGTTTCTTATCACTAAAATTCTACCTGCCTGAAATAATTAAATATAATTTTGATTGTCCTTTGTGGAATACCGAATGCCAGATTTGGGATAATGATAGAAATGCAAGTTGTCCAATATTTATAAAATTTTGTGGTACAGAAAACAAGGGACAAGTATGCTCAAAGTATAAGCAACTAAAATTGTTCACAGGTCCAGTGAAGTGTGTTAACTCCCCATTTGAACTGTTTTGAGGAGTAGACTATCCAAAGCATCAAGACAGCACAAAAAAAAAATACTTACTCTAGATCTTCAGACTGGTGTTCAGTTGGAGGGCTAAAATTAGTACCAGCAGTCATACTTTCCAGTTGGCTGGCTATGGCACTGATATTGGTGTCAGCAACCACCTAGAAGTCAGAAAAAGGGTGAAAAAAATACACATTCTCTAGAATATTAGCAAGCAACATTTCTGTACTGTAGGCAAATCAATTTTCTAAGTACAAAGGAATTAAGAGGTAAAAGCTGCAAATCCTGCAGTTTTGTCAAAGCTAAATGGCCATAAGCACTGTAAGGTCAGACATGGGCAACCTCCAAAGATGTAGGGACCACATACACTCATCCCTGATACATGGACAGCGACACCCAGTCCTGAAATCCCAACCCCACTAGGGTTTTCCTTATGAAAATAGTGACTTTCATTGAAACCCCTTTACACCCCCTAGTGGCCAACATTTCTTAAAAATAAAATTGAGTTAGGAACTTAGAACTGTTCGTGGCCCCTTCAAAGATGGCAAAACTACCCTCTACAGACATTAGAGAGCACAATGGGGCTTGAAGTAGTAGTGGTGTGCTGGTGTCCTCAGCAGTAGAGCATGTAGCCCATGGTTCATATGTTGCCCATCCAGTAGCGCAGCATGGGGGAGCAGGGGGTGGCCCGCCCCGGGTGGCACTTTTTGGGCATATGGGTGTTCTTGGACTACAATTCCCAGAAGCCCTATCGGGAGCGGGCACCAGCATTCTAGGTCCCCTCCAGGGGGCAGCAAATTTGGCTTATGCCCTGGGTGGCTGAATCCCACACTATGTTACTGTGACCACCTCTTAGTCAGAAGTCTACTAGCTCTTCAAAGTAAGGTGATTATGAATGGGCCTAGACCAGTGGTTCGCAATGTGGGGCACACACCCCACAAGGGAACTTCAATTCCCAGAAGCCTATGTCAGTACATTGGCTGATCAGTGCTTTGGAGACTTAATTTGGGCTTCTGGGAATTGAAGTCCAAAATCCAAAGGTTGGGAAACACTGCCCAAGACCATGATTCAAAACATTTCTATTTAGGATAAAATCCTTAAATGTTCACAGGACTGAATCCTATATAAATGCATGCACATTCCCAACAAGAATAGTAAAAAATAAAGATAAAAATTTATCTCCTCCAACCTTCACCTTAACTATCACTTTGAACATCAGTGCAACAGTGCATTATATTTTGCATAGTCAACAGAACCAGAGACCAACACAATTTTTTTTTAAAAATCACTATTTTATCAAAAATTAAGAGCTGTTGGATCATTTACACCCCCATCTGGAAATGTGCAAAAAAGAGAACATATATAACTAGAAGTCTGGTTTGTCTTGAGACAGATGGATATACTGTATGTGGAATCACTGAACGTGTAGTGGTCAATGTGAAACAATCCTTCTTGGCAATTAGATTAAGTTAACTGGCCTCACTTTCTGCATAGATGTGCTCCCATCTCTCAAGCCTACTCATAACTAAACCGTTGCTCTGGGATGGAAAGCAAATAAACAGGCTAGAAATATTTGTGATGTTATTTCATAATCTTAGATCTAGAAATGGAACTTCAGCGGAATGAATAAAACTTGTCTCAAAGGAGAGGATAGCTCTTAAATTCTACTTTTGACTGAAGAAGAGCTTCTGGCCCACTCCTCCTCTTAAAATCTGATTTAGGAAATACTAGAGTGTGTGTGGAATGCCCACCGTACATGGAAGGTTTTCTAGACGAGTCCTGATTTCCTTGGGGGAGCTCCTCAAAGCAATAGCTCCCACCAGGTGTGTATAGCAATGGTATGTTGCTTCACTGGCTGGCTGCCTCTACTCTTCATAAATTTGAATTGATTTGTCTACTGTCTGAGCTGTTAAAAAAACTGAGGTAATAGGTTGCCTCATTTTTTAAAGGTAAATCAATGTGAGCCAGATGAAGTTTGCCAGCTCTAAAGCAGCCTGCTAAGTCTTCTTTTCCTTGGCTGAACAGCCTGCCAGTAGTTCAGTTATACAAGAAAGTAAAACAAAACCAAACCCAATTTAACATATCACTATTGATCATTTATAACTCAATGCACTAATTTACAAATTAAATAGCATGACCTAGGTCAGTGGTGGTAAACCTATGGCACGCGTGCCAGAGGGGGCACTCAGAGCCCTTTCTGTGGGCATGTGTGCCATCACCCCAGCACAGAGTTCATCCCGCCCCTCTGCCCAGCAGTCCAATGGGAGTGCTTCCTCCCTCCACTGTCTGGGGTAAAGCGGGTGGCTCATACGTGGCATGAGGGTGTGGCATCGATGGCAGCCTGTTGAGTTTGGGCACTCAGTCTCTAAAAGATTTGCCACCACTGGTTCAGGTTTTAAAACAGGGCTTATTTAAGCAGGAAGTAATATTTGATATGCTTTCTTCTAGCAGTAATATTAGACATTAATCATATGGCAGAATGCAAAAAATCAAAAGTTATCCATTAGAATGGAATAGCTGCAAAACTGCTCATGTTTTCTAAGTTAAAGAGCAACAACACAAGCACCTGGCAAGAGCACATATCTATGTTTGCCAATCTGCAACTGGCTCCAACCTTGCCAAAAGCTTCTCTTTATCTCATTACTACACCTGAGGATAGAAGATTAAATTAAACAGCAGCATCCAAATAGCGAGGACAGATGAAATGTTCTCCTGGGATTCTAATCTCCCATTTGCAAACAAACCACATTGCCACCCTGCCCAGGATATATTGACAGTAAGCCTTTCCACACTAGTGGATACAATGATCTGATCTTTCATAGCCAGTTACTATTAGGAGGTTTAAGTGATAATACAATTACTTAATGATGTGTCACTTGTGATCTTTTGATTGATAGAATGAGTTCACCTTTATTGTGCACATTCATCACTGGGCAGATGAAAAGTACAGTTGATCAAAATGAAATGCAGCTATTTTCCCTCTATCACTTAAATATTTCTGCTGATGCTTCTAAATACTGAGACAGGCATGTAAATAATACAAGTTCTAACCTGACTAACATAATTTTCCTCTGTCTTCTTAGTACTGTACAGTCAAACCTCGCATAAAGAGTGCCTCGCTTAAGAGCAACTCGCTTAAAGAGCATAATTTTCTCTGCATGTTTGCTTCACTTAACAAATAAAACCAACCAAAAACTCGCTTAGCAAATAAATCGGGGTTCGCAATCCTCCCCACAATTGGTCACTTACAATGGTGTTTCGCTTAAAGAACAAACTTACTTAAAGAGCAATCCTGTAGAATGCATTGTGCTCTCTAAGCGAGGTACAACTGTATGTCTGTAACAATTTTTAAAAAGTGGATTAAAGAAATTGAAAGAAGAAATTAAAATGTGTGAGAAGCAAATATTTTATTTTGATAAGTCAACTGTTGTTAAAAAAAACCCTACAGTATACATATTGGCAGAAGATGTAGCCTTTTAAAACATGAATATTTGGCAATATGCTTGTCTGGAAGTGTCAATACAATAGAGCATGTGTAGAGCATGCATTTTATATTTGGCACTACCAGCAAAATTGATTTCTCACACTGCTAAAATATTATTTGTTGTTTTCTATTTAGGGAAGAACCCACGCATAAACCAGGTTAATTTCACAATGACTTGTGAAGTCAATAGCAAATAATCTGAGTTACATTTTCTCAATTCCATGCTATTTCTCAGTGCAGTTGCCCTCCAAGTCAGGGATGTGGCTGGCTTTTGTAGAAGATGTCATTGACCTTAGGAGGAAACTGATCTCATCAATGCTGCTAAGAGAAGATACTTTGATCCCCCTCCCTGCTCATCTTTAGGGTAAAGGTAAAGGTCACCCTTGCTCAAAAGTCAGTCATATCCAACTCTAGGGGTTAGTGCTCATCTCTGTTTACAGCCAAAGAGCCAGCACTGTCTCTATTTGCAGATGTTTCCATGGACATGTGGTACCCCTGAAGTGGTCCCTATTTATCTGTTTGCTAGGTTGGCAGGAGCTGGGACAGAGGTGGGAGCTTACTCCGTCATGTAGCATTCAGGTCCAAAACTGCTGACCTTCCAGTTATTAAGTTCAGCATCTTAACTGCTAAGCCACCACAGTCCATTTCCACTCATCTTTGCTTTTATCCAAATAAAACACATTTGCATTGGGTCAGGCATACTAAGGGTCATTACAAATTTTCCCCACTCAGTTTCCCCCCTCAACTTGGGTTTATGAATTCCTCTCTCATTTTGCTGACCAGCAATAATCTACCAGTTATCTGCCTTTATTCTTTTTATTATATCTGAGATTTGTTGCGATTTTTATGTGTTCTCGTGCGCTGGAACTTTCAGCTGCTGCAACAAATCGCTACCTGGCAAAAGCAAGAATATAGTAAAGGTAAAGGTCACCCTTGCTCGAAAGCCAGTTGTATCCAACTCTAAGGTTCAGTGCTCATCTCTGTTTAAAGTCAAAGAGCCAGCGGTGTCTGTATCTACACCGAAAGGATATCTATTTATCTTCAGCAACGCCTCGCATAGTGAGCATCTCGCAAAGCGAAAAACTCGCTTAACGAGCAGACTTTTCCTCAAAAGGTCTGCTTCGTTGAACGAGCATAAATTTGCTTAACGAGAAGCTTCGCACTTGCGGGGTGTTTCGGAACGCAACGGGGGACTCCCCCGCTGCATTCCAAAACACCCCGCAGACTAGAGCATGCTGGCTGGGTGTTTTGGAACGCAGCGGGGAGTCCCACGTCTGCATTCCAAAATGCACAGCTGACAGGTGGCTCGGCTACAGAGTGTTTTGGAATGCAGACAGGGGCTCCCTGCTTCATTCCAAAACACCCAGCCAGCACGCTCTAGTCTGAGATGGGGGCTTGGGTGCCGGGTTAAACAGGTGCGTGCTCATTCAACCCGGCAGCCAAGTCCTCATTGCACACTTTGCGATGAGGACTTGGGTGGCGGGTTGAACTGTCATGCGCCCGTTCAACCCGCCACCCAAGTCCTCATCGCAAAGTTTGTGATGGGGGCTTGGGTGGCGGGTTGAATGGGCGCGCACCCACGGGCAGGTGTCATGGGCGGGTTGTGGTGGTTTGGATTATTAACCCGTGGTGTGAGACTCGCCCGTTGGGGAAGCGCGAGCAGGAAGCGCCCAGTTAAAGGAGGTAAAAAGGAGAAGAGGAGCCGCGGTGTGTGGTCTTCGTGTCTGCCTCAGGTAGAGGATTATAGTTTCGTGGGATTGGAGGAGGAGGAGGAGGAGGTTTGGAAAAATTTGTTGGCGGATGAGTTGGGGAATTAAAAAGCGAGGCTGGCCTTCAGCCGGTGAGGGAAAGCAAAGGGAGGGAGGGAGGGAGGAAGAGAGAGAGAGAGAGAAATGGGAAACTTTTTCTGGCGCCCGGAGAGGGGTTTTCTCTTTTGTGAAAATTGCTGGGAGCTGAAGCTTGCCTCGCATACTCGAAGCTCCAAAGGAGATTCCCCTTCTCCCTTATACTCTCCTCCTCAATCCCACAAAGACCGAGGACTCGTTTATAGCCTCGCCACTTCCTTGAAAGCCCATCATCTCTAATTCCTGAGGGAGGGAGAGAAGGAAACAAAGACCTGGGGAGATGGAGGGCGGCCTATGTGGACTCCACTAATGAGGACTCCCCCCCCCAACCATGCCCCCCCCGGTTTCCTTCCCACCTCCTCCTTTTCAGTCGCCTTCCCTTGGGCCCCGCTCCGCCCTCGCCAGCCAGGAACATGAACCAGTTTCGGCCTCAAACATGAAGCTTCCTCTCGGGGCTGGGAATGTAACAGCTGGAGAACAACCCCTAGTGAGACCGAGGCTCACAAAAGAAGCCGCTGCTGCCGCCACAAAGCTCCCTGTCCCCATTCCTCTCTCTCTCTCTTCCTCCCTCCCTCCCTTTGGTTTCCCTCACCGGCTGAGGGCCGGCCTCGCTTTTTAATTCCCCAACTCATCCGCCAACAAAACTTTCCAAACCTCCTCCTCCTCCAATCCCACAAAACTATAATCCTCTACCTGAGGCAGACATGAAGCCCACACACCGCGGCGGCGGCTCCTCTTCTCCTTTTTGCCTCCTTTAACTGGGCGCTTCCTGCTCGCACTTCCCCAACGGGTGAGTCTCACACCACGGGTTAATAATCCAAACCGCCCCCCCCAACCTGCCCATGACAGCTGCCCGTGGGCGCCTCTTCTTGCTCTCCACCCCTCTCACAATAGATGTTCAATTCACCCTGGCTCCGACAACTCTAGTCTCACGCGCCCACCCGCACGGCCAGTTAATGGAGTGTGCGATGAGGACTTGGGTGGCGGGTTGAACAGGCGCCTGCCTGTTCAACCCAACACCCAAGTCCTCATCGCAAAGTGTGCGATGGGGGTTTGGGTGGCGGGTTGAACAGGCGGGCACCCATTCAACTCAGCACCCAAACCCCCATTTCAAAGTGTTTGAGAAGGGTAAGGGGATCTTCCCCCGTACCCTTCCCAAACACCCTGCAGGCACGTGCACGTCAGCGGGGGTTTGGGAAGGGTACGGGGAAGATCCCCGTACCCTTCCAAACACCCAGGTGACGTGCATGCACCGTAGGCGAAGTTGCGCGAAATACATTTCCCTATGGGAAATGTGTTTCGTTTAACGAATTCCTCGCATAACGAGCAAGTGTATGGAACGCATTATGCTCCTTATGCGAGGTATTACTGTACTTGCAATTTCTTGCTTTCAAACTGCTAGGTTGACAGAAGCTGGAAGAGAGATGGGAGCTCACTGCATTGTGCAGTACTCAGGAACTGAATCCCCAGTCTTAAAGTTCAGCATCTTAACCACTTGAGCCTATACTGTTTAAACTGCAGTGGAGAAAGAAATCCTAATGTGATTATAGGAATGCACCAAGGTTTCTAGTGATATATTTATGTTGACACACTTATGCACTCAGAGCCATTGGTAATCTGCACCAGGAGGTGAGAAGACAACATAAAGCCAAAAGCAAATTCCATATGCATTATTCCCAAACAAATTTTATTTACAGCAGATAAACCAGGTGATGAATGCAGCTTAATGTGAAGTACTGTTAGCCTACAGAACAATGGGAGAGGGCAGACTATGCTCATCCTCAGAATTGGCCCACATAGATTTTTCTCCCTTTTATACATGGATATGTTTTAATGCCAGAATGTACTGCAGATTTCCATTCTGGAGAACTGCAATGGAGAGTCCTGAAAAGACAGGTAATGAAGATGTCTCCCAGCACCATCTAGGGAAGCTTCTTCATCATGTGTTCAGAACCAGACAACAGAAATGACAGAGCTTTGGAAAATTGATCTGGCTGTTGGGGAAATAAACTGTATTTCTGTCAGAGGGCAAAACCAGCGAGAAGCAATGTGAGGTACTGCTTAGGAGGCTGCACTAGACATTGGGAAATCCCGAGTCATGAATTTTACTGAGTGGCTTTGGGACATTCTCAATATGATCTACCTCACCAGAATTGTTGAGAGCATAAATTGGGGAGGAGTAGGAGTTACATATACCTCCCTCCTTGAATTCAACAGGAGGAAATGTAAGAAACTCATGACAGGAAGAGTGTAACATAAATGCAACAGGTAAAATAAAGAAACTGTCTATTTTTACTCACCTAATGGATACCTTGCCTGCAAAAATCAATATCTACATGGCCAGATTTATGATCTGGCTACAGTCAGCAATTTCAATCAAATTGCCTTTGATTTATCTAACTGAACCTCAACTTTCACCTTGAATATATTAACTACAATGTAATGTGTCTAAGTACTTTTAAATACCATTATTTCTGAACAGACAAGATTTGGGTACATTTAGTGATCTTCTACTAAAATTAAAGTGATTTCAAAGTACTGAAGTGTTTCATTTATTTCATTTTCACATCATCTCACCCAAAAAAACAACTACCACCACAACAATTTAATGCAATGTCCACTGATCATCGTAATCCTGTATGGAAGAGAATGCATGAGGATCATGCCTATTCTTTTCAGTCTGATGATTTGTCATGTGCAACAAAAAAATAATAACCTCTTTCCTTTGTTATGATTTTACAGACTCTGCTCGTAATCTATAGGGATAAGAATATACACCACATTAAAGAAAAATCCTGCTTTTATCTTTCGTAATTCAGATCAGAAAGCATCCTGCTGTATTGTGCCAAGGATACCCTTTCTTTTCATTTAGAAACATCATTTATCTATCCATGTGCAGCTGCACGTTCTATTTTATCACTGTACCTGCAGGACAATAATCCCAAAAGCATTCTTCAGTAGATTAACTGCATCAGCATGAGACAGTCCATCCAAAGGATGTCCATTAATACTGACAATCCGATCTCCAACCTAAAAAGAAAAATAGGGGAGGGGAACACAACAGTAGCAGAAAAATTGCTAGCATCAAAGAAAACTGGAAGAGATCAGCATTTCTTGCATGTTAGTCACTGTACAATGCTTTGCTCAGTTACAAAACGAGAACACAGACCTGTATTCCATCTGAGTGTTCTTCAAAGAGAGAGAAAAACATGACTCCTAGAAGGAGCAGCCTACGGATCACACGCAAAGAACCAAGGATGCTTTTGCTCAGTTTTGACTGGTGCAGCGAGTGTAGATTTGACCATGTCCTGACATATTTTAGCTGGATGTTGTTCCAGCTATTGTAACATGCTCTATGTTGGGCTGTTCTAGAAATTCAGAAACTTCCATTAGAGAAGAAGACGGCCATTAACATTTTGAGTAGGCCAAAGGGCTGGGATCATGTGGCCTTTTTATTGTATTGACTGCTTGGGCTGTCTCTTAGATTACTACATAAGATTTTTAAAAAGTCATAATTCTAAATATTCAGCACATGATATTAAAATGAACTAGGTATCAAATATACAATTACACTGCACAACAACAATTTTGCTACTGAGAATAACACACGTGATTAACATGATATCGAGTGTGCTGATTAAAATTCTGAACTCAGAATCTGCCTATCACTTACAGATTTTAAGGGCTGCTATAGCTGTTCAAATGGTCAGTAATTGGGTAATGTATTTTACATAGGAACATTATAACAGTTGCAGCTACCACTATGCCTGCTGCTTTCTCAGCTAAATCACGTCCCCTGGTGGCATGGATGTTCCATCAGTGGCTGGGCATGTCTGGGCAAGTCAGTGAACTGACATCAGAAATAGATATATAAGGCGAGATGGACCAAGGGCTTGTCTCTAGTGCAAAACCATCTTATTGGATAGTACAGTTAGGCCACAGTGAGTCTGTTTTGAGCTAAAAATGAGTAGGCACAGCTGTGTTAATAAACCAGACAATTTTTGCTACATTTGTGGCAAATATATCCTGCATGATCAATGCAAGAACCTAACCAAGAGGGTGAGATTTGCTTACTTAAGATCCTGATGTCCTAGGCAGAATCAGACTTCAGATTTGGATTCAGTGCACTTCATTTAGTATAGGACAAATGGATTTAAGTAAATTCACAGAAATACATCCTGTTCTTTCAGGCCTTTCTCTCTGCTGGGGCAGCAAATTAAGAAACACATGATGAGGCCCTCGATTCGAGGCCTTAAGAGCAGTGGCGTCGCGTAGTCTTCAGCCGCCGGGGGCGAAGAACAAACTCGCCGCCCCCCCCCCAGCTCGCCGCTGCCGCCGCCCCCTCCCCCCGACCCAGGCAGAAGGCGCCCCCCAGGCAGAAGGCGATCGCTCTCGCGCGCGACCCGTCCGCTCGCGCGCGCGACCCGTCCACTCGCGCGCGCGACCGCGCAACCCGTCCTCTCGCTCGCTGGCAGCGGCTCTCAGGGGGCGCGGCAAACTGTCCCCTCCCCACCCTTTTGCTGGCGAGAGCCCGGCTTGCGCTTCGCCGCTTCCAGAAAAAGTGTTTTTATTTTAAGCGGACAATTCAAGGAGGGGCCCGGCTGGCCGTCGGGGGCTGTCCTGGCGGCGGCCCGCGTGCGCGCGCACGCTGCCCACCTCCTCCTGCCCAGCCAGCCACCAGGGGCTCCCCGCCACGGCGCCACCCACCCCCGACGAGCGCCCCGTCTCACGGCAAGTTGGGTGGGTGAGTGGGCGGGCGGAGGCGAGCAGCGTGCGCGCGCACGCGGGCCGCCGCCAGGACAGCCCCCGACGGCCAGCCGGGCGGGCGGACGGGCTCCTCCTTGAATTGTCCGCCTTTTAAAAAACCCTTTTTCTCCTCCTCGCCTGCAAGCGGCGAAGCGCACGTGGGGCGCTCACCAGCAAAAGGGTGGGGAGGGGACATTTTGCCGCCCCCTGAAAGCCGCTGCCCGGGGCATTTGCCCCCCCCGCCCCCCCCACGCTACGCCACTGCTTAAGAGTACATTAAGACATGATTTTGCATGATTGTTATTAATGCAGTCGCTGAATAATACTTGCCAAAAGTGTTGCTAATGAGAAGAGTTGAAAGAAGCACCCTTCACAGTTACAAATGGGAGTATAGAATCTATCCGAAGATTTACAACACAGTTCTTGCAGCAGAAATATTCCCTCCAGAAGGGTGGGTAGGAAATAAATACACTATCAGGAAAGCAAGTCAATATTTATGGAAGTAACATTCTCCTTTCCACTTACCTTGAGCTTATGTGTACGTGCTGCTACTCCACTCGCTTGAATCATGGCAATGAAGATTGGAATGTCTCCCAGTGGGCTTCCCTTCCCACCAGCTATACTGATGCCAAGAGCATCATTTGGACCCTTAACAGAAAGATCAACATCATAACCATTGGTGTTCTCATCTTTCAAAACTCTGTAAGAGTACACGTACCACATGTAAGCTTTGTAGTAGAACAAGGTTCGGCAGCATGAAGCCCTCTGGATGTTTTTCTGCTGCAACTCTCATCTGCCAGCATTCCAAATGGTAAGGAACAATGAGAGCTGTAGTCTAGTAACATCTGGAGAACAGCACATTCCCCTTTCTTGTTATAAATAAATCCAGTTGGGCCAATGGTATAAAATCTCATTGTCTGTGCTTATATAAGAACACTCAGTCAATTGAAACACTGCATTTACTCTGTTTTTAAATACTGTTTCAGCAGCAAGGAAACACACATGATTATGTAGACTCAGATGTAGGTTTAAATCCCTGTTTGGCCATGGAAACTTTTTGGAGATGACAATGGTGAAACAACTCATTAAAAATCTCACGTACATGGAAAACCTTACCAGGTCAGACAAAACTTGATGGCATATAACGAGCAAGCAATCTATTTAACTCTAAAAGAACATGTGACTTTCAACTTGCAAAAAACGACAGAGTTGTGTACAACAGAAGATAACCCCAGAGTTGCATACAGCAGGCAAAGCTTGTTTTTGAGAATATATGAATCACACAAAGAGGCTGCAATCGCACAGCTATGAAGAAAAATCTGAGTAATGGAGACCCATTAAGTTTTAATCTACTTTTTATGTGTGAGCTGCTGACACCTTTTGCACTAAATAAGAACAAAGTTTGAGAAGGTGAGAGAAAAAAGATTCACAAACCCTTGTTATCTCCACAGTCCTTGGGCTCATGTCTGCACCAACTAATTAAAAAAAACAAACACACAATTAGTTCCAGTAATTAAGATATAATGCCATCAAGAAACTATAATCCCCAGATGCCCTTTCAAAATTATCACTGAGCAAAATGACTGTTTATGTCAACTCCCTCTCATAAATGTGACCTGAATATTCCTTATGCTATTTCCCCTTGATAAACACAGAGATGGTGAACTGGAGTGCATTCTAGTATGCACAACTCCACTTGAATTAATTTGTTAATAAGGATATGGATTCTCTGGCAGTTTTAGACAGCTGAATTAAGATGGTTATACTGTAGTCCAGGAGTTCTCAACCTTTTAAAGCCGGGGGCTGGGTCACACTCCCTCAGACAGTTTTGGAGGCCAGACAGCCATTTTGCCCTTCCTCCACCACATGGCACTTCCTGGTTTGGTGAAGGCAGGGGACATATGAAATGATGCCACAGGCCGCATCTGGCCCACATGCCGCAGGTTGAGAATCCCTGCTCTAGTCAGTTATTATACATTACTCTAGTCAGAACTAAATTATATTTATAAAGTGCTGTTCTCTCTCTTGTTTGTTTTTGGTTGATTGGTTTTGAGTTTTATGAACCAACACAAGAAGACAGGGCTGCACTTCCAATACAATTTGCAAGGTTATTGGTTCTGTTCCATACCTGAATTTCTGTGAGAGGAATCAGCAGATGACCTCTTACTGCTGACAAAATTCTGTAGAGTGGAAATGACAGGAGCAAATGTAGGGGGAAGGTGGCTATGGACACTTTGCTGGTTTATCTGAAAATTAGCAATAAAACAATAAAGACTCAAGGGAGAAACCAATACATATTTGTACCAGCTCAAGGTTTCAAAGACAGACACATACAGATCACATTGCAATAATCCAAATAAGATGATCTGGAAGCTTCTCTTACTCTTTATCTATCAATGCTATATCTGAGGTAGACAGAAAGAGGAGAAAGAGCCTCCTCAAAAATTGTAGTATTTTTGAAGCACATTCGGGCATACCACGGCAACAGCAACTTTGTGCTGGCTAATCTTTCTCACACTAGGTTGGGTGAAAAAAAACTACAGAATGAATTTTCCAAAAAGTAGCTTCATTTTGGCAGTTTCATGTCTGGCCTAGACACAGAAAGAATGATATTTCTAAATCCTGTGTTTCCCAACCTTTGGTTTTTGGATTTCAATTCCCAGAAGCCTAGGTCAATCCCTCAAAGCACTCATCCACCAATATACTGACTTAGGCTTCTGGGAATTGAAGTCCCCCGTGAGGTGTGAGCCCCACATTGGGAATCACTGCTCTAAATAAATTAAACCTGCTGTCTGTATGATACTACTGGATGTGTTTCTAGAGACAACCAGTATTATGTGCTATTAGGAAAATTCCCAGAGAGCTATTGACACTAATATGAAAACAGAAATGCAAAATTATTGTGCAGAAAGTTATGTCTGTGCACGTGCTCCCCAAACATCTACATTTAAAACAGGTTCAGACAGGAAATGGGGATTGAAACAATACACAATTCTATGTAAGCTATTAAATCTAATACTACAAGATTTCACTGAACACACCTCCTAATTCTTCTAAACTTCAGGGAATGTTTTGATGGACTAGAACTTCTGCATGTTCTCTATAGCGAATCCACGTTTCATTCACTCTGATTTGAAGGTTGCCTGCCAAACTGTTGATGTGCTAGAATGATGTCTGGGAAAAGAACTGTTCTTCCTTCAGCTAAAAATGTAACACCCATCCACCCCCAAGTCACAGTGTAATGAAACGTCTGTAGAACTTCAATTACAACTTCTCAAGGTGTGTGGTGAATTCATTAAAAATGCTTCCCACTACCCATGAGACCCAGCAGGGTCAAAGGGAAAGAAATAAAACACATCTGGACTGAACAACATGTTTTGTTGAAGGAAAATTTCAGACTTGTTTTGAACCTGGACATTTATAGCAGGCGGCCACAGAAGAGCTAATTGTACTAAGTAGAAATAAGCGGAAGTGAGAAATAGCTGTGCTAAGATCTCCATGAGTGGTTCAAAGTGAAACTTTCTTTCATATACTGCAGGAGTTCTCAACTTTTACAGCCAGGGGCCAGGTCACGCTCCCTCAGACAGCTTCGTGGGCCAGACGGCCATTTTGCTCTTCCTCCACCACATGGCACTTTTTGGTGTGGTGGAGCCACATGAAATGGTGCCGTGGGCTGCATCTGGCCCACAGGCTGCAGGTTGAGAATCCTTAATATACTGTTTTGTTTAATCAATTGTATGGGGAGTTGAGACAATGGTAAGCTCCACTTGCAACTTCCTCTTCTTTTTCCATGGCTTCTCTCATTTTTCTTTTACATGGAAAAGGCAGCAGAAATTTCTAGAAAGCATTTCCTCATTTTATTTTTAAAATTGTGGCCACTAGAGGGCACAAGAGAGCTTTTCTGGTAAGAAAATAATTTTTAAAGAAAATTTTGGGATAGGTCACCAGAGTAGGTAAATTTCTCCTAATCTTTGGAGATTGCTCACCCCTGCATTCAAGAATGAATGCCTGCACAATTGCTGATTAATTGCTTGCAGGAGGAGCTCTCTGTCTGTAAATGTTATCTCACTTTAGGCAAAATCCTAGTAATTGCTGAACTGGTGTCTAAAATCAGAGTACAGTATACTACATACCTTTCCTTTGTACTGACATAAGTAAGTATATATGTTAACTTCTTTTAATTCTTTCCTACATAGCTGATTTTTGCAAAGCCTATTAACTAGCAAGATGGCTGCAAAGGGCTGAAAGGCAGATTAGATATGGAATAAAATTCATTTTTAGACTGGGCAGTTACAGGTTATTTTAGAAACATATGTGTATAATAATAAAAATATGCATTTATTAAAACAGAGTTTCATGCTATTTCCTGCTCTGAATGTGGCTGCATTGTTTCAATGGTTAGGAAAGAATTTTTAATAACTAACAATGCTGAATTAGTGCTGCTTCAAACATGGCAACATCTGGATTCTAAAGTCTGTGCCCATAATGATTGTTGAAAAGGCAAAAGAACAGCCTAACTCCCAAAGTTAATGCTAATTAAAGTAGATCTATCAACTCAAGGGAGTTTATGTAATTTCTGACTTCTCAAGTTCCCATTGACTCAAAGCAGAACTCACAACTGAATTTAGAAAATCACCAACTAATTTTTCATATTACTGTTTTCACATTTTCTGTTAAGGCACCATCAGTTTTCACTGACCTGAGTGTTTAGAGATGTTTTCTGTGAAGATGCCCAAGATCCAACTCTCAGCCGTCCAATTTCTAGTTGCACAAGACCTTGAGCACACTTAAGATATGGCAAAAATACAAAGCATGTGATATTTATACCCTAACAGAAAAATATCATTTCCCCAGACACACAACTTCACAAAATCTCAATGTTGGGCAATGATTTTGTTCCAATTAATTGGCACCAGAGGTTGGGAGTTTGATTCCCTACTGTACCTTTTGGGAGAAGAATCAACCTGTGCAGTCATGAGCAAGCTGCACTATCTCATGGTGCTCCCAGAAAAGAGGATAGGTAAATCATTTCAGAGTATTTCCTACCTATTAAACCCTGGAAATGTTTGCCATAAATTAGAAGTAACTTGATGGCACACAATTATCCTTAATTCTTAACAGTACTACACTCAACTGAAAATACAGGAATGTATATCTATGTATTTAGAAGCTATTTTTCAGAGTTGTGCTTCCACCAGGAAATATATAGGAGAATGATAATAGAGATAACTGACGGTCATATTTGCATTTTGTGAAGAACATTATAATGAGCTTAAATTGCAGAATGCCTGTAACCACATTTTAGCACTTGAGTGCACACAGTGTAACTCACCTTAAGAATGGTAGCAACTTCCTCTTGGGATGCATGTCTTACATTCTCTCCATTAACAGACAAGATCTGATCCCCTTGAATTAGTGTCCCATCAAGATCAGCAGCTCCTCCTTTGACGATATCAGAAATAAATACTCCACTTCCAGTTCTGACAATATAAGGAGAACACTGGTTACTGCAACACCCAACCTATTTGCTAACTACGATCTTCAATTAAAACTGCAGTAATACAGCCATCCAGATATTTCTAATACACAAAACTGTGGCACAATAAATTGTATTGCTAATTTTATTTTTTTGAATGGCAGGGAACTGTAACATTACCATGTATAAAACTGATCAAACCTAGACTGAATTCTAAACAGCTTGATTTAAATAGATTTTTTAAATTTACTAAGATGTATGTAATCTCAAAAGACCCATTTTGGGAGAAAGGATATAAATTTAACATTACATGGCATGTCTAAATGGCATGTTGACCTCAAGCGAGCCAGTTCAAGATACTAGCAAACTGAACACTTCCCCTACTCTTCTATGGAGGAGCAGGGGAAATGACATGGATTTTTTAGCCTGTTAGACCATCATTGATGCACTGAATCTCTTAGATTAAATTTAAAAATATTTTTTCTTTGCTTTGTATGGAGCATCAATCAAGAAACTGGCCGCAACTGTGGATTTGATCAGCATTTCACAGAAAGGCAAAGAAAAATATGTTAACAATTAATCTATAAATGACTTAGCACATCAGTGATGATCTAGCAACAAACAACAACAAAAACACCACACCTCATTTCACTTTCCCTGTTCCATCATAGAGAGGGAAGGTTTTGCTAAAAGTCTGAAGTGGTTTGCTTATTAAGTCACTTCACAATACCAGAAATTGACAGTTGTAAGGCTTAATTTTGTCCACTTCCAGTGATCGTACTCTGGGAATGGACTAAATTAGAGTGCACCTACCTGTACCTTATAGGAGCTCAAAAAAGTGCAGGTAGTGGCTCTCTAGGGGCAGATCGGTCAATTCTTTTGATTGAACCATGTGACTTCTGGAAAAAAGAATGGACAAACCTGCCCCCATGGTACACCAAACAAATGCCCATCTGACTGAACCCTGAGATCAGGAGCAATAGTGACTTTCTAGGTAGTTTGTTACAACCTACCCAGTAACTAGCTTCCAGTTGAAGCTCCCAGAAAAATGCTGATTTGGATCATTGCTGACCTCTGACTACAACATATATTTCTCTAACATCACAAGGAAGGGGGTATTGGTAGCTGCTACTTGTCACACTGGGAAACAAAATAGGAAAACGGCTGCCCCCATGTATAAAGTATTAAGATAAACACACAGTCTCACACTTTACAAATTCCCATAGCCAAGTTGGTTACTGCTTTCCACCAGTTTGATTCTTGCAAACGTAGTAAAAAAAAGTGAGGGTGCAGAATTTTGTCTCAAAATTAGATAAACTCTACCAATATTATAAAGCAGGGGTTTCTAACCTAGAGCTTGGGGGCCAGATCTGGCCTGCATGGCCCCTACCCCTCCAAGGACATTTGAGAAACAAAATGGCCACCCCTTTGAATCTGTTGGGACAAAATGGCCACCCCCATCGTGCAGGCAGGGCAAAATAGCCGTCCGGCCCTTGAAGCTGACTGAGAGATTGTGACCCAGCCACTGGCTTGAAAAGGTTGGGAACTACTGTTATAAGGAATGCTACTGCTCTGTAGTGATCTTTTCCATTTCTACTGCAAGAATATTCTCAACAGAGTAGTGAAAATTCTAATCCTTACCGTTTCCCAACAATGCTTAGTCCCAAACCTCTGCCCATTTTCCTTTGTAGGTTTACATGGAAAATCTCCAAA
This sequence comes from Furcifer pardalis, assembly GCA_030440675.1. NCBI lineage: Eukaryota > Metazoa > Chordata > Lepidosauria > Squamata > Chamaeleonidae > Furcifer > Furcifer pardalis. The sequence continues at coordinate 196,533,049 of CP126891.1, forward strand.
TTCTCTTCATCTTTATAATGAGCTTCGTCTCGATATACAACCAGTTGCACTTTCTGAGGAGTCTGTCTCAGTGCTGTGATAGCATCTTCATGACTAGCATTCCTTAAGTCTATGCCATTAACCTACAATAAAAGAATGTAATACACTCACAATTCTGCTTGCTTACAGGATTTTAATTAGACTAATCAAGTAATTCATGGAACATAAACAATATGCTTATTGTTAAACAAATAATATAAAGTGGAAAAGCTCTCAGCTACATAAAATTTCAGCTTCATATTGTTTATACTCAAAACTGTATGGGCAAAAAAACAATCTATGAATTTCACTGTAGAATCCTAGAACCTCCATTCAATGAAGTACAGTGGTACCTTGAGTTACACATTAAATGTGTTCCGCAGGATGCCTCATATTATGAAAAACTCGTAATTTGAAATGTGGTTTCCCATAGGAATGCATTGAAAACCTTTTTTCTGACCTCTGGAATGGAATAAATTGGTTTTCAATGCATTCCTATGGGAAACTGTGTTTTGAGTTACAAATTTAAATCTGTAAGATGAGACATTATTTTCAATGCATTTTTATTAGTATCGTGAAAATTTAATAACACAAGGCATCCGTAACTTGAGGTAGCACTGTAGTTCAAACAAAAGGTGGGCTGCAATTAGCTTACTAAACTCAGGTTAATATAAACTATGGCTAATCAAAACAAATCAGATTCATTAAAAATGGTTTAGAAAGTTGGCTGTTCCCTCTAGTTAAAATCACTCAGAGCTCTCAAATGGGAATAAAACACAGACTAATGAAAGACAGAGGTAAATACTTCCAAATGTGTCCTTGTGGCTGCAACAGAGGAGGAGGAAGTTGGAGAAGACTTTAGCCTGACAAATGTTTAGGTCTGTCCTGTTTACTGATTAATATGACTCATTGTGTTTTATGCTGCTATCATTTTAGGTTAGAAGAGACCAGTTGTTCTGCTATGCTAATATCCTGCAGTGTGTCAATCACCTTTGTGTTTTATACTTTGTCTGAAGCTCTTCTTTAAATGAAAGACTATGAATACATGTAGTATCTGCTTGTAGTTTCTGATTAAATAATTTGAAAGTGTAGATAATTAAACGTTCTTCACATCAGTAACCAACTTTTAGTATTTTAAACTCAAGACCTATTAACAATCTGAATGACTAAGAGTAAAATCCTATATATATAGTCTTAATAGTAAATGCCGCTGACTTCACTGAGGCTTATAACAAGGCATTATACATAGGCTTCCACCTCAACATATTTCTGCAAATATATAAGTTACTTATATATATCTGGTTACTTTGACTATAATTTCCAGTATTCTTTGTTTTTAATATTTAGATAATTACATAAATTGAATGGCAAGACAATTATTTTTCTGGATTCCAATAGATGGCACACAAGACCTTTGCTTTAAACCTTTGCTTTAAAATCCTCTTAAAATAAATATTATACTTTAAAAAAATACAATTTCATAAACACAGCCAGGACATTGCTTGTATAATACTCCTGACCAAATAAAAATATAGGTTGGCCGACATACAGAGGTTTGAAGAGTGTATTGTACTGTAGTGTACTTTCTGGAGGAATCATCTTAATGTTGGTATTCATTGCCTCACAAAACAATTTTCAGAGAATATATCTTTGGAAATAAAAAAATACACCAGTGTACTTTCCCTTAAAAATTCCCAAATTAGGAGAAAAGCTAGTAATTCTGCAGAATTTTGCCCTGAAGGTATGTGTCACTAATTCTGGTTAATCTGTGCAGAACTAAATATAAATGTGGACAAGGTATCCAGTTGACAGGCTCAGAGCTGTTTCTGTTGCTGTTTGTGTGGCACTCCTAACCTGCTTGTTTACTGCTGTCACCCTCAAGGTATTATCACTGAGACCCACACTGTTCTTCCTGCCTCAAGTGACACCATCTAGTACTGTTTTTCCTGTCCCTTTCTTACAAAAAGGAGAATAACAACATTGTTTCTTTTGGTCCCTGTGGTTCCTTCTATCAACCCCTTCTTGGTCTTATCCTTCATAAGCATTTTGGCCTTTCTGGGTGCTTTGCTACCCAGTAGAGCTCAGGTACCGTAACATTAACATTTTTTTTCATTGACTTCTGAATATTTACTGCTCATCTAAACCAACAGGTTAATAATTTTTGTTACATTTTGCTTTAAGATGAGGCCTTCTATAGGCATTGGGCACTCTAATGTAGCCCTCATGTCCTAGAGGATTGGGGACTATGGCTTTAAGTTGTATGGTATATGTATTGTGCCAGTCTGGCCAGGTTAGCCTGCTATGGTAATAGAGTAGACCAGGCTTCTACAACCTACGGCCTGTGGGCCAGATATGGCCCCTGACACCAACTTATCTGGTCCCCGATGCCCTTGGTGCTCCCGGAAGCAGAAATAAAATGCATTCTGCACATGTGCAGAATGTTTTGTGCATGCATGGCATGCATTTTACTTCTTCTTCTGGGTGGGAGGAACCATGTGACTGGCCTGATCAACTGCCCAGGAGATGTCGACAGATCATACTGCCATCAAATCAATGTCAATTGTCAAGCAGTGGTTAACTAATTGGACAACTCTAAGGACTAACGGCCTTGGGTGGCAAAGTCCACAGGGAAGGGTGATGGTCCTCAAGTGGAATAAATCTCACTTAAATCCATCTTGATGGATGGCAGCAACTTTATCAATACTGATCTGGGGCCAATAAGGACTTTGTGTGCCAAAAGGGCTCAGGATCAGAAAGTGACTTACGGAACTGGATCAGTGGTATGGGAGTCATGCTGCAATGCAGAAGGCGAAAGGCCAGTGAATTATATTCTCAGGACAGTCTTCATGGCTGATCGCCATGAGGATCACCAATATTCAGATGCAGATAAAGCACAACCACAACAACAACAACAACAACAACAACAACAAGGTCAACCTTGGCACTCCAGATGTTTTTAAACTTCAATTCCCAGAAGCCCTGGTCAGAAGGTGGATTGACTCCCAGTGATGGCCAACCTTTCCTGTCTGGCCAGGTTATTCTGCTATGGTAATAGAGTAGACCATACTGCCAGTGACTCAACGTTGAGTGTCAGGGCGTTGGTTAACTAACCTGACAACCCTGAGGTCTAACGGCTTGGGTGCCAAAGTCCACAGGGAAGGATGATGGTCCCCAAATGGATTAAATCCCACTTGAATCCATCTTGATGGAGGGCAGCAGCTTCATCAATTCTGGCCTGGGACTGAGGAGGACTTTGTGTGCCAAAAGGGCTCAGGACCAGACAGTGACTCATGAAGCTGGATCAGTTGTACGGATGTCATGCTGCAGCAGATGCAGCAGATCACCAATATTCAGAATTGGGTACAGCAGCAGAAGAATATGTATTGTGCACATTGACCATGATATCCTATAAATGTGCAGCAACTGCCTCAACGTTTCTGTTGAGCTATTTCTCAATCACTAAATCATCATGATCCTGCTGTCAGAAACACAGAAAGGCATGGAACCAGATGCTTGAAGGCTCCAGCATGTTCATGGTAAACATGCTTTAAATAAGTGGGGCCTTATGGGAACAATAAAAACATGATACATAATGCTGTAGTGAACAGAAAGTGCAGTGATGCCTGTTATAGAGTAGGATAACAACCCCAGTTGATAGTGAAAATACATCAATAGTTCTAAAATGTATTAAACTTATCTTTTTACTGCTAGAGAGAAGACTTAACATCAGAAGAAAGCATCGTTATCTGCTGTGGATCAAGCTCCAAGATTACTTTGATTTTATTACCCATACCCTGAGAAAAGGCCCAGGTCATACAATTTCATTACAATAGCTATAGAAAGTCTCAGAGATTCCCTCGTACTCGCCCTCAGTTTTGTATTTATTGTTGTGAATGTGCACACACTCAATCCTTTCCACTCATGTGCCTGCGTCTGGAAGATTATTTAATGACATTTAAATAAATGTAGTGTTGTACATTGGCCACAAAGGTCCTTTCCAGTGTACACAAGCACCAGTCCAGGCAAATATGCTTCCTGTATGGTTCAGGAAGAGTTGATTCGTTGCTGTGTCCATCACACTTTAATTACATTTTACCAGAACCCACAGTTGTTTGTTTAAAAGCACAGAAATAGCAGCTAAAATAGGAACCATTCTGTAAAAGAGCTGCTACAAGTAATTCCCAAGCCATTTCCAATGTTTTCCTAACCTTTTTACAAGGAAGCAATAATAGGTGTGTTGGGAATTGGTGTTGACTTGACAGTAAAATGTTTCTAGTTTTTTGGTAACCAAAGTGCTTTTTTGCTCCTTTTCTGAGCTGCAATCAGCACGAACTCTATCCTTTTCCTCATCTAACAGCCTCAATCAAAAACCAGCAGATCCTGTTGAACGGTTTGTAAAAATATGGTTGGTACTTTGAAGGTAAGTTAGGGAAGCTAACAGATTTTGGTTTTGAATTAATATATACCTTTCCCCATCATGCTGAAATACTGTTTGGTGCTTAAATAAAATGTATGCATATTTTAAAGGGAGGCAAAACTAGATAAAATTCACATTCACCTATTCTGTGGCCCTGGGTAAGATGACCAACACCAGCGCATCTCCAGAATAAAGGAATGAAAAACCACTGCTATGTATTCTCTACTTAGAAAACTTGGGAAAGGGTTGCTATAAGTTAGAATTGACTTGCTGGCATGCAGTTCTTACTTTTCTTCTTCTTCTTCTGTTGTATCCGAATACGACTATAGGTGATCATCATGGCGATCAGCCATGAAGATTGCCTTGAGAATATAATGCAGTGGCCTTTCATTTACCTTCCACAATGCAGAATGACACCTGTACCACTGATCCAGTTCTGCAAGTCACTTTCTGGTTCTGAGCCCTTTTGGCACACAAATTCCTCATCAGCCCCAAGCCAGTATTGATGAAGCTGTTGCCCTCCATCATGATGGATTCAAGTGGGATTTAATCCTCTTGGGGACCATCACCCTTCTCTATGGACCTCAGCACCCATTAATCCTCAGGGTTGTCAGGATTTTCTAACTCCACCTGACATTCCATGTTGAGTCCCTGGCAGTATGGTCTACTCCAGGAGTTCTCAACCTTTTAAAGCCAGAGGCCAGGTTACGCTCCCTAAGACAGCTTTGGGGGCCGGATGGGCATTTCCCCCTTCCTCCACCACATGGCACTTCCTGGTGTGGTGGAGGTGGTTGTGGGCCACATGAAATGGGGCTGTGGGCCACATCCAGCCTGCAGGCTTCAGGTTGAGAATCCCTGATTTACTCTCAATTCTTACTTTTAGCAAATAATAATAATAATAATAATAATAATAATAATAATAATAATAATAATAATAATAATAATAATAATAATAATAATAATAATAATAATAATAATAATAATAATAATAATAATAATAATAATAATATCTGTTTGGATGACAGAAATATTCAAAAATGAAACAAGGCTCTTACCTCAAGAATTTGGTCACCAGCCCAAAGTCGACCATCTCTAGCAGCTGCCCCTTCTTCGTAAACTTCATGTATTACAATAGCATCCTAAAAGAGCACATCAGCGACATATTAATGCATATTAATAAAAAAGCATTTTAAGAATGCAGTCCACAATACAGAGCAGTCAGAGAAAAGGATAATTCCATTAGAACTTTAAAAAATATCCATTAATTTATTAACTATACAGTCAAACCTCACATAACGAAAATAATTCGTTCTGCGAGGCTGCTCGCTATGCGAGTTTTTTGCTATGCGAGTTTTCCCCCACATAGCGAAAATTCCTATGGGAAAACTCACATAACGGTCTTGGGGATTTTTGATCTCATTACAAGACTGGAAATACAGGCTGTTGCTGTAAAGATAAATGCAATAATATATTGTTACTGGCCAGAATCCAATTGAATTATTATGCTGGTGTAAATCCAATAGTGTAGCTTTTAGCAATGAATTGCTACTGGTTAAGAAGTTGGTATTTGCATATCTTGTTGCATGCCTACTATGTGAGGAGAAATACAATTACAAACTTTTTAAGTAGGAGCAATTTGGGGAATCCTCACAGTCACGCACCCAACTCACAATGGAAAGAACAGTCACTAAGAGGTCAGTGAATGGGTTAATTTTTTTTAAAGTGAAGCAACACTTTGAAAGGAGAAAGACATGATAAAAAGAAAAACCAATAACATTCTTCCCCTAAGGCAAGTGAAAAAGAGTTTGTTTAAGCCCTATTCTTCTGCAGTCCCAAGTATATGAACTACTTTGTGAGTGCAGAAAAGTCAAAGTTTCATGCTGAGTGGCTAATGAAACAGCAATCATATTTTAGTAAATTATATAATTCCTTATACAATTAGTTAAATAGAAGGATAGCTTCAAAGGGTAATACACATGCTCCTGTAAATGAAAAACTTTATAGGAATAATAAAGATCAGCTCATCCATGGAGTTGTTCCAAAACAGTCCTCTGTACTTTTATATGCTCTGCTGTGAGCAAGGGACAGCAGAGAGTGACATGTACCAAATTGATTTTTGATCACAGGAGCAGAATCTTTCATTATATGGAATTCCTTTATACTGTCCTTCTAAGACAGGGATTCTCAACCTGCGACCTGCAGCACCATTTTATGTGTCCCTCCGCCTCCACCGCACCAGGAAGTGCCATGTGGTGGAGAAAGAGCAAAATGGGTGTCTGGCCCCCCCAAGCTGTTTGAGGGAGCGTGACTGAGCCCCTGGCTTAAAAAGGTTGAGAACTCCTGGTCTAAAACGACAAGTGGCAATATATCTGTGGTCAAAATTCATAAGGTCAGCAAAATAAGATGGAAAGATGAAAGGCAGAGGAGAGATCATTTTGTAAAGAGATACAATTCTTGAGGTGCCTAATGAACCTTTGTCTCTTTGAACATAGAGGTCTCACAGTCTCTGGTTAATTTAGTTTTGCTCATAGTGTGCGGTTATGCCCCATAACATAAACACCACATGAAGCGTTTGCATGGCATTTTGGTTAAAGGCTTCTACTCCTCCTGCCTCTTTACTGTGTGAGGAAGGAGTGAACCATTCTCAGCCACTGCTCCAGGAAGGACTTGGAGATCTTGGCTGGGGGATTCTAGGAGTTGTCAGAGAGAGAGAAAGTATGTGTAAGAAAACAAGCTCCACTTTTGAAAGGATTACTGCTCTAGAATCTACTCGATTCTAAGGCTTCTTCTATAGCAGCCTCATTAATAGCATGATAGATTCCCCCACCACCCTATCTGTTTTCAAAGCTTAGATTTACAAGATGACAGGGAATGGTTCTGATTTACATAGTGAAAGGAAAAGTTAATTTTGATAGGAAGTTTATTTTTCATTAAATCAAGTAAAGGGAGGACAGTCACACAACTCCAAGTTCTTCTTTGTTGCAAGTTTCATCCCTTAATAGGAAGCAGGGCCATAACCAGGATTCTAGATTTGTTGGGGGGGGGGGGATTTTTCAGGAGGGGCAAAAAAATTTCAGGAGGGGCAACAATGTCTCACTCACATGTATAACACTGACATCATGGAGTGGGTTGGGGGGGGTGTTAGTTCAGGAGGGTTTTTGCCCCTTCTGCCCCCCTGGCTACGGCCCTGATAGGAAGTCTTTAAATAGGCTTTCCAAACATTAAACTTCTATTAAAACTTGCAGCCAGTTTGTTCAGGGATCAGCATGTCAGTCATATCCAAGTGCCCTCATACTTCCAAGTAGTCACATGTTCACTTATACCCAGAGAATTGTGTCCAGTTGCATTTTAGTCCAGGGAATTGAAACCTAAATAGAACAGCCCCAAACAGATTCATTTTAGCGGACACATTTATTATTCTTTTCCAGGATTCTTTGTGGCTAAATTACTCAGAAGAGAATTGGTTTTATAGTGTTGGAGGAGAGGCTGAGTTCTATACTATTAGCACAGATGCAATGAAGGACACAGGTTGACATCTGTTCCCACTCCATAATGAAAGTGAACAATTGCTCCAGTTCACATGTTCACTGAGGTGGCAGAGAGATTAGTAAACAGGTAGATATTTCACTTCTCCAGGACAGACTCAATTGCTCAGTAATAAAGCCATAGCTTTTACAAAATCATTTCAAGCACAGAAGGAAACATCTAATCCACATATTGACAATAAAAGCTGAACTTTCTTTTAAAACCTTATTTAGCATAGAAATTTGTTCATCTCTGGAAGCCCATTTCTCAACTTCTCAACAGTCACCTTAATTTTATCATTAAGGGGACTGCACAACATTTTCAAATTGACATTGAGATTAACGTCTTCAAAAATATTATTTGCCATATTTGGAATTATGTTTCTTTTGCAAAAAGCAATCATAGCTACTATTTTGCTATTGCCTTGCGAGCATAAAAACCTTAAACCTTAAACATAAAAGAAGCATAAAAGGTAATAAACTAAATATGTATTTCTACAAGTTCACATAATAATACCAATGTAGTATTTAACGAAGCCAAGGAAAAAATATCAAATATGGTATTGCAGATCCAAGATGTATAGTTTAACAAAGGTGCTAGAGCTACAACATGTTTAACTAAAACAATGATACTGTAAGTAAAATAGAAGCAGAATGGATGGGAATGGAGTTTATAACATTTAGAACGTTAATAATTGATTTCTCTCATACATATCCCTTTTTATTGATGCTGTTCTTATATGCTTATTTTGTTGTAAATAGCAAGACTGAAAAGAGATTGTGTAGCCTGATGGATAGTGATAGTGACTCAGGATACTTAGATTCAAATCCACTTGCCCACAGAAAAGCAGCTGAGGATGGTATTTGTAACACTGCCTTTAAAATATCTCACATACCTTGAAAATCCTATTATATCACTGTAAGTCAGATGTGACTTGATGACAGAGAACAACAAAACAGAATTTAAAGACTCTGACATTACAGACTTTACTTCTTTTCCTATCGCATTTCATACTACAAGTGTGGCACTACAGCATTGTGTATAACTGGCAGATATTATCCCTGCTATATTTCTTCTGTCGTTAAAAATATAGAGTTACAAGCATACCTATGATGATGAGATATAAGAATACATGATTATGTGAAACACAGAACTATTAGTAAGGAATATCCTGTTCAACTAAGAATATGTCCAAATTGTTTCTTATTTGTTTGTTTGTTTATGCCCCGTCCATCTAGGAGCTTTTCCTACTCTGGGCAGCTAACAACAGAAAACCCTCACATTAAAAACAGTCACACATTAAAAAAAAATACATATAAATATACCAGGAACAAAAAAAAAACCTATTGGTGACAGAGAGAAATAAAATAAAACACCTAACGTTCAGCCGTTGACAATATACTCCCAAAAGCCTCTTTAAAAAGAAATGATTTGAATTGCTTTTTAAATATTGGCAGGAATGGAGCCTGGCACAGCTCAACTGGAAGAGAGTTGCACAAAGTTGTTGCTGCCAATGAGAAGGTGGCATCAAATTTGGGATGGTCTTATGGGTCATTTTTGGAAAGGGCAATGGCTAAATAACATTTAGCTCACTCTTCCCATCCAAATATTCCATGTGACCTGGAGGTGTTAGGGTGTTGGGAAGAAGAGAATAATGAAGAGCATAGAAGCCAGAGGAAAGAAGGGAGGGCAGGAGGATGGTCAGACATACAGAGAGAGAGAGAGAGAGAGAGAGAGAGAGAGAGAGAGAAGAATGTGACCTGTCTCCATTCATAGTCCTACTAAAAGAATGGATTCACATGTGGGGGCATAGTAAAAAGCTTCCTTTGCTCCTCTGCAGAGGGCGGCGAAAGTGTAATTATTTCCCCCTTCCTAAACAATCATGCACTACAATGACTGGCTAGGAGAGGGGAAGAATTACACTTTCCTGGCCAGCCTGTAGAGGAGGAGGAGAAGTGTTTAAAAACATCTGATACACTGAAAGGGCTTGTTTGCACCTTCAACATACCAAATATCTACCCCAGAAGCAGCCCTTGATGACTTCAAGCCACCATTATATGCCATTCTCCGTGTCCACGGGTCCTGGCAATAACTAATAGAGGGCTGCTGTAAAAAAAATAGAACTCCTTGTGAGGGTTCAAAAAGAAGCACTTGGTGGGTAAGGGTTTGCAGCACTCCAATGTCCATGGAGCCTGGAGTGACCTCCCAAGAGCTCAAAATTAATGGGTTAAATGCCCATCTAGACATACCCTAACATACTTCAATTACTAATCATATATATTATGGATGACATATTTTTTTGCAGGTGGTAGAAATTATCCACCAGTGATCTTTGGGAAGGTCAAGAGAGATCAAAATGCATATCAAATCTTATTTCACATGATATGGTAAAACCAACTCTCCCGATATACTTCCTGAGTTCAGAATTCAGATAAGGATGAAAAGGTACTTCCCATATTCCTCTAGCTGCTAGATAAGAAATTTAAATTGTTGTTTCCTTCCTCCTAACAGTTTTCTTCTGTCTTCAAATGCTGCTCCCTAATTTCTTTCATGAGAATTTCTTGAACTTCATGGAAAGGTTATAGCAGTATAGAAAATAACTCACAAGTGGTGTATCCTTCCCTCCAACAATACTGAGACCAAGACCCGATCGGCCCTTGGAGATTTCTATCACTGTTTCTTGTCCAGGATCTATTGGACAAGTTGCTGGATCCGCCAAAGGAAGTGGGAGGCTACCTGGAAATACAAATTAAAATCAGTTAGTCTATAAAATAGTATACACAGGACTATGCACACATTCAGTGCAGGGATAAACTGTGTGTTTAAATTGGTGAGCACATAAACTAATCTTATTTGAGAAATATGGCACCTAGAAAAATAAACCATCTGGTTTACTGATTGCTGCAAACCCTGTGGTTTATAGCTAATCTAATTGTGAACATTAATTCCAGTATAGTTTATGACATTTTCATAAGTATTCATATTGAGACAGTCTTGCAAGATTGCTTTCCTAAAGAGCAAACTTACTGATATAAGGGAAATGAACTCTAATGAGCAGATTTTTCAATGCAGTGATGCTGCCTTGCAATGCATTTTCCCAAATTATATTCAAGATATTTGGGAAAAGATGACATCTCAGTCTGATAGCCTTGCCCATCAATCATGTTTGGCTGCATAATAATAATAAAAGGTCACAAGAATATCTTCTGGGCTGTCCGCCAATTGAGCAAAACATTGACTCTAGCTTTTCACTGCTCTCAGCAAGTTTCTTCATTCTCCGGACTGGACTGTTCACCCAAGCAGTCAACCAGGAGCTCATGAACCTCCTCTGCAGCAATTACATCGGCTAAAATCTGATGGCAGCTCATGCACATGTAGGCCAAACTGCATAACTGAACTCTGCACATTGTTCAAACTTATTAAATGCCAGTTGCAGTATTAGGTGCGCATTTTGGGGCAACAAGCTGTTTGAGCCCCAGTTTTTATGTCCAGAATGTTTTAGAATAAAAGCTAGAGACCAAGTCAACCTAAAAAAATTACTGAAAGTAACTTTTCTCTTCACCATCTTTCCCCTTTCACTCACTTATAACATATGGGATGTAGAACAGCACTAGGGGGAAAAAACCCTCTGTTCATGAATTTCCTTAAATTACATTTATTACAGAATTGTTTCAGGCAAAAGACTTGCCAATATATTAAAATGCATTTTTAAACTTGCTCAGAATTACAAAGCAGAAAACACTATACACAGAGATAATGGTTCTTATGAACCAAATGGGGAGGGGGAAATGAAAATTTTGGAACCTTACATTTCTTTAATTACACCAATTTTTAAAAAGCAGCTCTGATTTGCAGGATATCAAAGGTTTGGATTTTAAAAAATGTCAACAATACTCATAGAATTACACTCAATAATCTAGACTTTTATAGTAATTTTTTTTTAAAAAAATTCACTACTATCATCCTGAAAGCACTGTAATGAATACATAATACTCTTTCCATGAAAATAATAATTTCATACTTCTGCTAGTGAATTCTGTCTCTGGAGAATATGACGATGCAGGTGCTGAAGATATGTCATGTAAATTGATGGGGATTATTGTTGAAGAGCTTGATTGCTTTAATTGGTTGCGAATCTGAAAGAGAAATGAAGGAGAAATCAAAATTCAACTTCACTCTAAAACAGGCTTCCTCAACCTTGGCCCTCCAGGTGTTCTTGGACTTCAGTTCCCAGAAGCCCTGATCAGCAGGTGTACTTGACTTGGGCTTCTGGTAATTGAAGTCCAAGAACACCTGGAGGGCCAAGGTTGAGGACCTATGCTCTAAAATATGAAACAAGCAGCTTAAACAGAAGTACAGAGATCATCATATGAATTAGGTGAACACTATGTAACACAGCACTCAATATCTTTAGAAGCCATTACTGCAAGACTTCAGATCATATTTTAGAAATTTGGTTTAAAACTACTGTATGGCTAAAATGCTGCCTGTAGTGTAAGCCAAGATGCAATGTTCCTTCCAGTCCTACCTACTCAACAGAATGACACTAGCTCTTGGGGGTACACACATACACAGGTGTGTGCCCCTCATCAAAAGCATTTCAACAGCACTTTGCTTACCAGGGAGGAATGTATGGAAAGTTATGCTTTGGCTTATGCTACAAGCAGGATTTCAGCCAATATGTATTCCTGCCCTTTTGCTTCCTGATGTAGAGCTAAACAGATTCTAAGGCAACCACCCAACTACAATACTAAGGCCAATCCTAAGTGTAAGATTTAAGAGCTATGTTGAAATCCTGGCAGAGCATTGTTAAACACAAAAACTCCATAATCGTATAGTTTTGTATTTTTAAAATGTTTTGTTCTTTCACAATATTTTAAAATCACAATGAAAAGGTTATTTGTTTACTTGAATAGAACTGATACATTAAGTAGTTTCAAGTAAAGAAGGGGGACTCAAGGATATAACCACATACATTTTCTGATGGTTTCTCTATCACAATTTGCTGGTTCTCCACCACCTGTTCTTCAGTCTTGTTATTATCATCCTAATTAAAACAAGGAAGTCAAAGAGTTATCCTATGATACACATCTGAGTAAAAATATGCATGGAATAGTGCAATCCACAGAACTTTAAATATTTAGTCTAATAAATTCCTAAGTCAAATTCACAATTCAGCCTACATAGAGATTAGCCATTTTACCAATACATGTTACAGAAGATCTTGAATTTTAACTTCTGGATTGGCTCAATATTAAGTTTAGCAAGACTTTGATCCCACTAACATGGAGAAAAGGTAGTCACTCGAATCCCACTAAACTCAATAAAATTAAAGCAGATATTCCAATCTATTATGCCTTTAATTTGACTGAAATTTCAGTGTGTTTAAATTATAAACCTGATTAGCTAAGAAAACACATTTCTTCCTATTAAGCAGATTCTTCTACATTACTTATCTCATCTGAGTATTACACTGGGCCAAACTAAAATACCAGCTTTGCAATTAGAAGGTGGTGCAGACCTTCAAAGCCATCAATCCATGCAATCAACTCAGGTAAAGGTTGCCATTGTTCAAAAGCCAGTTGTATCTGACTCTAGAGTTCAGAGCCAGCACTGTCTGAGTTTAAAGATGTTTCTGTGGACACGTGACAGGCATGACAAGACACCGGAGTGCACAGAATGCTATTTACCGTCCCACTGAAGTGGTACCTATTTATCTACTTGCAGTTTCTTGCTTTTGAACTGCTAGGATGGCAGAAGCTGGGACAGAGATGGGAGCTCACTCTATCATGCAGTACCCAGGAATCGAACTCCGACCTTCCAGTCAACAAGTTCAGCGTCTTAACCACTTGAGCCACTGCAGTTCCAATCAACTTGCAAACACATAAATTGGAGCTGTCATAGAAGCTATTTGCCTGTTTAAGTCGACACTGAAGATTTTAAATTACTTGCTGTTGGGGAAGGGAAACTTCTAGCTACTTTTAGTTTAGTACACCAAAAGCCTGATCTTAAATAACAGCAAAAACCATTAACACATTTTTTCTGGTTCCAAATTGGACATCTGCAACATGAAGAAAACACACCTTAACATTCTTTCTCTGCTCACACAGACTGAGGTACAGTAATACCTCGGATAACGTTTACCTCGGATAACGCTAAAATTGCATAATGTTAAGTAATCTGGGGTGGAGAATTGGATCGAATAACGTTAAGGTCCTATGGGATGGATCGGATAACAACCGCTAAAGCCTGTGTGGTCACAATGTAGCTCTATGGAGCTTTAACGTTATCCGATCCATCCCATAGGATTTTAACATGGATCAGATAACACTAAAAATCGGATAACACCAAGACTTGTGGAACCAAGTCTTAGCGTTATCTGAGGTATTACTGTACTTTTTGAAAAATGATGCTTAAAGCAGACAGGGGAAAAGAAATTCTGGTAGAGAAACTGGCTTTTTGTAGAGACATAGCTTCAGATTATTCAAGCACCCTTGAAAAATCAAGTCTGGATGGTTCTCACCTAGACTGAACAGGCTTTGTGCTTATTTCTGTCAAGTCAAGGTGATAATTGCTTTGTTTATACCAAATTTGGATTGCAGTAGCACACTCTGTGTGGGGTAGCTTTTGAGAATATCCTGAAGATGAAATGCTTTGGTTGGGACAGAATGTAGCTATGTATGGCTATTCACGCAAAGGTCTGAAAATGTTAATGTTATACTTATTTTAAGCAGTCATACTGAGTACCAATATGTTACTAAGCACATTTCAAAGCGTTAGCTGTTATACAGACCTTGAGATTCTTAAGTCAAAGAAGGATGGCCTTGTGCTATCCCAAACAGAAGCAACCTGGGACCCCCCTGGGGCAAATATAGTCTCATATTTATTATGGGATCATAATAATCAGTCAACAATGGGGGATGAGTGGAGTTGCAATCCAACAACCTCTAGGACCATAGATTGCTCACACTGTCTAATACTGATTTATTCTCATGGGTAAACATTAGATTTGATATACAATACCTATAGATACAGTTTCCCATGTTCCACAAAAGCACAGACATCCTCTAAGGAATGGCTCCATTTTTATTAGCTTTAAGCAAACCTTTTAAATGCGCAACCTGTTTTTAATTAAAACTCTTGTGTGCTAGGATGTATTTTTTATTTTAATCTGGTACTGCTTTTAATTTTGTAATTTTAATTTAAAATGGTTTAATATATGTTTTTAAAGAGCTGCCCTATGATTTTACTCACTTTATGTGAGTCAGTTCGGAATTTTACTTGTAAACCAATTTGACTAAATACTGGAAATTAATATTGGAGTAAATAAATGAAAAACATAAAGCAGGCATTCTCTTGCAGACACTGTTCCAATAAAAATAATTACAATCTTAGAATTGCAGAGCTGGAAGGGACCTTATGGATCACTGAGTCCGGTGCCTGTCAAGGATGTACTGCGGGGAACTGAACTCCCAAACTCTCTAGCCAGAACAATAACACTGAGTTACTACACACACTAAACCCTCAATAAAGACATTGTGGCTATATTCAGGTGTGCAGAACAATACAGGGCCCACCCCATAGGTTTTAGCTTTCCAGACTTCTGGTCTTCTACTCTCATCAGCCTTACTCACTGGGAAATAATTATGGGAACTGTAATCTGAAACAATAGGGACTGTGGTGGCTTAGTAGTTAAGACACTGAACTTGATGACTAGAAGGTCAGCAGGTCAGCAGTTAGAGACCTGAGTACTGCATGATGGAGTGAGCTCCTGTCTCTGTCCCAGCTCCTGCCAAGCTAACAGTTCAAAAGCAAGAAATTGCAAATGGATAAAAAGGTACCACTTTGGTCGGAAGGTAAACAGTGTTCCATGTACTCTGGTGTCTAGTCATGCCGGCCACATGTCCATGAAATCATATGCAGATCCACATAGTGCTGACTCTTTGGCTATAAAAAGAGATGAGCACTGAACCCTAGAGTTGGATACAACTGGCTTTCAAGCAAGAGAGACCTTTACCTTTACTAATCTGAAGCACTTGAAAGATCAGAGCTTCCTCACTGTCACCCTGCCCTAAAAGCAGATATTATGGGACATTTTGGGGGCAACCACATTGTTTGACATCACATCATCCAGCCATCATCAGTAGTCCTGAGTTTATATAGGGAAATTCCTTCCCATGATCTTTGTAAGCACTTGCTCCCCGATACATACATGATTTATCAACAAGACCTGAAATGTCACTCCTGAAAAATATCATGACTGCCCCCATGACAACTGGAATACTGCCTCCTCAGTTTCAAGAACATAATAGTTCTTTGTGTGTCAGTTTTTCAGACGATTTCATTTATATTTAATGACTCTTTACTGAAAAATATGCAAATAATTGTTAAGTGACTATTTTTAGTCTCTTCTGAAACAAAGCGGTATCTGTAGCTATATGCTAGCGGTTTTATTAGGAAGGGGGGTGATTAATGTTCAGTTGAATTTCTTCCTCATGCTTTATGGTTCAGGCTTTAATTAGAGAGATGACTACATTCATACTAAACTGTTAAATTAAGATTAATTGGTTTCATTTAGGAAACAGTGAAAAGCATCTTACCTCAATGGAAGACTGAGAACTAAAGGGTAAAGGAGAAGGAGCCACAGCCATCTGGTTAAATGCATCCTCATTGCTGAGAAACAAAAACAAACAAACAAACAAGGATTATTATTATTATTATTATTATTATTATTATTATTATTATTATTATTATTATTATTATTATTATTATTATTATTATTATTATTATTATTATTATTATTATTATTTAGATTTATATCACCGCCCATTCGGCATGGTGACTCAGAGCGGTTTACAGTCAGGAAAAAACAAAACAACTACAACACACGCACAGCACAAACAGCTAAAATCCATTCCTCCTCCTGGCCTGAGGACGTTGGTTTTTTCCTTCCCTGGGCAGGTAGGGCCCAGGGTTAGGAAGTAGAAGCTTCCATCTAAAAACCTTAAAACTGTTAAAATTTAAAATTAAAATCCAAAAAAGATTAAAAACAGATTAAAAACACACCAAATGCTACAACTACTAATTAAAAAAGTAGAGAAAGAGAGAGGCTCAGATCATCCAGTGTGCTGGGGTCATTATACCTTCCGCACCCCACATCTGTCCTGCCAGCCATGTTTTTAGATTCTTCCTAAAGGGCAGCAGCTCTGTCTGGAGACGTAGCTCCGTAGGCAGGAGGTTCCATAGGGCCGGAGCAGACACAGAGAAGGCCCTCCTTCTAGTGCCAGAGAGAGGTGCCTCCCTGGCCTATGGAACAACTAGGGAGCCTCTCCAGTCCGCTCTGGTGGGACGGGCAGATGTACTTACGCATAAGTACCTCCTTAAATGCTATTTTTAAAAATATCATTACTGTAGTTTTAATTTTTCTCGAATTTATAACTATCCTTAATCAGCTTCAGTCTTGTTTCATTTCAGCAAGACTGCCTTGTCATGTGGCCTCAGTACAATAAAGGACTCAACCCAAGCAGAAATATTAGAGATCTAGAAACCCAGACTAAAGGACGTATTTTTGTAGGTATCATCGTCATCAATCTTTATTGTACATGACCATAGGCCTTTACAAAAAAGACTTAAAGCATTTCATAAAATTCTCTAATAAACCAGGTATAATCTTCACTGAAACAACTCAGATCCTTTGACATCATATTAAAAACTATTCAGTAGTATAATGACCTTTGATAAAATAGGACCACAGTTTCCTACCTGCCAAAGTGAATTGAGCTACAGCATATGCAATGAAAGCCTGATTATCAGTCAGGATTGACCACCATTTCTGCTGGGGTGAAGGCTGTATTATTGTCCTTTTATTTAACCAAGTGGTGAAAAGAAGATGAGGACTGACTACAACCTATTTCCAAGGCTCAACTCCAGCATCTAGTCTTGCCTGGCACATGACCACAGAAATGTTTGCAGACACAGACAGTGCTGACTTTTTGGCTGTAAATGGAGATGAGTACTGCACCCTAGAATTGAACAAGACTGGCTTTCAAGCAAGGGCACCACTAGCTTTAGTAGTTGTGTGGGATAATGCAGGTATACAGACACCCACTAGTTGAAAGTATTTTTATTACATTTTTAAACACATCCAGACAAAAATAAAAACATATGTCTGAAGAAGCATAGGTATCCACAAAATATGACACTGAAATATAACAGTTAGCCTTAAAGATGCTACGACCTTTTTTTCCCTTTTATTATTTTTATCTGGACACGTGTACACAGATTTACAAGGCTCTATTTATTTATTTTTAATTCTCAAGCCGTCCAACAAGGACCAAATGTCAGTGCCTTGGTGAAGTCTACTAAGCCATGAAAAGCCAAGATGAAAAAGAAAAAATGCAAAAAAGATACTGGCTTCTTTCAGTGGTCTTTTGTTGATTAAACGAGTTGTAAAGCAGGGATATCTCCTCAAAATAGTGGCCTGGTTTAGCTCCTAATAGCTTGTGGCAGTGGAGGAAAACTTTTTGGGTTCCAGATGTTTTGGTCCATAACTATCCTCAGTTTTACTCAAGATGGGATTTGAGTTGTAGCCAAGAACCCATAAGAGTCAACAGTTCTTCACCTACAGTTTATAGTTTACATTCTAGATCTTTTTCATGTGTATTAGTGCCAAGGCAGTTATTTAGTTATTGTATGGTGCTGTTGCCTATTATCTTGTTTCTGTTTAATCTGTAATTAAAAGTTTGTATTTTTTCTATTTTGTATGTATGTTCCCTTGTAAATTGTCCAGAGTTGTATTTATACTAGATGGGCAGTATAAAATGAGTGAGTGAGTGAGTGAATGAATGAATATCACTAATCTCATATTCATGCATCTTATTTTTCACACGTTACATTTCTTCAAAGTTGAAACTCATTTTTGTTTGCTTTGGCCTACTTGCCATCTGAAACATTAGCTACTCTTACTAATTTGAAGTCTGAACATTTGATGTAGTCCCTTCCATGCCCTTATCCAAGTCTTTGTAAAGATGTTGAACAACACTGGCCTAGATTAGAACCTGTGGCACCTACTTGTCATTTTTCTCCAGGATGATGAGATACCATTGATGAGAACTTTTTTAGTATAGCCTGTCGGCCAGCTACAAATCCACCTAACAGTAATACTGTTAGCATTTTACATATTGCCCATGAATATCACGAGGGGCCTTATCAAAAGCCTTGTTGACAACAAGATACACTACATCCAGAGCATCCCCTCATCTATCAAATTTCAGGATCAGTTTTAAAAAGAAAGATAAGTCTACCAAGAGATATCTTTGAGAAATCCATGCTAGGCCTTAGAAGTCATAATATTTTCTCTTTCTAAGTGTTGACAGATTGACTGACTGATGACCCCGTCCAGAACCTTTCCTGATATTGATATCAAACTGACCAGTCAGTAGTTGCCTGGATCTTAGTTTCCCCCCCTTTTGAAGATGGGGATGGCATTTTCTTACCTCGAATCTTCAGGGACCTCACCTTTCTCCAAGGATTCTTGAGGATTATAGACAAAGCCTCTGAAATTACATTTGCAAGTGCTTTTAATATCCTTGGATGCAATTTATCTGGTATAAGTGACTTCAATTCGTTTAAAGTAACTAGATGTTCTCACATAATTTCTTTACCTATTTTGGGAAACACTCCCTTCCCTTTCCCCTTTATTCTATCTGCAATAATCAAACCACTATCTTCCTTTTGAGAAGAGAGAGAGACAAAGTAGATGTTCAACTGTTCTGCCTTTTCTCTGTTGCTCATTAGTACTTCTCCATCTCCTTTATATAGGTGGACTTCAAACTGTTATGTCTTCTTTTCCAGTAGGACTACCAGCTTGTAATTTCTCCAGGTGTAGTCTCCTGTTCACTTTCTATGTTTCACAAACTCATAATTACAAGCTCCTTGGGATTCTAAGTGCAGCTGTTAACTATAGTTGAAATCCTCTTGCATAGTTACATGAAGCAAGCTATCACTGTACATGTTATCAAATGCACACTGAAGTATCTATAGCAATTTCTTAAAGTAAGACAAGTTATACCACCTGGAATACCACATAATAACTAAGCAGGAGAATACTAGTGTTTGAACTAGTATTTTCTGCCTTTAGATGTTAGGCTTTGAAGTAAGATCTTTTGGCTTCAAAGCATCATTTAAATTAGTGAACATCAGCCTAGAGCTCGTGGATTTTATCAGGCAGAAATGGAAAGGCAGACAAGAACTAAACTTAGTGAAGGAATGAAAAATTCAAGCCTGTTAGGGCAATTGAGAGAGACAGATAGAGAAGAGATCTGAGATCTGGCCATAGAAAGGTACTTCTTAGATAAAGAAGAAGAATGTTTACCAGAATGAGTGGATTCTCAGTTGAGGTTTAGAGTGCTTTCTATATAACATCTTTTTTTTTTGCTATGGACTTTGAATAACCAATCATAAGGTACAGTAATACCTTGGATAACACTAACACTTGGTTCCAAAAGTCTTAGCATTATCCATTTTTTAACGTTGTGCGATGCATACATTGCACAACATAAAAAAACCCGGGGGGGGGGAGAGATCCACCTGCCTCTTTGGAAAGGGCAGTGGGTAATCCATGCATGGAATCCCTGGTGCCCTTTCCAAAGAGGCAGGTGGATTGAGCCAAGTGCTGGTTGGGTTGTAGTGAGGGTGCACATGCCTGGTCTCCCCCCCCCCAACCAAACCGGCGCTCTGAGCATCGGACCACCAGTTTGGTTGGAGGGGAGACTGGGAATGCCTGTTCTCCTCCCAACCAAACCGGTGCTGTGAAGCGCACAGTAGCGGCGTGTTTGGGAAGGAGGATGGGGGCTCCCCATCTCCTTCCCAAACAAGCCACCACTAAAAAGTGCATAGCGGTGGCATGTTTGGGAAGGAGGATGGGGGCTCCCGGTCCTCCTTTCCAAACATGCCACAGTGCATGCTTCATAGCAGCAGCATATTTGGGAAGCCGAATGGGGAGCCCCCGGAAGGCATTCCAAACAAACCACCGCTACAAAGTGTGCACCGGTGGCATGTTTGGGAAGCCAAATGGGGAGCCCCCAGTCAGCTTCCCAGCCATGCCACTGCTATGAAAGGCGCAGTGGCAGTGTGTTTGGAAAGCTGAACAGGGAGCCCCTGGTTGGCTTCCCAGCCACCCCACCGCTATGAAGGGCACAGCGGCAGCATGGCTGGTAAGCAGAATGGGGAGCCCTGTTGGGAATCGCCCTGGGTCCCTTCGGGGAGGAGGGCGATAAACAAATTTAAATAAATAAATAAATAAATAAATGCTGCCGCAGCGAGCTTTGTAGCACTGGTTTGGTTTGGAGGAGATTGGGCATGCCAGGTCTCCCCCCAACCAAGCCAGTGGTCTGATGCTCAGAGCGCTGGTTTGGTTGGGGTGAGGGCACACACTCCTGATCTCCTCCCAACCAAACCGGCTGTCTGAGCCTCCATAGATCTCTGCCCCAAAGCCCTCAAGGCTGGTCTCTAGCCCTGCAGACTTTGGGGCAGAGACCAACATTGGGGAATTTGAGGCAAACATTTGCATCACAAAATGTTATCTTAACATTGTGCGATGCAAATGTTTGCCTCAAATTTCCCAATGTTATCTGGTTTTAGCATTATCCGATGTAATCGTTATCCGAGGTTCCACTTATATCATAAAGTTTGTTTACATTAGTCATATAAGTAATTTGGCACTGAGTGTTAGGATGTCTTGTTCTGGTGTAATAACAGGTAACCCACTAAGCAGTCTTCCTCATCAAATGACCTTAGAGCATGAAATCTTAGACTGGTTTGCTCTGGTTACTATGCTTT
Source organism: Furcifer pardalis (assembly GCA_030440675.1). Classification (NCBI taxonomy): domain Eukaryota; kingdom Metazoa; phylum Chordata; class Lepidosauria; order Squamata; family Chamaeleonidae; genus Furcifer; species Furcifer pardalis. Next base: position 196,554,848 of record CP126891.1, read on the forward strand.
CATTTAGCCTCCATTTAACCTTTGTTATTTCTAGACAAAGCAAAGTGAAATGTTTTCAGCTAAGGTTTTGTGAGGGAATAGAGAAAACAGAACCTATTCCCTTTGAAAAAATACTGCTGGTTAAAGTAGAAAACACTGGGTTAAGTGAACACATGTTTTATGTTGTTTTTAAAATTATCAATATTAGATTATCTGATGGCTGTGTTGTGGCTAGACAAAATTTTCTATTAAATCATATTAATCATACTACTGATTATATTCCTATGTTACAGAGTTGGTGAACATATTGACATCAATATATATTAATGTAGTTCATAGAAACTGCTGCCTATTAGAGCCTTCATTATACCTTCAATCTCTCTTCTCCTTCAAAGCTTTACATACCAGACTGCAACAACTGAGGTCACCAAGCTATGCATTCAGAAATATACAAGAGATATCTGAAAGGCATATGCAGTATCAAAGGATGCATGATATTCAGTTGTCCTTCAGTTTCAGAGCATCTTTCTTTCTTAACACTACAACATGTTAAACAGCAATTTTCTAGCTCATTTTGTTTTCCCAAGCATACAAACCAATTATTATGTAGCTCTTTCTGATGAGAATTAATCAGCATATCTAAATGCTCCATAACCTCTAGTAATTCCTGTCTCATGCCAATTTAGCTGCTGCCAGTTGCCAATTGCTTTTTAAAAACAAAACATCTTAAATTAATAATTAGTAGTAAGGAAATCAGAATAAAATATTAACAGCTTTTGGTGCAATTTATAATGAAACAAAGCGACAGTTAGGACAGGATATGGAACAACCAATTGGTTTAGAATAGGAAAAGGAGCATGGAAAGGATGTATATTATCACCTTGCTTATTTAACTTATATGCAGAGTACATCATGTGTAATGCAGGGCTGGAAGAAGCACAGACTGGGATTAAGATTGCTGGGAGAAATATCAACAACCTGAGATATGCAGATGACACTACCCTAATAGCAGAAAGTGAAGAAGACCTAAAGAGCCTTTCGATGAGGGTGAAAGAGGAGCGTGCAAAAGGTGGCCTAAAACTTAATGTCAAAAAACCAAGGTTGTAGCATCCAGCCCCATCATCCCTGGCAAAAGGGGGGAGGGGGGATGGAAGCAGTGACAGACTTAACCTTCTTGGGATCTAAGATCACTGTAGATGGTGACGGCAGCCATGAAATAAAAAGATGCTTACTTCTTGAGAGGCAAGCTATGGCAAACCTAGGTAGCATAATAAAAAGTAGAGACATCACCCTGCCAACAAAAGTCCACATAGTCAAAGCAATGGTATTCTCAGTAGTAATGTATGGCTGTGAGAACTAGACCATAAAGAAGGCTGAGAGCAGAACAGATTAATTTATACTGTGGTGCTGGAGGAGGCTCTTGAGAGTCCCCTGGACTACAAAGAGGTCAATCCTAAAAGAAATAAATCCTTTCTGCTCCTTGGAAGGACAAATACTGAAGCTGAAGCTCAAGTACTCTGACCACCAAATGAGAAGAGAGGACTCACTGGAGAAGGCCCTTATGCTAGGAAAGATCAAAAGCAAAAGGAGAAGGGGCGGCAGAAGATGAGATGACTAGATGCCATCATTGACATGGTGCAGTGTTTCCCAAATGCTGGTGTTTGGACTTCAGTTCCCAGAAGCCTAAGCCAGTATATTGACTGATCAGTGCTTTGGGGAATTGACTTAAGCTTCTGGGAATTGAAGTCCAAACACCAGCATTTGGGAAACACTGTCATGGTGGATGTAGATCTCGGTTGACTACGGAGGATGGCAGTTGACAGAGGAGTCCATGGGGTGGCAAAGGGTCGGACTCAACTGTGCAACTGAACAACAACAAATAATGAAACAATATCTCATAATTTATCCAAGTTTTTATTTGGACAAAAACAGGAATTTGTATCTTTGCAAACATTTCTTGAAACACTCCTTTCCTCAACCAGGAGATATTTGCGAGAAACTGCCTTTAGTAGAAAAGCTACAGGGGAAAAACGGACATGGTAGCAGAACCCTTTCAGTGTAATGTACAGACCAGCTACTTAAAGCACTGCAGTATAACAAGATATCATTCTCGAATACTGTTTCATGTATATCTTGCTACATTTTGAATTGCCTTCCCCAGGCAGATTTTGCAGTGTAATTAAATAATAGAGAGTGAGCTGTTCTACATGACATTTAATTTTCAGTAGCGGGGGGAAAGTACGAGTGAGCCAGAATCAAGATAATTAATCTCTTCTGGATGCAAAGATTGTAACTCGTTAGTCATTTTACTAGCTCTGCTTTTCTAATATAGTCATATGTGGGTCTCTCTTAGATATTAATATTCTGACATATATCTGGAGACACATTTTCACTTACAGATACAATATGGATTACATAATATATAGACTAGTCACTAATTACATTTTTCAGACTCTTGGCGGCAGCAGCTTTCCTCTTCTATTATTTCTCTCCTGAACTCTTTCACAGAAAATACTACAGGTGCAGGACACTTAATTTTCCCTCTGAGACTGGCAAAGATGGAACTGGAATCTCCACATACCATGCAGAATAACAAAGCTGAATAAATATTTATGTGCAGCCACAGATGTAGCTGGAGCTTGTGAGTTTGCAAAATATGAGGCTGTCATATTGATCACCACATCACTGAAAATTATAGTTAGCTGAGTAGAGAATAGCTTTAACAGGCATTTGGGAACGCCACCAGCACACTAAATGTTTATCTGCCTAAAAAGGAAATCACACCATAATATCTTGGCAGGAAGTTAATTTAAAGAAGTGATAGCCCTTTTAATGGTAAAATTAGAAAACACATGTTAAATTATTGCAACTTAACTCTACCAGGTTAATTAAAGGTTCACCTTAATATGCAATAAATATTTTTCAGACAGCCTCCAGAATCAGGTGTGACATAAGACAGACAGTTGAATTTGCTATGGGACTATTGTACAGACTGTAGATCCTTCTCTCCCTCAAATGCACATGTTTATACATGTGTGTGTGCATGTGTATAAAACAAATGTGACAGCCCCAAATATTTGTTTAAAACATGCCCTCTTCCCAGTAATGGTACCATACTTTTCAAACAAATGACAGATCTCTGAGCTTAATGTGGCCTCCAAGCCACCTGTGGCTGATCAGATTTGCTTTACAATATAGATAAGTGAAAATGTGCTAACTGAGAGGTACTGAATGCTACAGTCCACAAAAATAATGTTTTCAAGCTGTTTCTGGGCTGTTTACTAAAAGCATGGACATTAATGTTCAATTCCAATGTCAAGTGTACAGCTGTAGATAGTTATTCTAGTAAGAAGCTCTTCAGAAAGGTTAAGAAACCAACAGTGAGACATTCAGTGATGTAGACAGAAGTAGTAAGAGAGTACAGTTAAAACCAATTCCTTGCTCCTATTTTTAAAAAGCTGATCTGGGGCATTAGAAAAAATCTATAAGAACTCCATAAGCAGAACCTCACCTCTCCAGTGCTAAAGGATAATCACAACTAAAGCACCAGAGTGTAAAGCACCAGAAGTTGGGACAAATTAAATAATTTGGATACAAATGTTACCAGTTTTGAACTCGTAAGATAGGGCAGGGAAACTATATAAAGTCCGGCTGTCTTTCCATGTATGTCATGAGTATGACAGCAAAAGGATTCCATACTCAAAATTCTCAGATAGATGTAGAATTTGTAGATGTAGAATTTTAAGAGTTCAAAACTGGTAACATTTGTATCCAAATTATTTAATCTGTCCCAACTTCTGTTAGGCTAAAACAGGGACTCTCAACCTACAGACCATGGGCCGGATCCAGCCTACGGCACCATTCCATCTGGTCCACCCCCTCATTCCTGCCGCTGCCACCAGGTTATGCACTGTTGGTGCAGTGGTTAAACAGCTGTACTGCAGCAAACCTCCCCCCCCCCCCGACATTATGAGTTTTATCCTGATGGGGCTCAAAGGTGACTCAACCTCCCATCCTTCCAAGGTCAGTAAAATGAGTACCCAGCATGTTGGGGCAAAATGCTAATCAGAGAGTACATTAAGAGCTATGGAGCAGCATATAAATGTAATTGCTATCAAGAAAGTGAACTATGAAATAATGGCTTGCCTTTAATCTGAAATTTCTCTGTGGCTGCTGCCAGCATCTGCAACACCTTTTGTCCCTCTCTACTGACGGAAATCCAGAACCTTTGTGGCTAGTCAGGATAAACTGGATTTTGCTCTCTTTCTAGGTAAACTTTTTAAACATGTAATCAAGGTGTTTTTAATTGTGTTTTTAATTTTGTAAGCTGCCCTGAGTCTTTGGATGAGGCGAGGTATAAATGCAATTAAAAAAAACCTGTTATTTGTATTTTAGGTTACATAGATTTCAAAGTGTTTCAATTGTATTATAAGAAGACAACGGGTGTAATCCTGTTGCCAAAAGCTACACTGTATACAGCTGGTTATGTTATTAGCCACAGTAGTTCTTTAGAAACTAAAAACTGCTGATTCTTTCCTATCTTAGAATGTCCCAAGGGTTTCCTTGGGTTGGCTTTCATTGTGAAGAACCCCTTGAGACCTTCTGTGGATGGGGAATCAGAAACTTTCAATTTCCAGTTTAAGGTACACTCTTGGTTTTCAGCCAATGAATTTAATTCTATTCTAACATTTGTGACTTCACTGTACAGTAAAACATCAGATAACGCTAAAACTTGGTTCCACAAGTCTTGGTGTTATCTGATTTTTAGTGTTGTCTGATCCATGTTAAAATCCTATGGGATGGATCGGATAGCGTTAAAGCTCCATAGAGATACATTGTAACCGCACAGGCTTTAACAGTTGTTATCCGATCCGTCCCATAGGACCTTAACGTTATTCGATCCAATTCTCCTCCCCAGATTACTTAACGTTATGCAATTTTAGCGTAATCCGATCCAATCGTTATCTGGTGTTTTACTGTATTTGAATTCTGTTGCTTTTCAACTACAGTAATACCACGGATAACGCTATGATTTGGTTCCACAAGTCTTGGTGTTATCCAATTTTTAGTGTTATCTGATCCATTTTAAAATCCTATGGGATGGATCAGATAACGTTAAAGCTCCATAGAGATACATTGTAACCGCACAGGCTTTAGCAGTTGTTATCCGATCCATCCCATAGGACAGTGGTTCCTAACAAGGGGTACACAGCCTAAGTCAGTACATTGGCTGATCAGTGCTTTGGGGAAATGACTTAGGCTTCTGGGAATTGAAGTCCAAAAACCAGCATTTGGGAAACACTGCCATAGGACCTTAATGTTATTCGATCCAATTCTCCTCCCCAGATTACTTAACGTTATTCGATTTTAGCGTTATCCGAGGTAAACGTTATCCGAGGTATTACTGTATACTATAACTTGTATTCCAATATAGTTACCTTACCTTGGAGTTGTTATTCAGCAAAAAGTCCACTCATTGGTAGACATCACCGCAATGACATTGTGCACATGCAAATGGACCTGAAAAATTAAGTCCATCTGCATGCACTTTTTTTATCCATTTGGATATCACGTTACCCACTGGCTAGGCAGACCATGACGTGTGCCCTCCGCTTTAATCTTGCTCAAAGGAATTAGATGAAGGACACTTTGGTGAGTTTAAATTAATATATAGTTAATGTTAACAATATAGTTCTGGGAGAAAGTCAGCATATAAATAATGTTCAGAAAACAGGATCTTTCTTATGTTGCACCTCCTTGTTTTAGCCATTCACTTCTGACCTGAGGAACCTATGTGTTAATGACTATGCCAATCTTACCGTATAAACACAAGTTTGACCTTTGATGGTGCCGTCTTAATTATTGCAGAAGCATTCTGATGACTTCTCCCATACAAGATCTGGTTATTTATCTGTTTTATAAAGAACATTTAACACAGTTACAAATTAAACCACAGCAAAAGGTTAAGCAATGTTTTGTAATTTTATTATACCATCTGTAACTTTCCAAGTACCTCCCCCCCATCTTATTTTAACATTTCTTTCATAGACTAGCAATAATAAAGTGAAGCAAAAGTGGAGTGTTTATTCTTCCTTGAGAAATAGCATTGCTCAGCAGGGCTATATTAGCTACTCATTTGAAAAACGTTGGTTATCTATTGGAATAATTATGTCATGATGACAACTTTGAGAGGAAGATGAACTGCGTAAACACAATTTGTGCCATATATAATTCCAAATAAAGATACAGAGCAAATGAAAGAGATAAAACTTGCAAACACTGCACCATGGGGGCGATATAAATCCCATTTCCTGTGTACCTATTACAGTGCTAAATCATATCAGAGTCTTACCTGACATTACTCTTTCCTTTTCAACAGTACAGAATAGTATCCTATGAGAGTCTTTTTAAAGCATAACTAAATTTTTTTTTTAGCAAGACAGTGTGCAAAAATGCATGAAGGGCAAAAAAAGAAAAAGAAAAAAAAGAAAGGGGAAAAAAGAAGAGTAAATGCTAACCTTTCATACACATTCCCACAAATCTATTATCCTGACAGCACTCTGTGTAAAGATTAATTTAACTTTGATGTGTTTTCCCTTACAGAGCTCAACCATGCAAGCAACTTGAATAATCATTTTTATTAATTATTTCATATAGGACTAGGCATTATAAATCCTAGAGGAAGAGTGATCCTTTTAGCATAGTGGTACCCAAACTTCTTTTTGTGGGCCGGTCCTGCTTCTGACACATAGATGCAGGGGCCGTAGGCAGGCTGCTCCCACTGCTGACAGTTTTGACAGCAGTGGTAGCGGCAAACACACTTTGTCCGGGCTGCTCCGAGCAGTCTCTGGGTCGGTCCCATCCCCTCTGCAGCCTTTGCCAAAGCCAATTGCTGTGTTGGGGAAATCTTTGGAGCCTCCTCTGTTTCAAAATCCATGGTGCTGGAAGGGTAAACCTGGTGCATTGCAGTGATGTCATCCCGGGTGCGCCAGGGGGCTTTCCTAGCGTCACGGATTTTGAAACAGATTTTCCCCAATGCAGCGATCAGCTTTGGCAAAAGCTGCAGAGGAGATGGGACTGACCCAGAGGCTGCTCGGAACAGCCCAGACAAAGCGCAATCGCTGCTGCCACTGCTGCTGAAGTCAGGCAGTGGGGGTGAGTGGGAGAGCAGTCCGCAGTGAGCCTGGGTGCTCGCCGTGGGCCGCATTAATGATATGCAGGGGCCTAATTGGGCCCATGGGCCGTAGTTTGGGCACCCCTGCTTTAGCACAATCCTGTGTTTATGTATTCTCAAAAAGAAACTCCCCTAAATTCATGGGAATTTTCTCTCAGGCATGCAGGACCTTTGTGACTATAGTGCCACATTATTTGTTGTTTCATGCAATAACTAACATATTTCTTGCATAGGCTACTGCAGTGTTTCCCAATCTTTGGTTTTTGGACTTCAATTCCCAGAAGCTTACGTCAATTCCCCAAAGCACCGATCAACCAATGTACTGACTTAGGCTTCTGGGAATTGAAGTCTATCAGTGTTCCCTGGAAAATAGTTTGAGAAACACTGGACTGTATCGGGTGCACAGGAAATGATAACTCTAAGAAATGAAATTCAGTAAATTAGAATTTTCCAGGGACAACAAAAGCCAGTAAATGACATTAAAAATGGGAAAGTGCGTGAAATTACATGAGGTACAGGCATGAAAAGAGACTACTGATGAACCATTATTACAACAGCAAATATAAAATGCTCCCTTTTCCCTACCAAATGGAAACCTTTACCTAATTTGTCTCAAAAATTCAACATCCCCTATTCATGCATGGTAGCTTGACAGTTATCCACTTAAACTTATTTTACTCCTTTACACTTTATTGCATTGGTTTTTGTAGGTGTAATTCTGTTCTAGAATCAGAATTGAATACTTTTTGGGGGAAATGTGCTAAAGTTTAGCCAAAACATAATTGTTCTTCCATTTAGCAAATAAAAAGCAATCACACTTACCAGTATATACTGCCCAGAGCGCTTAGTGCACTCTCTAGGAGGTTCACAAATTAATTAGATTTTGCCCCCAACATGCTGGAGCAAGAAGAGAAGGCTAGAGACTCCTATATCTGCAAGAACAACACTGAGGGAAGCTATGGTTTCCAGGTCAAATGTTTGACTGCAGAAAAGAATATCAGGACTTCCCTAGAAGTTAGGGATCTGTGCAAAAAGCAGTATCCAAGAAGATTGGTTACTGAAATACCTATGGATGAGTAGGTCCAAGGGATTCAACAATATAAACTGCAATCCTAGAAGAACAAGGCTGCTGGGAATAATATCTCTGCTGAATTTGTCAGATGTACTTGAACTTTTTGGCTCTTACTATGACTGATCTGTTTGAATCACAGATAATTACTCTCAAATAAATTCTGTTACTGAACTTTGTTTTGCGTTTTGCCTCTGCTTCTAGAACAAAATGTGCAATGGCCAAGCTGGGTATATGGACAAGAGACCCTCCCATTGTGGCCACTTGGGCTAGTGGTCTTTGGTGCTGATTGGACTGGGTGGGTGGGTTGGGGTTTTCTACGGTTTTATGGTGTTTGTACTGCTTTTTTAACATTGTGAGCCACCCAAAGTGGAAGTTTATCCCAGATGGGTGGGCTATAACTCAAATGAATAAATAAATAAGTGTCTGAAATGAGTGCCCAAGAAGTGTGTTCCACTGAGTGTCCTCGCTGCTGACATTGCTTCATGTGGCACTAACATAACTGTCAAAGACTGGGAAAGGAGTGAATCTGAAGTAATTGTTGCTAGAAACTATTTGTAAATAGCTGGACTTGTTCTGAGTACTTAGCTCTTAGTTCTTTTTATTAAAGTTGGTTTGTTGCACATAAAGGGAAGACATCTATAAGCTTATCTGTGGTTTGACTGAAGACAGGTAGACCACAAACACAAATGGTAGCTATTTTTGTGCAAGGGTGAAAATTATAAAAATCTTGTAGAAAGTGGATGTGGTACGTAGGGTATTGAAAGCTAATAGGGGGAGGGGAAGAAGTGCAAATTATAGCTACCGTATATATCACAATATTTGTGTGGATTAATCTAGACTAGAAGAATTATTTTTAGGGAATGATGATTTTTCATTTCTCTTTGAAAATATTTTCGGCCGAGCACCTAAGATTAACCCTTGACTTCTAATTATTTGCTTGTCCTTTTTAAAAGGAATGCAAAGCACAACTATGTTTTAAATTGTTTGTTTGTTCAGATTTATATTACCACTCATTAGCCAAGGCAACTCAGGGCAGTTTACAGTCAAAACAGTAACAGTACAGTAACAATAATAAAATACAACCTTACAAAACAACCAAAGCAGAACACAGACTAACTTGCTAAAGTTAAACACAGAGTAAATTGCTCATATTTCATTAATGTAATAATTTTCCCTTTAAAATATCTGAGTTAATATCTCTGTTAGCTAAAATTAATTTCATACAAGCTCAACAGATAAGCTAAATATAATTAACAGCATGTAAAGCAATGTGTTTTAATTACTTAGTTATGAAAAATAGAAAGACATTCAAAGTAATTTCCTATAGTTTTGATCATTCTGAGTATCCCTCAGAGATAACCTTTCTTTTTCAGATGGGCTTATGCTGAATTAATGTGCTCAGATATAATTATGATAGATTTCCCCCCTAAACAATGTAGAAATGCTCACAGCAGCAAATATATAAGGGACATTGCATGGTGAAAGTGGATTAGCTCTTACAGTGAAGTTCTAGGAATCCAGATGTAGTAATCAACATGCAAGAAAATGTTTGTCAGTATGCAGAAATTGCCCGTTATTCCCCACCTGCAGCACAGTAGATAAGTTATGTTCATGATTCTAAATAGGACGTACAAAATGGTTTTGAAAACCTGAAAGGGCAGAACACTCAGACAACAGAAAATATTACACTGAATTACAGAACACTCAAGTTGAAATCTACCTTAATGGTTATTTATTCCAACCCCTGACAATACCAGTAGGGCATTCCAAACAGATTGCCTTTCAATTCTGTACAAAAGCCCCTATGGAAAAAGAGTTCACCACTTTCTGGGACAGCCTTTTTTTTTTGCTAGCAGATTGCTCTAACTATCAAAAAATTATTCCTAATATTTAGTCAAAACCTCCTTTCTTATAATTTTGATTTGGTCCTATTGTCTGGGGCAGTGCAAACATAAGTTTGTTTCATCTTCATGACATCGCTTCAAATATGGAAAGAAAGCTACTAGTTCACGTTCCAGTCTACTTGATCTTAAACTACCCAGATCCCTCGATATTCTTTACAGGACTTATCTTTTACCATCTTAGTTCTCCTCTTTTGGAAATTACCAGTAACGTATTACATTTTGAGTCAATGTGAGTAGAAGAGTGTTCTTTTTACACAGAATGCAACATCAGTTCGGGAGCAAGAAATTGCAAGTAGATAAATAGGGACCACTTCGGTGGGAAGGTAAACAGCATTCCATCTAGTCATCTGCCACATGACCATGGAAACGTTTGCAGAAGCAGACAGCGCTGGCTCTTTGGATTTGAAACAGAGATGAACACTGAACCCTAGAGTCAGATACGACTGGCTTTCGACCAAGCGAAACCATTACCTTTACCCTCCTTTGAGTTCAATATTCATATTAAAAGATAAGCTACTTCAAAGTTTGCCTCCATTTGATTAATTTTTAAAGTAGATGTAAGCAGTGATAATCTTCTCTGCTCTAGAAATTATACCACAACCACAGATTTATGCATTATGGTTTGAAAATTCCATTCTAGTGACATATGAAATTTCCCTGGAATCAAAGATGATGTCAATTATGCTTTTCACATTTGATATCATTAGCAATGCCAAATCACCAATGATCAAAGTTTCCTTTGGCAAGTTTGGTGTACACAGTTGTTGTTGGTTTTTTTGCTGTGTCATTAACACGCTGAAATAGCCATCAGTCTGCTCTGTTTTGCTGCTGCTGATGGCATCCTCACTATTATGCACGTAGAGCTACCCAACAGGATTTCAGTCACTACCTCTAAATAGAATTTGCATCCTCAACAAACCTCATGTATTTACATGAGAGCATGTTCACCTAAATTGTTTCTAGTACTATCAGTCACAGAACACCATGTTGCTAGTCCACCTGTCATCCTGAACAACATTTATTTGCTGAGAGACAGAGGAAGTAATGGAAAAACTTTGAACTCCTTTGTAAAGATTTATGAATAAGGAAGGGCAATAGTATAATAAAAACTTTGCCTTGAAATAACCAAATTTGCATGTATGTGGGGGTGGGCGGTGCACGCACACACACACATCTTAATAATGTTGTTGATGAGCTGGGGAAAATCACAAGGTCTAATCTGGTTCCTTGGAGAGCTCTGTTCCTTAACTGTTCCTGTTTCTGAAATGAGCAGCAGGATCTTTTACTAGTGTTCCAATTTTAAAAAAAGAAACATTTACCTCTAACAGTTCATCTCCAATGCGCATTCTTCCATCTCTTCCTGAAGGGCCATCTGGACTGATGCCTACAACAAAAATGCTCATGCGAGACCTATCCTTGTTGCCAGCCAGGCTGAGCCCAAGTCCATTCTTCTCCTTCTCAAGCTCAATAATATGCAATTCTCCAGGCAGATCTGCATATCTTTGTCGTATTTTCTCTAAAAGAACAATAAAGAAAATGGAAAATAGGAAAGTATTTAGGATCCAATGTTACTGCTTCCAGCAATTCCTTTTCTGGTTTCAGAGTTTAATGGCTGAGTTCTACATATTTCAAACTAATGTTCCTTTTAAAACTACAGTACAGTAAAACCTCGCATAAAGAGCGCCTCACTTAGAGAGTAACTTGCTAAAAGAGCAGAATGTTCTCTGAATGTTCGCTTCACTTAACAACTAAAACCAACCAAAAACTCACTTAACAACTAAATTGGGGTTCACAACCCCCCCAAGTCATAATTGGTCACTTACAATGGTGTTTCGCTTAAAGAGCAAACTCGCTCAAATAGCAATCCTGTGGAATGCATTATGCTCTTTAAGTGAGGTACCACTATAGTGCACTTTGCTGATTTCTACCTGTTGAATGCACACTACTAGAAACTAATTTTGTGCATACAGTTCCTCATTAAGGATGTAAAGAATATTCAGGGTTTTCATTTCCTCAATAGAAAAGGGTATCTCAACAAAACAAGATGTGCCAGGAGTATGATGAAAATCTGTCCAGCAATGACCCTTTTGTCGATGTATTACTGCAGATTAATCCTGTATTAGACAAATCCATTAAAACTTCATATGCATACCCTTTTAATCTACATTTCTGAAGTATGGAAATTTAACTGGTGGGCAGCATGATTGGATTTCATGAGCTCTTACTATTGCCAGAGACTTATATTTCAAAGCTAGAAAGCTAACCATCCATCACTTAATGATTAGAACATCTTACTACTTTAGCTACTATTTTGGACACCTCATCAGTTCATGTTAATGTATGTGTCTAGCAGCTCATGAGTATATTACATTTTGCATACCCCACTTTTCAATTTTTATTTTCTTTCCCCCCCCTCTTCTTTTCTTTATCTTCTTTTTCCTTTTTTTGCTGTGCAACAAATAAATAATCTTTTTTTTAATGAAATGAATTAAACTACAGTTGTAGCTCGCTTAAAGAGCATAATGTGTTCCACAGGATTGCTCTTTAAGTGAGTTTGCTCTTTAAGCGAAAGTGACCAATTGTGACTTCTGGTGTGTGTGTGGGTTCTCAGCCTATGGCCCGTGGGCTAGATCTGACCCATTTTGACAAATCAACTGGCCTACGCCCCTGCTCCAGCCACCACCACTGGAATCGGCCTTGGACTCATTTATAACTGTTGTAAATGCTTTTATGATAGCCACTTACTGGGCATATAAGACGACCCCCCCACATTTCCACTCAAAATATAGAGTTTGTTATATATTCACTGTATAAGACTACCCCCTCTTCCACACACCTTCCACACACCAAATAAAACGTAAAAGAACATCAGATTTGATTTCAACATGTTAATTTATATTCAAATGCTTATGACATGTAAAAAAACTGTCACAAGGCTGTATGTTATTAAAAACATGTACAGTAAGCAAGTTTATTAAACGTAATCCACCAAAGACAACACACTCCTCTCCTCCTCAGTGCAAGCAACACTCCAAGGGGACCCTATGGATGGGTAGATGCTTCTCAAGAACACAGGCAGCCAGCCCACAACCCAGAGGGACTCTGGCAACACACTGTAGAAGACAAGAAGAAAAATAGCGGGCACCACCTCATCGTGTAAAACCTTTTTAATAGATCCATAATTCAGAGATAAGAATGATACTCACAAATATAGGAGTATGACAGGCACATCAAGAGTATAAACACTGGATCAGCAAAACCATGGGATAGGTAACATGTTTCTGGGGACACGCCCCCTTTGTCAGACCCCAAAGGAATGTTCATAAATAGTGTGAGGGTGGCTAAGACCCCTCCACATCCTGTATTAATACCAGCCAATAGTAAATGCCAGAGGCTAATTCACTAAAGCTGAATGGAACAATAAACCTATGGGAGCTGCCATGCTGTTTGTTTTCTAATCTGTTAACCAAACTGGAACTGTCAGTGATAGAAGGAAGATAACAAATAGAGGGAGAAAGCAAGTGCCAGGCAAGTCCCTAGCAAGTTTGCTGGTGTGACAGTTTCCCTTTAAAAGCCTTAAAACTCCTGTTCGTCATTGTCAGAATCTGGCCGTCCCATGCAAAGGCCCCTCCCTTCCAGTTCCAGAGACCTAGTCTCTTTACGGGAACTTTAGCCCTTGTAAGCCCTATGGGAGAGCCGGTCTGCATTAACAGAACTCTTACTATGCTCAGGCAATGAAGCAAACAAGGGAGGTCTGGTAGCTAGGCCTTGTGTGTGTGGTGTCAGCTTCTGTTAAGGAAAGAGACGATCTTCAAGCAAAAACAGTAGCTTTATTGTAGTAGTAGGTTTCTTAAAGGATAATCCAGAAAAGCATGAATAAGTTCAGTAAACATATATTCAGTCCAAAAACAGTCCAATCACTCTAGGTGATCATTTTGAAGAAGCGAAAAGGCATAGTCCCACAGGCAAAGATGTTAATCCATAGATATCCAAAAGTGAACTCTCTCTGCTCTCCCGAAGATGGGGATTCTGCAGTCAGGTGGGGTACCTTTTAACCAATCGTGGAACAGAGAAAACTTTCTCATAACAAGAGAAGAAGTTTACACACGTGAAGGAAGAGTGCTCTCTAATAGTCAAAACATGGGAATTCAGCAAGCCTAGAGATAAGAGTACAGGGAACACTGAACTGAAAACAAGCTGTCTTGTGACACTTAGTCTTGTGAGACAGCGAGGAAATGATTTCTAGGCCTAGTTAAACTACAACCTCAAGCTTTGAGAAATGTAGGAAAAATGTCTCCCATGACAGTCATCTGATATTAAAAGTTGTTATCCGATGCATCCAGTGGTGAGATGTCAAAAATTTTACTACCCCACCGTGATGTCATCACAGTGTGGGCGGAGCTAACATGACATCATGGGCGGGGCCAAATAATAATAATAATAATAAAATAAAAATAAGCACACACACACCCCTCACCCCACACACACACATACACACACCTGCAGGTGTGCATGCACACCAAGTGCTTGGCGTGCATGAGCAGTGGGGGAACTGGTGAAAAGGTAAGCCCCGAAGGTGGTTCTCCCCAAAAGCTGCTACTGGTTCTCCGGGACACTGGGAAAAGTTACTACAGATTCTGGCGAACTGGTGAGAACCTGTTACATCCCATCACTGGATCCATCCCATAAGACCTTAACGTTATTTGATGCAAATCTCCTCCCCAGATTGCTTAACATTATGCGATTTAAGCGTTATCCGAGGTAAACGTTATCCGAGGTATTACTGTATTTTATTCAATTCAACTGAAGTGCAGCCGGCGTACAAGACGCCCACGCCCCCCACTTGGAGGCATGTTTTTCAGGGGGGAAAAGTCGTATACCCCAGCATATACGGTATGTTACAAAGGTTCTAAAGCATGGGCAGCTGGACACAAAGCATGCTGAGCATTAGTACTCATCTCCCCCCTCTTTGTGGGAGTACTATTGTACCTCTGCTACAACATATAGACAGGATAAATCAAGCACTAGTCCTACCAACTGAAATAAATGTGATACGTTAGATGCAACTAAATGAAATTCCATTGAATTTCCATTGGATATGATGGACCCACAAAAGGTAGAACTAACACTTTCTTTAACTTAAGGGCTGAAATCCTGTTGCTTGGCATTGCAAACTGCACTAGAGTGGGCCCATAGATCAACTCCTAAAATTCCAATCATTTAAATGAGCCCACTCTAGTTGCAACTTACTTCACACACTAAGTCAAAACTAGAGTACGTCAATTTATTCAATGGAACTTGACTCACCAAATCCACACTCATTCAAGCAACAGAATTTCAGCTGACATGTACAACCATATTAATTTTGCAATCATCATTACTTTCAAACATTTATTAGGGTTCAGTATTTCAGACTTCTAGAATTTAGACAATAAGTTTTGATCAGAATTTTAAAAATATTCATCCTTTTTTAACCTTTCATTTGAACAAACCTCAATGTACCTGGCATGTAGAGGATTTTTAAATTTTCAGTCCTTTCTCTGAATATTCTTAGTGAAAATGCCTGATAGATTTATATTCTAAGAACATCAAAAAGATTTGGGAAGTAGGCTTTGACCCATGTGGGTTACTTCAAGGGGCTTCTGTTCTGAGTTCTATATTTATTGGTTTGCATTGATATGTGTCGCTGAAACTCTCAGTTTACCAAACAGAAAGGCAAAACACTGAGCTTTTTAGGAGACAAAATAAATTAAAATTAAAATTCTTTGTAAACCTAAGGTCTAGTTCTCATTCAGATGAAGAAGAATGAGTTACTAACTGCTATCACTAATTCTACATGGGCATTCAGGGTAATTCTAACCCGAATACATGAGGAAAACGGCAAAATGAGTGGAGGAGGAACTCTGATTCCCAATGGTCATGGAGGCCTAAGAGGCCATGCCAGATGGACTGGTTGTGAAGGTGCACCTGTGGTGTTAAATCCTGAATGTCACGCTTGATGTGTGCTGAGGGTGATGGCTTCGAGATCATAGTGTGTTGGTCATTTCAATGCAAGATGGGATCCACCTTAAACAAATTCACACCAGTGACATTTTTCCTGTTTCAGGAAAAAAAAATGCATTCTTGGATATGAGTTGCAGTCAACTACATGAGGAAAAGCAACAAGCTACTTCATAGTTATGAGATTTTCATATTTTTAAACTGTTTTTTTAACATCAAGAAGTCTACTGAAATTGCCTGTATTTGAAAAGCATCCAGATTTAATCTAAAACTTTTTTTAAAAAAATTGCTTAGAACATTTTTGCTTCTAACTCACTCTAAAAAGTAAATTACAACTTACCCTTTCATAAGATGATATCATAATAATGAATAATGAACTGCAGAAGACTGGAGTTGCTGTGTCTTTTGTAATTTATTTTGGCTTCTTGACAGTTCTTTTTAAAATTTGTTTTGTTACTGGCTTACATAATAGACCTAAATACTCCTTTGTCTGCTCTTACAAAGATTTAAAAAGGGGCATTGAGTTTGGATAAATCCAAGGTCAGTCCCAATATCTCCTTCCCCCATTTCCAATGGCTTGTTTGTGTTAACCACAAATATAATCTCAACCCATTATTGGAGGTTGACTCTGGAAGCAGCTGTAATAGCTGTAAGGCTCACTTATATGTCATTTCCAGCATCTATAGATGCTAAGAACAACATATACGGGAGCATGCTGAAATAGTAGAATCTCCTGATGTGGGCTCAAAAGACATGTGTTGGGGGGGGGGGCTTGGCCCACTGCAGCATTCAATATGTGTGGATGCTGTTAAAAAAAAAAGACCAGGCTGACCCCCAAAACATCCCAGAGAGCAAATTAGATGTCCATCTGAATGATGATTATTGAAACTATGCCAGTTGCATAAATCACAATCTGAAGTGTGCTTGTTACTAGTAAAGAAACTCATGATTAATCACAACTTCCCAGGTATGGATGAGAACAGCAAACCATGGTAAATATAGAATACATACAAAAGCATCCATTGTTCTCCTTGCAGCCATACTGCAAGAGGGAGAGGTAGTGGTGGTGTGTATGGTTTTGAAGATCACTGTAACTCATTGTTGTAAGAGTATGCTGTGATTTCACTTAACATCTGAGCCAACCCACTAAGTCATACTTGTGCTGAATTGCTCAATCGTCAGCAGCATGCCACAGCGTAAGAGTGATCTCCTCTGGTTATTCAAAGCTGAAAATCCATTATTCACACAGAGTAACAACTGCTGAGTTTAGTGAGGCTGCAGCATCAGGGATTCCAGCAGTGCTATGTACTCTACCAGTAGTCGCAAGGGATTGGTGAGAGTCAGGCAACGCTGAAAGAACTGCCTGTATGCTTCTCTTGCAGTTCCTCACTGCTGATAAAGCACAAATGTTTTCAGCAGATTAGGAAGGAAAGAGAGCAGACGGTTTTTTGAACACCAATTTGACAGAGTAGATTAAATATAAACAAAGAATGACTAAATACACAGATTATTATTTTTTTGTTGTTGCTTGAAGCCATCCCCCCCCCTTTGATAAAATCCTGCATTGTTATAAAGCAGCTGCACAAGCATTTCCAATCACTGATACTTTATTGAAATAGCAGTTTCAAAAGAAGGATATGGGCTGCATGCAGATTGCCTGTATTTGTTTGTGTGTTTGTGTTGCTGGGGAATGGTATCTAATCAACAGCTATTTGGGGTGCAATTTGAAAACCACACCTCAAACACAGCTGATCCACAAAAGCTTATTATTTGGTTTTTTTAAAGTAATAAAAGTATTACTTGCTCCTACATTTTTATTGTAACAAATTGTTTTTCCAAGATAAAGCCAAGGTTTTGAAGTGCACATTAATTATTTATGTAAGATTACATAGACAAGCCTTTGAAGATGAACAAAACGAAATTACAACTGTTTTCCTTAAGTCTGATGGTATTAAATAAAATGAAGGTTTGCATTATGTTTATAGTATTCGCTGGTAGAGAAGGGTTTATCTTGCCAATTTCAGTTTCATTTTTTGGTTAAATACAACAAAAGCCTCTACTGCAGGAGTGTCCAAAATTTTTGGGCCGTGAGCTGGTCATGTGGTTGATTGTACTGGTCACATGGTTTGTCCCACCGGAAGCAGAAGTAAAATGCACATGTGTGTGTGCATGCACATTTTACCTCTACTTCTGGGAGTGGCAAGGGTGGATAGAATGGTGTCATGGGCTAGATCTGGCCCATGGGCCATAGTTTGAGTACCCACTGCTCTATGCCTATACTTTTGTGAAACCATCAAAATCATCACAAGGTTGACTGCTACCTTGAGGTCATACTGATCATACTGAGGACAGTATCTGTATGAGCTTTATGCATCATGCATAATTCTGATTGTAGAGAAAATCCAACAATGGGTTGCACACATCCATCAGACAAGAAATGTAATCTTTAATAATCTCTACCTCTCATTTTGCAGAACTCTCTGTGCATTCTGGGATATCTTTCAAGAACTTTTATATGAGTCATAACGTCCTTAGTGCCAAAATACCACATTATCAGCAGAATTACTTTTTAATAAACTTGTACTGCAAATAAATAGGCCCATCCCTTGTTGTATGGCACTATGTTCTGTGACACTACAAGTGGCAAAAGGAAAAGTACAGTAAAACCTCGCATAAAGAGCGCCTCGCTTAGAGAGTAACTTGGTAAAAGAGCAGAATGTTCTCTGAATGTTCACTTCACTTAACAACTAAAACCAACCAAAAACTCGCTTAACAAATAAATTGGGGTTTGCAGTCCCCCCCCCCCCCGACCAGAAGTCATAATTGGTCACTTACAATGGTGTTTCGCTTAAAGAGCAAACTCACTTAAAGAACAATCCTGTGGAATGCATTATGCTCTTTAAATGAGGTACAACTGTATATACAAAAAAAGCAGTTTGGAAGAATGAAAACCCATACTGTGTAGAAGGATATGGGAAAACGAAAATCAGTAAAGTACAGTGCTCCTCCTGTTAAATGGCAGCAATGTCTGACTCTTGGTAACCCTGACGCAAAGCAAAACCTTTATGCTTTCTTTAATTTTTTTTAAGATGGTCCAAAAATTTTTTTAACAAGGTAACAGCAATAAACACTGAAAAATATAAATGCTCTCTTTTTTCTTTCCTACAGAATATCCTGAGAAAGTAACATATCTGTACTCAAGGCAACACCAGCGCTGGCTCTTTGGCTGTAAACAGAGATGAGTACTGAACCCTTTTGTACAACAGCAGCTGAACTGAGTGATGCATTAGGATAGAGATTGTGTCAGATAATGTTGCACACAAATTGTGGTGATACCTTTCAAATTTTTTGGAATAGTAGCCGTGTTAGTCTGTGGTTCAGGCATATCAGAAAACAAAACAAAATAAACAAAATAAAATAAAAATAAAATAAAATTAATGGACACAAAATAGAATTAATGGACACAAATCAGACATCCAGAATGGCAACATGGAGAAACCTGTCTCAAACCACTTCAATCTAACTGGACACTCTATCCAAGACCTGAAAGTTACAATTCTGGAACAGAGAAATTATAAAACTAGGATTGAAAGGGAGACAGCAGAAATCAAATACATCCATCTGTTAGACACCCATCACAGGGGAACATATTTGACCCTTATGTGTGGTTACGGTAGCAGAAAAGCGCTTAGCTAATGCAACAGGGGAAGTTTAGTTCTCAAGAGACACATACAGTCTCAATGAACAATGATACACTTTACTTCCGGGTGAGGAAAAACTCAAACAACAGACACAGTCTGTCTTGGCAATGTACAGAACTATATACAGTAAGCAGTATGGCTTCAAGCCCCACAGCAGATTGAAGGCTTGGTATCTTGATGGCTCAAGTTCACTGAGCATACACAGAGTTCTGCTACAGCAAACACTGACTGCAGTATGCCCAAGGACTAGTCAGTATGCTTTCCTTAGCAGTTCAGAGTACCAGTTAGTTCTTTGCCTTTGCAGCTTTCCTCATCAGCAGAACTTCCAGCAGCAGTCCATCTTTCTCATCAGTCAAATGTCGTCCGTCAGTCTTCTCTCAATTCTCCTCAGATATGCCCAACCCAGGTGGGCTATTGATATACAGTAGTTTCTGCTGACTCACTCTCAAGTGGCAACAGCTATGCTCAGTCCTAACTCATGTCCCATGTGGTTACAGCTGTGTGATCACCTTCTGCTGGCCCATACCTCAATTACAAACAGCTGCGTCTAGACCCTTAAAGGTCTCTTAAACGTACAGTAGCTCAGTGAGCAGGCATCTTTCTACAATACCCAAAATATGCCCTAACACACCTTCCAGGAGTAATGTGTAGGAGCATGTGGAATGACTCAATTCTAGAGTGTCCTGCCACCAGACACTTGGTAGAGACGGCTCATGGAATAAGCAGGGGAACTCCCCCCCCCCTGAAAATTTCAGGAAGAGGTGGCCTCTGCTGAGACCACTGGGAACCTATGATATCACATGAAGATCTAAACTGTACCTGTAAATGGATGTAAAATAATATTGAAACCTACTATCTTTCAAGAACACTTCAACCCTTTAAATCCTCACTATTTTCCTTCTCCAACATTTTCTTCACAGTCTGACCAGGTTATCCTGCTATGACAATGGACTAGACCAGTGATGGTGAACCTTGGCATTTCAGGTGTTCTGGAACTTCAATTTCCAGAAGCCCTGATCAGCAAGAATGCTGACCTGGGCTTCTGGTAATTGCAGTCCAAGAACACCTGGAGTGCCAAGGTTTACCATCACTGGACTAGACCACACTGCCAGCAACTCAATGCCAATTGTCAGATGGTAGTTAACTAACCTGACAACCCTGAGGACTAATGGCCTTGAGTGGTAAAGTCCACAGGAAAGAGTGATGGGTCCCAAGTGGATTAAGTCCCATTTGAATCCATCTTGATGGAGAGCAGCAGCTTCATCAATACTGACCTGGGGTCGATGAGGACCTTGCGTGGCAAAAGGGCTCAGGACCAGAAAGTGGCTTGCAGAACTGGATCAGTGGTACAGGTGTCATGCTGTGATGCAGATGGCAAATGGAAGGCCACTGCGTTATATTGTTCCCAGGACAATCTTCATGGCTAATCACCATGAGTATAGCCAATATTCAAAATTGGATACGGCACCCAAAGAAGAAGAACCTTCCTTCCCGCCCAAAAACCTCACACATCTTTGGGCATGGTGTAGGACATGACATGAAGGACACCAGCAGAGTAGGGAAATGAGGAATTTAGCAGAGACAGTTTCTGTTAGCAGAGGCAATTTTCCCCTTACACAAAGCAGTTTTGGTACTAAGCCAGTTATGTCCTGTGCATAGCGTAGCTGGCCAAAGTATTTAAAAAACAACACCAACACCAATTTTCATTATGCAGCAGACTTTCAGTGAATAAAAGGCAAGATAACATTTCAGTGACACCACCCGTATCTTACTAATGTGAACAGCTCGCAAACATATTTGGCTATCTACAAAGCAAGTTAGGAGAAATCTCTACACAATTGAGGTGGGAAATCATTCTATTAAAAATATATTAGTAAAAACCAATATTGTTGCAGTAGCCATTCAGTAACGCTGCTCTGGTGACCAAAAAAGATGAAATAAGTACAAGAAAATAATGACAAGCAGACAGGGAAAGCTCCATTTTCTGCAACTACAAATGAGCTCTTGCAATCAATAAGAACACTTAGCAGAACGTCATTAAGCATTAACAGGGATTTTAAGTTTACCTTCTGAGAGCAGGTACATTTCATAATCTCAAAGCTCTCATTTTAAAAATAAGTACACAGGGAAGACATACGAACCTAAATAAGCAAACAAGCAGCATGTTTTATGCTCTCATTAGAATTTTACAGCTGTTGCCAGTTGGCTAGATCTAGTAATTCCAATTTGCTCCCTTTGTAATAGTATATTATTCTCTGTTAACAGGTCCTGCTAAAAGTGCCATACAGTCAGTTTACGCATAAATGCAGATTTTCACATGCATTAGTGGAATATCCCAATCTGGCAAATCCCAATGCACTCTCTTTCACAACCTGTTATGTCACATTTCTAATTGCAAGTCACTGCAGTGGTGCTAAGTATTCCTTAGTTGTAAAGTGCCAGCTTCACTGAGGGAATTTGTCCTTTGCAGTTTCCCAAAGCCAGCTTTCTGTACACAAAATCAAGTATTGCATGAAGTTCCTTATTTACAATAATTGAGAAACTCTGAAGTAAAAAGGCAGATAATGAACATACTAAACTCGTATTGACAAATCTGAGATATGTATGTGTACTATGTGAAGGATTTTTATACACAAACATTATGCGCACACAAGCACATGTGCATGCATACACACAGTCCATACTAAATATCTGAATTATATCCACTAGATGCATAGACAGGAAGAACCTGTCTCACTTCACAACAAGGGAGTAATATCATAACACTACTGTCAATGAGGCTATTTGTTTACTCACATTCTGCTGGTTTGTTTACTCACATTCTGCTGGTTTGTTTACTCACATCCTGTTGCCTTCACAACAATGAAAATACTGACTGTTGAAATTTCCATAGCAGCTTTTTTAACCATATTCTAGACATGTACCCCAAACCTTGCAAGGCAAAATATTACAGAATCATCCACAGGTACCATATGCTAGTAATATGCAGAACAAAGAAGTTTGATAATTTCAAGCAATCACAGCAGATGTCTGATGCTGTCAGCTTCACAAGCCGATTCCAATGGATTACAATCAGTAGTTTCAAACATAGCTGATACATTCTTAAAATCACCAAAATACATCAATACTCCCTACACCCAAGTAACTTTAAAATAATGATAATAATTCTGTTCTTATGTTGCTTTTAATTTGCAATCACTATTTATTAAAGGCTTTAAAAGTAATCTCTGGAAGTAAGGACAAGATATAGAGACAGAGGCTTCAGTACATACCTGGGAATCCCCCTTGTACCATTGCTGTATCGGTATGCTATTCAAGGTATCTGCATTCCTGACAAACATTCAAATGCTGTGAGCAGCTCAAATCCTCATCACATCACACACAGAAAGAGACTCGGAGCTTGTCTTTCTTCTGACGACCTTGGGCCTGACTGAGAAATTTCCCTTGCCTTAAGGGTAAGCTGTCATTTCTCTTTCTGTGATGAGATTTGATCAATCGCACTTAATTTCAAGCTTGCCCACAAGCTAACAGTTACATCTGTTGGCAAAACTGCCAGCACAACTATGCAGGGAAAGGCAAATCCCTGTCTTCCCACATCTGACCCGCTGCTGCTGCTGCTGCCAACGCTGCTGCTATTGCTGCTGTGTTGTTGCATTGCTGGAAATCACTAACACTCAGATGGCATTCCTGTCCCAAAAGGTAACTCAATTGAGCACACTGTCCGTTTTCTCCTCATGCTAGCTCACACGTTGTCTATTTTCTCCTCACGCTAGCTCACACACTGTCCGTTTTCTCCCCACACTAGCAACAGCTAATATAATTCTTAATGGCTTACTCTTAATTGCAGAGAAATGATTCATAAACATCAGGGACAGAGATTTGTAGATACAGTACATGTTTCTGGTTTCAGTCACCACTGAATGTTAGCCTTGCAGAGATACTTTAATATCTTCCTTCAGGTTTTACATGATTAGAAATGCAGCAGAGAAATATTTGCATTCCACAAACAAAACTGTCTAAATTTTCAGCCAACCTAAACCTTGCTTTTTGCCATCCTGAGTCTAATGCATTTTAAATGCCCCTTCAGTAAAATATAACCAAGACAAAACATTGAAAGCATCAACATTTCTTCTATCTTAATAGCAGTTTAAAGAGTCATAAGCATATATCCTAGGAAATGGACATTTGCATTTTATTATTCATTATTTGCTCCTCTTTCTGTCTGAAGAGCATAACTCTGTTCATTCTGAAATGCATGGGCACACACAAATCCTCAGAAAAACCATCTGTTCAATTAATTAAGAGTAAAAGAGTCGTAGCATTGTTATCAGTTACAACTCTCTGAACAATTTTTGAGCAGAATATCTTGGAAGTTACCTTTCAGGGAGAATGAATATGATACGATGCAGCAATCCACAAATGAAGTGCTATGATGATGCTATGGAACCAAGAGCATCATCATACCACCGTTTAGCTCTAGATGACTTTAACTTATTCTTATATTCATTTCCCTTAAAAGTAACTCTATTCATCATGTATAAATTAAATTAAATTAAATTAATAAAAATAAATAAATAAAGCATTTTAGTGTTCCGCAACACTAATCAGTTGTAACCTGTTATGCACAGGTACTCTGCATTTACAAACCAGAGGGAGGGAGAGAAATGCACACAGGAGATGATGTATTACAGAAAAAGCACAAGCATACTAAGTTGAATAGGAATGTTGCAGTGAAAGATAAAGTCCGAAGCATTATTCAAAGACCAAAAAATTGCATGAAAGCATCAAATAAAGATTAATTAAAGAGCCAAAATAAAAAGCCAGACTTTTTGCCTACAGTACTGCTTTTGTGTGATGCTAAGAAAACCAAATATCTCAGAGAAATCTAGTGTCAAAAGTCCATATTTTCCAGAAAGGTTTCTAAATTTGTGTTGGCTTGTCTACATCATGTTCAGAAATATTTACTGGTGACCATACTGACATCTATTGGAGAGGCAGTGTACTGACACTCCTCCACTTACATATAGCTCCTAACATTTATACAGTATTTGTAATAATAATGAAATTATATTTCCTTCCTTATTGAGCCCTATTTGGCCTACATAAAAATAAAACTGCAAGTCAAGTGTCCATTAACTCATGTGTACATTGTCAAAAGAATGCAAAAATATTTCAAAGTGTTGTCATCATATTTATGATGATTTTACAGTCTTCTGCAATCTAAGGCACATCTAACGCTGTCTTACAATCATACAACTTTAAGAAGTTGGAAGAATAGACAGAATTGGCTTTCCTTTCTTCTTAACATTGTTCCAGTTTGAGTTTGTGGTGGGTAGAGTAGATACATACAGCTAGAGAGATTAACTAAAGAGATAGAGATAATTTTAATAAGATGGAGGAAGACACATAGCCCTTTTGAAAGCAACCAGATTAGGCTTACACTCTGATATGAACAGTATGACTCTGTTGTTCTCTCTTCTGCCATACAAAGTCTTCTTGGTAGACACAGAAGTTCCTTCATGGGGCACTGGACCAGTGATGGGCTGCTACCAGTTCGGACCGGTTCACCCGAATTGGTAGCACCTTTCTGGAAGGGATCACCGGGGGGGGGGGGGGGGTAGGGAACCCCCAGGCGATTGGTTCGGTCACATCTCTGGGCGTCCTCCGGAAGTGTATTTTCGGGCAGCCAAAATGGCTGCCTGGAACTGCGCATGCGTCAAACCTCCATTTGACACATGCACACTAAAAAAAAGAAGTGTGCATGCGTCAAATGGAAGTTTGATGCATGCGCAGTTCTGGGCAGCCATTTTGGCTGCCTGGAAAGGGCGCAGGATAGCCTGGAGAAGCGGTGGTGGCAGCGGGCTTTCCTCGCCATGCCATGCCGCACAACCAGGTTGCTGCACCACAGCAGCGGTTTGCCGTCACACTTCCTGCCTGCCTGCCTGCCTCCCTTCCTAGTGCCTGCTCCCCGACCACAGGCCAGGTAAGTGACGGGTTTGTGTTTGGGTGGGTGGGTGGGTTGATATGTGTTTGGGGTGGTTGGGTTGATTATTTTAATTTTTATGTGTTTATTTAATTAATGTGTTTATTTAATGTTTATTTAATGTTTTTTTTCCTTTGGCTCCGCCCATGACATCATGACACCATGACATTGGCTCTGCCCATGATGTCAGTGCCTCCCATGGTGAGGTAGCAAAAATTTTGACAGCCCACCACTGTACTGGACTGCCTTTCATGTTGTCCTTGTACTGGGAGGCAATGAACTTTCTGCTGAGGCAGACTTTTGGCAACTAACTGCTGCTGAAGTGGCTCTTAACAGGTGAGTATAACCTTTTAAAAATTGATTTGCTTTAAAAACTGTTCTTCTCCTGCACTTTAATATCATTTCCTTAATTGTGTTTTTAATAATACAGCTTTCTGTGTCTGTATTGGTGTTTTAAATCTTCTTTTGAGTCATCTTGAGTTGTTGTTGTGGGAGAAGGGTGGGATAGAAAGAATTGCCACTAATTGCCATTAATTTGTATTTAATCTAGCAGAATGCCGTACTGCTTGTACAGCAAAGGAAAAGGAAGACATGGCAAGTAAGAAAGTACAGGGAGTCAAAAGAATGATCCGACAGCATATGAAGGGAAGAACACAGGGACTCTACCCACCATGTACTCTCAAGAAGTGAAACTGTTCATCTTACCCTCAATAAACTTATACATGTATAAACTTTCTCTATTACAAATCAGGGCAGACTGGAGAGCAGGGGTGGTGGGTGGCTATTGTCATTCAAGACAATTTAAAGGTTAGCAGACTCTTGTCCCAGTTGAGATTTGGTCTGAAGTGCCTGCATATGGAAACAGGAGCTAGAGGTAGAGTGGAAATTGCATTGGTCTACTGAGCTCCTTGTGACATGACAGTTTCCTTCCCAGAATTGATGGACTTTGTTGCAACTGCTGTGCTGAAGTCCCCCAAGCTTATGGTTTGGGGGTTGGGGACTTCAATGTGCACGTGAGGGCTGCATTGTCCAGGGCAGCTTTGGACTTCATGGAAGCCATGACATCCATGATACTATCTCAACATGCCATGGGCCCTACCCATATTGCAGGACACTCATTAGACCTTGTTTTCTCAGCAACAGAGAGGTGATCTGAGGGTAAGAGTAGTGCCATCACTACATGTTTGTCATGGTCAGATAACTTAATTCTACAGTTTCAGGAGGAGCTTACACCCCACTCCTGTGGGGAGCCTAGAGCCACTATGATAGTAGAGCCTACTGGTTTCCAGAAGGCCTTTGGAGGGTTCTCGACCATATTACAGGTGATACTGTCTCTACCCTGACAGACAACTGACACATGGAGACCACTAAGGCAATAGACACTATAGCTCAGGGATTCACAACCTGTGGTCTGCAGCACCATTACATGTGGCCCACCACCACCTCCACTACACCAGGAAGAGGCATGTGGTGGAGGAAGGGTAAAATGGCTGTCTGGCACCTGAAGCTGTCTGAGGGAGTGTGACCCAAACCCCAGCTTAAAAAGGTTGAGAACTCCTGCTATAGCTCCTACAGGTCAAATTTGGCTCAGAGCTTGCCCTGCTGCATGGTTTAATGAGATATTGAGAGCTCTGAAGCATCTTAGGAAGAGGCTAGAGACCAAGAGGAGGAAAGCTCCCATGGATGACAATCACGCAGTAGTTTAAAAAAAATGCTCTAGGAACTATATAAAACCTCTGCAATTGGCCAGGAGGTAATGAAACTTAGACAGTATTGCCAACTCCAATAACTAGCAACAGGAGCTCTATACAGTTGCCAGTGAGCTTCTTGGAGCAGAGCAGTTAGGGTGGAGGCGAAGTTGTGATGACTTTCCTGTAATGTTGACACCTGAAATCATATTCCTTCTCATATGAGGAATAAGATCGGTGTTATCTGGAGAGACCTGGACTCTACTGTTAAAGGAATAGGCCGGCGTGGCGTGGCGGGGTGTCCACTGCACCTTCTGGTCCATATTTGGTGGATGGTTTTCAGCTAGTAACATCTCAGGAAATCTCCAAGATGCTCTCTGGCTGCAGGGCCACTGCCTCTGAACTAGACCCTTGCCCTTCCTGGCTGATTAAAAACTTTCAGTGAAAGTGTAACATGGAAATCATTAATACCCCATTGCAGGAGGGTAATCTGTCAGTTCGTTTGAAAAAGACAATTATCTGTTCCATTCTAAAAAAGCCTAATTTAACAGCCTATGATTTTAACATATTTTTGTCCAGAAGCTAATTAGCAGTCCTAGGCAAGCTAGTGGAGAGGGTAGTTGCAGACCAGTTGAGATAATTCCTGGAGAGGACTGAGTGCTTTGATCAACTTTGACTGTGGTTTTCAGACCCTGACATGGTACTGAGACAGTATTCATCACACTGATGGAAGCTGTCCAAGGTAAATCCTCATCGTTGATGCTCTTGGGATTTCTTGGTGGCCTTTGATACTGTCAAACATGGTATCCTCCTGGACAGGCTCTCTGGGTTGGTTATCTGTGGCCTGGCTCTGGTCCTTTTTCAAGGGCTGGACCCAGAGAATACAGATTGGGCAGGAACTGTCAGGCCCTTGGGTACAACAATATGGTGTGCCCCAGGGTTCAGCCACCTCCCCGAGGCTGTTTAACATCTATGTAAGGCTACTAGGGAATGTCATCAAGAGATTTGGAGTCTGTTTTCATCAGTATGCTGGTGGTATGCAACTCTCTCTCTCCTTTTCCACTTCAGCAGATGATACTATCCAGCCCTTTGAGCCTTGCCTGGAGTCAGTTATTGAGTAGATGGAGAATAAACTGAAGCTAAATCAGACAATATGGAGGTCATGTTAGTAGGGAATAATCTGCCTCACATTGGAATAATTTTGTTTATTTATTTATTTAAATCTGTTTATCGCCCTCCTCCCCAAAAGGACCCAGGGCGATTCACAACACATCAACATTGACAACAATTTAAAGCCATTTCAAAGCCAGTTTAAAAGTTTAAAAGAAGCTTAAAAACCTAATATTAAAAACTAGGCATTGTAGCTAGGAGGCACTGGGGGTAAATTTGTTCAAACCATCCATCCATTCTCCAGACCTGACTTGCCAACCAGGTTTTCATTCCTTTCCTGAAGGACAGCAGTTCCATCTGCAGGCGTAGTTCTATTGGGAGGAGGTTCCATAGGGCCGGAGTGGACACCGAGAAGGCCCTCCTTCTAGTGCAAGAGAGGTGTGCCTCTCTGGCCAATGGCACAACCAGAGAGCCTCTCCGGTCTGCTCTGGTGGGACGGACAGATGTTCTTGGGATGATGCGGTCTCTTAAGTATCCTGGTCCACTACCATGTAGGGCTTTAAAGGTAATAACCAGCACCTTGAACTGCACCCGGAGGCAAACTGGGATTTCCCTCAAACTGAGGGGTATTTCCTTCCTGTTGAGAGAGGGAGTATGTGATCTGAGTGAGCAGTTTGAGAGTGCTTTCTATGGATAAGCAGGTGGCCTTGGTAGACAATTCTGCATTTTACCAACTAGGCTGCTTTGCCCTTTCTTGCACAGAAATTCTCTACTAGCTTTGACCAAGGCACTAGTAATCTCTTAGATGACTATTGTAACACTCTCTATGTGGGGCTGCCCTTGAACTTGATATGGAGGTTTCAATGAGTACAAAATACACCAACCAGACTGGTTTCAGATATTGTTGACATATTAAGGGGCTACAGTGGCTCAGTGGTTAAGTAGCTCACCTTGTTAGCTGGAAGGCAAGTCAGGAGTTTGAGACCCGGGTACTGCATAATGGATTGAGCACCCATCTCTGTCCCAGCTCTTGGGGACATGAAAGGAGCCTCATTTGGGCATTCCCTGAGTGGAGTTTCTCCCACAAATATCTTTCAACCCAGAATAATTTCTGACACAAAATTATTATTACAATAACCCAGTCTTGGCTGATTTACATTGTTTGCCTGTGGCCTTCTGTGCTAGGTTTAAGGTGTTGGTAATGATTTACAAAGCCCTTAACGGTATTTGCAGGAGCACCCAAGAAACTCTACCCAAAACACACAAATAATAACATTGCAGTGCCTACACTGAAAGAAGTGAAAAAATCTTCCACAAGAACTAGGGCATTTTCGGCTGTTGCCCCACAGATATGAAATACCTTGTCTTCTGAGATCAGATGCTACTGGTCTTCCATAAAATGCTGAAGATGTTTTAAAGGAAGCAGGTTATAAATCAAATAAACACATAAATAAATAAACACATAAATAAACTTAGTCATTTTCATCTGGTATCTAGATTTCTTCATATCCAGTTCACCTCTTTTCTCGTTCTCATTTTTTCCACCTTGTACATACCTTCACATTTTATTTGTTTTGACATATTTTGAAAGCCCTGTTAAGACTACTTTCTCTACTGCTCTCTCCTCTCTTTGGTACTATATATTTATCTTTATCAAAAAGCCAGAAGAGACATGAAAAGTGAAGGAACAGAAAATATGAGCTACAGTGGATGAGTTATGTGTAGCAGACTTTTTAAATACATTCAAAAGAGTCCAAAATCACAATTTTAAAAACCATCATCAAAGTGCTTTTGTATCTCTTTTTCACAATCATATTTTGATACCATACAAAAGGGGAAAACCAGTAAACTTGTAATCAAGTCTAAAAGAGGATATAGCACATGGGAACAATGCAATACATTAAGAGAGACCATTCTGTTCTGATGGCTGTAATATGTACAAGGTCTGGCTATGTGACATGAAAGTAGTGAATTCTCAGTAGATGAATCAGCAAATGTACTGACAACACAATGTTCCCATGAGCCTAATTGCTTACCACAGATGCTAAGTTTTCCCTACCCTTCAGGATGGACACTTTAGAATATTAAATTCCTTTGGCCTCTAGGAACTTCAGTCTCACTTTGATGAGTTGAGTGCAAAATATTTCTGCATGAAAATTCAAACTCTCAAAAACAGTAAACTCATGTTTAAGATACTTAATGCAAAAATTAAACAAACCATAACTCACCTTCAGTATAAAAGTCATCTTCTTCCTTCTCAGTCTCTTCAGAGATTGATTTTTTTAGGTCTCTGTAAGGAGGTGGCAATTTCATGGGTGGTGGAGCTCCACTTTTCTTCTAAAAAGAAACAGAAATGTCCTGCACATTAAACCGAAACCCTTCACATTTAATTTCATTTTCCAAGGAAGAAATGAGTAACTTAATCATATTCCTGATTTAAATGCTATTCCTCATATTTCATATTTTTTTAGTTTCTTTAAAACAAACCAAAACATAATGCGCTTATTAAACATGCATCAAAGAGCACAACAGAAAATAAATTTTATATTAGGTAAAGGGAAGAAAATTACTGAAATATGTACATCCAATGTAATAATTATCACCCAGTACTTTGCTGGAAACAAAAGCTGCAATTTTTAGCTTTTAGTACTGAGTTTTTTGAAGTTTTTAGAGTTTTTAATTTTTTAAAATGGTTTTATGGTTGTTGTAAATCGCCCTGGGGCCCTTTTGGCAGGAGGGCGATAAACAATTTTAAATAAATAAATAAATAAATAAGATCAAAAATTTGAAAATGACTTTAAATGGTTTCTAAAATACTGGACATTGTTTTGCTATATGCCAACCTAGCAGTTCGAAAGCAAGAAATTGCAAGTAGATAAATAGGGACCACTTTAGTGGGAAGATAACAACATTCTGTGTGCTCCTGTGTCTAGTCATGCCTGCCATGTGACCACAGAACCGTCTGCAAAAGCAGACAGCACTGGCTCTTTGGCTATGGAACAGAGATGAGCACTGAAACCTAGAGTCGGATACCTTTTGCCTACAAAAGAATGCTTTCTATATAAAAGCTTCATAAGCATGATAGATTACAGTATTTTATTCATATCTTAATTCTGATTAAGGGCCATATATTACAACATTTCCAATCCAATGCTATTGGCTCACATAAATAAAGGCACTTTCAATAGTGATGCATATACTAGAACAGTGATGGCTAACCATTTAGAGACCTAGTGCCCAAACCAAGAGGTGGGGTGAACTCTGTGTTGGCAGAGGGAAGAAGTGCTCTCATTGGGCTGCTGGGCAGAGGGGTGGGTTGAACTCTGTGCTGGTGCGACAGAGAGGGTCTGTGTGTCCCTTCTGACATGTGTGCCATAGGTTCACCACTACTGTACTAGAACATCTTAGACCTAAAGAAAGCAGCTCAGCAGTACCACCACAGCCTTATTTCAGCATCTGTTTTTCTGGCTCAAAACAACTGAATCATTCTTGAGCTGCCCATTCTTACTAAATTATGCTCAGTTACATCCCATTGCATTGAACTCAACCGCCCCTATGTCATTTGGAGGACCCTAAGTAGACTGAAGGTTGGAGTCCCTAAATGCAAGACCAATATGCTCAAGTGGGGAATGCTAGCAGACAGCATGTTGTGTGAATGTGGAGAAACACAGAATCTGGCTCATCTGCTAATTACTGCCAGAAACATATACCAATGATGACTTAAACTTAGCCTGGATGGGTTTGACCAGGACACAAAAGAAGCAGCATGAATGGAGCATATTGTTCTGACAAATCATACTATTAGATTCACAGTCAAAGACTGGTACAAAATTAACAGTTCAAGCCCTAACCAAGGGTGTAAGGTTTCTGGGAACTGAAGTCCAAGAACCAAAGAGTGGGAAACACTCTTCTACCCTATAACTATAGCAGAATAACTTGGCCAATCAAAAAAAAATTATGTGAGATGATGAATACAGTCAAACCTCACATAAAGAGTTTCTCGCTTAAAGAGTAACTCGCTTAAAGAGCAGAATTTTCTCAGAATGTTCGCATCACTTAACAAATAAAACCAACCAAAAGCTCTCGTAACAAATAAATCGGGGTTCGCAATCCCCCCCCCCATTGGTAATTTACAGTGGTGTTTCGCTTAAAGAGCAAACTCACTTAAAGAGCAATCCTGTGGAATGCATTATGCTCTTTAAGCGAGGTACAACTGTATCTCTTAAATGGTTCTCAAACTGGGCTTTGCCCCCGAGTGGTTTGACAGGAGTTATGAAGCTATGATATACTGCAAATACAATCACACAGAAAATTGATTATTATTTTTTCAAATTACAGTTTAAAAGGCTGAAAGGGAGAAATCACGAGTGACTGGATAATTAGCAATGGTAAGCTCTTTGACTAAAAACAAACATGCTCTTTAGGGCATGTTCTGTCTTTCTAATGCAGCAATAAATTATAAGTTTCAGTCTATTCCACCTGGTAAAGAGGATTTTGGCAGCATGTCTTAAAATGTTATGTTTTCATTTATGCTCAACAACATACAGTATATGCAAAAATGCACATACAGTACTGATTAGAGCCAGCTGTTTCACGGTTTTATAGCAACAATGAAAGGGATACTTTTCAAATTTTACCGAAGGATTAGGTTCTCAGTTCATGAACTGAAATGGCTGTGATCTAAAATCTAGAAGATCAAAACAATAAAAATGGAATGTGATCAAACAAGTAAAAGAGATCAAAAATAAGCCAAGATGAAATACTGTATGTTTTCATTGAGTTGCTGAATATCTGTTCCATGCTATAATCTTCACATTAGGCAAGGGGTGCCCAAACTTTTCAGGTTGCAGGCTGGTCACGTGATCCAGGAAGCCAATCACTATGGCCCGGGGGCCGGATGCAGTCCCCAACGCCAATTCATCTGGGCCGTGAAGTGACGAGGGCTTTGCAGGCTGGATGAATTGGCATAGGGGGCCAGATAGAGCTCCTGGGCCATTGTTTAGGCACCCCTGTATTAAGCAAAGCAAATATTCTTATTATACATGCCAGATTCGCTCCTTCTGCATACCTAATGAACCTAATTTCCAGGAGACATTTTAACTCTGTTTCTGTCAAGTCCAATGACAGAAATGAATTTGTTGTCCCTCACTGAGGCAGCAGAGGCACTTGGAATGTCCATTGGTGAGGGGGATCTTACTTGCACATATGATACACTTTTTAAATGGGTCCTTTAGGGCCATAAAATGGTGGGGAAGATGTAACTGTCTTTTAGGGAACAATAATTCATAGGAAGCAGGAAGTCAACAATGAGATAAAAAAGGAAATTTTCAGGAGTGAAAAATAACAAGTTTCCTCAGTGGCAGAAAAAAGGAACAAACGAATAACTGCTAAATGTATGATCATGCATAATGGTTGGGGGAGGGATCTAACAATATTTTTGTTCTAGCACTAGAACAGAAGTTCTCAACCTTTTTAACCCGAGGGCCAGGTCACAGCTTTGGGGGCCAGATGACCATTTTGCCCTTCCTCCACTACATGCAGGGCCATAGCCAGGATTCTAGGGGGGGGGGGTTGAAAATATTGTCAGAAGGGGCAACAATGTCACACTCACATATATATTGGCACCATGGGGTGGGAGTGGGCTGTTAGCCCAGGAGGGTTTTTGCCCCCCTGGTTACATCACTGACCACATGGAACTCCCTGGTGTAGTGGAGGCAGTGGGGAGCACATGAAATGGTGCCGCAGGCCACATCTGGCCTGTGGGTCGCTCTAAAATTTTACAATGGTTTCATGCAGATACAAAAACAACCCATATGTTGTGATTCAGAAATCACAAAGTAGTAGTAACAGGGCACACAGAGGAATTCTTAAATCCCATCCAAATATAAAACTCCTCTCTACCGTGATAGAACTCCTACCTGTTAAAGAATCATAGTCTAAACTGTTGAGTGTTTTATAACTTTTCAAAATATACTCGGGCTTTCTAGTGGCTAAGGAACAATGAAAGCTCACTACTATTTGTACTTTATTTCACTCTGTTTTGTTGTTTTGGTGGATGGGAGAAGATGCTTTTGCTCTAGAAGATAAAAGTTATATATCTAAAAGGTTAAGAATATCAAGCATTGGTGTAAAATCCATTGGCCAAAATCCTGTTACTGATAATTATAAATTGTTCTAGATAAGATTTATTTATTTATTATTTATTTGCATTTATATATAGCCCTCCTCACCAAGGCAGCCCAGGGCAGTTTACATCAAAATCAGCCAAAATCAGGATTGACTGATTTGATCTCCTTACAGGCTAGGGGACTCTTAAAAGTCTTATCCAGCACTACAGTTCAAAGGCATCTATTCTTCTGCATTCAGCCTTCCTTATGGTCTATCTCTCACAGTCATAGGTTACTACTAGGCCCATTTAAATCAATGGAATGTATAGAGATCCCTGTTTATTTAATAAGCAAACTCTAGTGTAATTTACCAAGCTTAGCAACAAGATTTTGGCCTGGGTTTAATACGCCATAATATGATAATTTCACTGTGACAGACTGCAGAGCTAAGAAACAATTAGAGCCACATCTATACACTTATTTACATCAATGCTAAATTAAATGTCAAGGTTCATACCTTCTATCTCTTTACGTAATTACTTAGAAATAAATCATGTTGAACAAACAAAGTTGCTTCTAAATAAAAAATATACAGAACTGAGCTATAAATGTTTAATTATACCCCTCTTGTAAAGTAGAATTACCTATCTCTGACTCATTCAAATAAAAGCACGAACAGACATACCCATTTCTTTGACCCATTTCTTTGATTAATCAGCTACCATGTTATTGGTTAGTTGTGCATCTAACTTCATGAACAGTGGTAAAGGTCAAGTGTACTTGTGAACAACTTTTATTGAAATGCTATAAAATACCAATATAAAATCTATTCCAAAAAGAGGATTTTCAGATATTATCTGTGTGCTTCCTTTCAAATGTTTTTGTGTTTTAACGTAGCATAATGACTTGTATATTATACTGCTGGGATAACAACCATCTTACACCTACCCAATACTGGGAAACAATTCCCTTCCCTAAGTTCTTCTGTTTGTTAGCTTTTTCAATCATTTTGTTGATAGCCCCTCTTTTTCCTCTGGCCATGCTTCAAGCAACAAAGCATGGGAGGCTCTTAACATGCTGGAGATTCCATTTCCCTCAATTTTTCTAGTGGCTGTAATTACAGGTGGCAACTGTAAATAAATATACTTTTCTATTTTAAATGCTTCTGAAGCATTTTTTCAGGGCCTTATCCAGGATTCTAGATGTGGGTGGGCAAATATTTTTCGGGGTGGGCAACAAAGCTGCTTTTCAATGCATCCCTATAGGAAACAACACCTTGCCAGGGTGAGCAAACTGCTAACTTAGGGTAGACCAAGCCCACCCTGGGCCCCCTCTGGCTAGGGCCCTGGCATTTTTACCATAAAAAGTTCTAGTCAGTGGGGGAGCAACAGTTAACAAAAGCTGAGCTAATCTCTCAATGTTTTCTCTGGACTGCTGCTGGTGTTTCTCTAACTAAGAAGAAGAATCAAAATTCCTCAAGATATACATTGGTAGATACATTCCAGCAACTCAACACTGAGTGTCAGGTGGCGGTTAACTAATCTGACAACCCTTGAAGACTAGCAGCCTTAGCGAAGTCCACAAGGAAGGGTTATGGTCCCCAAGCAGAATAAATCCCACTTGAATCCATCTTGAGGGAAGGCAGCATCAGCAGTAATACTGACCTGGGGCTGAGGAGGACTTTGTGTGCCAAAAGGGCTCAGGACCAGAAAGTTACTTGCGGAACTGGATCAGTGGTACGGGTGTCATGCTCTGATGCAGAAGGCAGATGAAAGTCGCCCTGAGTCGGTTGTACTGAGTAGGGCAGTATACAAATCGAATAAATGAAATGAAATGAAAGGCCACTGCATTATATTCTCAGGACAGTCTTCATGGCTGATTGCCATGCTGATTGCCAATATTTGGAATCAGATATGGCACAATAAGAAGATGATACATGCAATTTTGGATAGTGACTCATTAAATCACCAATACCTTTCCAGGTTCTCCTACTGTATCTTCTTCCTCGTGGTCTTTACTTTTCTTGGAATTTACCATGGAAACTATCTGCAGAATAGAAAAGCAGATTTATGTAGTACTGTACAGCCAAATGTGCAGTGCAGACAAAGCATAATTCAGTACAGTAAAACCTCATATAACACTAAAACCTGGTTCCACAAGTCTTGGTGTTATATGATTTTTAGTGTTATCTGATGCATGTTAAAATCCTATGGGATCCATAGAGATACATTGTAACCACACAGGCTTTAGCGGTTGTTATCTGAAGCATCCCATAGGATCTTAATGTTATCTGATGCAATTCTTCCACCCAGATTCCTTAATGTTATGCGATTTTAGTGTTATTCGATACTAATGTTATATGAGGTATTACTGTATATATAAGTGAAATCAGAAACAAAATATTTTAGATTTTTTTTACTATCTATCTATCTATCTATCTATCTATCTATCTATCTATCTATCTATCTATCTATCTATCTATCTATCTCCCCTATGTCACTTGGAGGACCCTGAATAGGCTGAGGGTTGGAGTCCTTAAATACAAGTCCAACATGCTCAAGTGGGTGCTGTTGACAGAAAACAACACAGAGTGTGAATTTATTTATTTATTTATTTGTTTGTTTGTTTTATTTAATGCATTTGTTACCCCGCCCCAATCGGGAGAACCCGACTCTGAGCGGCTTACATAAAAAATAAAAGCATAAAACAATCTACAACAGTAAAACATCAGGAGTTAAAAATCATCAGAGGTTAAAAGCAATACACGATCCCACGAACAGACCCAGGGGTGGCAATCCACTAAATAAGCCACCTGGTATGAGAACCCACGTTCCCGGGTCCCCAAACTTGCCTTGCCAGCCAGGTTTTTAAGCCCTTCCGGAAGGGCAGGAGCTCTGTCTGAAGGCGCAGTTCGGTGCAGAGAGACACAGAGTCGGGCTTATTTGCTGGTCTGCTGATTGCTCCCACAGACATGCATTGGTGAGAACTTAAGTTTGGCCAATGACAAAGCCAAGAAAGTGGCTTCATTCTGGCAGTCCAGGGTTTGATTGGGACACAAAAGAAGAATCTATCTATCCACAATGCAAGAGATGACACAAATTGTGACTGTGGTAAAAATTGATAAAAACTATCCCTCTCTCCAGAAAGAGCTGCTCTAGAAATAAATGTTTTTAAATGAAAGCAAAGGATCCCCATTCTTCTGAAATTCCATTATGTGACTCCAACTGTTCTAAATATTTTCAACAGCAGTTAGAGAAGCCATGTGTTAATTGACAACTCATGTTAATTGACAACTCATGTGTCAGGAAATTGCCCTATTTCCTAATGTCTCCCAAGGCTTGAAATTGCTATTTTTTAGCTAGGCCTCATAGAAATCCATATTTCTCTCTGTGTGCCTTACAAGACTGCCACGATGATTTGTTGACATTTCAGTGTTCCTCAGTATGTCTTATCTCTCTAGCAGAGCTTAGCCGTGTTGTGTCTTTGCATAAATGTAAACAACCATTGTTGTGAGAAAGTTTTCTGTGTTACGTGATTGGCTAAGCTGTCCCACCTGATGGCAGATTCTCCATTTTGCAGAGAAGTGAGAGTTAGTACGTGTCTGGATTTCAATGGTGTAAGACCCTGGACTGTAACTCTGTTTGCTGGTATGGGATTACTCTGCTTCTCCATAAGTTAAGACCCCGGACTGTCTGCTGGCATGATTTTACTATGATTACCTAAAAGACCTTGGACTGTTTACTGGACTGATCTTATGGATATATCCTTTTGATTTCTGCTTTTCCATGAACTTTCCTACATGAACCTGATGGAATAAAACAGCTGTTTCTCTTTGAAGATTGTTGTTTTTCTTATCACACACACACATGAAGCATAGCTTGCTACGTTACCAGAAGCCTCCTTTGTTTTGCTCTATGTTCAAAGGCCTTACCGCCTGAGCATAGTAAGAGTTCCTTTTAATCTCCCCGGTTCTCCCAGAAGTGGTGAGGCAAGGGTTAAGGAGGTGCCCTTGTGGATTGGGATGACCGGGTGCATGATATGGTGGCAGCGGTGGGATCTTTTCCCTGCCTTTGATGTTGTTTTGGCCTTTCGGAGACGTGCTATGTGAAGCGGCGATCTCAAGTTTTTCTCCTGTGTGTGTGTGTGTGAGCCTTCGGCTGAAACCAAAAGCATTTTTCTGGCAGCAGCCTGTGTTTTGGAATACAAACTGGCTGGTGCTGAAAGGAAAGCGGACAGTGATTCTCCTGGATTGTTTACATAGCTGTGGTTCAGAAGGAATTTCCCTGAGCTGGAGGGATGCTCAACGTTCCTGTGTCCGGCCCATGAAGTGGCCCTTGAAGCTGTCTTGCATTCCAGGAAGGAGAAATCCGTGTTCCAGGCCTGCAGAATGGCAGGTAAGCTAATGCCCCTGCAGTTCCCCAGCTTAGACCCCAAGATGTTGGTCCACCCAGATGCTACCTGGTGTTTTGGAAGAGGGGGGTTGAAGCAGGATGGGGACTGTCAGGCTGTTGGCCCCCAGATGGCGTGGTCAGGATGTCCCGTGGGGGGTGAAGATTGTCCAGATGTTGGTGGTGCAGAGCGTGGAAGGGCCCCACCTGTACCCAATGACTCAGAGGAGCCTACTTTGGCCCAGGTGCTGTCCCAGCTCTCTCAGATTTTGGCCTTGCAGCTTGAAGAAGCTAGAAGGCAGGCTGAATGTTCTTATGAAGTGCCTGTGTGTGTTGGTGATGCGATAGATTACAGTGACCCATCTAGGGAAGACCCAGAGAGATGGTCATCTTTGT
Organism: Furcifer pardalis; assembly: GCA_030440675.1. Lineage (NCBI taxonomy): Eukaryota > Metazoa > Chordata > Lepidosauria > Squamata > Chamaeleonidae > Furcifer > Furcifer pardalis. The sequence goes on from CP126891.1 coordinate 196,594,350, forward strand.
CCAGGCAGCCTGAAACTCTTGCTGAGTTGGCCCAAAGTACAGATACACTTGTTGCTTTGAAGCGTACCCAAGAACAGAGTAAAGCAGGAGCTGTGGGTTATAGAAGGCCACAAAGAGATGACAGAAGGCCTGTTTTGTCAGAAAGAAGGGATGAAAGGCCTACTTCTAAGGCATCCCCTGTCTCACAGCCCACCAGAGACTTTGTTTGCTTCAATTGTGGGAAGAAAGGCCACACTTCCAGAGATTGTAAGTTACCTAAGAAGCCTTTTACTTCTAAGTTTGTTCCTAGTGGTGCTAGGCCTAAAGAGAAAACAGAATCTCCACCTGCTGCTCAGGCTAAAATGGTTCAACATTCCAAAAAACCCCAGCAGGAAAGGCCAACCACATCTGCTGAAGTGTCTCTGCCAGTTAAAAGTTCTCAAGTCATGAGTCATCAAGACCCTGTTGCTGATTTGGTCAAAGATGTGACCCAAGATGGTACCTGGTCTCTATGTGTTCAGACTCCAAGTGAAAGGGTAGACCATATAATTACCCCAGCAGAATTCCTAAGCAAGGAAGACTTGGTTTGGATGAGAGATTATAAAACTAGACTGGTGGTATTACATAGCCCAGATGGCACTTGTTTGGAAATTCCAGACTCTCTTTATGATACTGGATCGGATGTTTCTTCTATTCATTCTTCTTTGGTACACCCAACTCAAATTGTGCCAGGGGCCAGGGTTCAAGTGGAACCGTATTCGTCTGATACCAGATCTCCTTGTTTTGTAAAGCTAGCCAAGGTGGAAGTTACTTTCCAGCAGTTTACTGGTGAAATCCATTGCCTAGTTCATGAGTGTCAACGCCAACCTAAATTCCTGATTGATCTCAATTTGATCAGAGAGGTGCAAAAAGTAAACATGCAAAACTCTCCAGCTAATGCCCAGGGTTCCTGTGTAGAAGCGATGAAAGTAACAACCAGGGCACAAGATAAGAATGTTGTTTCAACCTCGTCACAAAATGATGGTTCCCAGACCACAAGTGATGTTACTGCTCCATCTACTGGACAAAGTGGAAACAGTGTTACAACTTTCACAATTGGCCCAGACTTGTCAGTCACCAGTGAGGTGTTTTTAGACACACAAATGAAGGATTTGTCTTTGCGGGAACTCAGAGATAAAGCAGTATTGGAGAAGGACATTGTACCCCATCTGTCTGCTCAATTTGTGAAAACTGACAAAGGACTGTTGTACAGATACGTAAAGGTGCAATCAGACTTGCCTTTCAAAAAGCAGCTAGTGGTTCCTAAAGAATACAGAGATGCTATTCTACGTCTGTCTCATGACGACCTCTTCTCAATGCACCAAGGACAGCTGAAAACCTATCAGCGTATTGCAGACAAGTTCTATTGGCCTTCAATGACTCAGGAAGTCAGAAATTATGTTAAAAGCTGTCATCTGTGTCAACGGAGAGGTCATAACCAGTCCAAAACCAAAGCTAACATGCAGTCTCCAGTGATTACAGGCATCCCATTTCAACGTTGTGAATGGGACATTATGGGGCCTTTGCCAGTTTTCCGAGGGGGAAAGAAGTTTATTTTGGTCTACGTGGATACCTTTAGCAAATGGGCTGAATTTCTTCCTTTGTCAACTTGTTCCTCGACTCAAGTTGCTAATGCCTTCATAGAAATAATAGGAAGATGGGGGTTACCACAAATTTTAGTGAGTGACCGTGCAACGTGCTTCACTTCCGCCTTAATGAAGAAGGTGTGTCAGCTAGCAGGTGTCACCCAAGCTTTTTCAGTCGCTTACCACGCGCAGAGTCACGGAAACGTGGAACGACTTCGGGCCAATCTCCAAAAGATGCTCAAGACTTTTGTGCATACCCAAGGCAAAGGTTGGGCTGAAGCGTTGCCATTCCTGAAAGCTGCATATCACTCTACACCACATGCATCCCTTGGTGATTTTAGTCCTTCAGAGGTGCTGTTTGGAAGGAACTTGTGTGGACCTCTTGATTTGTTGAAAGCCAACTGGGAAGACCAAGAGGAAATGCCTTCCAGACATGCTGCTGCTTATGTGTATGAACTGCAAGGGAGACTGAAATCAGTGAGATCCTTTGCCAAAGACAATCTGACTGTTGCCCAAGAGACTTATAAGACTTGCCACGATCGCAAGTCCAGACATAAAGAGTTTAATGTGGGAGATTTAGTTATGGTTCTTAAACCTTTGCCAGTGACTACGCTGAACCTCGAATGGGAAGGCCCAGCCAAAGTCATTCAACGTGTGGGCGCAGTGAACTATGCTGTACAATGGGACTCTGGGAAAGTTGTTGTTTATCATGTTAACTCTTTAAAGTTGTATTCTTCCAGGGTTGTCAGCGTCATGAAGAACACTGCTATACCTAATGATGTAGAAAATGCTGATCTTGTTTGTCTCAGTGATGAGTACCAACGTGCTGGGAATTTTGATGATCTGTACATTAATAGCAAGGTTCCTGAACATGAACAGATGTTGGTAAGATCTGTACTAGGTAAATACAAACATCTCTTTACATCACACCCTGGTAACTGTAATTTGCAAACACATAACATAGAACTCACTACAGATGAGCCAATTTGGGCTCCCCCTTACAGGACAGTGGGGGATGTCCAAAAAACAAATTGATGCAGAGGTACAGAAAATGTTGGAAATGGGTGTTATTGAACCTGTTAAATCTTCTTTTTCAGCTCCAATTGTTCTAGCTAAGAAGAAAGATGCATTTGGTAACATCTTACCTGAAATAAGATTTTGTGTTGATTACAGGAAGCTGAACGCTGTAACTGTTCCTGATCTGTACCCAATGCCTAGAATGGATGATTTGGTTCACAAGATTGCTAATGTTAAATATGTTTCTGTTTTAGATTTGACCAAAGGATTTTGGCAGATACCTCTAACAGAAAGTGCTAAACACAAAACTGCTTTTTTCTTAGCAGATGGAAGACAGTTTGCCTTTACACGAATGCCTTTTGGGTTAAGAAATTCACCTGCTACTTTTCAAAGAATGATTGACAAGGTTTTGAATGGTTTGTCATTTGCAAGTGCTTATATTGATGATGTTGCAATTTTCAGTGATTCACTTTCTGATCATCTTAAACACCTTGAAACTGTCCTGCAACGTATTCAGGATGCTGGTTTAACTGTTAAAGCATCCAAATGCCAATGGTGTTTGGGAAAAGTGATTTATTTAGGACATGAAGTTGGTTCTTCTCAAATGGTTCCAGTCCATGTCAAGGTCCAAAGCGTCAAGGACTGGCCTACGCCACAGACGAAGAATCAGGTGAAATCGTTTCTAGGTCTGGTTGGTTTTTACCATGTATTTATTCCTGATTTCACTACTATTGCACATGTCCTGACTGAGCTAACACAAAAACGAAAACCTCTTAAGGTTGTGTGGACTGATGAGTGTCAGAAGTCTTTTGACTTGTTAAAAGAGAAGTTGGTTTCATACCCTATTCTCAGACCACCACAGTTTGACAGAGAGTTCATTTTGAAGACAGATGCCAGTAATTATGGTCTTGGCGCGTGTCTCCTCCAAAAAGATGACGAAGGAAACATGCATCCCATCTCATACTTCAGCAGAAAACTGCTTCCCCGAGAGCGTAATTACTCCATAGTGGAAAAGGAGTGCTTGGCCATAATATGGGCAGTAACCAAGCTCAGGCCATTTTTGTGGGGAAGAGAGTTCCAGTTACTCACTGACCATAATGCATTGAAGTTCCTGAACAAGATGAAGAGTTCAAACCAAAGACTCTTGAGATGGGCTTTGTTGTTACAGGATTACCAATTTTCCATACAACACATCAAAGGGACTCAGAATGTACATGCAGATTCCCTTAGTAGAATGTTTCCTGAAACTGATGATGGGAAAAACGAAACTGATGTACCTGTTACATGATTTGTTTTAGCCAGAGTGTAAAGGTGTGTGCGTAAACACCTGAGTTAGTATGCTTGCAATGCAGAATGTAACTTATGTAACGTGTACCTCCAGTAACTAAAACTGGAAGAAGCTTTAACGCTTGGTATCCTATATATACAAAGGGATAGCTTACTTGCTCAACCTTAGAAAATAGTGCCTTTTGGTAAAGCCAAACTATGGTTTGCCTTTCCAAAAGGGGGGGCGTGTCAGGAAATAGCCCTATTTCCTAATGTCTCCCAAGGCTTGAAATTGCTATTTTTTAGCTAGGCCTCATAGAAATCCATATTTCTCTCTGTGTGCCTTACAAGACTGCCACGATGATTTGTTGACATTTCAGTGTTCCTCAGTATGTCTTATCTCTCTAGCAGAGCTTAGCCGTGTTGTGTCTTTGCATAAATGTAAACAACCATTGTTGTGAGAAAGTTTTCTGTGTTACGTGATTGGCTAAGCTGTCCCACCTGATGGCAGATTCTCCATTTTGCAGAGAAGTGAGAGTTAGTACGTGTCTGGATTTCAATGGCGTAAGACCCTGGACTGTAACTCTGTTTGCTGGTATGGGATTACTCTGCTTCTCCATAAGTTAAGACCCCGGACTGTCTGCTGGCATGATTTTACTATGATTACCTAAAAGACCTTGGACTGTTTACTGGACTGATCTTATGGATATATCCTTTTGATTTCTGCTTTTCCATGAACTTTCCTACATGAACCTGATGGAATAAAACAGCTGTTTCTCTTTGAAGATTGTTGTTTTTCTTATCACACACACACATGAAGCATAGCTTGCTACGTTACCAGAAGCCTCCTTTGTTTTGCTCTATATTCAAAGGCCTTACCGCCTGAGCATAGTAAGAGTTCCTTTTAATCTCCCCGGTTCTCCCAGAAGTGGTGAGGCAAGGGTTAAGGAGGTGCCCTTTTGGATTGGGATGACCGGGTGCATGATATCATGTTTTTTAAAATCATACTTGACCATTATAATCTGTGCATGATGAGATTGGATTTATGAGACATTTTAGGAGGCTGACCCAGAATTATTTCTTAAGAGTAGGTAGAAACCAACATCTTCAGGAAAGAAATCTATTTTTAAGAAATGCAATTACAAAATACCATAGTTTGACTTAAAAACAAAAAAGAGATGTCTCACCCTCGGAAGAGTAGACAAACTTTGAACAACAAAAACAATGGGATTGCCTCCATTTTTTATGGCTTCCACAGCTTCTTCATGAGTTGCATTTTGTAGGTCTATCCCAGATACCTGCAAAGTGATAAGGATGGTCAGATATTCCAGTATTCTACTTTTCTCAGAGTATAAAATGATAAAAGAAGGTATCCTATAATGAAACCATTCATCTGAAAAATAATAGTACAGTATTAGATTTACTACTATAATATTTTTTATCATTTAAATGTTGTCCTTACCAAAAATCTAAATAATAACCTTAACCTGAACTCATATTCACATTTTGAAAAAAGTATTTTAGAGACACAGAAAAAACCACAGTATAAAAGTGTTGCTAGCAACAGATTGGAAACATTTGGCTTCTTTGCTCAACTTATTCATGATGATCAGCTGTTTTAGAATGACATACTTTTTTGCAGTTTATTTCTGTTAGTGACAAAAAAAGTATTTTGCACAAAGATGCTATATGCAAATTGTGCAAGACAGGGACACAAATACTGGAGAACTGGAATGGATGACAAAGATTAATCCTAATGATATAATTGCAATAATTAACAATGTATACTCCGGAAATATTAACACAAGAAGCATACACAAGCTGTATTTATTAATACATACACTGTAAATCTGCTCTAATATGAATAAGCAGTAGACACACTTCTCATAGGTTATATGGAACAACTCACACTTAAAACATGTATACAATCTGCAAGTACAGCTCTTCTTCTTTACTTCCTCTTTTACCACTTTGGGTGTCAAGGGAGATACAAGGTTATTGTTCTGGTACTTCAAGTGGGCTCCACCTGTTTTACTTGACATTATTGTAATATTTCTCTGATGTTATCACTCCTCCTTCCTTTGGGTCTGCCTGGTGCTCCTTGACTTTCTCCTCTCCTCTTTCCACATATGTCTTGTAAGGTATTGAATTCCAAGACATTCTCTCCAAATGGGCAAATCACTTTATTTGTTGTCTCTGTATGTAGTGCAAGGCTGGTTCTTTCCCTTATCCTTCTAGTCATTCCAGCAGCCTTCCTCAGATATCTCATTTACACGGAGACCAACTTTTGCTTATGTTTTGTTGTAAGTGTCCATGTTTGGCTTGGTAACATAAGGTGGGAATGAATATTTCACCGCCCAGAGTGGGATAACACCCAGATGGGAGGTATAGAAATTAAATAAACTAACTAACTAACTAACTAACTAACTAACTAACTAACTAACTAACTAACTAACTAACTAACTTTGTATGAGGTGTTTCTTTGTGTTCATTGGTATTGCTTTGTGTTGTAAGAACGGCGCTAACTATCCCAATATTTGGTTTACCTTACTGCCCCGCATATTAATCTCCTCGTCCATTTTGCCATTTTCAGTAAATGTTGTTCCTACTCTGCCACATGTTTTATACTTGTTCCCTCTACCTTGATATCTAGAGTATGCTGCTTTTTCCTACTGCTTGGCTTATTTCTGCTGGTAATTCATCCATTTCTTGTGCTTTGTGTTTTGATGAATTGTTTAACAACTATTGCTACTTCTTCAATTAATATTTCCGGTTCTAGTGCTATTGTTTTGTAGTCTCACATTGCTACATTGTGATTATTTTACTAAGAGGTTGAGGTGTTCTTTAAAGTGTTTTCTCCACCTTTCTATAACTTCTCATGGATCTATTATTGGTTTTCCTTTCTTGTCATTAATTATCTCCATGGGGATATAATTCTCCTTTTTTCCCTGTATACCTTTAACTACTTTGACAAACGTTGGTGAAACTGTTCTCTCTCTCTCTCTCTCTTTTGATTACCCTGTTGGTAAATCTACATTGCAATCTATAGTTTATATAGTTTTCTTTTCTCCTTTATTTTATCCAATATTTAGATCTCTTTATTCAGGTTAACTCTATTTTAGCTTCTTTAACCTTTTCACGCCACTATAGAGTGTATTTGATTCCATACCATCTTTTCCCACTTTTCCTTTTTCTGCTCAGTTCTTCTGCAATGCTTAGCGCTCACATAGCTCTAATGTAAACATGAATACTTAAATTTAGTGAATAATTACTTCTATATGGCCCTTTTTTCAGTTTAAAATAGTACACATGGCTTTCATTCTTATTATTTTTAGTTTCACAACAACCCTGCAAGGCATGCTGGAGAGTGGAAATAATTGACCCAAAGTCATCCATTGAGTCTTATGGACCCTGAACATCCCAAGTTCCAGTCCAAATCAGTACACCATCATGGCTTCCTATTTGCCTATTTTAAATAGCAGTTGAAGTCAGCCTGGAAAATTTATATGAAGTCAATTGCTTTGCTTTCCACCAAGAACCCTACATAGTTTGGCAAATGCCAAAAACTACTTTCTTTGAAGTTTACCTCAGGTACTTCCGTTTACCTCAAGTATTTTATCTCCAGTCTTGAGTGCCTTTGTTCTTCCTGCTGGGCTGTCTTCCAAAACTTGTTTGATAAAGATACCTTTAAGCTCCTCTCCATTCTTCAAGCGCTTTATAACCGTATGTCCACCAACAATACTGATGCCAAGAGGCTCATGGGCCTCTCTAAAAATTTCAACACTATAGAGAGAAATATAAGATGTTAAATATAAGAAAAATCAGCTATGTTATGTGTTTTATTTAACTCTGCAACCCTGATGCTAATCTAAACATATTACTCTTTGAAAGGTGTAACATAAACCTTTTAAAATGAAAAGTAAATTATATGTTACAACCTAGTGGGAACTGAAAAAGAGAAATTAAATAACACTTTTAATGAAACAAGCAAAGCAGGATATTCACACACCTAATGCTTCCAAAAGGTCTATATCTGATGTTACACAGGATATATATACCAAAAACCCTCTGTGCGCATGGAATTGACAACTACAGGTAACAGTTCAAAATTAACATTCCTTAGTATGAGGAAATTACAAATGACAATGGCTGGATCACACCAAAGGTTCACACTTTTAAAAATATATTAGATATCATTCCCTATTGAACATTTAGCACAGACCAATTCATAATATGCCTTTCTTTTAGATCCATTGTGCCATTGGTCCATGTTGCTTTTATTTTTGACAGCTTAAAGCCTCACATCCAAACACAGATTGCAAGCCACATGCTTTCTGTAACATTGCCACTAGTGTGCTTCATGAATCTAACTAACAGACTTAATATATATATACATACTGAGAGATAGAAATAATTCAGATGCATCCAGCATGCAGAACATATGTGAGACACACAGGGGAAAAAAACTGCTGTCCTGTTTTCATCAAATAGTTTACCATTTACATAGCAGCATTGTTTAAGTTTATTCTGCCTGCCATTTCCTAGAACTCATCATTCAACATTCAGACAAAAATGAACTGATCAGCTAACATTCAAGTTTTATTTCATGGAACACTGGAAAAATATGGATAGAACAGCTAAATTATGTATAAAAACAATATGTCAATTTTTGCTAAGTTAAATAAAATAGTTCCAAAGCAGAAACATGTGTGTACCAGAAACTAATGGCAATTGTAATTTTCCTGCCCATTTCTGTTTCAAAAACTCATCCCAGTGGGTCCTCAGAGCTTAATAGCTTTCTACCTGTTTGGGAGGTTAATCAGCAGACTGACATTTATTCCCGTGAGCAAATGCTACTGTGCATATATGCGTTAGTCAGAATTAAATCACTAAATGTAAAACTATTTTAAATCTTTCTTTGTTTAAATATTTCTGGCCCAGTAACTCTTTTACATAATCTCTGACCTAGGCCTTTGATAGACAGCCATTTTGTAAATCATGAAGAAACAAACCCAAGTCCATCACTATGTAGATACTTAAGAGCAAGCTATAGCTAATTGTGTCTCTGAAGAATGCACTCATACAAAAGCCACTTGAAACAAATACTAAATACCCATAAGTTCAAATCCTGCCATGCAACTTAACACCACACAAGACTGATGAACATCAACTTCAGAGATTCTGCAAAATTAAAAATGGTTCCATTTAATTGTGGAGAAGCCATTGAGATCCAGAGAACAATGAGAGGTTGAGTCTTTGATTTCCACACATCGCTGATGACAGGAAGATTTTAGAATTGGCAGTAATTTTCCAAAGTTGAAGACTCACTGTCCCTCTGCCCCAACAACCTCTCTATGGTGAGAAGGGTCCCAAGAGATTCTCATGACCTTTGTGGGAGGTGGAATTGGAAATTTTTAATTCCCCCCCCCCAAAAAAAATATATACTGCAACTGTTGGCCTTTATGCAGCATAACTTCTGCTAACAGGATCTCAGTCATATGTTGACAGTATAAAGGCACCCTACCTGTCTGAGGTGCCCATAGATTTAGATACCCATAGCTCAAACAGATTTATGTATGAATGCACAGGTGATCCAGCAACACCGGAACGTATCTCAAATGCAATGGGAGACCGCTATTGTAACCTCTTTCAGCAGAACATCCGCTAAGCACTCATTACTTGTACAGAATTTAGCAAAGCAGGAATTCATAACTATCTCAATGCTATTCTAGCATGAGAGAAACTGAATGGTCTAGCAAATAGTAACTGGTAAAGTTGAAAAGTACGGCAGGTCAGTTTATACTTCATGCATCAGGGCCTCCAGTAAGTTCTGAGCAGAAGAAATATTGAAACATTTGTCAACTTACATTTGGGGTGGTCCCCAATGACTGAAAATTGGAGTCTCTTCCCCTTCCCCTTCTTCTCTTTCTGGCAATTCACTAAATAAAATAGAAATAAATTTCAACTACCCTCATGGGATAGGCAAGATTTTCTTCAAAACGTTATGCAGAATGAAAATCTGAAGTTTCAACACTTATTATCTCTTTGTAAACCAATGTTAAGGAAGCTGAAGCATAGTTTTAAAAAGACACAGCTTGCAACTGCTGTGGTTTCTGTGAAGTAAGACAGTCTTCCAAAATAATAAAACAAAGTTGCTGAGTTTGCAAAAGTATAACTGGTATTTTTGAAAGTGTATCAGAACAGGATATTTCTTTCTTTTTTGCAACCACAGAAGTAATATGAGAGTTGTAAAAATCAACAAGTCTTCTCACAACTAATACACCCATCCTGAAGTGTTTTTGTAATTTGTACAATCTATCATACATTTTATTACACAGCTGCACAAGATGTGTTGTAAATTCTTTCTTCTCTTTATAATAAACATGAGCAAACTAAACTGTGAAGAAAGGGTTTAAGTTTGAACAGCTGCAGGATGAAAAGGTTTACTCTGGGATGCTGGTGCACTTCAAAATGGTTGCCTGGGAATATTCAAACCATTCATCACATATATTGTATTGCTAATCCTCAAAACAACTTTTAGGAATGTTAAAATTGCTATCTCCTGTGGGACATTAGGAAACAAGGAGATGTGGTGCTGAGATAACCTGGGGGCTTAGGCCAGGTATTAGGAAACTCCCAGGATTGGGGGACTGGGGGTCCCCTGTTTTCCCAGCCATAACATCCTCCATCCAGGAGCCACATCACCCTCATCTTCAGTAAAACAACAGGAAGGACTGAAAGATCAATTCTGGTTTCTAGTTGTGGATGAATTTTTAAAAAGTTTTGGTGGCACATTTTTGGTGTAGAATTATGCCTCTTGGAAGTGAATTTCGTTGGTTTCAGATTTTTTTAAAACCAAAAATGTGTTGGAAAAATCTTGCATGGCTATTAGAGCAAGAAAACCAACTTATCTACCAGAAGGGGCAGTTAATATTTATTGGACAAAGTATAGCATCTGTTTGGGGGGGGGGGGGGGAACTGAAGGGAACTGTGGTGGCTTAGTGGCTAAGATGCTGAACTTGACAACTGGAGGGTGGGCAGGTCAGCAGTTCTAGGCCAGAGTAATGCATGATGGAGTGAGCTCCCATCTCTGTCCCAGCTCCTGCCAACCTAGCAGTTTGAAAGCAAGAAATTGCAAGTAGATAAATAGGTACTACTTTGGTGAGAAGTTAAACAGCATTCCATGCATTCTGGTGTCTAGTCATAACAGCCACATGTCCACGGAAATGTCTGCAGATGCAGACATCACTGGCTCTTTGGCTATAAACAGAAATGAGCACTGAACCCTAAAGTTGGATTCAACAGGCTTTCAAGCAAGAGAGACCTACCTATAGCATCTTCATTAATTGTTGTTGCTGCTACAGTTAGCACTCTAGCTTTTCTTATCAAAAAAGGGGGTAAGAAATACTCAATTAGGCTAAAACCATTTGAGAAAAAAGTTCTGTCCCATAACTTACTACAGTTCCATCAAAATAAACAATATTTTGCATACCTAGACTCCCCTACTCTAAGCAGAGCTGCCTCTTGGGTACTGCAGTGGTCCCAGTCTTCAGTCTTCAGTCTATATTTTTCAGTATCATCATCAGTGCACAGAGAATCTTCATGGTTGTTTTCCATCTTGGCACCTTACAATGAGAGATGAGATATTGTTCCATGGCGTAGAGATGTCAATATGTAAATAACAATAGACAAGGCAAAATTGTTCCAATGGCTCTCTATGTGAGTGGGCTCCCTCCATATATGAGGACAGGGAGCACACTAACACGATCTCCTCTATTCTTCATTATGCCATAACCAAGAAAGATTGTCAATCAAAAGCAGAAGGAACAGAATTAGAGCACTCTCCGCTTCCCTTTTTTTTGTATGTGCCTTGAAACAACTAAATAGCCCTTTATCCATGTCACTTTACCTTCCAATATTTTGTTTGACGGACTGTAATTCACAGAAGCTCCCGGGAACATTGAATGGGTGCTAGAATTTTCTTCACTCTTCAGTAAAACAAAACAAAGTCAATTCAAAACTGAAAATCCACGGCATAATTCTATAATGTTAAAAAGAAGCTGAAACACAATTTAAAAAACAAAACCAATAATTTGCTAAAATGAACATAAACTAGCCTGGTTTCCTGACACAGTTAATTGCTGCTTTCTTGGTTTATGCTTTGAGTACTATTTTTCTTTAACACAGTGACTCAATTATCTGTATCTGAATACTCTCAGTCTATTTAGATATGGGAGTTTGTAAATACAGTAAAGATAACTGTGACAAATAAGTAACATTCTACCATTTTATTTTCCATTAAAATAAAATTATCATTTTCTCTTTGGTGATGTACAGTACTTTACACCATGTACTTCTTTAGCCTTTGCAAAACTCACTTCATCCATTCCAGTTGGCTTCAGTTCCTGAGTCCATGGCCTTACAGTTTCTAAAACCATTTCATCAGATGGAACATGTTCCTTCACATTTAACGGTGTATGTTTGCTATACTTCTGGTTCACATCATACTCTTCATCTACCAGAACCTCCCGCTCTTCATCAACATTGTCCACTACTGGCTTCAAAAATTCATGCATTTCCCATGACTCCTTATCAACATCTGGTTCATTCTGAGCAAGCTGAAATTGCCTCCCAAAATCCAGGATTGGTTCATCAACAAGTTCTTCTTTAGAGAAAGACCCATTCCTGAAGTCCTGCATAAAACACAGTATCCCTTTAAAAACACACACATGGAACAGGGAACTCTCACTTCCTGAAATGTGTATCCTGGGAACATCTTACAGTAACACCTCTCTTTTCTTAGAGACTTAATTGCATAAAACAACTCCACAGTATCAGGGAAATAAAGCTGTCACATAAAGGAGCTCACAAAGGTATTACCTTGTGTAGAAACAGAATTTCAGAGCTCTGCTTCTTCTTCTAATTTAACAATTTTAAAACAAATTCAAGCTAAAACCAAGGATACTGTCACATCCACATGAGATTGGAGGAAGTTTTGCTGTTCCCAGTAATACCAGTCACCCCATTAATGATAAAGTGCCTCTACTGTCACCGAATATGAGCTTCATATTTACAGTATTTATTTTTTAAAAACAGGGTATGTTTCCTACTTGTCAATTTTTGTCACTTTTTTCATCTAGTGAAAACATTCATGCCAGAATTTTTTGGAATAGTAGCCATGTTATCTGTAGTTCAGGCATATCAGAAAACAAAACAAAACAAACAAAACAAAATAAAAATAAAAAACACTGTAGCGCTTTAAAGAATAACTGCTATATTTTTATTGTTAGCTTTCATGGATCAAGTCTACTTCTTCAGACAAGAAGTTAAACTTACAGGCATGGGGTCAAAGGGAGCAGGGTGTGTTCAAGCAAAATGACAGACAAGCAAGCACAACAATACAGCTTCCCACAGCCATCAGCAACAATAGATTATTGAGATTAGCAGGGCTAATTATTTTTATTTTGTTTGTTTATTTTGTTTTGTTTTCTGATATTCATGCCAGAGTTTCTCTGAAGCATATACAACATGCTCAAATTATTTACAAGAATAAAGGGGGGAAACCCATAAAAATGAAAGCAGTTTTAATTTGCAGTCGGGATGATCATCTAGGAAACAGCTATTTGGCTGTTTTACAAAGCAAGGTCATTAAAATGAAAACAGAAATACTAAAACAAGGTGCCCAATCTAGAAAACAATGAAAGACCTAACAGATCACAAAGAATAAAGGAAAGAAAGTCCACATGTTATTATAAAGGGATTATCTAACAGTGCCAACTGGAGGGTAGGTGGAAAATGGCAGCTAAATCGCAAGTACTACAGCTGGGGAACAATAGGCTATGTAAGCACAAACACATGCAAGTAAGCAGAAAGTCTAAACCAGGGGTTCTCAACCTACAGCCCGCAGGCCAGATCCAGCCTGCAGCACCAAATCATCTGGCCCACAACCTCACTCTGCTACGGAGTGCTATTAGGGACATATCAAGCCAAGTGGAAGAGAAAAGAATTGAGGCAGTGGCTGGAGTGAGGTCACAGGCCAGATTAATTGGGCCCCATGCAGCTCCTCCATGCCGGTAAGCAGGGAAGCAGCGGGGGGGGGGGGAAGTGGTGCGTGAATTGGGGTGGTCGCTGGGGTGGGTGGCTTTGTGGGTGGTCCCACTGCTGCCGCCAGTGGTGTTAGGGGAGTGGTGGGGGTTCAGGGTGGTCCTGCTGTTGCTGCCGCCATGGCAGCAGCACGTATCCATCCCAGCAACTGTCTGAGGGGATATGATCAGGACCCCAGGTTAAAAGGGTTGAGAATCCCTGGTCTAAACAATGAGATAGTTAAAAAAGGAGGAGACAGTAATAGGTCTCATCAGATAGTCAAAAAGAGAAGGAAGGAGGCATGTACAGCATCTCAAAGGCTACCCTGATAATGGTATCACATAGTGGCTGAAGCATATGTTTCCTGCCAGAAGCCCTAATAATATTGACATCATGGATTTCTCCTTAGTTAAAGCAGGAACAAGGGCTTGGTAAGTGTCTAAATTGAACCTCCCTTGTGTTTTTAAATCATGCTTAAAGGGTTTAAAAATGCTTTATATTTGTTACCTAATACTTTTACTTTTAAGAAGATTTATACCTTAAGAAGTGCTTTCTATTATTAAAAATATAACTTTAGATTTAAGATGCTGTCTAAATCATATGCTATTTCATATGATGCAGTTGCTCCTTTAATTACAGTACAAGCATTATTTCATGTACCTTTAGTATTGCATTTTGGAGTCTTATTTTTATGCTCCTGTTTGCAATTTTTATATTTTTAAAGAATATGATCTGCATTTTCCCATAACTGTATGTTACTGTTGAGACCTTTGAACTCACATGCTTGCTATATTTTAACACCTTTGAAAAACTTTAAGGTTGCTTAGTTTTATAAGTAAAATAGTGAATAAAAGCTTGTATAATAGGAAAAACTGTTTCATGTGCCTTTATTATCCCACTGACATCCAGATGAACTGAACTGAGATGGTACATGACCCTTCAGAGTGTAAACCCCATTGGTGATATTCATTGTCTGCTGAGATTGAATCTAGACCAGCAGGCCCTAACGTGGGCACATGTCCCACAGGTGGATTTCAGTTCCCAGAAGCCTAAGTCAGTACATTGGCTGATCAGTACTTTGGGAGCATCTCTTCCAGTGGCTTGGTGGTGAAGACGTTGAGCTTGGATACTGGAAGGTCAGGGTTCAATACTCGAGGGCTGCACTTGGGGACATGAAAGGAGCCTCATTCAGGCGTCCTGTGAGCCAAGTTTCTCCAGCAAAAATCATTTCAACCCAGAATAAAAATGACACAAAATTATTATTATAGTACTTTGGGGAATTGACTTAGGCTTCTGGAGCTGAAGTACAAAAACCAAAGGTTGTGAAACACTGACCTAGACTTTTGAGTTATTCATGACTGTCTTTTACACAGGAAACCTGCTGAATTACATATAGAGCATTTTTAAAGACAAGAACTAAGCATCAAACCCCTCACAACTGAGGTTTCGCAATTGACAAGCCAACGTTAGAGGGAATGTGTTCACAAATCAGAAATTTAATCACGACAGGGAAATACTAAATTTCAGGTTGAAGGAGAATATATCTCAAGAAGAAAAACTAATATGGCCTTATTGAAATATTAACCTCTACTCTCCACTGAAATCTTTGCACTACCACTTTGAATGTAACAAAATCAAAGATAAACAGAAACCTTTGAAGTTTCAAGGAGTATTGATGACTCATTATTTTTTATTGGCTCTTGAGACACAGAACTTCCTGCAGAACTCATGGGATTCATAGCAGAGGACATCTCATATTGTTTATTTTCTCCCTTAAAAATAAACAAAACTTCATCAGGAAACTAGCAGAACCCCTCTTGAAGCATACAGAATGACAAGAAACCAGTTTGTGGGTGGGTGATGATGGAAGGAAACTGAAGCAAAGCACAGAAATTAAACCAGAAGGATATGAGCCCAACTAATTGGGGGAGAAGTATGGAATAAAATAAAAATGTGAAGAGAAATGCAAGAAACAATAAGCTAAACATATGGTCAAAATAAAAATTATACTAAAACTCTTACATTGTACTAACTTTAATTTCCTCTACTTTGGCTTATTTTTGCCAAGTTCTTATATAAATGAAGTTAGTGGGAGGAAAAAAGGGGCAGTTTCTAAACTCATCATTATCCATGCATTCTACTGGTCTAAGCAGAATTTTTCAGTATAACTCTAACTTTTCAGTGAAATGTTTTAAAAGTTTGGAACTGGGAAATGATGTAGGAAAACCTAATGTTGTAGCATTACAAAAACTAACTAGGTATACATTAGAACTCAGAAGGAACTGGGTCCTTATTCATTACTTCTCTGCAGCTATATTACCATTATTATTATTATCATCTGACCACACAAGTAAATCATTTATTACCATTAGGTCAGCAAAACACAGAAAAATAATACAATACCATGGAAATATGTATAGTAGTGGTTGCCCTTGCTTGAAACCCAGTGATATCCAACTCTAGAGTATGGTGCTCCTCTCCATTTACAGCCAAAGAGCCAGAGCTGTCTGCAGCTGCAGCTGCTTCCATGGTCATGTGGCAAGCATGATGAGACACCGGACCACACAGAATGCTGTCAACTTCCCACCTAAGTGGAACCTATTTATATACTTGTAATTTCTTGCATTCAAAATACTGGTTGGCAGGAGCTGGTACAGAGACTGAAGCTCACTTGGGTCTCGAACTCCTGACCCCCCAACCTTCCAGTTGTCAAGTTCATTGTCTTAACCACTAAGCCACTGCTGCCCCCTTGGATATATGTATAAATATGTATACATATACAAATAAAAAAAGCTAAGGAATATTAGCCTTGCTACTTAGGACCTGAATAGCATAAAATTTGAAGCATTCCAATCATGATGCTTCTAAAAATGCCCTGCAACACCTTGAAAATTAATTTTGCAAAATAACTATGGATTACTTGTTACTTCTAAGTAACTTGTTATAATTAAAGGATTTTTTGTAACTACTCATTATATTATTGATTGCAAAATTTATAGGTATCTACATTGACTGATTATTTCCAGGTTTTGAATCTCATTGATTTTTTGGATAGAAAAAATATTGAGAGAAAATATTTAAAATATACTGTATATATTTCAAGCATTATATTATAATGCAAAATAGCATGTGTATTCTAATACATGATGCTGAATAAATCACCATAAACCCACCAAAGTAAATGGTAACAACTGCAGAATGCTAAATGCAACCAGTCCTAAAATCTTTGTGTGTGTGTGTGTCCTGGCCAGACTTTAAACTGCCAAAACAAAGCCACCTTTTAGTGAATCCATTCTGTAGTTCCTTTCACCTGACCTAGTATGAGAAAGATTAGCTGGCACAAAACAAGGGTATTAATCAATCATGTCCTAATCATTTATATATTTCATAAACAGTCTTATAGCGGAAAAACTCAAAGCTGCAAAACTGGGGGATTACAATGAAAGTATCAACAATGTTTATGAAGTAAAGCAGATTCAGTTCTTAAACAGATTGGCCCAAGTTACTATAGCCCTAGTTAGGTATTAAGACTGAAAGAGTGGAGGGCTACTATAATTATGCTGGATGGGGGTTGCATTATGTGTGTGCACACCACCCAGAAGAAAGGTCGGACATAGTGTGTTCATATGTGACTGCATTTAGCTTACTAAATTCTCTGCATTGCCATGATAGGCAGTTCTGTGTTGTTATAGTTCCAAATCATGTTGGACATAATTATAGGCACCTTTGTGGATGTTTATGGCAAACGCATTTTGTTTTTGTTTTTTAATTTTTATTTTAAGGTTTTTACAATATTAAAAACAAACTAACAAAACAATCTACAAAACATAAAAGAAACAATTACATACAAACAAAGAAAAAAAGTAGTTCCCACGTACATCCTACAGCGTTAAAAGATGAGAAGAGGGAGAAAAAAATACATATCAATATAATATAATGTAGTCAGACATTATTTTCTATACATTTACTATACTGTATATTTTCACCTTTATATCCACTCTCCTCTTTAACCACCATATTACAACTTTATTATTTTGTACATGGTTCCTACCACCCAGTGCACTATAGTCCTTGAGTCTACCAGCCACTCCTTTTACAACTCAATCATTCTGCCAAAAATACATTGTATTCGGAGCAGGTTTTTCTCCTTTATTATCCATCAATGTGTGTTGCAAAAAAGGTTTCCAAATGTCCCAAAATCTATTTTGTTTTATTAATCTCCTTTTTATATTTAATTCCCATGTAAGTTTTTCATTTAATCCCATATCCCAAACATCAACATACCATTTACCAATTTCTAAATTCATATCACCTTTCCAATTTCTGGCTACTTGTCTCGCCAATGTCAAAAAGATAGACAATAACTCTTTTATATTTTCCTCTAAATTCAAATCCTCTAAGTCCGTTAATAAAACAATTTTTTCATTCAACTTTAAACGGATATTTAAATTTTTTTCTAATTCTTTTCCATTTTATGCCAGAAATTGGAAATAATTTTACAATCCCACCACATATGTTTGTATGTCCCAATTTCCTGATGACACCTCCAACATTTTTTTGAGTTACTACTATTTATTTGATTTAACTGAACTGGCGTCATATACCAGTGCCACAACATCTTGTAGTTGTGTTCTTTAACTTTTGTAGACAGATTTCGCATCATCCTACTTTTCCATTTTTTCTTCCAGTTCTTATCTGTAATAATAATACTCAAATTCGATTCCCACATTCTTTTAAGGGTATCCTGGGATTCATCCATGTTGTTTATCATTTTATATAATTTACTTACTATTCCTTTTATCCCCATTGAACCTTTTCTTATTTTATATGCCATCTCCTCGAAGTCTGTCAGCTGCCTTATTGGCTGTAATTTCATTTATATTGTTTATTCCACTTATCCAACGTTAGTATCTGAAGCCAGTTCAACTTTAATTCCTTATAAATTTCTTTTTTTGTTTCTTAATTCTCAATTCGATCCAGCCAATCTTTTAGTAAAATTATATCATATTTATACATAATATTTTTTAATAATTCTAAATTTTTAACTGGGAATGTTTTAAGATCTTGCAACTCTAATATTGGAGAGGTGTTTGGTGCCAATTTATCTTTCAACTTTATCCATACATTTATCATAGACTTTAGGACATTATTTCTTGGTTTTAAATCAAAAACTGTATTTTTCAGAAATTCTCCCTTTGCACACACATTACTATCTTTCATTTCTATCTCCCTCCATATAAGGTCCTCTATCGTTAAAAGTTTTACCAAGCCTTTAATTTGGAACGCCCTGTAGTACGATTTAATGTTAGGTAACCCTAAACCACCCTCTTTCTGCGGTTTATACCATAGACTTTTAGGTATCCTTGCTCTTTTCCCTCCATTACAATAATCATTCAATAAGTTTTGAAAAACTCCTAGTTCTTTTTCAGATTGTTTAATTGGAAGGACTTCAAATAAAAAAATTAATCTTGGGTAATAAACTCATTTTACAAATTGCTATTCTACCAAACCAGGAGGTCTTCAATACCCTATATCGAACAATTTTCTTCTTAATTTCCTCTTTCACTTTATCATAGTTTAATTTCTTAAAATCCTCTACATTGTCAGCAATGTTAACTCCTAAATATGCAAACGCATTTTGGTATGTCTTATTTCCAGGTGGGGTGAGAGGAGAGAGATTTACCTATGTCTCTAAATCATCCCATATTTAGATTCCACATTTTTAGGTAGCTGTTGGAGACCATTCCTAAATACAGACAAAATGTAGGTAATATCTGTTTAAGGACAGTGTGGCATCACTGAACAGAAACTTCTCAATAGCAACATCTTCCATTATCTAGACCAGGAATTCTCAACCTTTTAAAGCCCCGGGGCTGGGTCACGCTCCCTTAGGCAGCTTTGGGGGCCAGACAGCTATTTTGCCCTTCCTCCACCACATTGTACTTCCTGGTGTGGTAGAGGCAGTGGGAGGCCACATGAAATGGCACTGCAGACCGCATTCAGCCCACGGGCCACAGATTGAAAATCCCTGATCTAGCAAGTGTGGTTAAGACTTTCTGGTTTAGGTAAAACGTTATGCGATTTTACTACTTCTGTTATTTTCATCTTTCTTGGATGCCATTTTGTTTTCTAAATCACTATTCTAATTTTGTAACATGTTTTAATAGAAACTTTATAACATATTAGAATTTTGCAGCACTGGTAGCTGGATATAAGTTGAAATACATGGGAAACACAAATATAGCTGAACCTAAAGCATCTTAAAATATCTAATATGGCTGAACAGAAAAATGGATTACACTGAACAAAAGATAAATATTCCTTACCATCAAAGGTTTACAGATTCCAAGATTAACATTTCCTGGTGGCACAGATTTCAACACTTCTACAGCTTCTCCTAGAGTCATATTGTGCAAACATATGTCATTTACAAAAACCAAGCGATCACCAGGAAAAAGTTCACCGCCACATTCAGCCACACCATTTGGCACCAGAGAACTGACCACAAAAGCTGTCTTAGTTGGCTCTAATGGATCCTGAAAGATAAACAAAAAAACATATTTCCAAAACCCTCAAAGGAAACAGTTTTCTCAGTTATGAATGACATAGAAGGGAAAAGAGGGATATAGAAAACACATAAAAGACAAATACAGTGCATAGGTTTCAGCAATGAAATATGGATATAACCAAACAGGAACTAGGCGTAGTGTCACCTGCTAATTCTTCTAATTCAGCAATTAATCTTGCAAATAGCACAATAAAGGAACTATAGAGTTGGGTACATAATAAATTACTTTATAAAATAACTTTTCACATCCTAAAAGTCTTTGTTTACTAAAGTCAGTAAATGAAATTCTGCATAATTAGAGGACACAAATATGGAAACCAGTCTTTGAACTCACTGGGATAGCCATCATCATCCAAAATCAACAATTACAGTAAAACACCGAATAACGCTAAAATTTGGTTCCACAAGTCTTCGTGTTATCTAATTTTTAGTGTTATCTGATCCATGTTAAAATCCTATGGGATGGATCGGATAACGTTAAAGCTCCATAGAGATACATTGTAACCGCACAGGCTTTAGCTGTTGTTATCCGATACCATCCCATAGGACCTTAACGTTATTCGATCCAATTCTCCTTCCCAGATTACTTAACATTATGTGATTTTAGCGTTATCAGAGCCAATCGTTATCCGGTGTTTTACTGTACTCATGACAGAAAAACTAGGCCATGTTATCAAAGGAAAAGAGAATTCATGCAGGAAGTGACAGATAGGGTAGCTTTTTACTGTCTCTGGTCTTTACATGACTTGGCCACTGTACCAATTAGACCTTTGGTCTCATTTTTTGCTAAAAGAAAGGCTAAGGCAAATGCCATAACACATTTTCTTTAACAGGTGTTTTAACATACTTTTTCAAGAGCCCTGTCTGCATATAAGTAGACATTTTAAAATTATTATTTGGAGTTAAAGATAAAAGCAAGAGATTTAAAACTAAAATTTCTGAACTCAGTCAATTATCCAAAACAAATAAATCAGAATGACAAAATCTAATTAAAGCACAAATCATATTTCAATATCCAATTGATGCAGTAAACAGTTAATTTAATAAAAGGTTACGACTACACTACTATTTTCAAGCAGAGGGAGCTCTTGTATAGGAAGAAGAGGGAAGCTACGTATAATAATGGGAAAGATCCATCAGCTTGAAACACATACTGCTGAATAGACTGACTTGTCCCCCAAAGATATGAATGGCAACATAAAACTTTGCTGCAGAGGAAGAGGAGCCACTTACAAAATTAACACACTATAAATTAAGGAATAAGATGTTTGGAAGCCATGCTTTTCATAAAAACAGACACAAATACTTCTTAAAATGTCATTTCAAAAAGCAGAACCTTTTTGTAGAGTACCAATGACAAAGATGTATTTATAAAGATAGGTCTTAATCTGCAGGGAATTGTTTGGCTCATCTAAAATCTACCTACTTGTTTGAGGAATTTCAAGACAGATTACTTTGTTGTTAAATCTCTTCCACTCTATGGCAACCCGATTAATTATTGGCTTCCAAATGGTTTTGTCATTAAAAACCTTCACAAGTCTCGGAAACCAAAGGCTTCTTTTATTAAATCATGCCATCTTGTGTTTGGTTATCCTTACTCCCTTTCACCTTCAACCTTCCCAAGCATTATTGTTATACAGTACAGTAAAACCTTGGATAAGGCTAAAACTTGGTTCCACACACATGCATCAAATAACATTACAATCCTATGGGATGCATCAGATAACATTAAAACTCCATATTGTAACTGGCACAGGCCTTAGCAAACATTATTCGAGGCATCCCATAAGATTTTAACGTTATGCGATACAATTTTTTTCAATTGCTTAATGTTATGCATTTTTAGCGTTATCTGATGCAAATGTTTTCCAAGGTGTTAGTGTACTGAGTTTTGTCTTCCAATGACACCCAGAATCCTGCTAGTTAATTACAATAGTATGAGTGAAGTGGTGTAAATTCACCAGCAAATTGCTGCTTGTTAATAAATTACCAACCTGTGTCCCTCAGTGAGACTAAGCTGTCTGACTGGCATACAAAGAGGGATACAGGTCTTTTGTTAACTAGCTATAATGTGATACTGTAGTTTACACCATTACACTTACACTGATAACCAGTGTGATTCTGGCTGATATGACAGCCTCTATTCAGTCATTTTAGTTTCTTATGATTTTGTTTTGACAACTTTATTTCTCCAACATGATGAACAATTTTGAAGATTTCTAGCTTACAGGAAATTTCCAGCTAATAAATAAGAAATTTTGATTCTGAGCTAGCAAGGTGATGCTCAAGTACAGGATAGACTGCAACAGTATGTGGAGAGAGAATTACCAGAAGTGCAGGCGGGTTTCAGAAGAGGCAGGGAGACTAGAGACCACATCGCCAACATAAGATGGATCATGGAAAAAACAAAGGAATATCAGAAACAAGTCTACTTCTGTTTCATTGATTACACTAAGGCTTTTGACTGTGTCAACCACAACAAAATGTGGCAAGTAATTAAAGAGATGGGAATACCGGAACACCTTATAGGCCTCATGAGAAATCTGTACATGAATCAAGAGGCAACAGTTAGGACAGAAAATGGAATGACGGAGTGGTTTGGAATAGGAAAAGGAGTAAGACAAGGCTGCATTTTGTCACCCTGCTTATTCAACTTATACACAGAACACATAAGGCGCAATGCAGGGATGGAGGAATCACAATTGGGATCAAAATTGCTGGAAGAAACATCAACAATTTGAGATATGCAGATGATACCACCCTAATGGCAGAAAGTGAGGAGGACCTAAATAAGCTCCTGATTAGGTTGAAAGAAGAAAGTGCAAAAGCTGGCTTGAGACTCAATATCAAGAAAACCAAGATAATGGCAACAGGCCCTATCAGTCCCTGGAAAATAGATGGGGAACAAGTAGAAGCAGTGACAGATTTTACTTTCCTAGGATCAAAGCTCACTGCAGATGGTGATTGCAGCCATGAAATAAAAAGGCAACTGATTCTTGGGAGGCAAGCAATGAGAAACCTGGGGAGCATAGTGAAAAGTAGAGACATCACATTGCTAACAAAAAATTGCATGGTCAAAGCAATGGTATTCCCTGTGGCAATGTATGGTTGTGAGAGCTGGACCATTAGGAAAGCTGAGCGCAGAAGAATAGACGCCTTTGAGATGTGGTGTTGAAGGAGAGTTTTGAGAGTCCCCTGGACAGCGAGGAGAACAAATAGGTCAATCCTAGAAGAAATCAACCCTCACTGCTCCTTAGAAGGTCAAATAATAAAGATGAAGCTAAAGTACTTTGGGCATCAAATGAGAAGAGAGGATTCACTTGAGAAAGCCTTGATGCTTGGAAGGGTAGAGGGCAAAAGAAGAAGGGGACGGCCCAAGATGAGATGGCTAGATGGTATTGTGGAGACAATGGGCACAGAGCTGAGCGAGTTGAGGGGGATGGTGGAGGACAGGAGTGCCTGGCGGACAGTGGTCCATGGGGTCGCAGAGGGTCGGAATCGACTGTGTGACTGAACAACAACAACAACAAAATAACATCCAATTATTATAACCAGGAACTACCTTTATACACCACAGGAGTTCAACACCCAGAAGCCTAAGTCAGTACATTGGTTGATCCAAAACCAAAGGTTGCGAAACATTGCTTTTAATTCTTCACTCTGGTAGTTTCCACAGCTGACATATCAAGCCATTAATAGTTTGCACCTTTTACACAGCAATGGAAGCCAAGCCCAGTTGCCCATGAAATTCATTTGAACCTAGCTTCTTCTTTACCTGTGTTTGGATTGAGTTTGAAAATATTAACAGTAAACCCGGAATTCTCAACCTTTTTAAGCTGGGGGCCGGGTCACGCTCCCTTTTTAAGCTTCGGGGCCTGGATGGCCATTTTGTCCTTCCTCCACCACATGGCACTTCTGGGTACGGTGGAGGGGGGGCACATGAAATGGTACCATGGGCCGCATCCAGTCTGTAGGCCACAGGTTAATTATCCCTGCTGTAAAGGGTTGCTATATTATCTCTGCAGGGAGGGAGCAGCATTGTGACCACCGTTTCTGCAAAACACCATGTGTACATTTGTTTGTGGAAACGTGTCTATGTGAAATCTGTGTTGATAAGATTGTAATTGCTCAAACTTACTATACACAATCATATCAGGGTTTTTTTTTTGGACAGATGATTACTTCTTCAATGTGGAAACAACTAAAAGAAGAATGTATGAATTGGCCCAAAGCCAAATAAGGTCTTGTGTCAAAAGCAGCAGACTTTCTCTGCACTATCCACTTAAAACAAGCTTGAACTTTTTCTGGAGGCAAAAAAAATGAGAAAACTGAGGCTGTTCTATTTGGGCAAAAATGACAAAACTGAGGTTCAATTTGTAGGAAAAGTAGAAAGCAGCTTGAATCTACAAGAGCTGAGCACGGTTAATAAGGACAGGACATTCTGCAGGTCACTCATGCACAAGGTTGTCATAAATTGGAGGTCACTTGATGGTAGGTAACAGCAACAATAAAAACAACAGCATACTTTTAAGGCTTCTGTCATTCTGTAGAGATAAGTATATCTTGGGATCCTTTCAGTAAGAACACTTTTATGGAAGAAAACAACTCCTCACTTCCTACTAGAAATCATTCTGTGCTGGAAATCCTGAATTCTCCATGGCATGAAGTTCCTGAGTTTACTAAAACATCCAAAAAAGCATGCCAGCAAAGCAACAGTGATGCATATCTCAATAATTAAAGGACCATCTGTTCCTACATATTAACTTGCCAGGGTATTAATATAATCTGGAAAAATTCTAAAGTAAGGAAAGGCTGTAGATCAGTAGCAAAAGAACATACTCTTCACGGAAGAGATATCAGATTCAAATGTTGAGATCTATAAACAGAAATGGAAAGAATTCTGCCAGAGACACTCAGGAATCCCTAAAATCAGAGTCAACAATTCTGGATTAGGTGGATTAATGGCCTGACTCAACATAAGGCAGATTCTTATGCTTTCCAGTTGCCTCCATATTTAGAATTAAAACTGATAGAAAAGGCCTTTCTTTATGGTGGATCCCATCTGTTATCTATGACACCTGGATGATTCCCCACCCCCGGCACTAGACTGCAACAACGACATGTTTTTTCATATTTTATGCCAGTGTGGCATATTACTTGGAGGCAAAGAAATTCCCTCTCCATCACAAAACCCACTGTTGACCTTGGAGAGTCATTCTCCCTCATCCTCACCAAGCACAGAGGATTGTTTGAGGGTGCTCTAGGGATGTGGAGTGCCCAGTGTACGCTGATGTACATTGCCTCGAGCTCAGTAATGGAAGATGAGATACACAAAAACATGCAAACAAATAATATTTGGTCCTGTTTTTTCACTCAACCCAAGCTGTGTCCTATGATCTGGCTTCCCTGTTTTATCATGTTGTGTTTAATTTTTAATTTGGGCAGTAAGCCATGCTGATCATTTTTGTGTGTGGCTAAATTCAAAAGGTGGGTAACAATGTATAAACAAAATTAATCACCTTTAAAATACAGAAAACCTACATTCAGATCATGGGCAAGAGCTTTCCTATTAAAGACACTATATTTGCCCCCCAATTCTTCATGATTACATCTCACTTCCCATTTCTAATTGCTTTCTAGACTAGAGAAAAGAAAAAGGCAGGTACAGGTAGTTCCTTTTATAGGGTTAGGCATGCAGTTTTAGTGACACCCAATGGGATACAAAAGGAACCAAAGAAGTAGTAGTAAATTATCCACCAGATTTCATTCTCTCTGAAGTTTCTCAGATGCTGGAAAGTCAAAACTCTCTCTTAAAAATTATGAGTGAAAGAAATAGACTCGAAGCATTCTAGCATTAGACTTAAAGCATTATAGATTCTAACACTAACCAACAGATGGCACTGCCAGACAATAGTAACATCTATTTGTTGGTAAATGCATTTGATGCTGATACAAGTATGGCAAATAATATTTTGTTCAATCATCAAAAGGACTATGTACTTCAAAGCAAAAGAATCATTTTGAAGGATGTGGATGGAAAACTACAAGCAAGAGGAAGGAGAATAAGAGATGGATAACAAGGTGGGGGTGAGCGTATATCAAATAAAGGAAAAGGTGGGGCTGGAAACAAGAGGTAAGTAGTAAGAGAGAAAAGAATATAAGAGCAGGCATGGAAGTGGACAGGGCAAGCAAACTAGTAGTAAGTGTGTCTATAGAGGAGAACAAGTGCTAAGCAGCAGTATGATAGGTAATGCAATGCCACTGTATCCTCTGTTTGGATTCAAGAGCAGTGCTGGGGATTTTAAAAAGCTGTCCTTATTGGGAAGGCTACTTGATCCAGACAAGGTAAGAGTAGCAAATAATACAGCCACAAATATCTTAAAATATATGGGAAAGATGAAGTTTGGAGCAATGTATAACTGACTGCAGCAAACTTTGACAAGATGGCAAAGAGACACCACAGTTGTCTTCATACAATTATTCAGAAATGGTATAGCCCTTATTGAGCACAAGTACCATAAGTTCTATCAAAGGGCCTGCAGTGGTTAAGATCTTGAACTTGATGACTGGGAAGTCAGCAGGTCAGCAGTTTGAGATCCGAATACTGCATGACTGAGTGAGCTCCCATCTCTGTCCCAGCTCCTGCCAACCTAGCAGTCTGAATGTAAGAAATTGCAAGTAGATAAATAGGCACCACTTTGGTGGGAAAGTTATAGCATTCTGGGTACTCTGCTGACTAGTCACGGCTGCCACATGACCACAGAAACAGCTTCAGGCAGCACTGGTTCTTTAGTGGTAAATGGAGATGAACACCAAACACTAGAATTGGATACACATGGCTTTTGAGCAAGAGTGACCTTTGCCATGTTACATTATAAGAATCATGAGTAAGAAAACTGCTGCAGATTACTCAAGTTTTGCCATTTGCTTTCCGAGATTATTAGCCTTGGCTCTACTTGTGCTCTCAGTTCAGACAAATACATTTCCTTGAGAAAGTTGGCAGAGTCCACTCAGAAAATACCTAATGCCACGAAAATACCCAAAAGTAAATACATCAGAAATAACACTGAACAGAACAGCTAATGGCCCCCAAAACAAATATATTTTTGTTATTCGTCTCTGCCATTTTAAGTTACCATCAAAACAGTTTTGTTACTGTCAATTTGTATATGCCACATTTTGTACCACAGAGCCAAGAGAAACACACCTTGCGACTAAGCAGCTGAAAGGAATTTATTACATTTACTTCAATGGATAATTTAGAGAAATACAGTATAAAGTCATTTCTTCTCAGTTTTGTATTTTCTGTCCAAGGTTCCTATAGGTTCCTATACAGTTACAGTAAACTTTCAAAAATATAATCACGTGAAACAGAATATATGGTTGACAACAATCCTATATTCACAGACTTGATCTTCTAGGTTTCGCACAAAATGCAGTACTGTAAAAATACCTTCACATTGGAACAGCACAAGTGAGATTATTTTTGGATATTCACAGTGCCTACCTTAAAAAGTATTTTACAAATCTTGGAGCAGCCCAAGACGTTTTTCTGCCTGAGGCACAACAACAAATGGTGCCCCTCCTTTCAAAGTTATAGTACACAGCTCTCAAGGTCAACCTGAAACTGAAAATCTCAAGAACATTTCTTGCCATTTCCTTGGCAATAATACAACAATATAATTACATTCCTTTTTTATTGTGTTACCCTAAAATCTATTTTGAAATATTACAGTTACTAAATTTTTGCATTTTTACTTACTATATCACAGTACTGTGTTTTTACCCAAAATTTTCTGCTTGAGGCAACAGCTTTACAGTACCTAAAGATAGGGCTAATACTATACAAAGTAGTTCAGTTGTTAAGGTTCAACACTCCACATTAGAGTATCAGTGCTTTCAGCATGGATATACAAGTTTAGGGCATTGTGGTACCGAGGCCATATTGCTAACTATGCCAGTTTTTTAAAAAATAAAAACATAAAACACAACTATTAAAATGATGTCAACACAATTGCATCATGATTGGCATCATAGGAAGACACTTAGCTAAGATCAAATGCTAGATGAAATAGAATTGTTCTAATTGGAAATGGGCCATGCTGACCTGGAACACTGACATCTGCAAGGCACTTTTCTGTGAAATAATACCTGAGAACATCCCACAGAAACAATGGTTCTGCATTCTATGGTTTTAAAAACTGGGGGAAGAGACAGCATAAGTAGGCAGAAAAATCATCTCACATTGGAGGTGGATCAGAGTTTGGAAACATTACTTTTTAGTCAACTCACAGGATCACTAGTTTTCACAATTTCCCCAAAATATGTGGCTACTGTGTGAAGAAAGAGGACTCCTCCCATTTTGGTTGTGCAACATTTTTCTCAATTTGAGCTTGACAAAACAACCAAGCTAAGGGAAACATCTGTCCTGAATGCCAAAAACTGAAGAAAGATGATGACATCAATCCCATGGTATCACAAAATGTCTTGGACTGTCTTTTCATGATCCAAGGTCTGGCTAACAGCCTTCTTCATTTCACCAATTCCCTCTTTCCATAATCATGTCTCAATACAGTTTATGAATTCTACCTACCACTCCCTTTTAAGGTTTATATTGTCCAGTATTTATGTCAAATAAAGACAGGGTGTGTGTCATGGTATGGTTCTAAATTTAAAAAATTCCTTCTTGATAAAATCTAATCCAATTTAAACTAACAAATTGATAGACCGGATGCTCTAAGATGGTTGCTTACTAAAAAGGAACTGTCACTAAGTTGAGCAGAGCTAACTCTCAAATATGTTCATATAGGACTGCAGCTTACACCATTTTAAACGCACAAGATCCCTCCTGCGCTCTAGTCTGAGCAGGCGACAAAGGAATGTCATGCCATGACTTCTGCCTACGATTGCAGGGAGGCCCTAGTAGTTGTAGACCAGAGATACGCAACCTACAGCCCATGGGCCAGATTTGGCCCATGTCACCAAAACATCCAGCCCATGCCCTCACTCCAGCAGCTGCTTGCACTTCCACTTCTGCCACCACTTCAATCCTTGTCTCCTCCTATTTACTTGGCATGTTCCTAACAGCGCTCCACAGTTGGGCAGATGTTGTAAGGCTTACATGCACCCTGCTATGGACCGCCATTAGGGACACACCAAACCAAGCGGAGGATACAAGGATTGAAGCAGTGGCAGCAGAAGCGGCCACATTTCCAGCAGCTATGTGTTTTCTTCACCCACACCATGCATCTCCTCCAGGCCGGTAAGAAGGGGAGTGGTGTGACGGGAGTAGGAGGGCTTTTTGGGTGTGTGGTGGGCTCCAGGTGGTTGCCACCATTGCCATCTTTGGAAGCATGACCTAGCCCCCAGCTTTAAAAGGATGAGGACCCCTGTTGAAGACAGAAAAGTAACTTTTTAAGGCATATGATAGCTGCAACAAAAATTCCCCCCAAAGCTGTTTCTCTTGTCTGTGATGGATCAGACTAAAAGTCAAAGCAATTCAGCATTATAATTTCCTAGTGGCCAGCCAGATACAGGAAGGCCATCACCAGGATGTTGAGTACAACAACATAGTTCCCATCTGCCAGCAACTAGTATTGACAGACACACTACCTTTGGTATTGGAGGTATATAGTCATAAGATTAGAAGGTACTGGTAAGGTAAGGTCACCCATGCTTAAAAGTCAGTCATATCCAACCTTAGGGTGCAGTGCTTATCTCCATTTATAGCTAAAGAGCCAGCGCTATCTGTGTCTACAGATGTTTCTGTGGTCATGTGGAAGGCATGACTGGACACCAAAATGCACGGTATGCACCTTATCACCTAAGTGGTACCTTCTTATCTACTTCAAATCTTGCTTTCGAACTGGAGCAGAAATGAATGACAGGAGCTCCATCATGTAGCACCTCGGTCTCAAAGTGCTGACCTTCCAGTTGTCCACCATCTTAACCACTAGGTCACAGCAGTCAGAAACACTGGTAGCATTTCTTAAATTCATTGTTTCCCCTCATCTTCCAAGGTTAGCTTGAAAGGAGCCAGATCAAGTTCCTGATTAGAATACCTCTTGATAATACCCTCTAAGAGATTGCCTTTTGGAAGATGGCATGGAAGAAACATGAAACAGATGTATAATCATTTCCTTACTTGCTATTCATCAGTTGGTGACAAAACTCTCACTTAAAGACAAAAGGCTAGTGGCAACCAAATTACTACCTGTTGTTGATACATTATTAGAATAACAGTACAATACTGTGCATGTGTGTACAAATGTAAAATATATGCACCCTAAATGAAGAAAAATCCTGCCCCTCTAGATGAGAATATAAAACTGTTGATTTACCAGTGACTTTGGTACAACCCTAAACCGCATAAATGTATTCAAGTTGTTAAACTGAAAGGTATTTTTGGAGTAGTGTAAAATAGACTTTAGAAAAATAAAACATGGGTATTTATTGATCTGCAGTGAAGAGTGCAGCAATGAATTTTATAAGCTTTGCTATGCATCTGGCATTAATCAAGACTTCTGTTGCAGAAAATGTCAGTAAAGATACAGAAAAAGTAACAAAAGAAGAAAAATAGCCCAGCTATTTGCTTCCCACATTTTTTCTTTTTCAATATTCTGGCCAGGTTCACTAATGGAAACAAATTTTTTGTTTAAAAAAAAACTTCATTCACTCATGCTCAACCAAATAACTTCTTACTGGAAAAAGCCTATCTACTGAAGTAGTAAGAATGGCTGAGGACAATATTCTACTCTAAATCAACTGTACAAGACATGAATCTAATTCTTGACAACAGCAACCAATTATTTTCTTTATTTATTTATTACATTTATCTGGGATATTTTCCCACTCTGGGTGGTTTTTTGTTTTTATTTATTTTATTAGTCATACTTATCAACTGTCCTTCTTACTGAGGTGACCCAGGGCGGCTCACAATTCATTAAAAAACAAACAAACAAAATAAAACACTCTTAAAAACATTCCTAAAAAACCCTCAATTTAAAACTCTAAAATCAAAATCTGTTATTGCTCGGTCACATATTAAAAACCAGTGTTCCTAGAAATTGTGTTTAATTGTGATGTAACAGCAACAGTGGGACTCTTCATATTCCTGTGACAGACGTTTAGATGCAATTTTAAACCAGTAAATATATCATGCTAGTTAACTATTGAAGAGCAAGCATATCCCCCAGTGAAAACCCTCCGGTATGTTCCCTTATAAAGACCTACATTTTCTGGAAACATTAAAGAACTATATTATCTCCACTCCCGTTACCCAGGAAGGGTAGAAATGTGTGGCTTGAAATGATGTGCATGTCACCAACAGTTCCAACACAATACAGATGCAATATAAAGCAGGAGAAACTTGATAATAATTGTGTCAGGTTGACATAGTTTATTCTGAAGAATTTGCTAACATGAAAACAAACTACTGCTACATGGAGAATGACAAAATGGTTTTCACAGGCTCTCAACACTGTCTATGTGGGAACCAATGCATACTATTTGTGAAAATATATGGAAAAAAGGAAGTGCCTTATTTATCTGATGTGATAAGCATGAACCACTTAAGACATGATATTCATGAAACAGATATGACTCATTCCACTTGTTGCCATGATCAAAAGCTAGCCACTCAAGCTATGTCAGGCTTATTTTTATATACTCTAAGAATAAAATAGCCCAATTCATCTCCACTGAAATAGGTTCACAAACTTATTTAAAATGATGTTTGAATCTCTTGTAGACATCCCTTTAAATAGATCTGTCTAACCCAGGGATACTCAACCTGCAGACCATGGGTCAAATGCAGCCCATGGCACCATTTCATGTGGTCCTGCACCACACCAGGAAGGCCAATGGGATGGAGGAAGGGCAAAATGGCCATCTAGCCCCCGAAGCTGTTTGAGGGAGCGTGACCCGGCCCCTGACTTTAAAAGGTTGAGAACTCCTGGTCTAACCAGTGGCTCAATTTCTTGATCCACTATGCTCCCCTCAGGCCACCTCTTCTTTTAGTGATGTTCCATGTCCTTTGCAGGCTCTCTTTCTGCTAAGTGGAAATTCCCTACAGTACCTAGTTCATAGGCCAGCTAGCCTCACAAGAGTTTTACAAAATCAAATGAACAGTGGATTCATTTTTAAAAATGTGAACCTGAAGCCTGTAGAGCACAAAACCAGGAGACTGTGGCTAGGAGAAGGCAGGGAGGGAACATTATTATCTTTGCATTTATTTAGGGTGTATTAAGAGGGAATGAAAAAGAAACTGACAGCATTTTAGCCAAAAAGAATTACTGTTCTAGTCTGGGTTGCTGCATAGTAACCAAACTTGCCTTTGGACTCCTGGCAGCTTTATATATTCATTTAATTAAAATGGAGAAGGGTGTCAAATAAAGAAAATCTGTGATCCCAAGAATAGTATAATCTTGAAAATATTCTTGTATTCTAGGAATAAAAGGCAAACAACCTGAATCTAATTGGTACCAACCAAATTATATCCATTGACTCAGCAGTATTTACACGGTTTGTCTCACTTATTCAGCAGTTGAGCCAATAGATCTACTTTAGTGAGAACTAGCAATTGGATTTAGGTTAATGATTTTTCAAATATGCTTGTCTAACAAGGAAACAAGCGGTAAGACACACATAAAAGAAACAAAAACAATGGGGGCAATACAGCCAAATGCTGAGAAGAGCATGTGTTTTTTGCATTGAATGATTTGTAAGTATGCCTTGATAGGTTCTGAACTGACCAGAGAAGGTTTACACAAATAAGGCAAGATGTATGTATGTACAATAATACCTCAGATAACGACTGCATCGGATAACGCTAAAATCGGATAACGATCTGTTAGTGTTATCCGATGCAGTCGTTTTGTAGCAGCAGGGTGACTGGAAAGCTAAACGGGGTTCTCCGTTCAGCTTCCCAGCCACCCTGCAGCTGTGGAGGCAGGGGTGGGGTGGCTGGAAAGCTGACGGGGGGGCTCTCCTGTTGGCTTCCCCAGCCACCCCACAGCTGCAGAGGCATGGGCGGGTGGCTAGGGAAGCCAATGGGGAGTCCCCGTCAGCTTCCCCAGCCACCCTGCAGTTGTAGATCGGGTCCTCTGATCTCCCTGGAGCAGGCAGGGGAATCAGAGAGCCCAAAATGGGTTTTAAAAAGTCATTTTTTTACCCATTTCGGGCTCTCTGACCCCCCTACCTGCTCCAGGGAGATCAGAGGACCTGATCCAAGCTGTTTCTGAGCTTCCCCAATGTCCCCAGTCAGTGGATCAAGCCAAAACATCAGGGTTCGAACCCTGACGTTTTGGCTTGTTGCACTGGCCGGGGAGGTGGGAAAAGCCCAGAAACACATCCCTGGAGGCTGTAACAAGCCAATGCATTGCACAATGTTAAAAACTGGATAATGATGAGACTTGTATGTATGTATGTAAATACAATACAAATATAGAGAGGTAGGCTAGGACTCTGGGTTCAAATCCCAACTTGACCATGGAAACTCACCCAGGGAGTAGAACTGTTTAAACCACTTCTTAAATATCTCACTTTCCTTGAAAGCCCATTAGGTTTGTTATAATTCAGTTCTGACATAATGGCAGAGAACTACTAGAATAGAATGAAAAACAGAAGTAGAAACTGGAGCATCATGAATGCTATACAGTAGAAGAATGTGAAAATGGAAACTGTGAAGAAAAATAGCTTTTGTTTTTTCTACCCGGAGAAAAAGATATTCAAGTGCTTTGAAAGAAGGAGGAAAATTGCATAAAGGAAACTGTGCCATTAGTACATATAGTAAGTAAACCCAAGCTAAAAACCAGATGGAACACTTTATTCAGAGATTAGGAAGAATAGTGAAAAGGTATAAAAACATTCATGGCAAAAATTTCAGCTTCCACAAGAATGTTTCTCAAGAATGCTGAGATTCAACTATGTTCTTTGCAAAGAAGATCTGTTTTACATAGGTAGTAGGAGCAGATGATCAATTATTTCAAAGCAATCAACACAATGAGAATTGAATTCTTGTTTTATTACAGTTAAGGAACCATGGACCCCCAGAATATATTACAACCCAGGATGTTGTACAGAACACACTTTATATTAGGAAAACTCAAACTGGCAATTTAAGTTATGTATTGTAGCAAAGCAGATGGCAGGAAAAAGACAGGACATGAAAACCCAGCCATCACTTATGTATCAGGTTTAGATTCCACCATCTCAAACTATGATTGAGGTCAGAATCATGAATCCATGCCTCTTTATGTTTAACAAATTATCCCATTTTTCATTTTGATTAAAGGTAACACTAACACCACCCTTAAGTGTCATAAATGCAAAGCAGGTTTCCTTCTTAACCTGGATTTATGAACACTGAGAAACACCTAGAAAACATAGAAAAGTGAATTACCTTGGAAAAGTGAATTATCATTAACCCTGGTACATAATGATGCAGATGTCATAGCCTTAAATAGGTGACAGAAGGACATGAATGTGAAATACCACATGTGAGTCCTTAACTATAATTAAATGATCAAGACCACTATTATTTTCACCATACCTAGAGTGAAAATTAGAAATATAATTAATAAGAATTAAAGAGAAATAAAGAAATCAATGCTGAATCTCTTGATATGAACTTGCATCAACAATGTTAGTGCCATGATACAAACAGTGCCATATAACTTTGACACACAACAGATATCCCAGAATTTTGAATGGAAATATATAGCCCAGTATGATCTGATGCTACATTGTACTTGGCTTTACTCTCAGGTCTATAGCTAAATATATATGAATAAACCTCTAGGGTTCAGTTTGAGACACGTGAGGGATAGTACCTTTTCAAAGTATTTGAGCAAGCAAAAATATTAAAAAATGAGAAAGCTAGAAAAATGGTAGACTAAGAAATATTATTAGAATTTTAGGAGGAAAATAAATGAAAACTTAGTATAGACATTACAAAAATGTCACTTTATACTACATATTCCATTTATGTAGACACAGAGACTTGTCATCCATTGGATGTTATTAAAAAGCAACTGAAACAAATTTATTTTTCCTATTATTTAACTTCATTGTTGACACGACCTTGAAACCCAGCTTGTGTTTTAAGATCTCCCTTTAAAGAATTTTATTGCTTTTGTTTGCTCTTTGAAACTTATTTTTGCTTATATCCTCCCATTTTGGGAAATACCTGCAAGCACGCTAGATAATGGATTTTTACACAAACCAGTGAAAATCAAAATATTTGCATACTACTGGCAGGGAACTTAGGTTTCCTCAGGACTTTCTGTCCAAAACTCTTTACGGACTTGATATGAAAAATTAAATCTACAGAGCAAGTAAAATGAAGTCATACCTGGATGTGCCAGCAACACTAAATAAAAGTCAGTCAGGAGGCAAGGAACTCATCCAGATAGAATTGAAGGAAAATACAAGAGATTTGGAGAATATGACTCAATCCAGAATTTGGCCAACATATTAGATATAACACCAGGTTTAATCACCAGTGACTGGCTTGAGGAACTAGGAGACACAGGTTTGCATCATATGTTGCAATACCACAAGATTGTCAGCCATCAGTTGACCTATTGGTTCAGTACAAAATTCTGACAAATGGCCTAATAGAAAATAAAGCAGAAACACACACCTATGCTCCAACATCCTTGTTCATTAAGAACTGTCTTAATTTTCTGTCCCTGTCATTAATTGGTCACTCTTCCTACATTTGTCATTTAGTGACACCTTTCTAAAAAGGTGTCACTAAATGACAAATTCTAAATAACAATTCTAAAAAAATGTTGCTTCAAAATTACTTCAATCTACCTGAACACACTATCCAAGACTTGAAAGTTGCTATTTTTGGAACAGAGAAATTACAAGACAAGAATCCAGAGAGAAACAGCAAAAATAAAATATATCCATATGCTTGACACTGATCTCAATGGGTTCTGCAACATTGTCAAATTTGATACACAGGTTGTTATTTGCTGCTATACATGTTGTACGTTATATGTTGTTATATTATACCACCTTTTCAGAAACTTTTCCACAGAATTCTGATTCACAACATCAGCCATCTCACGGAACAAAGAATGAACTCGCACAATTGTCAATGATGCTGAATATTAAGCTCATTAGCAAATGTTTAGTGCCATGTGTTTGCATTGTATCCTCCTATTTGCAATTCAACATGGTGAAAATTCACAACTAATTCGAATAACAACCAGAGACCATCTGCCAATACCAACTGTAGAAAGCCATACTGACTTGTATACTTATCTGTTATGCCAACCATTCACTCT
This sequence comes from Furcifer pardalis, assembly GCA_030440675.1. NCBI lineage: Eukaryota > Metazoa > Chordata > Lepidosauria > Squamata > Chamaeleonidae > Furcifer > Furcifer pardalis. Next base: position 196,631,186 of record CP126891.1, read on the forward strand.
GTACCTAATGTATATAAATTGATGCCATGAAGTTTCACTCCTATGAGTAATGAAGTGGACTTGATCCACAAAAGCTAACATTAAAAAGCAACAGTTAGCCTTTAGAAGTGCACAACATTTTTGTTTTAGTTTTGTTTATTCTCTGATATGCTTGAAACACAGACTAACGCAGCTACAATTAAAACAAAATACTTCAAGGTACTGTATTAGCTTTCCTGTCCATTCCTAAAGTTTCCATAAGATGATAGCTCAGTGGAGAAGCAATAACTCTGTAGCTGAGCAAACACGTTGCATATAAATGATCAGAGGTTTAATTCCAGGAATCACCAGATAGTTCTATGGAAGACTGCTGCCACAAATACTGTAGAAACTTCTACCTGTCTATCCTGACAATAACTAAGGTAAAAGGACCATGGCTTGAATACAATATAAGGAAAGCTTCCTATATTCCTGGGTGCTAAACAGAATACAAAAATGTTTTATAAAGTATTGCAGTATAGTGCGTAGAGCAAGGGTGAGGAGACCTCTGGTCCTCCATGATTTGGTGAACAAGAATTCTCATCAATCCTTATCTCTGGCAAGGTTAGAAAGTCCTGGTGAGTCCAACAACATCCTGAGTGCCACATGGTCTCCAAAATTTATATAGGTAAACTGTATACTGTACTTGCAAACACAAATGAACCATGCAGCAGTCACCCAGCTACTTTGCATGCTCCAGCTGCTGAGGCATATTTTTTAACTGCTGCTAACATATTTCTGGGACAATTGTAATTTTGAAGCATATCAGAGAATAAAGAAAACAAAAAATGTTGTAGCACTTTGAAGACTAACTGTTAAATTTTAATGTTGAAGTATTTCTTCAGTCAAAATTGCTATTCCTCCCTCATCCTGGCTGTTATGATCTAGAGGTCTGCATAGAAAATTAGTGCAGTAAAGAAAGAGCCATCAGCAATGCGCAAAGGGGAGGGTACAAAGCTCAAACCATTATGTGTAACCAGACACTTTTACAAGTGTGTCCCTACTTCTCTCTGTGTGAGATGTTGAAGGGCATGTAGACAGGGTAGCCTTTGCATGCTAGCCAAATGGCACAGAAGCTAAAATGACACCTTAAATTGTTTTTAAAAATCAGAAGTTTGTGCAGGGTGCATGTGTTTTTAGACATTTTTTTCCTTCGGACATCCCTATAAAGCTAAAGCTCACAGGCAAATGATTCCCAAATCATCCATTTTGAGAATCTCTTCACCTTCCAAAAGCATCTGGTATTTCTCATTGTTAGGAATAGAATACTGGAAGAGACAGACAAGTGAGGAATGGCCAAGAATTCCAGAAATACAGAAAGCCTCAGATATGGCCTTTGTTCTCCAGGCAATAAACCTCTGTCCAGCTTTGCAAAAGTGAGTTTTACTATGTGTGATTTATTATGTAATTACAGCAAAGAGATATTAGAGCTCATTAATTATCTCACACAGTGTAAAACTTTTAAATTAAGTTATTGGCCATACAAATGTCACAAAGGATGCCATTTACTCACTTTAATATATTATGATATATTGCAAAGGCTCCTGGAAAGAGCAGATATTTTTTCCAGTAAGCTATAGAAGCAAAACACAGAGGCTGCCCTTTGCATTTAGGTAACTTCTCTTTAGTCATCTTTTTTGGGGGAGTCTAAACTTGCCTAATACTAAGGGCCAGTGTGCACAGCCTCTCTCTGCAATGCAGACTCACTCAGCAAACAAACCCAGAGTTATCCAAACCTAGAACTACATCTGTATCCAAGAAGGCCACAAGGTGACCAAATACCACAAACTAGAAAAACAGCCAACTGAGATTTGTTTAAACAAAACCGTAATACTGAAACTACCAAAAACCCCAAGACCACAACCAAAAGAAAAAAGAAATCCTTCTTGTTCTGCCATACTTGAATCCAAATATTTGTGATCCTCATGGCGATCAGCCATACAGACTGACCTAAGAATATAATGCAGTGGCCTTTCATCTGCCTTGCCCATTGCAGCATAACATCCATACCACTGATCCAGTTCTGCAAGTCACTTTCTGGTCCTGAGCCCTTTTGGCACACAAAGTCCTCTTCAGCCCCAGGCCAGTGTTGATGAAGCTGCTGCCCTCCATCAAGATGGATTGAAGTGGGATTTAATCCACTTGGGGACCATCACCCTTCCCTTTGGATTTTGGCACTCAAGCCATTAGTCCTTGAGGTTGTCAGGTTAGTTAACCGCCGGCTGACACTCGGCATTGAATTGCTTGGCAGTATGGTCTATTCTATTACCATAACCTGGACAGACAACAAAAATCCAAAGAGCACAAAAAAAGAAACCCAGCAACAGAAAATAATATTTTATAAGACCTTTTAAACCCTTAGCATACATATATAGTAAATACCTCCTGCCAACCTAGCAGTTTGAAAGCAAGAATTTGTGAGTAGATAAATAGGTACTACTTTGCTGAGAAGGTAAACAGCATTCTGTGAACTCTGATGTCTAGGCATGCCTGCCACATGTCCACAGAAACATCTACAGATGCAGACAGTGCTGGCTTTTTGGGTATAAACAGAGATGAACACTGAACCCTAGAGTCAGAAACAACTGGGTTTTGAGCAACAGTGACCTTTACTTAAAGTAAATACATGAATGTTCCAGGACCACCACCTCAGTCTCCACTTCTGGTCACTCTGAATGCATTGATGCCAACACTCTCTGGTTTCTAGCTCACAGAGAGAGATAATAGAACCACTTCCTCTTCAGATCCTTGGTGACCCTGCGTTCAGCACTATTCAGTCATTAGCTCACACATGTAGTAAACACATGAGTAGGGTGATCACTCTACAACTGCTTCATTTCATCAGCACTAAGGGGAATCCATTGCAAAGTGTCCCCTTTTTTGTATGCCTACTATATGTGTGAGCTAATAACCAAACAGCAATAGTCTCTCAAAATCCAAAAGTCCGCCTGAAAGAGGAGCATCTCAGACCAATTCCTACATGACATAGTTTAACCAGCCAGAGACACATGCAAGTTGAAAACAGAAGAGCCTTACTTCTGATGAACATCAGGCTGACTTCAGAAGGATCAAGAGCAGATCATTCCAAAAGTATTGGCTGATATCCTTTCCCTTAAGTTATGATGTGTAGGGCTAGTTACATCACTAGGCACCATGATTTTTGGAAATAAAACCTTTCCAATCCCCTTGCCACCACTCCGGAGGCTCTCATGAGATACTTTTTCATTGTGGACAAGCTGTTTGGGGAATGTATAGAATGAGCAGGAGGATTCTTTAGTTTTCAAACACTGCCCCTGCCAGGATAAATTTACCACCAGCAGCAATTTTCAGAGTACCTTGGGACCTTGGTTGGCCAGGGAGTAGGTTGGAAATTTTTAATTTCTGAAAAATTGCTGAACTAATAATGCCAACATAGAATGGACTGTGCAGCAGGATTTCAGCCTCTATATATTTTAGTGTCTACTTCAAATGATTATTGTTGAAGTGCACTCTTCAGGGACATACAATTATAGTTCTCTCTTAAGGATCTCCTTGGTGATGAACTTGGGCTTGGGTTTTTTTTGTTTTGTTTTGTGGTTTACAGAATGACACTTTATAAAAAGCCCAGAGCAGTGATCATCTGAAAGAGTTACTAGCCCATCAATATTTACAGCACAAGATTTCAGCCATTAGTTCTTTAACATTCTTTTTACCAAAAGGACAATAAGACAGTTCACTAATAAAATAAAATGAAATTTTGAAAACTATTTTAACCATGTCATGCAGTGATGGGATGTCACCGGTTCCAGACGGATCTCTGGAACCGGTAAGACCAATCCCGGAGGGTTCTCCGTGAGGGGAAGTCCACTTTTGGGGCGTCCGGTTCCGGACGCCTGACCGAAAGAAAAAAAAAATTAAAATCGGAGCGAAAATGGCTCTAATTGACTGCGCATGCGCAGAAACTCAATCTGACGCATTGCACATGCGTCAGATTGAGTTTCTGCGCATGCGCAGTCAATTGGAGCCATTTTGCTCCGATTTTCAAAACATTTAGAACTTTCAGGGCAGTGGCGGCGGCGGCAGCCCTCTGAGGGGGGCGCCTCCCCGCGGCACGTTGAGGGCTGCCTCGGCCGTCCGCTGCTGACAAGCCCCATGCCCTGGGGATGCCCGGCGGGGTACACCGCTGCCGCCGCCTCCGCCGGGCGCCTGTGGGCCGGGTGCCTGCACCCGCCGTCCACAGCCGCCGCCCGCCGCCGCCGGAGCTGCCGCTGCCTGAATCCCTGTGGACTCCTTCTTGGGTCGGTCCCTTTTGAGCTCGGCTGCCGCGCGCTGCGGAGGAGGAAGCTGTAGGCGGCGGCGGTGGTGCGGCATGGGGACGGCCCAGGGAGGCGCGGCAGCCGCGGCTGCCCGTCGCCCCTCGCCATGGCCGGAGCCGGGCTAAAAAGGTACCGGCCCAAGGAGGACGCCACAGGGGTGCAGGCAGCTCCGGCGGCGGCGGCGGCTGTGGACAGCAATCGGGGTGCCGGGTCCCAAGAAAGGTAAGCGAGGGGTTTTTATTTGGGGTGGGTGGGTAATTTATTTGTGTTTTGGGTGGGTGGTTGTTTTTATTTTATTTATTTGTGTCTGGGTGGGTGGGCTGAGAGGGAGGGGTGTGTGTGTATGTTTATTTTTATTTTTTATTTATTTTTATTTTGGCCCCGCCCACAACGTCATGACGTCATGACGTCGGCCGTGACGTCATGCCATTGGCCACGCCCATGACGCCCGTGACGTCATGGCGTGGTAGTAGAATTTTTGTCATCCCATCACTGATGTCATGGCACAAGTAACGTGAAAGGCTAATTTCTACAAGAAAAGATGCTCTTTGAAAAACTCTAACCCCTCACTATTCAGAATTTTGCAGCCAAAGAGTTGTGAATAAGACTCTGACCAGGGTTTAAAGTTGACTCAGCCTTCCATCCTTCTAAGGTTAGTAAAATGAGTATATGAGTACATGTTGGGGCAAAATGATAATTAAGTTATGAACCGCCCAGAGAGTGCACTAAGCACTATGGGGTAGTATATAAGTTTAATTGCTATTGCTAATTTTTGTGGTTGTTGCACAGTCGATTCCAACCCTCTGCGACCCCATGGACCACTGTCCGCCAGGCACTTCTGTCCTCCACCATTCTCCTCAACCTGCCCAGCTCTGTGCCCACTGCATCCACAATACCACCTAGCCATCTCATTTTTGGCTGCCTCCTTCTTCTTTTGCCCTCCACCTTTCCCAGCATCAAGGCTTCATCTTTACTATTTGACCTTCTAAGGAGCAGTCAGGGTTGATTTCTTCTAAGATTGACCTACGGTGGTTGTTCTCCTCGCTGTCCAGGGGACTCTCAAAACTCTCCTCCAATACCACATCTCAAAGGCATCTATTCTTCTGCGCTCAGCTTTCCTAATAGTCCAGCTCTCACAACCATACATTGCCACTTGGAATACCATTGCTTTGACTATGTGAATTTTTGTTTTCAAGGTGATGTCTCTATTTTTATCTATGTTCCCCAGGTTTCTCATAATTTTTAAAGGCTAACATTACCATTTAACTGAATGGTAACCATATGAGCCAAAAAATTCCACGTAGTGGGACAGACACATTTTTTAGAACCTTGTTTTTGTGGAACCTCACACTCCAATCAGCTGGGTACCTCTACTCAAATGACAGTTCTACTCAAATAACAGTTCTCAAACTATTGCTCTTTAAATATGTATATTTAAAAATCCCATCATCCACAGTCAACATGACCAATAGCCAGGAATTCTCTGTTTTAAAGCACATACTATCTAGAAGGAAGCTGACTGGAGGAAAGAAACCTACTCTTTTTGAGGCTTCCAACAGTACTAATTCATAGGTGTTTATTTTGGTCTCTTCCAATGTACTGTCAAATCATCTTCTTCTCCTCCTTTAGTCAAAAAAGTGAATTCCCTTTATAGTATTTGGTATTAATTAAAGATTGATCTGTAAAAGAGAAAGCTTCTCTCATGACAAGAGATAGCAAATGATGTGATATTCATATACTTGCATAAACACAAACTAATTATGGGAAGTCATGGGATTCACTTTAGCCTCCATAGATCAGCATTAACAACATCACTCAGGGGCTCAGAAGGAGGGAAAACAAGCCTGGGCAGAAGGTGTAATCAAACAATTCTTTTCAACTCTAAAACTATTTTGTTATTATTCACTTTTAATGGGAGGACCAAACTGGTCATTTATCTCAGACCTCCAAGCTCTAAATGGCTTTTCTTGGAACCAGATACAATAAACTATCTGTTCTGAGTGTTTAGTTTTATGCTAAACTTCTTTTGCACACATGGCAAGCACACAAATTTGATTTTAATGTGACAAAGACAGAAACATTAGCTTTTCAGACATCCTCAGAAAGAGGCAAGAGGAATTCTCAGCCAACACACTCATGATCAGGAAAATTCTGCTGCCTTCAAATAGGAATAGCCATCTAAGGACTTCATATGTAGAAACAACACTGGCCAGAAATTGAAGTGATAGATTATACAGTTTATTCCCTGACCCCCTTAAAGGAGGCCTCATGGATATATATATATATATTGCATAAGATTTCTGTCTGTCTATCTGTCTGTCTGCCTGCCTGCCTGTCTGTCTGTCTGTCATTAACCGACCAACCTGCCACTCTTCTCTCAATTATGAGAACCATGGTAGCTCAGGTATGGGAAAATTTGAGATAAAAGTATAAATGCCCACAAAAAATACAATGACTCTGAGAGAATAGCTATATGGCTATATGTGCTTACAATGTATCTTAGACAGATTTGCATTAAGACTGATGGGATAGAGAAACAAGTAGAACAGTCTTTAGAGCAGGGGTTCTCAATCTTTTTAAGACTGTTGGCAGGCTGGACTGGTGTCTTCCCCCATGCAGCTGCCGCCAACACTCCCCATACACCGCTGTCACAGTCGCCAACACTCCCCCCTCATGCCACCAGTCCAGCCCACCAACTCTTCACCCCACACCGCCACTGACGCTGATGCCAACACTCCCCCATGCCACCAGTACAGCCCAACACTGTCCTGCCATACCACTAATCCAGACCACCAACACTCCACCCCTGCTGCCACCACTCCTCCCATGCTGGCACCACCACCAACACTCCCCCATGTCACCAGTCTGGCCCACCAACACTTCCCCATGCAGCCACCACCACTGCCAACACTCCCATACACCACCAATCCAGCCTGCCATCACTCCCCCCCCATGCCATCAACACTCCCACATACACTGCTGCCACCTCCCTGCTTAGTAGCCTGCCTTGGGTGAAGAAGGGTTCTTGACTGTCCTTGCCTGTACTTGGCCAGAGTGGCCCCCAGGAAAGATGCAGATGGCCACATGCATCTGCCGCTCCTGCTCCTGTTGCCACTATCCTTGTCTCCTCCACCTGACTTGGCATGTCCATAACACTGCTCCATAGCAGGGCGGATGTTGTAAGCCTTTTTACAACATCTGCCTTGCTATGGAGCAGCAGCATTAGGGACATGCCAAGTCAAACGGAGGGAACAAGGTTGGTGGCAGGAACGAGGGCCCTGGCCAGATGGAATTTTGCCATGGGCCGGATTCGGGCCACAGGTTGAGAAACCCTGCTTTAGAGGTCAGATAGATGTATATAATAATGGCATATAGGCTTGTAATTCAATTTATTTGTCAGTTCAGTATGTCATATATTCTGCCCCAGCCTGGTCATATAATTTAATTTGTTGTTTTTCCCAAATCATCTGTTAAACCAGTTACTGTGACTGGCCATGCCTCGTTAACATCTATGTACCATAAAAAAACATAGCTCAGCAAGGACACACAGCACTTTATAAAACCAATACCTCAAAATGATGGTAGTTCTAAAATTAAATGACTTACAACCCATTTCAATTAATTTGAATTTAGTTGCATCCCAACCTTGCCAATACTTTTGCATCTATAAGCAAGTAACAACTATTATTAAAGCCTCCATTAATTCTTGTAATATAAGAAAATAAAATCACATCTGGATAGTATTGCTATCTACAAATTATATAGGCAGAAATTATATTTCAAAATCTAATGCCACTAAAAAGAAAAATGTGTCAAGAAATATATATGTTTGCCTAATCTGTCCCAAGTCTAGGTCTTTATCGATGAAAGCAGCATTACTTTTCATACGTTCTGATATAAAAATGCTGAACAGGTTTGTTTTCTTGAGCAAATGCAGACGTCAGCTTCAACTCTTTGAGTTCTCAACCTTTTGTATGTTCCATCCCAACAATAATTCTTTTAAAGAGCTTGAGAGACTCCAAGATATAAACAAAACCTCAAATTTTCCCCATAGGGGATTTCTGCATATTTACAGCGGTGTTGTTGTTATATTAATTACAGTATGTTTTAAAGACATAAAATCATGCTGAATGTGAATATTACTGCTATGGTAACTGTAAAACATCAAAATAATAAATACTAAACACAGAACTATTATTACTGACGTTAACATTTTCTAAAACTGATACAAATATAAACATAACAGTAACTTCAAAATTACATGTTATAAAAATCTTACAACTCACCTAGAGTACTGTGTTCAACTAGTGGCATGTGTACCAACTGTTGAGAACAATACTACAGCAAATATCTAGCTAAAATCTTTACTGATAGACTTTGAAAGTATTACACCAACAGAGAGCAGGACCCTCAATCATTTGTATCAGTAGCTGTGTTGTTTAAACACATGAACTGTGCTTGTCTTATTCTTTCCATTGTCACTTTTTTCACACAGAAAGCTACAAGTTCGAAAAGGACAGAGTTCTACAAGCATGGACTCTCTCTGTCCCAGGCAAGGTCTGGGAAATCAGTAATCTGGCTCACATGGAGAGAATCAAAACAAAAGAGAGAAGTCCAAACATATGAATGCCTGATTACATCTATTGAGAGCATTTCATTCTATCTCCTATGCCTGGTAGCTAACAACTGATTTAGTGCAAGGTTGATAAAATCACATACTGTATTTTGAAATTTTAGATGGACAGAATATATCACTTAGCGCAGGGGTGCCCAAACTTTTTGGCCATGGGCCGATCATGTGGTTCAGGGAGCCGGTCACTAAGGCCCGGGTGCCGGGTGCAGCCCCCAATGCCAATTCATCCGGCCCGCAAAGCCCTTGTTACTCCAGGAGCGACAAGAGCTTTGCTGGCAGGATGAATTGGCGTTGGGGGCCACACCTGGACCCTGGGCCTTAGCTTGGGCACCACTGACTTAGAGAGACTACATGACTACTTTGTTATCTTTCTTCACATGTTATTCTTTATTGGGAATTTCCAGAAAGAAAACTGCTTTACCACTGATAACTACAGTCATTATTCATGACTTCCATTTATTTCAGTGGACGTACTCTAAAATCAGTAGAAAAAGCTTAGTGTTCTTTTAGCTGTTACTATGCTTAAAAAATCTGTTTGCATTAAGGTTGAATGAGGAAAATTTTAACATGCTGAACTATGTTAATAGTTAACAGCTCCCCTGGTGGCTTAGTGGTTAAGACACTCATCTGGAGACTTGAGTTGAAGGTCAAGTTTTGATACCCTAGAGCTGCACTTAGGGACATGAAAGAAGCATCATTTGGGCATTCCCTGAGCAGAGTTTCTCCATCAAAATCCTTTCAACTCAGAGTAATCTCTGACATGAAATTATTATTATGTTAATATTTACATTCTTGGTAAGATGGAGGAGGAGGACGATTGGTAAGGGGAAAAACATCTCACTTTAACTTTGCCCATTGACCTTTCAAACCAGTGATGGGATGACAAAAATTCTACTACCACGCCATGACGTCACGGATGTCATGGGCGTGGCCAATGTCATGACGTCATGACGTCATGGCCGAAGCCGACGTCACGACGTCATGACGTTGTGGACGGGGCCACAAATAAAAATAAATAAAAAATAAAAATAAACATACACACACACACACACACACCTCCCTCTCAGCCCACCCACCCAGACACAAATAAATAAATAAATAAATAAAATAAAAACAACCACCCACCCAAAACACAAATAAATTACCCCTCGCTTACCTTTCTTGGGACCCGGCACCCCGACTGTGTCCACAGCCGCCGCCGCCGGAGCTGCTTGCACCCCTGTGGCCTCCTCCTCGGGCCGGTACCTTTTTAGCCCAGCTCCGGCCATGGCCAGGGCGGCGGGCAGCAGTGGCTCTGGCGGTGGCTCCAGCCGCGGCTGCCGAGCCTCCCTGGGCCGTCCCCATGCCGCACCGCCACCGGGCTAAAAAGGGACTGGCCCAAGGAGGAGGCCACAGGAATGCAGCCAACGGCAGCTCTGGCGGCGGCGGGCGGCAGTTGCAGGCACCCAGCCCACAGGCCGGCGCCCGGCGGAGGAGGAGGCGTCAGCGGTGCGCCGCGCCGGGCGTCCCCAGGGCATGGGGCTTGTCGGCAACGGACGGCCCAGGCAGCCCTCAACGTGCCGCGGGGGAGGTGCCCTTCTCAGAGGGCTGGTGCCGCCGCCGCCGCCGCCGTCCTGAAAGCTTTAAACAATTTTTTTTTAAATTGGAGCTAAAATGGCTCCAATTGACTGCGCATGCGCAGAAACTCAATCTGACGCATGCGCAATGCGTCAGATTGAGTTTCTGCGCATGCGCAGTCAATTGGAGCCATTTTAGCTCCGATTTTTTTTAAAAAAATTCTTTCGGTGAGGCGTCCGGAACCGGACGCCCCAAAAGTGGACTCCCCTCCCGGAGAACCCTCCGGAATTGGTCCTACCGGTTCCAGGGAACCGTCTGGAACCGGGGACATCCCATCGCTGTTTCAAACATTATGAAGTGTTTGGAAAAGTTTAATAAGATCAATAAGGAATTATGTATTTCTCTAGTTAAAGAGATCTATGACCCATTACAATAATAAAGCACAGTGATAAGTAGCTACAAAGGTCACTGCATGAATCAACAGATAATATTTAAATAACCTCAGTTGTTGTTGTTCAGTCGCACAGTCAACTTCGACCCTCTGCGACCCCATGGACCACTGTCCACCAGGCACTTCTGTCCTCCACCATCCTCCTCAACTTGCTCAGTTCTGTGCCCATTGTCTCTACAATACCATCTAACCATCTCATTTTTGGCCGCCCCCTTTTTCTTTTGCCCTCTACCTTTCCCAGCATCAAGGCTTTCTCAAGTGAATCCTCTCTTCTCATTTGATGTCCAAAGTACCTTAGCTTCATCTTTACAATTTGACTTTCTAAGGAGCATTCTGGGTTGATTTCTTCTAAGATTGACCAATTTGTTCTCCTTGCTGTCCAGTGCTCTATATCAATTGTTTTTTGCTATATTTTTGTTTAAAATATCTGAACTGTGTGCTCATACTTTTTGGTTTGGCAGTCTCCACATGCCCTGAGGCAGCATTTTCAATGTTCAGTGTACTTTGCAGTAATATAACAAGACATTTACTTAGAAATAAGTCCTACTACTGTCAGTTATTTTATTCCTACATATTCATCTATCCTTATACAATCAAAGCTAACATAAAGAGCGCCTTGCTTAAAAAGTAACTCACTTAAAGAGCAGAATTTTCTCTGACTGGTCACTTCGCTTAACAAATAAAACCAACCAAAAACTCGCTCAACAAATAAACCAGGGTTCACAATTCCCGCCCCCCCCAATCACAATTAGTCCCTTACAATGGTGTTTCACTTAAAGAGCAAACTTGCTTAAAGAGCAATCCTGTGGAATGCATTATGCTCTTTAAGCGAGGTACAACTGTATATCAAAATAAGAAAGAGACGAGGGGAGGACGGGATTGATACTGTTGATATTAGAAAGTAGGTGATTATCATGAACATTCAGCATACCTGATAGTCCAAAATACTGAATCCCAGGCCAGTTTTTGAATGTTTTGTAAGTGTTACAACTTTGACTTCAGAAGACCAAAGTGCTAGATCTGCATCTTCATTCTCCTCTACTTCCTCTGGGGCTGCATCTTTCACCTGAAGAATAAGGAATCATGCTGTTTTTAATTGCTAAATCAATTAAATGCATGCAAAGTGAAGAGGTAACTTTAATGTGAAATTTAAATAATGACATAACATTAAGCACAGAGGGCTTTTTTCATTTTAGCTTAGAATAAGGACATTAAACTTCAAGTCTTTACTGGGTACCATTAGCTGGATAAAGGCAGAAGATTAGTTAAACTTGGAATTTCCAAAGGTCACAGATCATTTTCTTACTTTAAAGGCATGGCCTGTGACCCTTTGGAGTTTCTAGTTCTACTCTCATCTCCACCACAAACCCTGCAGGTGGATCGTCTCTTTAAAGGCCACTTTCATTGTAAAACTAGTTATATTATATGGTTGTTGCAAACTTTACTGGGGAGAGCAGATGGGGAGTTTACCATATGGTATTTATTTATTTATTTCCTTCAACTTATTATCCCGCCCAATCGGGTAAAAAACCCAACTCTGGGCGGCTTACATACACAGTTTAAAAATACATAGCTAAACCACAACTCAATATAAAACCACAAATCAATCTACGATACCCTATTCACAGTTAAAATATAAATTAATACAATAATTAAAAGTTAAGCTAAAAGAAATTAAAACAGTTCCAAGTTATAAGATTATGTAATTATTAAAAAACAGAACCAGGGTAGGAAGGTAAGAACAACGGGTGGCTGTCTCATCTGATAAGCCACCCAACATGAGATCCGGTATTTCCGGATCCCCAAACTTGTCCTGCCAGCCAGGTTTTAAGGCCTTTCCGGAAGGGCAGGAGCTCTGTTTGTTGACGTAGATCGATAGGCAGGAGGTTCCACAGGGCTGGGGCGGTCACGGAGAAGGCCCTCCTTCTGGTGCTAGAGAGGCGAGCCTCTCTAGCTGATGGAATTGCAAGGGAGCCTCTCCGATCCGCCCTGGTGGGACGGACAGACGTTCTTGGGGTGACGCGGTCTCTGAGGTATCCTGGCCCACTACCATATAGGGCTTTAAAGGTAATGACCAGCACCTTGAATTGCACCCGGAGACATACTGGCAACCAGTGCAGCCGCCGAAGCAGTGGTGAGGCACGAGCGTAACGCCCGCACCCCATCACTACCCGAGCAGCCGCATTCTGGGCCAGCTGGAGTTTCCGAATGGTCACCAAGGGCAGCCCCATGTAGAGCGCATTACAATAATCAAGTCTGGAGGTGGTATTAGGTTTGCTAAATACTGCAGGGACTGCAGTGGCTCAAGTGGCTAAGATGCTGACTAGAAGGCGGCAGGTCAGCAGTTTGATACCCAAATACTGCAGGGCAGAATGAGCTCCTATATTTGTCCCAGCTCCTGCCAACCTAGCAGTTTGAAAGCAAGAAATTACAAGCAAATAAATAGGAACCACTTTGGTGGGAAGGAAAACAGCATTTTGTGTGTTCGGGTGTCTAGTCATGCCTGCCACATGACCATGGAAATGTCTGCAGAAGCAGACAGGGCTGGCTCTTTGGCTATGAAACAGATATTAGCACTGAACCCTAGAGTCAGATACAACTGGCTTTCGAGCAAGGTGACCTTTACCTTTATTTAACTTTGCAAAGTGTCTTGGTCATTTTGTTTTTGTAAAAACACACCAGGTACACCTATGTTTCTTGGTGAACCGCTGTATACTGAAGTATTTTCATGCTGCTTTTTAAGTGATAGAAAAGTGGAAAAGTGAATGATTTTGTTCTTATTTTGTGTGTTGGCTGATTATTCTACTGGGTGTGTTCTATTTCAAACTTAACAAAATGCTTCATGAGTGTCTCTAGTGGGTGAAATATGCAATATTCTACAAGTGTGAAGGAAGAACAAACTTGAGTTGACCTGCTGGAATTACTCCTGAAACAGTATGATACAGTTCTGGATTGATTCCAGAGGATATGGAAGAAAATGAAAATGCTTAATTTCAATCAATTCTTTCTTCAGTCGCAGTCCATTGCAGCATATTCAACACTGTTCCAAAGGTTCTCTTAACCTACCCCTCCACCAAAAAGCTTTAGAGATGAATAAGCACCAGCCAAAAACTCCTGTTGCCAAATGAAACCCTGTCACTTGAGTTCTTGACATTTAAGTCATTTTGAGTGTTGTGCATTACATATATTGCATTCTATCAATTGTTATTATATGCTGGTGATGTCTCTGAAATGAAGAAAGAAAGAAAGAATTCTATCACTGACACTTGGGTTTATTCAGAGCACCACCACCACCACCACCACCACCACCACCACCACCACCGGATCCCCAAGGTTAATCTACTCCAGCCCCATATCTATGCAGAAATCTACAAATAAAACATTTCAGACAAATGGCCATACAATCCCTAAATAAAAATATCTAAACTGTCTGATTATCTGACTGCCTGTCTATATTTTAAACATTGTAATGACCATTTGAAAACACATATAAAGTATCCTTGCAGTACCCTGTCAGTAATGGAATATTTGCTTATACATAAGCTAATAAAAGAAGCACACCCATATATCAAGAAGATATATATTAATGGACCAAGTTACCCTAGTAGTGAATGTTTATTGTGGAAACACTGAAAGTCAAAATCTGGGACCTTTAGAAATGTTAATAGTTAAAACTCCAATCTTCCTGTTTGCATCAAGACCTTTGTTCCTAAGATGAAAGCAATCAGCTAATGGAGGAGTTGTGACTGGGTATAATTCAAAGCTTTTGCTTCCTCATTAAACTGAAGAATGATGAATGGGATATATACCGTCAGCATTTTGACCCACTGATTTACATACCTTGTATCATTAGTACAATGATGTTTCTAGCTACCTTCTTAGATAAGCCACCAGGAGTTTCCAATTACAGTAAACGTAGTAAAATCACAAACCTGAAATATCTCTGAAAGTAAGTGCATTTCGCTAAAACACTGGTATACTTTTGGTGCAGAAGCAGATGACCAATTTATAAAATACAAAGGAGCAGAACTTAAATTTTTAGAAGTTACCTAACTTTAAATGAATGTTGCTCACTGAAATGGAAGGAAAGTGACTCTTTTCATTTTTGTACTACATAGATAAGACCACTTAAAATATCGTCTCTTTCCAGATGGAATAACAGGCTGGAGCCATTTAAAACTTGTGGCCATGTACAAAATGTTTCAGTCCATGCACAAGGGATTGTTACATTTCTCTTCTAATTGTGGTCAGCTACACATTTGGAAATGGTCTTCTGGTAGATTCCCTTACATTCAGCTAGGGATGCTACCCAAAATTCAGAACAAAAAAACCCCATTCATTTGCCCTTTCAATCCTTACACAAGAGCTCCATGTTCCAGAGGACAATGTTCAACCTAATTTTTTAAAATATACGCTCTACTTTGAAGAGCTAGACAAGTTAATTTCTTGCAAATCTGACAAGTCTGGGTTTAATGAACCCCTACTAGATGGTAGAGGCACTTAGAATGGCCATCCTTTAATGGTATTGTATTTTGAAAGATCCTGAAGAGGCCATAAATGAACTAACAACACTATTTTCTTTTTTAGGAAATTCAGTGAACAATAACATTGAGGAAGAATTAGGAACAAACAATAGTAAGGATGGTCCAGAAAGTCAGAGATGTTATCGCTAGTTGACAAATGGAACTGAGGAGAGCCATTGGGTAGGAATACAGTACATGTAAGGGACAGGAAGAGAGGCCAATGACTCTCCAGAGCTCTGGAAAGTTCTGAGAATGCTCTACAGAGGTGCAGGCTTTACCCACTAGTGTAAATCACAAACAACTGGATTTACACACACACACACACACACAAAACTTTTGAGTGCATGCATTTTTGGGACTTAAAGTCCAGTGGTGAGGTACATAGTTTGTTTTAGGACAAGGTGTCTTTTTCACTTTCTCACTATTTGTATATGTGTGTTTGTTCTCATTACTGTGCCTTCAGGGGCAACTAGGAGGACTGCTAAAGACACAGAGGGCCACACATAGTCAATTTGCAATACAGTACTTTGCCTAATTTTACTTCACATAAGGGTCTCCTTGGGAAAATAAACCACAGGAAGCTCTACTATGTATTTAAAAAGAAATACAGACGATCAAAATCTGCAGACCGCTCACTCTAGAATTTCTTTCAGAGTTGAGCAAGTGACCTATGGAATTTACTGCATCATCTTTGACAGGTTGAACTCTCTCTGTAGGGATCTTCCTCCTTTAGCATTTTTTACCTTTGGTTCTGGATAGCTGGTTGTTATGGCTGAAGGTTCATCAACAAAAGACTCTGTGCCATCATCAAACAGGCGCCGACAACAGACAAGGGTAAATGGAGGTGGCACTTCTTTAAGAAAAGAAACTGCCTCACGACGGGATTTTCCACGAAGCTGAAAACCATTTACCTATGTAGATAAATTAAAACACCCATTTTTATACATTGCTGGAAATCTTTTTTTTGTTGTTGTTGTTTCCAACACGCACGCACACCTTGTAGCCAAGTATGACCCCTAAATGTTACAATTTTTTTAAACTTCATTTTCAAGGATCTAAAAATCTATTTTTAAGGGTTTGTCAAGGAGTAATAAGAATCAGTGGTCAATTGTTTAGCTTTTTATTTTTCATGTTTTTTAATCTCACCTAGGTTCCTATTTTGAGGAGGACAGTCCTCCATATTAAATTATCCCATATTTAAAAGACTGTCTAGTCCAAATCTAGTTTACTATGAAAAGAGGACAATGATAGCCTTTAGTTTATCATTAGTAAATACCATTTTGACAATGGATCAAGTAAGCATGGTCTTCTGATTACAGTATAAATTTGCAACCATACATACAAATTAGCATATACAAATGTTGGGCAATTCTGTCCCTTTTTGGAACGTGTTAGATGACCATCATAGTCTTAAATTCTTTTGTTATAGTATATTAACACTCGCCCTTACTGTGATTATTTCTACATCAACTCTTTCCACATTGTATAGTAGCTTTTCCTGGAAACATTTTAGTAATCACATACTAATATCACAATGTTAAGTACAAATCAGCACCAAGCAAACTGCATGCCACTACTTGGCCTTCTAGCAGAACAGTTTTCATATCCATAAAATCCACAGTGACAGAAACTATTGTATAAGTATTCACACTCTTGCCCAAGCTGCAGTAAAGTTTGCAAATTACCCAAAGGTAGCTGGGATAAAACTGATGTTCAGCAGCTATTCTTCAGTGAGTCTCTGCCCATGTTGCTACATCATCAGTAAATCCATAAGCCCAGGGAACCTTCAAGTCTGCAGAGCTTTTATTTTTAGCAGAGGTTGTTATCCAATTCAATGTTTATGAAATACTAAAATTAAATTATTGATTTCTTGCTGAACAGTAGATTATTCTGAAACAGTTGCTTTTAGGTTTATTTCCCTCCCAAAGATAAATCAGTAACTGTGTGTGCATATGGCTGAGTGGTGAGGAGTTCCCAAACTTTGCAGGCCTTGGACCAGTCACGTAGTTCAGTGGGCTGGTCATGTGGTTCCTCCCACTGGAAGCAGAAGTAAAGCATGCCTACACATACATAGAATGCTGCCATAGAAGCGCACACTCATAAATGTGTTTATGACAGCCGCAGGTGTGGACATTATAATTTCCATGCACAGGCATGTTTTACTTCCACTTCCGGGAGTGGTGAGGGTAGTGGGGGCCAGATGATTTGGTGCTGTGGGCCAGATCTGGCCTGCAGGTCATAGTTTGGCCACCCCTGCACTAAAAGCTGATGGATTTGAACCATAGCTGATAGCTAGTACCTGTGTTGGATAAGCAGAAACTGATACATTTTTGCTGGAAAGCTAAGGAAAATAGACATCCTTGCCTAAACACACACACATCCAACTAATGATTTGACTGTCAAAAAACATCAGATAGGATACCTGTCAGTGTTTACAATTCCCTGGCATAAAGTTTCAGTCAAAACACCTTACATGTACTTGGTCAGAAAGCATATTATTCTCTGCACTATGCAGCAAGAATCAGTGGAAATCCTATATAAAATAAGGTGTTAATGATACACATACATTTTCAAATAAGGAAACAGAGATTTTTGTAACTATTTTTGAAAACAGGAACACAGTATGACTGTGTATATAGATAAAATTTATAAGCTACTTTGCTACAGCATTGGAACATTTACCAAAATGTTGGTATTCACAGAATTACGTTCAGGTTCTGGAAATATAAATAAATCATTGTTTTAAGAGAAGGCTTATATTAAAAATTAAAAATCACTACATTTTTAAATGTAACACTGAAATTACTGCGATTTGTTGAAATGTGAACCTGAAGGATTTTTTAAAAAGTAAACATAGAACCTTACAGAACAAATAATGTTGTTGCTTTATATATAATATGGTGTTTATGAACAGTACCTCTAAAAGCTCATCCTCCAACTGCAGTAGACCATGTTTATCAATTGGACCATCGGCTGCAATTGAAGATATGTAATGATGCCCTTCAAATGTATCAAGTTCAAACCCTAACCTTAACGTGTGGATAGGCAGCAGCTGTTGAAAACAAGGAAGAAAAATTAATCATTTATATGAGGTTTTTAACAGTACATTTTCTCTACAAACTGGATCAGCCAAGTATTAATCTATCTTAATAAAAGTGTTGCATTTAACATCTTCATTTAGTGAGAACAGGGAAACAGTAATTGAGAAGACAGAGATCAGCAGGAATATTTTAGCTGAGTGGTTGCTGATAAACTAACTAACTAACAAACAAACATTCTTGCTGATTGCATAGACCTATTTATGTAAAGTTTGTAACGGTCACAACAAGCTTTCAAAATGCAACACTATACTGTATAACACTTGATATGTAATTGGATCATTTAAATCAGTATGTTATGGAAACATTAAGGGTAGAGGCCAGTAACCTCTAACCTTATTTGTTTGTATTGTTTGTAAGCCGCCCTGAGTTGCTACGGCAAGTGGGCGGCAATATAAATTTGAACTAATAAATAATAATAAATAACCTATTTGTGATTGTGCAGCACAACATTACTCTAACATAATCTCCACATGATCTCTGGTTTGCCTTTACACAACCTGGAGATCAGCACACTGAAGTGGAGAGGGCTGTACATTTGCACAAGAACAACAAAAAAAAGGTGCATGGACATTTGCACAAACAGAACAAATGTATCAACCAAAGTTCTTGAATGAATTCATGCCAGGAGAAATAATTAACAAATGTGGCACTTGCCAGCAGATTCAAAAACATTCTTAACCATTAGGCTGGTTTGCCTCCACATAATTTATATTCTTAACATTTTGCTGAAAGGGATAAGGAAAAGGAAGAACCAATACCTTTGAATACTTCTGTAGCTCAGTGTCATCTGCAATTGGCATGTTCACAGAAACAACCTAAACATCAAACAAGAGAAAAGTTCCTTCTATTAAAAACTGTCTTATTATTTCAGAGCCAAATTCAGTGGTCCAGAGTAAGTCTGAACACAACAGGATATATAAGTGAAAAGCTATAATGGTTCATTTTTAGTAGATGATGATGTCACCAAGACTCCTAAAATTACATTGCTAGAACAATTGGAAAAGGAGCCACAGGAAAGTGTGGTTATGTTGTTCCTATCCATACAGCTTCAAGGGACCTTGCCAATGGCCTAAAGTTAAATTCATCACCATCTGTGGAACTACAGGTTATCCCACTCCTGACTTAAACATTGTTCTGTTTTTAAGTCTTAGACTATAGTTTTCCCACCATACCCGGCAGTACAATTTTGCTAATTGAAATTAATAAATGAGGGGTTGGATGCACAACCAGATATGCTACCAATAACCTAGTAATCTCTATCAGCCACTCTGACTTCCATGACTAGACTATCAGGCATAGAAGAAACCAACAGCATTTTAGTAACTGAAGTAGTATCCATATGTTATTGGGTAGCATACCATTACTTCAAAATCAGGTCCCAGCAGTTTTCCCCACTTGGATTTCAACTTCTTTTCTGATGGCTCTGGAATGTCTCCTAAATATAAACATTGATATTGAAACCAATTATTTTGAAACTGCATTTATTTCATTATACAGTACAGTAAAAACTCGCATAAAAAGCACCTCGCTTAAAGAGTAACTCGCTTAAAGAGCAGAATTTTCTCTGAATGTTCGCTATGCTTAACAAATAAAACCAACCAAAAATTTGTTTAACAAATAAATTGGGGTTTGCAATCCCTCCCCCCCACACACACACACAATTGGTCACTTACAATGGTGTTTCACTTAAAGAACAAACTTGCTTAAAGAGCAATCCTGTGGAACGCATTATGCTCTTTAAGCGAGGTACAACTGTATTTTGGTAAAACACACTCCCCCTAAAAACACCAACACCTCAGCAGAAGACTGGAGGATCTTTATACAGTACAAAGCACTTGAAGATTTTTACAGAAGTACAAACTAAGCAACTGATGACTCAAAAGATGAGATTTACTTCATTTAAGAAGCACAAAAGCTGATGGCTAAATAGATGAGACATGATGGCCTCAATGTTTAATAGTACAAATCAAAAGGACATTCCTATGTACAAAGTTAATTTTACCTAATTCTGTCACTGGTTGGTATTTATAAATGTCCACTTGCCAGTAACTGGGTCATCCACTTGACTATATAATGTCACCAAAATGCAGCCATAGACTTTGTTTATTTATTTGGCTTAATAAGGTCACCAAGTAAAAAGCATTTGCATAAGCTCCAGTTTTTAAAGCATTCTTTCATGGGACTCTGGCTATCTTGACATTTGTAGCTTTCTTTTTTACACAACCAGGACAGTATTATGGCCACTCCACAAAGTCTGGCATTGCTAGATAGCACAAAATTGTTGACTGCAGTGCAACTAACCCTAGTGGGAAGTTCCATAGAGTACTTGTAAAAAATTCCATATCTAATCTAAGTAACAAGTAACCCAGTAGCATTCACATGGAGCATTCACATGGAGACAAAACATTATTCAACTAACCATGGCAGCAACTAGCAGTGTTTCCCAAATGCTGGTGTTTGGACTTCAATTCCCAGAAGCCTAAGTCATTTCCCAAAGCACTGATCAGCCAATGTACTGACTTAGGCTTCTGGGAATTGAAGTCCACCTGTGGGCTGTGTACCCCTTGTTGGGAACCACTGAACTAGAGGATAGATTTTAATACAAATTATTAGCTCCTATTTTTTTTACAAGGAACTGTGGTGGCTCTGTGGTTAAGATACTGAATTTGATGGCTAGAAGGTCGGCAGATCAGCAGTTCGAAACTAGAGCACTGCACAACAGAGTGAGCTCCTGTCTCTGTCCCAGTTCCTGCCAACCTAGCAGTTCAAAAGCAAGAAATTGCAAGTAGATAAATAGGTACCACTTTGGTGGGATGGTAACAGTGTTTCGTGTACTCTGGTGTTTAGCCACAGTCACTATGCCAGCACAAAATTAAGCCAAGATCAGAATAGTCATCAACGTCACTACTGAGAAAGAGAAAAGACAAAGGACTCCATTGTGGGAGGTTAGTCCTTGTAAAATACAGTTTTTTACAGAAAACATAAAAGGAAGACTACATTCAATACTAACATTATACATCCTTGACTATATTTGTTATTCTGGATTAATCTTGTGTGTGTATGGACTGGATGATATATAATACTTGATCAGTTGCAGAAAACAAACAGTTTCAGATTCTTAAAATTAAACTAATATGAGGCAAGGACCAAACTTTTTGCAAACTGGATTTTTGTAAAGCAAAGGTTCTGGCCAGAATCCAGTTAATAATTCATACTTGTGTGAGTGAAATGGCACAATGGGGAAGTGAAAGTATAACTGAAAGGGGAATTAGAACTAACTTTTCTACCTTACATCACCTTGCAAACAAAAGTCTGCATAGTCAAAGCAATTGTATTTCTGGTAGTAATGTATGGTTGTGAGAGCTGGACTGTAAGGAAAGCTGAGTGCAGAAGAATAGATGCCTTTGACATGTGGTGTTGAAGGAGAGTCTTGAGGGGACCCTGGACAGCAAGGAGAACAAATAGGTCTATCTTAAAAGAAATCAACCCTGACAGCTCCTTGGAAGGTCAAATAGTGAAGATAATGCTAAAGTGCTTTGTACATCAAATGAGAAGAGAGGATTCACTTGAGAAGGCCTTGATTCTGGGAAAGGTTGAGGGCAAAAGAAGAAGGTGGTGGCAGAAAATGAGATGGCTAGATGATATTGTGGATGCAATGGGCACAGAGTTGTGTGAGTTGAGAAGGATGGTGGAGAATGGGATGCCTAGAGTGCAATGGGGTCCATGGGGTTGCAAAGGGTCAGAATTGACTGTGCAACTGAACAACAACAACAACAACAACTTGAAAACTAGAAGATTTATTCTAGTTGAGTTCCCACAGTTTGTCCACAAAAGCCCATGCTATAATAATTTAAAGGTGTTGCGTGACTCTTCATTATTTTACTAATCTGTTAGAATACATTTGAAGGATACCTTCTTACGATCAGACATATTTCAGTAATTCCACTACTGTATTCCTTATGTGTGGTTGTATCTGCTATCTATAATAACACTTCAAATTCCATCAGGAAATAGGAATCTAAATTAAGGTTTTTCACAAATATACTTTAAAAATAATATATTTTTATAAAAACCAGACTTTTTACATTAAGTGTGAAAAGTACATCCAGCATTTAGACAAGGCATTAAATTAGTGATGTCTTATTCTAGTACTATTATAATTAAGTGCCTGCTAGCATTTCCAATATAAGTATCTATTTCTGGGATTTAATTTGGCATTAAATGTTGCTTCAGGGTGAACTTTTATAGACAGTGCTTTAGTATCAACCATGTTTGAAATGAAATGGCTGCTCTTAATTCTTCAACAAAAGAGAAGATTGATGTATTTACCAGTGTGAAAGCATTCTTTTGTTTTCTGGAATCTTAACTGGCTTTTTACCTTTTTGTAATAAAACAGAATTTTGCAAAATGCCAAGACGGTGGACACTGGACTGCTTGCTTAACTTTGTCTTAGCATCACTTTTTTGCTCTGTGAATACAGAGTGATTGTGAAACCTGGCATTGCTCTAAGTCCTAATTCGTCAATTGCAGCATAGGATTCAAAATGAGAGTACTGTACAGTACTAGCATTCCTAAAACTGCAACATAATGAATCTTATGATGGAAAAAAAGCAGCAGAGGCAGTTTGGCACAGAAAGGGCTCATTGACAGAAAAATGTTTCAACTTCCATTCCCCTTCACTAAAGCTGTTATCTGTTGCCTGCACATGCAGATTTAATAATTAACAGTTATGCACAGTGTTCATATGCTACTCCTTAACCAAAATGAATCTTGGACTGGTTTACATTCAGCTGGCAACTGAGAGTCCCAACCTGCAGATTTACAATCTGAGAGGTACAGCATGAAAGGAAAATGCATGGGGCGGAAAGAGGAAGAACACAAATTATTTTTCTGTGGGATAGTCAGAATAGTTTCTCATTTCATCCCCTTCTGTCACAGCAACACCTCTTCCCATGTGGTTTAGACTCTAGATATCTCATTATTTGCTTGCCAGAGTTTGAAAACATTTCAGAAGAAATAAGCCCTCTGTATATGAATGGCAGTACTATACTTCATTATTATTTTTATTCTTTTGCTATTTAAATGACATGTTATCAGAATTTTATTCTAATAATATGGGTAGTTATTTGCTATCAAGTCAGAGCCAACTTAGGTAAAGGTAATGGTCACCTTTGCTAAAAAATAAATAAATAACCAGTCATGTCTGACTCTAGGGTATGGTGCTCATCTCCATTTAGAGTCAAAGAGCCAGTGCTGTCTGCATCTGCAGACATCTCTATGGACATGTGGTAGGCATGACTAGACACCAGAGCACATGGAACACTGCTACCTTTCCTGCCAAAGCAGTGCCTATTTATCTACTTACAATTTCTTATTTTCAAATTGCTAGGTTGGCAGGAGCTAGGACAGAGATGGGAGTTCACTCCATTGAGCAGCACTTGGGTCTCAAACTGCTGACCTGCCAACCTTCCAGTCATCAAGTTCAGTGTCTTAACAACTAAGCCACCACAGTCCCTTAATAGCCAACATTCAGACTGGTTTTACCAGTTCCACTCCTTCAGTGAGTCTCCATGGCCAAGTAGGGATTTGAACCCTGTTCTCCAGAGACCTAGTCCATATCCCACAATACATACCCAAATAATAACTATTGTGTTTCATCAAGTGAATTGTGACTTATGGTGACCCTTTTCCAAGGCTTTCTAAGTATAGAAATAAACAGAAATGTCTTCTCTAGGCACCATGAGAATGAGCAACTTGCACATGACTACACAGGCTGGCACAATGGGCATTTGAATTCCCAAACTTGGCTCTGCAGCCAGATATCCAGCAGGCTCATAATATGGATAGAGATCAGTAACTTTATACCCTTGGATACCTTGGAATTGTTATTCAGTGAGAAGTTCATGCATTAGTAGATGTTTCCATGACAACATACCACACATGCAAAAGGACCTGAGAAATCAAGTCCATTTGCGTGTTGTTGTTGTTTTTAGCCATTTGGATATCATGTCACCCATTGACTAGACAGACCATGACATGTCCCCTCCACTTTCACCTTGCTCAAGGGATCCGACAGAGTACGCTTTGGTGAGTTTTAGTCCCTGCCTAACATCATTGACGAGAGATGGGCAAGACTGCCTGGTTAGACCGCTCTAACTTTATTACAGTAATACGCTAAGACTTGGTTCCACAAGTCTTGGTGTTATCCGATTTTTAGTGTTATCCGATGCATGTTAAAATCCTATGGGAATGATCGGATAATGTTAAAGCTCCATAGAGATACATTGTAACCACACAGGCTTTAGCAGTTGTTATCCAATCCATCCCATAGGACCTTAACGTTATTCGATCCAATTCTCCCTCCCAGATTGCTTAACGTTATGCGATTTTAGCGTTATCCGAGGTAAACGTTATCCGAGATATTACTGTACTTTACATCAGGGGTGACCAAACTTTTTGTGCCGTGGGTTGGTTACATGGTTGAGTGGGCCAATCACGTGGATCCTCCTATTGTAAAATCTCTCTGTGGATTTCATAAATGTGTTTACGATAGCCATGGGTGCATTTATGGCACTACTTTGTGAAAGCATGAGCACAATTATAGACATTCATGAGCACATTTTGTTTTCAGTAGCAGCATGGGCGCAATGGACTAGGGCCAGCCCATGAGCCATAGTTTGACCACCCCTGCATTACATCAAAGTAATAAAATTATTTTAGAAGAAGAAAGGGGACATAATTTTAACAACACTGAAAAGTATTATTAAAAGATACATTCTTTAACTACACTTGATTTACCTGCTGTTTGTAATTTCTGTTTCCATTCATTTCCAAGGTTGTGTTTTGGCTTTTCAGGATCCTCTGTCTCACTATCTAAGTTACTTTCAGTCTCCACCGCACCAGGCAAGATTAACTTAGTCACCTCTGGCTGCACTGTAAGTATTCCAAAAGCTTTCCATAAGTTATGTAATTGCAGGAAAAGATGCAATACTTTCGTTCTCTCAGCCAAAATAATCATGGATTTACAGCTTGACATTCATGTTTTCACAGAAATATGCTAATCTCTATGAATTTTTAAATTTTTTATTGATGTGTTTTAACTTGGGTTGTAAGCCGCCCAGAGTCGGGCTTGCCCGATTGGGGCGGGTTAGCAAGTATGAAATATAAATAAATAAAAAATAAATAAATAATTAGCAAGCATTTTTCTCAGTCAACACTGAAGAGCTGTAAACTAATTCATCTTCTTTATATCCACAAAGTTCTTTAAATTAGTACAATGACAATGTAAAAATGCATTGAATGTATTAGAATATTCAATAGTTTATAATTCAGAAAATAAAAATAATTGCTGTATGTAAGATTACAAAAAAAAAATGTTTTTGGATCATTACAATCATTTCTTCCTAATGTCCTATCCTTTCACAAAATAGTTTACCATGATGAATTTTTAAAAATTGAAAAATCATTAAATGTAATTATTTAAAATATTGAAAAAAGTAAGCACACTAAACTGCATCAGCTAGAAACAGTAATTTACAACAGATCCTGAATGCCCACAAAGTAGAGCAGAATAAACAAATAATGGCAACAAGAACAATACAAATGGCAATAAGAATAGGCTTAGTTTGCCTTTGAAAACCATCCTGGAGATTAATGGAATTCTAGGTAGTCATCAAATTTCAGGATGAAATGCACCCAAAAGACAGTCCCTTTTAAAGATCAGAATACTGTATACAGAAATTTTTTGGAATAGTAGCCATGTTAGTCTGTAGTTCAGCTTTCTGAAGAAGTGGACTTGATCCATGAAAACTAACAATAAAAATATAGCAGTTAGTCTTTAAAGTGCTACAGTGTTTTTTATTTTATTTTGTTTTCTGATATGTATACAGGAAGTTTCCTATGGGAGATGGGGGGGCTGCACTCCCTCACACCAAGGGGACCCATATTGGAAGTCCATAGGCCATTGATGGTGAACCTTTTAGAGACTGAATGCCCAAACAGAGGGGTGGGCTGAACTCTGTGCTGGGGGAGGGAAGAAGCACTCCCATTGGGCTGCTGAGCAGAGGGCAGGATGAACTCTGTGCTAGGTGAGGGAGGAAACGCTCCCATTGGGCTACTGTGCAGAGGTGCATGGTGAACTCTGTGCTGTGGGAAGGAGGAAGTGCTCCCATTGGGATGCTGGGCAGAGGGGTGGGGTGAACTCTGTGCTGGGGCGACATATGTGCCAACAGAGAGGGCTCTGAGTGCCATAGGCCATTTCCCACATACATATAAAACTCTTCTGGCCATGAAACACATCAGCCCTTCTGAAATAAACAAGTATTTACCAGAAATACACTTGCTATTTGAGGTAGTGGGAGCAGAAGAGAGAAGGATATGAGTACAGTAATACCTCGGATAACGCTAAGACTTGGTTCAACAAGTCTTGGTGTTATCCGATTTTTAGTGTTATCCGATCCATGTTAAAATCCTATGGGATGGATCGGATAACGTTAAAGCTCTATAAAGATACATTGTAACCGCACAGGCTTTGACGGAGGGAATGTGGCCAACATGAAGAAGCTTTACCTCTACCTAAATTTCTTTCTGAAGGCAATCCAGCGGAGAATGATTTCTTTCGAAGTAAAGTCAGATATACAATTGGCCCCGTATTGCGCAATGCTTCGACAACATCTTGATTTGTAAAATTCTGAATGTCAATCCCATCTACCTAATGGAGGCAAGCAATTAGCTTTAAATCACCAGTCCTAAATCTTTTTTTTTTTTAACATTATGGATCATTTTCATTTTGAGAGATCTGTAGCTTCACCATATTTCATTAATTTCCTTTTAACAACAAAAATAACTCATCTGTAATGTGAAATTAGCATGATTTTTGATTTATTTTATTTTAAATTACAAGTAAGCACAAATTTTCCCCTAAGAAATCCTAAATTCTAGTCAACAATGGCTGTAATCTGTTGCTCAGTACAATAAATCATACTACAGTAGACCCACTGAATTACTGGGGATCTGGTGATTCAATTCCACCTTAAGTTCCATTAATTAAAATTAGCTAAATGCATCTTACTCAGCTAAAGTTTGTTGTAACTAGAGTAGGCTCATTTGAATCAATGGAATTTACTATACTTACTATACTTTCAGCTAAAATCTACCACAGACATTCATTTAAGCAACCAAAAATATTTTTATTTTTCAAAATCTGTTTTGCTTCCCAAACTCTAGCCTTGAATGTCTTCCCTGTGCTTTAAATGGCAATCAGTGACATAAACATCTGAATGACAAGATCAAAATGTTTACTTCCACTTCCGGGAGCAGTGAGGGTGGCAAGGGCTGTATGAATTGGCATTGGGGACTGAATCCTGCCCACAGGCCATAGTTTAGGCACCCCTGGCCTAAGGCAATGAAATTAAACAAAGCATTTAAATTTGGAAATAAACTAGGTACAGTATTGACAAGTTTAGGCTGAGAGAGAAGAAATGAGATTCTTGCATATAACTGTAAAATGAGATAACAGGTGGAATCCTAAATTGTTCCTGTGTCATTTTAGTAGAAGGAATTAATGCTTGTTACATTTCCCCTCCAGCTTCAGCCCCTGCGTGATCCCTCATACCACTTCCAAGAGACCCTTAATTCCCACAATTAGATTTTTTGGATGTACAGGGGACTGCAGAGGAAAGGAGGAAGCAAGAAAGACTCTCAAATGTGAATTATTTTCCATTCATACATTAGAATCCAAGCCAAAGTAATATACTATTACACTATATTAAATTTTCCAGAAGGGTCAACATACGGTCAATGTTCATGCCCTTTATACACAGCTGCAACCTGCTGGGAGCTGCTTTCTGTGATGGAATTTCAAATGGGGAGTGACTGTATTATTCATACAATCATATGGACTGACTAATTGCATGGGTCTTGAACAAAGCACTGTATTAGGAAAGGGACAACCAACTGAGCATGCCAT
The DNA here is from genome assembly GCA_030440675.1 of Furcifer pardalis. Lineage (NCBI taxonomy): Eukaryota > Metazoa > Chordata > Lepidosauria > Squamata > Chamaeleonidae > Furcifer > Furcifer pardalis. The sequence continues at coordinate 196,659,731 of CP126891.1, forward strand.
TTTAAAGCACATTATTTAATTCTTAAAATGGGCAAAACTATACCAATATCTTTTTGCATCATACATTGTTAGAAGCCTCAGATGAAATTGAACTTACAGCAATAATCTTGTCGTTGACTTTTATTTGACCGCTGTGTTCCGCAGCACTGCCAGGAATTATGTTTTTGACAAAAATCCCTGAAGATTCTACTTTAAAGAGGACAGAGGGACTCTATTAATATGTTACAATACATTTAGACTACTGCTTTTGCACTCTTCCCATCAAGGTTCTGATTGTAATCCTTCCCTCCACTTTTTGCATACAGTATTTGTAATCAAGTTGCAGAATGCTCATAAAACAACCTAATGATTTCACCAGATGGACATTCTTTAAATGTATGGTGTATACTCTGTATTCTGAAATAGGCTTTCCCCCTCTCTAATTTGATTTCTACATATTCATCACTAGACTTTTCTTAATATTTAATTTTCTGCCATGCCTCTATTAATAAATCATCTAATTAATTTCCTTAATCTTTTAAGATCCCATTGAACTACATCAGAACTCTCTTGTCATTCGGATCTCTTATACATACAGTACTTTTGGAATTAATCATCATGCATGTGCTGATTATTTATTTGTATTTCTCAGTTTCAAATTTTATTCATTATTCATTGCTGATTTTCTATCTCTCATATTTCTGTTTCTTAATGGAGCCAATCAACACAATCAAAATACTTACAGCTGGATATATCATATTTGCAGACGTATAAGACACATCAGAGTATAAAATGCACCCTGTTATTACCGAAATAACCCACTATAGGCCACTATATACATTATAAGATGCGCTCCATTTTTTCCAGTGTATTTTAAGGGTGGGAATGGGTCTTACATGCCAGCAAATATGGTTTCTCCACATATACCATATAGAACCAGCCAGGATTGAGACCCTAATCTTTAAAACAATACAAGATTCTATTGATTTTCTACACTTGTGGCTTGCAAATAGGTATGAATAATTACTTTAAACTCTGAGTTCACATCTTCTTCTTTCATAATGTTTTAGACCACTGGAGTATTTTTCAAAATGCATTAATGTGCATATAAGAATTTAGGTGGCAAAAGATTAATCTAAACTGAAAATCTACCTTTCCTTCTATCAGAGCATTGAAAAATTTAAAATTATGGGCATATATGAAATATAGGTAAATTTTAAAACAAGTTAAAATAATTAGATTATTTTTTGACCAGTAGCAAGCTTTTTCAATAGCATTATCTTGGCCATTTACTAGATCCTCTTTTGTAAATGTAGTGGGGCACAGTTTGCATGCACAGAAATGCTGCACTGATTAAATTTCTCAGACACACAAAATGTGTTTTGAATCCAAGTAGCTCCACCTTAGTTAATCTTTGATCTTCCTTCTTCGTTTTGAAGCTTTTAAGTGACTTCCAGATGTTCCAGACAGTGGGAGCCACCTTTCAGCATTCATTCGTTTGGCAAGGCACATTGTTTTTGCCCTCCATATGTTTACCCTATCCTCCTCTGCTTTAATTTTTAGAGAAGTGGTTCCCACACGCCCCACAGGGGGATTTCAATTCTCTGAAGCTTAAGTCAATACGTTGGCTAATCAGTGCTTTGGGGAATTGACTTAGGCTTCTAGGAATTGAAGTCCCAAACACTGCTCCAGAGTCTAGATGTTTTATCTTCTGTTGGAAACTAAAGGAAAGCTTTAGGTATTCCACAAATGCTGCCATATCCCTCCTTCTATCACTGACTAGCATGTATATAGCTTACCTGTATCAGAGACTCCTGAATAGCCAACAATTGTTATACCAAGGCTTTGGCCATCCTTCTTAGTCAGTTGAACTTCATGAATCCCATTTTCCTAGCACATAAAGCCACACAATATATTCACTTTAGACAGGTCACACTAGTAAGACACACTATTATTCTAGTTTAGAAAAATGTGATACTGCAATTCAAGCAGTTAAAAAATATTTTGCTTTTCTTAGGCAGTCTTTCTTAGGCATATTTTGCCTTCCTTAGCCTTTCCTAAGGCAGTGCTGTTCAGATATCTTGGACACCAGTTCCTATCAGTCCCAACTGACATGACCAATGATCATGGATTATGGGTATTGTAGTATGGAGGTCACCAACATTTGAGAAAACTGTTTTACCTACTGCGGGTGAGGGATGCAGTAAAAGTGAAAAACAAGAGAATAGATTCAAAAGATCATGACAGGAATTTTACATCATAATAAAAATAGCTTGGGGACAGAATTGTCAGCCTTATGCTCCAGAAAATGTTATGACACCACTAATGAAATGTGGAAATGAGGAATGGTAACAAATCATCTTGAAGAAAAGCCAGATGGAAATATTTCTGTGATTAGTGGAGCAGAAAAATCTAACATCCTCTAAATAAGGTTTACTTTCCCACAAAGTGGCACCTATTTATCTACTTGCAATTTCTTGCTTTTGAACTGCTAGGTTGGCAGGAGCTGTGATAGAGGCAAGAGCTCACTCCATCATGCAGCACTAGAGTCTCGAACTGCTGACCTTCCAGTTGTTAAGTTCAGCTTCTTAACACTAAGCCACCACAGTTCTGTGAACTCTGGGGTCTAGTCATTCCTGCCACATGAAAATGTCTGAAGATGCAGACAGCACTGATTCTTTGAGTATAAATGGAGATGAGCACTAAACCCTGGAGTTAGAAACGACTGGCTTTCGAGCAAAGAAGACATTTACCTAAATAAGGTGGCTTGAACCTAAGGCTGTTGGAGCTATTTTGCCTGCAAACATAGGATATCCTAGTTCACTGCCTTACTAAATTATTTATTCATTCATTTATTTACATTTCTGTGTTACCTATCTCCCAATTGAAGGGTCCAAGGCAGCTCATAAGTTGTTGAAAAACAAATGCTAAAATAACAATAAATTATGACACTAAAACAATTATGCATAACGGTAGTAAATAATTAGTTGAAACTAGGTTCAAAATGCATTAAAAACAAAAATGGACTACCATCATGAAAATTTAAAATTATTAAGAACTTGTTATTTCATATGACCTGCCACCACCGCACCAAGAAGTGGAAGAGGGTGCATTTACGACAACCGTAAAATATGCCCATGTGTACATAAATGCAGTTACATCAGCCATAAATGTGGCTGCTGTAAATGCAGAAGCGGGCACATTTACTTCTGCTTCCAGAGGCATGATCAGGGTCGTGGCATCAAAAAGTTGGGAACCCCTGGCCTACAGTCACAGCTAACTATTCCTGACCCTTATGCAAAAAGAAGTATACAATCCCCAAATTTCAGTATCTTACTGTAATTAGCTGAGGAGGAGGGAAAGTTATGGGAGAAATAGAGAAACCAAATGATGAGACAGAAGGCATATCTCTGAAAATATTCTACACCTAATCTAATAAAAGCACAATGGAAACAGATGGGAGTACAAGCACAGCTTTGCTTACATTTCAAGACATCCTGCATACTTTCAGTAGCATTTGCTGATTATAATTATTCAAAACTGAGAAAAGCTTTTGTTTAAACAAAACTGTTTAATATGTCCAAAATTAAAACAAGATTTTAAAGACACATTTTTAGTAACGAATACATTTTGAACCATACACCAGTGGTTTGCTGCACTCAGGTACTGCTACTGAAAGGGTAATAGTTTATAGTTACTTTGGAAAATTTAGCTGTAACTAAGTACCGGTAATAGGGGCAACTTGAACAATGATGGGGATTTATTCCCATTATAATTTGTATTGAACCACAGGTTAGGAGGGCATTGATTTTGTATTAGTTCTATTTATTCAAAAGTTTAATTGTGCAGTTCATAAAGAACTACAAAGTACTATATTAAAATACTCACTGTGTCAAACTGTCTGTCCTGAAAAAAAGCTGACCCACCAACAGGCTTGGCAGCAGGCGTTGGTGGTATTACAGTTATTTCACACATGGGATCTCGTGCAACCACCATCTTGACATAATTTCCGCAGTTTCTCAGCACCTGAGCAACCTGTTCACTACTCATTCCTTGTACATTTATCCCACCAATTTCTAAGATGTGATCACCAGTTCTGAGTCTGCCATCCTTTAAAAACAAAGTACAGTTTTATGTAGCTAAAACTAGCAACTGAAATAAACTCAATATATTGACAAACTAAGCTTTAACATATTAATGATGTTTCAAAAGGCATTCTGTCCACACACAGCTTCATCAAGTTGAAACAATGCAACAAAGGTATTATCAGGAGGAAAAATCCCAAACTAAATCCCAAACTCATAGAATTCTTATAGTCCATCAAGCACGGTTCTTACCCCAGTTAATAAAAGACTAGCTGGAAAAAGGTTAGGTGAATATTTAATAAAAAATAAAAATGGTCTATGAAATAGATAAGTTATTGAGTGTATTTAAATTTAGTGTTACTACAGACATTTCTTAATACCACTTGTTCATGGCTATATTATTTACTACTAAGTAGTTAAATTCTAAAGTGTCATGCTCAACTCAAAACTACTCAACTCAAATAGGACTTGTTAGTTATGACTAATTTCAATACTATTAAGCTCATAGGGCCACTAGCAGGGTTCACTAGCTATGGATTTAACCTAGGGGTGCCCAAACTTTTTGGGCTGTGGGCGGGGCATGGAGCTCATCACTATGACCCTGGGGGCGGATCTGGCCCCCAACACCAATTCATCTGTCTATGAAGCCCTTGTCGCTCCTGGAAGCAGAGGTACAGACATAGGACACATTTTACTTCCACTTCCAGGAGTGACGTGGGCTTCACAGGCCAGATAAATTGGTGTTGGGGGCCAGATCTGGCCCCCGGGCAGTAGTTTGGGCACCCCTGATTTAACCCAAGGAATTCTACAGTTTCATCACACAGTATTTACAAGCAGGCTTACTCTTTGGGAAAGTGATTATAGAAGAAATATTTGGTTTTCCATAGTTGTTGGCATATTCTTGTTAGGATTTTGACAGATTTAATATCTGTGGCTTGAAATAGTTCACTTAATCTCTTAATATTTTGTTTCCAAATTCATCATCATTACTCTCTTCTCTTTTTTGTACTGTATTCTGAGTTTTGGTCACTCAAGACTGTTGTAAATTAAGACAATGTGATAGAATGGTTTTGGAAGCCAAAACACGTTATTCTTTACAGGAAAATAGGTGTTCCAAACACACAAGAGAAAAATTATTTGTTACACCAGACAGTTCTGTAGAGAGCAGAGAAGAGCCAGCTTTAAAATCTCAGCTCCAGCTTTCATTTAGCTTGTGAACTGGAACATTTCTATTCTGTTCATTAATATTAATACAAAGAAGCAGAGTTTTCTTTGTAGCCACAAAATTAGAAGCAACAATATTACTTGACAAGTTTTTGGAAAAGAAAATTTAAAAATAGAATCCTTGCATTCCAGTTGAAATATGTGGCAGAAAAGAGGCTCAGGGAATGCCTTTCCAACAAGTCAAGGTGATATTTCAGTCATCATTAGCAGTGCACATGATGATAGTTCCATTCTTTAGACTATTCCCCCCAGCTTTGTGTAACAGCTTGACCCTTGCATAAAGATTCATAACTCTTATAATCACATAAATATTTTCTTGACATTATTGAGCTTTATGTGTTGCTATAAGCACCAATACAGTAGGGGAACTTCAAAGAGCATAATTTAAAGGTAGTTCAACAACAATTCAGGAACAAACACTAATAAACAAGGAAATCAAACCCTTGTGGAAAATCACTGGGCAGAACCCTATTGAACACTGACAAGTGCAGTATTTTACCAGCATACATCTCCTTGCTCTGTGCTGCACAAGGTAACAGAATGAAATTATCAAATAAAAGATTTAAAACTGACAAAAAACACAGACAATACAGACAGAAGTTAGTTATCCTTGCCCTAAATTTAGTTTATTTTTACGCAGCAGTTGTTCATCCTTCTAAGAAATTTCTGCCATATATGTTTGGTCACTATAAGCTCTTACACATACATACCTTCTAAGAGATCAAGACAGAAGGATATAAGATAGACTATCACGAAATGATGAATAGAAAAATTGGAATGTGGGGAAGAGGATGTTTTAGCACAAATTCTTCTTCTCTTCATCCACAATGCTTTTCATTGCCTTCGTTTCTGGACTTGTAGCTGCTACGGAAAGTATGTGACACATAATGGCCACAGTACTGTTCTTTAGTGTAGTAAATTGAACTAGGGTATGCCTAGTGAATCAATATGGATTTGGGCTCCATTGATTCAAATACTAAAGTATAACAATTTGTCACAGTTATAGCAGACCCATTTGAATCAACGGAAGTTAACAGTTGGGGTGATTCACTAAATCTATATTAATTACACAGGACAACTCTACTGTGTTCTACTATACTAAACAACAAGATTTTGGCCATAATGAGGTGGTACGTAGCAGTACAAGCTCTCAGAAAAGAGAAGAATAGGCAAACTATGCCAAACTTACTCACAGTCCAGCATGCATTATCTACATGATTTCCTTCAACTCAATCTTTTACTGGTAAGAGTTTAGCTTTTCTCAGAATTACCAACATAAGAGACCCATTGATTTGATGAAAAAGAAAACTTAAGGTAGTTTATTTAAATTACCTTATCTGCAAGTCCTCCAGGAACAATAGTCCTTACCACTACACCAAATGATTTTCCTCCCACAATTCCAAAACCTAATCCTGAGCCATCATTGAGAAGTTCAACTTCCTCAAGATGTCCCCAACTGATCTGGAAATGAGAGAAGATAAAACTCAGTTTAGTATAGTATAGTTCAGGGATCAGCAAATTTGGCTCTCCAGATGTTCTTGGACTTCAATTCCTAGAAGTCCTGATCAGCAGGCATACTGACTTGGGCTTCTGGTAATTGAAGTCCAAGAACACCTGGAGAGCCAAGTTTGCAGATCCCTGGTATAGTTGGAAGTATGAAAACATACTTTCTATACAAAAGGTATATGTTCTACAGGTTCCAATGTCACAGCAACAACAAAAAACAGACAACTCTCATTATGTTTTAGTTTCATGTCCTGCAGTGGCAATTTAAAGACAAATAAGCATATTAAAATATACATTGATTTATTTTTAATCTTTGGAAATTTCTCTCAAATTAGCAATGGTGGGAAGAGTGAGCATGCAAACCATTCCAACTTAATCCTCCACTTAAGATCAAAGGTGAGTGTTACCTCAAACACAAGCTTCCGAAACTAAGTTGTCTACTGGAGATTTCCAGCCAGAATTTTCCAGGTGTGTGAATGTCCCACAGAGGTAGAAGATACAGGAAAAGAAAATTGTTTGCTGTGATTTGTACAGCTGTGCAGAGAGCAAAATGTGGGAGGGGCTGAGGAGCTTTTATTTTAGAAGACTACACTAGCAGCAACTGCTTCTACAGTGTCCTGCTAAAGGAATTATTTTCAAAAAGATACAAAACTATAAAACCAGCCTTTCTTTGGAATTAACTGGGTGTCCCCCCCCCCCCTTTAGGGCTAGTAAATGAGATCCTGTGCTTTAGGACAGACAGAGTTCCCCAAGGTGATCATTTAAATACAATTTTGTCCATAACAATTATGTGATGGACAAAAAGTGGCAAATTGAGGAAGGCAATTTCAAAGTGACACAGATCACTGAATGGGTCAGCTCAGCAGTCTGACCCAAGCCACAGAAGAGCTTCCTGCAAGGATTGTCCTGTGAAGTGCAGGAGAGATGCTAACCAGCCACAAGGCTATTTAAGGTTCCCCTTTTTTGCTCCTTCTGAGTTAGACATACCAGTAGTTTTATGTGGACTGAAAAATTTGTTGCAGATTTCATTTGGCCATTTTACATCCTACCCCTGAGTCCTCATTTGGGTGAAGGTTCTTTTCTTATGGGTGGGTGTGCATCACCCTGTCTTGCCTTGTTTTTCCATTTTTTTAAACAATATTTTTTTCTGCTTCAAGGCAACTTCAGTGCCAAGGCATTCACTGGGTGGTTTGGGGTACTAGATTTCCATTTCCTGGTTCTCAGACATCTGGCTGCAGATGGAGAGTGACAATCAGGTCAGCTGCCAAAAAGACGGACAGAGGAATTAAGACCTGATCAAATAGTCCTTCCCTTTTGGGGAATGGAAAGGAGCAGTGGTGAAGTGGAAAGCTTTTCCCCTGGCTGTAGTGCAAAGCCAGCCTGTAAGCAACTTTTGGGTGCCTGGAAACACTGCGGCTGACAGACACAAAAGATTCTTCTCACTACCCCAGAAGACAATCTCTCCACAGTCCCTGAGTTATGGGGACCGTTTAGACTATATTAAGAATACAGTGGTACCTCATACAACAATTTTAATCCATTCCATGGGGCTCATTGTTGTACGAAACAATTGCTATACAATGTATCGTATAGCGATTTCCCCTATGGGAGATATCATACAATAATATTTTTTTTTGCTAAGTGGTTTTTCCCATTGAAAATTTGTTGTACAATTTTTTCCATAGGGAAAATTGTTATATGGGACACCATTCCCCACCCCCACCCCCTAATTGTTATGCGATTTTGTTGCTATATGGGACAATTGTTGTATGAGGTTCCACTGTATTTGAATTTGTGTGACTTTTTTATTTTTAATTCACAATGTTTTTAGTTCTGTCTCTTATTTTCTATATTTGTAATCTTTCTTCTTTTATAACACTATTAAACTATTTAAAATAAATTAAAAAACAAAGCTGTTCAAGCTCTGGTCACACTGAAGCAGTGTGGCTGACTGAATTGGATGTGCAGCTTCTCTTTGCCATGTAACTATGTCAAGTGACAAGCAAGGGACAATTACAATTAGTACTTTGTTATCAGCAGCAGGGGGACTGTGGTGGTTTAGTGGTTAAGATGCTGAACATCACGACCGGAAGGTCAGCAGTTTGAGACCCAAGTACTGCACAACTGAGTGATGTCCAGGAGCTATTTCTCTTTGATATTCAGGTCTTCTACCTTTGGCAAGTAACTTTGCCTACAGTTTAACTTACCATTTCAGGTGACTTAGCATCATTTGAGGTAGATGGGGTCCCACTGCTTCTTTGTGGCTCCCTGGCCAAAATTAAATGTAATGACCCCATGGACTGTTGGAGTAATGAAATTGCTTGCTGATGGGAAATGTTCTGATCCAATGGAATATAGTTAATGGCCAATATTTGGTCTTTTTCCTTTAACCTTTGATCCCTTAAAGAAACACAAAAGTTGTTAAATGTCCTGTAGTTACCTCATCCAATTTCTCAAAGAACAAGTGAAACATGCTCATCCCATAGGAGTGGAGGTAGCTGCTTTCTGTCATAGCTGATGTGACTGGCCATTGTGGTATAATGAATAAATTCTGAGCCACTGCTACTGGTTGGGCATGAACTCACTGATCTCACTGCCTCTTAATTCTATATTACAGGTATGGTTATTAAGGCAGTGTATTTGAATATATATACCCTTCCCTGAGTAACTAAGTCAGTGATGGCTAACCTTGGCACTCCAGATGTTCTTGGACTTCAATTCCCAGAAGCCCTGATCAGCAGGAGTGCTGACTTGGCCTTGTGGTAATTGAAATCTAAGAACACATGAAGTGCCAAGGTTCGCCATCACTGACCTACGTGAAACATAAACTATATGTATGGAGCTAATTATTTGGACTGCAGTGGCTCAAATCACTAAGACGCTGACTGGGAGGCGGAAGGTCAGCAGTTTGATTCCCGAGTACTGCAGGACGGAATGAGCTCCCGTTTCTGTCCCAGCTCCTGCCAACCTAGCAGTTCGAAAGCAAGAAATTGCAAGTAGATAAATAGGGACCACTTCGGTGAGAAGGTAACAGTGTTCCGTGTGCTTCGGTGTCTAGTCATGCCTGCCACATGACCACGGAAACGTCTGCAGAAGCAGACAGCGCTGGCTCTTTGGTTTAGAAATAGAGATGAGCACTGACCCCTAGGGTCGGATACGACTGGCTTTCGAGCAAGGGAAACCTTTACCTTTACCTAATTATTTGGATGGTCTTCTCAGTAGCAATGGCTGTGAGAGCTGGACCATAAGGAAGGCTGAGTACAGAAGAATAGACTCATTTGAACTGTAGTTCTGGAGAAGACTTCTGAGAGTCCCCTGGACCGCAAGGAGATCAAATTAGTCCATCCTAAAGGAAACCAACCCTGATTGCGCCTTGGATGGACAGATTCTGAACCTGAAACTCATACACTTTGGCCATCAATGAGAAGACAGGACTCACTGGGGAAGACCCTGATGCTAGGAAAATTCAAAGGCAAAAGGAGGAGTGGATGGCAAAGGATGAAATGGCTAGACCACATTGTTGATGCAGTAGGTGTAGACCTGGGTAGACTCGAGAGGACGGTGGGTGACAGAGGAGCCTGGCGTACTTGTGGTCCATGGGGTTGCAAAGGGTTGGACTCAACAAAAATTCTGCCTGCAGCCTTTGAAACTGTTTTCTGCTTTATCCCACTATGGGTAAATTGAGGAGAGGGGGGCACAGGGAAAACAGGGATATAGTCCTACCTGACAACAAGGAGATATAACAGAATTTCTTTCTGGGTTTTATGGTTCTCCAAATCAAAATATGACAATTCATACAATATTTGAGACAAGAAAAACTTCTTCCCTTCACTCCATTGGGGACTCCCAGATGAAGCTTAACAAGATAAAACAAAAACCTCACCTGGCAGCTATGCTTCCTGGCTGAACTTCCTTAACAAAGATACCAGCATCTCCAGCACTCTGGTTTTTAAGAGCAATGACACTAAATCCAAGTCCTCCATGAAATGGCTTCTCTATGTGTATATGTTCAATTTGCCGACCCTAGTAAAAGAGGAAATAATATTACCAATAAGATGCTTCTATTCTCTTAGGATATAAACTGCAAAGTGTTGTTTTTCCCTTATAGGAAAATCAAGAAAGGAATTTGCTGTCAGGGTTTACAGCTGCTGCTCTAAGTCCTGTAGGACTGGAGACCCTAGCCCGGAAGCAGCTGCTAAACCCCAACAGTGTGGGGGAAGGTTCAGGACTTTCAGAAGCTCCACCTGGAGTCCCTGGGTGGTTTAGCTGTAAAAGAACCAGCCTTTCCTTCCAGAAGCTGCCTCAGCAGCAAAAGTCAGCACACATGTAGTTGCTTGGCTCTTGGGCTTCTTGTCTTGTCCTTGTTGTCCTTGCTCCTGATTTCTGCTTCAGAACTCCTGCTTTGGTTCTGACCTGTAAAGACTCCCTACTCTATTCCTGTAGACTGTTGTTGTGCCTTGCCTAAATCCTGGCTCCTTGACCCCCATCCTTGCCTTGTTCCGGTGCCTGAAGGTTCTTTGCTATGTCTGCTAACTCCGCTGCCTGACTTCTGGCTCATTTGGACTATGTTTTTGTCATACAATTTTGTCATCTAGACTAATCCTGGATCTCTGGTTTCACTTGGACTCTGGACTGAGATTCGATTACTGTTTCAGTCTGTTACCTGGTTGTCCTGAGTGCTGCCATTTGTGTTGCCTGTCCGCCACCTACAAACCAGACTCTGACATTTGCATTTAATCAGAACAAAGTAAAAATCATCCAGTATAGCAGAATTTTTAAAGGTAACTCCATTAATAGTGCATGCTAGGCCATGTGCAGCACATTTATTTGCTTTATTTTAGAATAGAGTTTAAAAAGAAATTTAGAGCCAGCTACGGACAACAAGCTGCCACTTTGTCTGAACAGAGACAAAATGGAGATATCACAGCCTAAGCAATGCCCACAAGAGAAAGATAAATAACTTCCTGACTAGTTAGTAAACTCAAAGACAGGAAAGAAGATAGAACTGAGACAATGGTTTCAGCAGCCCCTTCTTTTTGTTCATAATTTCATTTTCATTTGCTTATTATTATTTGAGTATTTGATTAGACACAAGTTTACATTTTAAGCATGAGGGGGAAATCTAACATACACCAACACAAATCAAAGCTTACTGAAATCTGTGTTCAGGCACATGATATAATTATTGCTGGAATTTTAGAATAATATCTTCTCAATTTCCTATAAAACTCAAATAAATTTTGGACCTTAGGAGTGAGACAAGTGTGCACTTCCAAGTGCAGTCTTCCAGATGTTGTTGTTGTGTGGCTACCAGCCACCACTGGCTCTGTTGACTTGAGAAGATGGAAGATGCAACCCAACAGTACCTGAAAGGCTGCATTTTGTTCACTGTTGTAACATTTTCTAGAACTTCTTAGAGGATGGCAATATCCATTTAACAATAACACTCAAATGGATGTTATATCACAAAGGACTACCGAATCTCCAAAACAAAGGTTAGGAAATGTGTTATCCTCTAGCTGCCATTGGAGTCTACCTTGCACAAGGCCTAAGCAGCTCACCTAAGGGTGGGGATGATGGGAGCTGCAGTCCAGAACTATCTGAAACATTACATGTTCCTCATTCCTGCTCTTTGCTTGTGCAGTATAAATGTAAACAAACTGTATGTACCGCCAATAAGACCTTTTCCTTCAGAAAAATAGGGGGAAATGAGAGAAGAAAGCCTCTGTGGCATAAAGAAATTGATATTAGGCTTTTGCATCTCAAGAACAACAACTTTGTGCCTTGGCAGCTAAAGGAATAATGTGCAGATTCAGGAAAAGAGGTTTTAATCTGGGTTTTGGCCTTTCATCTTATATTGCTCATAGTACAATGCACCACACATCTAGAAGAACCACACAAGCTTTATCCAATAGTCTTTAGACACTGTCTCTTCTGTTAGACTGACAGGCCAAACATATAAAGAAAGTCAATAGAAGGAATATGTCCACAAGCTGTTTCCAGTGTTTACCTGTCCTGGATAGATTGTTACATAGGATCTACCTGTGAGCAACACAGTTTCTCACAGAAATTGCACTGTGAATTTCAGTCTTGAGTCAAACCTCCCATAAAGAGCGCCTTGCTTAAAGAGCAACTCGCTTAAAGAGCAGAATTGTCTCTGAATGTTTGCTTTGCTTAACAAATAAAACCAACCAAAAACTCACTTAACGAATAAATCAAGGTTCACAATCCCCCCCATCAGAAATTACAATTGGTCACTTACAATGGTGTTTTGCTTAAAGAGCAAACTCGCTTAAAGAGCAATTCTGTGGAACACATTATGCTCTTTAAGCAAGGTACAACTGTATATCAGAGGGAAAGCAAAAGGACAAAAAACATTGTGGCACTTTGAAGTTTAACTGCTGTATTTTAATGTTAGCTTTCATGGATCAAGTCCACTTCATCAATTTTGTTCCTTAAGTTGTTGGAATGTCCCATGCCCAAAATCAAGATTAAGAAAAATGTATATTTCCTACTGGTTCAATGTTTTCCCTCCTTTGATGTTCTTTGCCTAAACAATCAGACATGCCAATGAAACTCATTTTTATTTTCTAATAACCAGTTTCAAAATAATGGTAAGCTAATAATCAACATATAGATGGAGGCAAATTCATATAACAATAAACAGAGGGTCTTTTCCTTTGAGAGCGCTCAGGTACTTTTCCCCCCTTGCCTGTGTGAAAGGTATTTCCCCTGCTCAAGATAAAGCTACATGTAACTACAGTGGAACCTCAGTTAACAAACAGCTCAGTTAACATAAAAATTGCATAACAAAAAGAAATACATAGAAAATAGTGGCTAGGGTTACAGATTTTTTTTATTTTTTATTTTTTTGGAACGGATTACAGTATTTGGTTTTAATGCATTCCTATGGGAAACCACATTTCGGTTTATGTATTTTTGTTTTCAATGCATTCATATGGGAAATTGAAGTCAATGCATTCCTATGGGAAATTCAATTAAAGTAATTTTCACTGTAAGAAATGTCCTGGAAAATGCACTAATTACGCTAACCGAGGTTCCACTGTATTACCGTTGCAAGTTGGAGAGCAGTTCCCACTAAGAGCATGGCAGTCAGTAAGAACGACAATCTGGCTAAGCTCTTCTGTAACCACCATGTAAACTCAACTATATACAGTATTCACTTCTTCCGCCATATCTGAAAATTGGTGATCCTCATGGCAATCAGCCATGAAGACTGTCCTGAGAATATAGTGCTGTGGCCTTTCATCTTTCTCCCATCTTTGCAGTGTGAGTGACACCCGTACCACTGATCAAGCTCTGCGAGTCACTTTCCGGTCCTGAGTCCTTTTGACACACAAGGTCCTCCTAAGCCTCAGGCTAGTATTGATGAAGCTGCTGCCCTCCATCAAGATGGATTCAAGAGGGATTTAATCCACTTGGAGACCGTCGCCCTTCCCTGTGGACTTTGACACCCAAGGCAGTGGTGGGCATCAGCAGGTTTTGCACCAGTTCGCCAAAACCGGTAGCAGAAATTCTGACTGGCCACGGCCATCCAAGTTTTGAAATATAGTTGTAATTTGGGTGCAACGCAGGGCTTCCCCCCTGACCAAGCCCACCATATTATGCCCACAGTGTGGTAGTATATTTTGTTGGAGCCCACCACTGACCCAAGGCTCTTAGTCCACAGGATTGTCAGGTTAGTTAACTGCTACCTGACACTCAGTGTTGAGTTGCTGCCAGTATGGTCTACTCTGTTACCATAGGAGGATAACATGGACAGCAATATTATGCCTTTACCTTTGCCATCCTTTGTATTGCCAAATTGAATTCATTCATTTCAAGCTTTGGAATCACAGGAGCCATCAGACTATTACTGTTGCCAGTTGCAGAGGGGTTCTCATTAGGAAGAGAATGGCGATCAGCATCAAACACCAGCAAACCTCTCCTGGTAAAATCAAAATCCACTGAATGACCTGCAGGCATATAACTGATCTGTGGGTAACAAGGGAAGATATTCACAGAGAGCTATTTTACCATGCAGGAAACAGAAGTATTATTGAGCATGTGCCTTTTAGCAAGCAAGGAAAAAGTAGCAGTATGTATTCTACTATAAAAAGTTGTCGCTGTCTTCCTAGCTGACAGCAGAACAAGTTCACTTCATTCAGACTTATTAGTGGAAATTCAATAGAAAATTACAACCAGAGTAAACTCATTGAATCTGTATCAGGAAAAGAAAGCATGTATGCCAGTTAGTTAAAACACACTTCCTCAAAGAACATTTACTGGTTAAAGTTATCATCATCTCCAACTAAAAAGAAAAGGTTCCTGACATTCTTAAGAACAGCGTTTTATCAGGTTTCGTACAAAGAAAAATGCTTATCTCAAACTAAATAGCCTGCCGCTAGGCTCTGTTCATTCTCTCACTTCTGAGCAAGAGAGCAGAACAGGTTATTTATTTTTAATTTCAGTTGCTCCTGTATGACACACTTCTTCAAGAAAGTGATTCTTGGTGCCAAATTTGCCTCCACACTGTGATCCAGACTTACACAGTACTCCATATGTATGAAGAATTAGACTGTATCCACAAAAACATACAATGCCATTAACATGCTAGTTGCAGCACTTTCATTTTTAATTTCATTTTGTTGTTGTTGAATTAGACTAACATGGTTCTCAGAAAATGTCCTTCCTTGATCATACTTGTTCAGTTTGTGCATGCTGTCTTGCATTCACCAACAAACTACATTGTTAAGAAGAGTAGTAACATCTTGGCTTTTTAAAGATTCATTTTGTAGCAATGGCCAGATATTCTATTGAGTAGTTATACATTCACAAAAAGAACAACAGAAGTTGGAGCAGGTAATTGATTTGCATGCCTGTCACACAAGCCTGTACAGGTATTTTACACAATTTCTCTTGCTTATTTATAAATATTCAGCACAGTTAGGGCCAATAACTGACATTATCATCAGTGCTAAAATCTAAAGTTAAGGGGGGAGGGTGGTAACATCTAGCAAGACATGCATCTTAGTGACCTGTAACTCCGCAAAACTTACTGAATATAAATAAAATGTTAAATGTAACTTTTAGCAACAAAATAAAGCAAAGCAAATTCACTTTAAATTTCACTAACGCAGAAACGTTTGTTTCTGAGGTTGCAGACTTAGATATCAATGGCTATGCCTAAGATACAGTGTACTGTATATCTTTCAACAACCTTTTTGGAAAACACTGCATCTAGTGTGGAGTACTGGCTAGCCAGCATAGCTTTGATCCAGTCATGGAACACTCAGAATATTAATGAAGAGGCCTAAGTTCAAAAGCTGAGCCACAGGGCTCATTGAGTATCTTGGAGGCTAAAACCTCGCATAAAGAGCACCTCATTTAAAGAGTAACTTGCTTAAAGAGCAGTATTTTCTCTGAAAGTTCGCATTGCTTAACAAATAAAACCAACCAAAAAATCGCTTAACAAATAAATTGGGGTTCGCAATCCCCCCCCCCCCAGGAGTCACAATTGGTCACTCACAATGGTGTTTCACTTAAAGAGCAAACTCACTTAAAAAGCAATCCTGTGGAACGCATTATGCTCTTTAACTGAGGTACAACTGTACTGTTTTGTACAGATAAGAGAAGGAGAATCAAGTACTCTATCTTGAGTTACTTGATATAATTGTTGGGGTATAAAGTTAACAAACAAAATCTGGACCAGTTCACAGTTCTACACCCCTTCCCAGTAATACCCATATAACAAAGTGATCCCAGTTAATTATTTGCAAAAGTTCTCAAAACAGAGTGGTTTTGCCATAATTGTTACATATTTATCCCACTTTTTCTGGCATGAATTCAAAGCAGCACACGTGGCTTTTCTTCTTTATCCTCACTAACAACTCTGTACAGTAGGTTAGGTTAAGTGAGACCAAATAGTCCAACATTACTCAATGAGCTGCACGACTCAATCTTGAACTCAGATCCCTTACTATCCTAGTCCAACACTTTAACCATTGCACCACACTGAGGGATATATCACAAAAATCATTTTAATATATACATGAAAGAAATATCACTAAGTTTTCACTTAATATGCTCAAAGTAGTCATGAGCAGTATTCAACAAGAGGATTATAGCTATCTATGTCATTCTGTTTCATTGATTACACTAAGGCTTTTGACTGTGTCGACCACAACAAAATGTGGCAGGTAATTAAAGAGATGGGAATACCAGAACACTTTATAGGCCTCATGAGAAATCTGTATATGAATCAAGAGGCAACAGTTAGGACAGAAAATGGAATGACGGAGTGGTTTGGAATAGGAAAAGGAGTAAGACATTTAGTCATCCTGCTTATTCAACTTATACACAGAACACATAATGCACAATGCAGGGATGGAGGAATCACAATTTGGGATCAAAATTGCTGGAAGAAACATCAACAATTTGAGATATGCAAATGATACCACCCTAATGGCAGAGAGTGAGGAGGACCTAAAGAAGCTCCTGATTAGGTTGAAAGAAGAAAGTGAAAAAGCTGGCTTGAGACTCAATATCAAGAAAACCAAGATCATGGCAACAGGCCCTATCAGTCCCTGGAAAATAGATGGGGAAGAAGTAGAAGCAGTGACAGATTTTACTTTCTTAGGATCAAAGCTCACTGCAGATGGTGACTGCAGCCATGAAATAAAAAGGCGACTGATTCTTGGGAGGCAACCAATGAGAAACCTGGGAAGCATAGTGAAAAGTAGAGACATCACATTGCAAACAAAAATTCGCATAGTCAAAGCAATGGTATTCCCTGTGGCAATGTATGGTTGTGAGAGCTGGACCATTAGGAAAGCTGAGCGCAGAAGAATATACGCCTTTGAGATGTGGTGTTGGAGGAGAGTTTTGAGAGTCCCCTGGACAGCGAGGAGAACAAATAGGTCAATCTTAGAAGAAATCAACCCTGACTGCTCCTTAGAAGGTCAAATAGTGAAGATGAAGCTAAAGTACTTTGGAGATCAAATGAGAACAGATGATTCACTTGGGAAAGCCTTAATGCTCGGAAGGGTCGAGGGCAAGAGAAGAAGGGGACGGCCAAAGATGAGATGGCTAGATGGTATTGTGGAGGCAGTGGGCGCAGAGCTAAGCGAGTTGAGGGGGATGGTGGAGGACAGGAGTGCCTGGCGGACAGTGGTCCATGGGGTCGCAGAGGGTCGGAATCGACTGTGCGACTGAACAACAACAAAATGTAATTCAGATTAAACAAAAAGCATTCAATTGTCCTCAAGTTACAGTAACTTGAAAATAATAATTAATTTATAAATGTTTTGCTTGGCTTCTTTGATCAAGTCATGACATAAAAGAAGTTAAAATCATCCATGATATTCCCTAATGCAATAGCTAACATTACCATTGGTAATATAAGTGCTTTAGAAATGACAAAGATGTAAACTCTTCCTGGGTTAATATGTGTTCAAAACAATATAATCAGCAATATTTCACCAGTATATCCCTGCAACATAATGACAAGCATTGGTAAAACTGCTAGAATTCGTAACTTACTTCTTCCTTCAGCTGCTTGATAGACTGCTGAAGAGTCAGCACATGATTGAATCCAGGATTTTTAAGTGTATTATATAGAAAAGCCAGATTTTCACTCTGTGAAGTATCTCCTCTCTCATGAAGCTTCATCAGTAGGCGCTCCAGAATCTGCAGCACCTGCTGCTTATCTGTTGGATTCCCAAAACATCACATTAGAAAGCTGGTTGATAACCCTGGATTACCTGGACAAAGTGATTTCCCCTCACCCCTCAGAAACACATACCTGCAACAGGATTTTCAGGCATGTTGGCTTCTTTGTATTCCAGTGGTGAAAAAACTCTGAATTTTAAAATAAAAGTGCAGGTTAGATGTAGCTTTTCCTTATGTCCCTCTCTAGACAAACACAAGTTTTTCTATATCCACACTTTTTACGTAAAACTCCAGTTTTTACATAAAACATTCTTGAGTGTGTGTAGAATGTGTACTTCCCCTAGACCAGAGGTCAACAAACATGACTCTCCAGGTGCTCTTGGACTTGAATTCCCAGAAGCCCAAGTCAGCACACCTATTGATCAGGGGTTCTGGGAATTGAAGTTCAAGAACATCTGGAGAGCCAGGTTTGAGGACATATGTCCTAGTGGTCTTCAACATTTAGTTCTCCTAAATCATGGGTGCCAAAACTATAGCCTGTGGGCTGGATCTGGCCCCAATGCCAATTCATCCGGCCAACGCCATCCTCATCACTCCCAGAAATGGAAGTAAAATGCGCCCATACAGACACGTTTTACTTCCACTTTCAGGAGTGATGAGGGCTGCATGGACTGGATGACTTGCATTGGGGGCTGGATCTGGCCCATGGGCTGTAGTTTGGACACCCCTGGTTTAAGCACAGAAAATGGCTGCCTAAAATCTATCTCATCCTGTTGCAAGACACAGGTTGCAAGGCATGTTTTACTTCTGCTTCCAGCCCACTGAACCACATGACCGGCCCACTGAACCACATGACCGGCTCGCACCCCAAGACGTTTGGGCACCCTGTCCTAAATGTTCTACGCAACAACTTCCAGAATCCCTAATGCTTGCCACGCCTGGCTAGGGCTTTGGGAAACTAAACTTCAAATCAGTTGAAGGCTCAAAATTTGAGAGCACTGATTTATAGCAAGCAAAAAGAAGGCTCCCCGCCCCCCAGTCCAACTGCTAGGTTGACAAGAGCTGAGGGACAGGCGATGGGAGCTCACTCGGTCGTGCAGCACTCGGGTCTCAAAGTGTTGACCTGCCAGCTGTCGAGCTCAGCGTCTTAACCACTAAGCCCCCGCGGTTTTCCCCCTATACTTTTCCCCTCCAAGCCTCACAAGCCAGCTTACCCCATGGCTGTTGTTGATCCACCCTTAAAGGAAGTACAGTAGAGTAGACAGCGGCGGCGGGCGCCACGCAAATGCCCTGAGCTTTGGTGTGTTTCTATTTATTGCAATGGCGCCTCGCTCTGAGGGGGCGCCGTCCCTTTTGAGGGACTGGGGGGGAGCTTTCCCCCCTCGGCCTCCCTCTTACCTGGTTCTCGGGCAGGTGAGGGAGTTCTGCTCCGGCGTATTTTCTCCCCCCGCCAGTTCCTGAGTCGCTCTCACCTGGGCGGAAGCGAGAGTTTCGCTTTTTTAGGCACAACTCACCTGCAACGCAGGGAGCCCACAGGAAGGGGGAGCCGCTCCGCCCTCAGGGACGCCCCCGCGGGGCTTTTTAGGAGATGTAATGGGTGTAGATAGAGACGTGCTTGGTGTTTGTTTTGGTTATGAATTCAGAGGCTCTGCTTTCTCCTTCCCTCTCCCTTTCCTCGGGACGCGGAGGGGGAAAAGGGAGGCTGGCTGGGAGGGAGGACGCGGTTGAAAGTCCGTCGCCAGAGACCACAGGGGAACCGAAACAACGGGCAGATCTGCCTTCTCCTTCGTAAATAATAATAATTTCGTGCCAGAAATTATTCTGGGTTGAAAGGATTTCTGAATGAGAAACTCCGCTCAGGGGACGCCCGAATGAGGCTCCTTTCATGTCCCCAAGAGTTGGGACAGAGACGGGCGCTCAATCCGTCATGCGGTACCCGGGTCTCGAACTGCCAACTTGCCGGCCTCCCAACTAACAAGACGAGCTTCTTCACTGCAGCCCCGTTCCTTCGTAAATGGGAGAGAAGGAAACGACGAGTCCAGGGGGAGAAATTAGGAATGCACTCAATGCTCGCTCGCCACTCATAAAATGCCTTCTGGGATCAGCCTGGTTGTCTCCGCCAAAGGGCACTCACAACATTCAGAAACGATGCGTCACTATTGGTTTTTTTAAAATAACTTTTTTAAAATTAGCCTTTTACTTCCTGTTGGAACTTTGACTAAAATGTAGATTCCCCCCCCCCCCATGCGCAGAGACCGAGTCCAGGCAAAATTCTCACCTGAGTTCTTGATTCCAGGAAATCACTTCCCATTATTAACCTTTGTTTTAGCCTCCTTTAAAAATCTATTTAATCCAGTTTTATTTTACAGGAGAGCTAGAAACACAATTTGGAAAAATTCCAGAGGGCAGCTGCTGTTATTCTAGTTCAGCAAAAGCAGGGGATCTGGGGCCTCTTAAAGACTAACAAATATGTTATATAGTGTAAGTTTTTTCCCTCCCTACTTTCTTTTTTTGGGGGGAGGGGGGCAACAAACATTTTGATTGAACTTGACAGGATTCGCAAACAGTAGGGTGCTAACTATAGGTACCCTCAAGGTTTTTTAAACTTAGTCCAGGTTGAAAGTGGTGTGGTATTTTGAGCTTCTGAATGTACATGAGTTAATAATTGTTTGTTTGATTATTTCATTATTTGTATTATAATATGTATTAATGCTTTTTAAATTAATATATTTGCTGTAGACATTTTATATAAATAATCAATTACTGAGTTTATTACAATTCTCATAAGTAGTCATATCTTGATAACCTTATCCTCCTTGAATTTCTAATCCCTTTTTAATGCTATTCAGGTGGGTAGCCAACATTGTGTCACAAAGTAACAAAATCCATAGTTAACTGCATGCTGTGTGGATAAATACTTTCTCTCTCTCTCCAGAATCTCCCTGTTATTCTCCTTGTCCCTGCTATTCTAGAGGGGTATTTTCCCCCCTGTATCCATAAAAAGCATACACTTCTACATTTTTATGCCTCTCAGCCACTTTCACCCCTAAACTAATGAGACCAAAATGATGTGATCTTTCTTCATTGAAAAAAGGCTCCTCCCCTTTGATCATTATAGCTACCATTTTTTCATATTGGCAGTATTTATATCAGTAAATGTATTTATTTATTATACTGTACTTATTTTGGGTCTCCAAGAAGCTCAAGGTGCTCTTCCCTCCTATTTGTATCTTCACAAGTCTTCATGAGACAGACCTCATCCAAAGCCTTTCAGTAAGAATTTGATATTAGATCTCCTTAGTGGCTAAGACACTGACTGGAAGGCAGGTCAGCAGCTTGATTCCTGAATACTGCAGTACGGAATGAGCTCCCGTCTTTGCCTCAGTTACTGCCAACCTAGCAGTTCAAAAGCAAGAAACTGCAAGTAGATAAATAGGGACCACTTCGGTAGGAAGGTAAACAGCGTTCCTTGCGCTCCAGTGTAGTCATGCCTGCCACATGTCCATGGAAACATCTGCAGAAGCAGACAGTGCTGGCTCTTCAGCTTTGAAACAGAGATGAGCACTGAACCCTAGAGTTGGATATGATTGGCTTTCAAGCAAGGGAAACATTTATCTTTACCTCCTCATTTGGAGTTTGAAACTGTAGCCACTACACCATGTACAGGGCTTGGCATTCACTACTTTTTTTTTCAAAGTGCAAACACACCTTACATTAGTTACCCAACAGCACACCACTGTGACATTTTAACAAGCAGTTGAATTAAAAGAGATAAAGGTAGGCTTTTTCAACACCTGCCGAGTCAAGCAAGGATTCCTTTAGGATTACACTGGGGTTTACATTTAGCAACCATCCTGCATCCATCAACTAACCATGAAAACTGAATATGTGTTTATGACTTTCTTTATTTGTGTCAAATTCACCACCAGCGTATAGTAACATACAGAGCTAAAATTAACACATCTAATAACAAAATAGAATTTAAAAGATGACATCCGCCCAATATTGGGCCACATCAACGGCATTTCCACTTGCCAACAGAAGGTCCTCCTCAGTGCACGCTGAAGGGCATCATGTGCATTGTATCATATGTGAGATAGTTTGCAATTATTTATTTTTATTTATTATTTATTAGTTCAAATTTATATTGCCGCCCACTCGCCGTGGCGACTCATTCTCCACATTCACACAGGGTGTCATCTACAGAGAAACCCCACATGAAAAGGGGATATGAAGGGAGCCTCCCCGAAGATTGCTACTTCAGTGATCGGGCATCCCTTGGGTTATGGAGATTTATCACTAACTAATCCTTTCAACCCAGAAGCACTAGAAGTGTTTTTGTGATGAAATAAATTGACTTACACAGAACTTATTCTTTAGCCAGGAGTGTAAAATCGCAGTCCAATACATTTTTGTGGGTGACTTTCCTCGTCATTGAAGTGTAAGCAACCTTGGCTCCTGACAGCTCTTAACAGCACAAGAGCTTTGCTCAGTTGACGATGTTGGCAACAGGGAAACAAACGAATGGCTTTATTGGAGCAAACGATCAGAATAGATAAAGTGTGCATTGGTAAAACCTGGCTTTATGCCTCGCCCATACTCTCTACTTACACGTTCTCGCTCCTCGTCTCAACTCTTCCACCTACTTTCCAAGCCTGATAAACCCGTTTCGGGGTAGAAGAAGAAAAGCAGGTTACAATCCGTCAAATTTCCCCGCCTCTCAAGTATCCATCTTAGGTAAGGGCATATGAGCTTCCCTCCCTTTGTCCGCCATCCTTACTAAGGGCGCCGTCTGGAGAATGGCAGGCGGAGAAGAAAGCCTTCGGCTCCATCAAGACGCTAAGAAACGGCATCCATCTTTGTTGTGGGCAAAGGAACGTTTTCCTGCCCTCCTTCACGGCTGGCGAAGGCGGGGCGGTTTCTGGATGGGGGGAAAAGGCGTCAGCTGGGAAGCTGGCTTGTTTTCCAACATGGCGGCCTGGCCGTGGGCACCGTTGTTAGGGCGTAAGAGGGAGAAAGGCGGCCCTCCGGCCCTCTGGTCTTTGGGGACCCTGTGGCTGGCTTGCCTCACGGTGCGGGACGTGGCTGGTGGGGATCCTCCGCCGCTGAAGTGCGAAGACCTGAGAGTCGGACAATATCCTGGAGATGTGAGGAAAAGGGGGTGGTGGTACCTGGTTACCATGGGTGACGGGAAGGGTGGGTGGGTGGATGCAGGGATGCTCTTTTTGTGTTGTAAAATGGCAGGGCCCTCAGGCATGCAGAGCTTTTATTTACACTCAATTTGGTTGCATGCTGAGAAGCTGCCCCTGCGTTGCATCTCTGTTGTGTGCAGTTAATCATGGCTTTGAAAAATTACAGCTACGAAGAAAGCTCACATTTAAATACTGGAGTTAGTCTTTAAGGTGCTAAAACGTGGGTTGGTTTTTTTGCCTTTTTTGCTGTTCTGTTTTGTTTACTTTTTTATACAGCCACAAAGAGGCATTGAAGAGTGTCTACTGGTGGTAGGTGCACTTACTAGTTTATATAATTTCAAAAGACTTTCTTTTTTCTTTTATATTGGATTTGTATTTTGTATTTTATGTTTATTTTTTAATTTGAATAAAACTACCCCCCCCCCCAAAAAAAAAAAAACCCAACCCCTAAAGAGGCACAGCATAGAGGGGAAGATTTCCTGATGGATGGATATAGTGCAGCAATGGTTAACCTTTGCACTCCAGATGTTCTTGGATTTCAGTTCCCAGAAGCCCTGATCAGCAGGAGTGCTGGCTTGGGTTTCTGGTAATTGATGTCCAAGAACACCTGGACTGCCAAGGTTAGCCATCATCACCAGTATAGTGTATATGGTGTAGCCATTAGGTAAGACTGCCTCAAAGCAGGCTGTGGGACATACGTTTGGGGAAACTGCTAAGCAGATAAGGAATCTCTCAGGACACTTGGTTACAGATCCCAAAGTAGTTGTGGACAAAAGGAATTATGGTATTAAAGGAGAGAGAGATAAAGAAGTAAAGTATCTACTGAAATTGACTACATTCTTTAGCATATTGCATGTGTTCATACAGTGAATTAATCTGAGATATTGTGTATAGCTGCAATTTAAAAGTTACCTCTTAAACACCATCTTATTCAGAATAGTAGGGTGTTTTTGTAATCAGCACTTGACTCTTTCTGGTTTAAATATTGCCAGTATAATTTTGAAAGCTCATTACTCCACTCCCTACCATGTGAGTTATATGTTATGCTCTGTCTATGAATTGTAATCAGAAAACTCACTTTGAAATACATCTTTTAGTTTTTCAATTGCCATAGCTATTTTGAGAAACACATACTGAAGCAGACTAACACAGTTGTCACTTTAAAATGGGACCTCAGGAAAGGGCCGCTGCTCAGTGTATGTTTTACAAGGTGCAGTCATAACTATAGTATATTGACCAACTCTTAAGGCAGAACTGTTTTCTACTTCCAAACAGCTTGTTCTTTCCTGCTCTCCTTTATAACATCAAGAGTAGTAATCTTCAGCTTTTGGCCCTCCAGATATTTAGCTGCTGGAAACCCAAACTTGCTGGAACTTTTGCTAATGGACATCCAAAATATGGAGAGTCAAAGACCGAGAACCATTTACCTAGATAAACAGAAAACAAAATCTGATGTAACCCCAGGGCTTGTTGGTGAGAGATGGAAGGCAAGGTAGCTCACATTATAATAGTATGATTCAAGTATTATTTACTTAACCTGAAGTATTATGACAAAGCCTGTGCAGTCATGGGTAAACTGCACAATCCCAGGATGCCACAGAAGGAAATAATAAACCCCTTCTGAATACTTTATATAGAAAACCTTGGAAAGGGTCACCATAACTCAGAATTGATTATACAACACACTATTGTTATTATTTCACTATTATAACATAGACAAAAAAGAAAAAGACATGGAAAAGAGCAGTTGTTGTGACATGTATTATCTAATGGGGCACTGGTTGTTATGCTTGTTGACATCTATTTTTATGGTTCATTATTCGAAATCAGATAAAAAGGACTAGCCAATGTGCCTTGTAAAATTTTGATATTATGACATTGTGGAACTCTTATATGGGAATTCTGCTTGCATATGTTTCCCTTAATTGTTCAAACATATATTTGCGAAGATCCTAAAATAGACAATGAGACACAAGAGCCCTTGAAGTGTACAAATCACACTGCTTATGGTAAGGATTATTGTAAACTATTGCTATTGATGTGATTAATGCTAATTATTAATTATTAAACACTACCAATGGCCTGTAGATTCCCCTTCCTATATATATGTTCTTTTACTGATTATCATACTGTATTAAGAGGGGCAGTCTTCTCTGAAGGAGTTAACACAGTGGCGTAGCGTGGGGGGCAGGGGGCGCTTTTCAGGGGACGGCAAAATGTCCCCACCGCTTTGGCCTCCCTCTGCCTGGGCTTAGGGAGCAGGACTTCCCAGGCAAAAGGCGGCCCTTTTGCTGCGCTGGCAGCCAGGCCGCCCCCTCTTTGCCTCCCGCCGGCCGTGGCTGCCCTTGCTCTGCCTCCTCCGCCACCTACCCCTGACGAGCACCCCGTGAGTGCGCGCTGCTCACCTCCGCCCGCCCACCCAGCTAGCCACTCAGTGGCAAGGTTCACCTTCCCCAACTCTCCCTGCCCTACCGGGACTTATAGAGTTGGGGAAGGTGAACCTTGCCACTGAATCCAACCCTCTGCTCAAGGCAGGAATCCGAATCAAAGCCCTCCTGAGAGAAGGTTGCTTTCCAATCCTCTCCGGAGTGCTTCCAGCGTCGGAGTGTTCCAGTCACTCCAGGGTGCCCACCGTGTGCCCAGGGCGCAAACCTCCCCTCCGGGCGGATTGGGGCCAGGCATGGCGGAGGGGACCAGGCGTTCCCCCCAGAAGTGTAGCATGGGGGGTCGGGGGGGCGGATGGCCCCAGGTGGTGCTTGTCAGGAGGCGGCAAAATGTCCCCACTGCTGTGGCCTCCCTCTGCCTGGGCTTAGGGAGCCGGACTTCCCAGGCAAAAGGCGGCCCTTTTGCTGCACCGGCAGCCGGGCTGCTCCCTCTTTGCCTCCCGCCGGCCATGGTCGCCTTTGCTGTGCCTCCGCGGCCGCCTCCCCCTGACGGGCGCCAACCAGGACTTTGCGGAAGCCGGTGCAGCGAGCCAGGCAATTGGGGGGGGGAGGCGGCTTTGCCCGAGCCTAGCCTGGGAACGCAGGCAGGCAGGCAGGTAGGCAGACCCGGCTTGGGGGATGCTACATTGAGGGCCACCCTGGGCACGGCAGCAAGGCAGGAAGGGCGGCGGCAGCAGGAGCAGCGCTCTGATTGTCTCCACGTCCTCCTCCGCCTCCTCCCCTCACCGCTGTGCCCTGTCGCGCACCTTGTCCTGGCTGCGTCCCTAATGCTGGAGGTATAGCTCTGCAGGACCCGGGCTTGCCTCGCCTGTTCGCCCCTGCCTGCCCGTCCAGCTGGCTTTCGGGGGTTCTGCCTGCCCTGGGTCCGGCCCCGGGGACCTTGGCACAGACAGCGAGGGGTTAACTGGGTCCGGGGGGGCCGGCGGCAGCGGCAAGCCGGGGGAGCAGCGAGTTTGTTCTTCGCCCCGGGCAGCTGAAGTCTGCGCGACGCCACTGGGTTAACACTAGAGTGGCTGAACTATTTGTGACTAGTTGTATGCACAGTCTGGTCTCTTTATTTAGCTGGGCTACTATGTGAAAACCTTTCATCATGAAACTTTTCCTATGCTCCAAGATAGATGTTGCTAATAAGTATAATAATGGTTGGCCATGTGTGTCACTGACATGAAAGAATCTGTGGAAATGCTTTACCATGCTAATTAGTCAAACTTTTTGGTATCAGTTTATAAATCCTTACTAGTTTAAACATTTACAAAAACATACTGCTGTTTTTTCCCAACAGAGATGGTACATGTAATTTATACTAAAATAGTAAGTTCTGTTTTGTTTTGTTTTCTTGAAGCATTTTAGTGGTGTTAAATTCAACATACTTTACTTATATTGTTTTTACATTCTCAGTTGCCTGCTTTCCAGCACCAAATATTACTTGTAAGGATTTCAGTGGGAATGAGACCCAATTTACTGGAACAGAAATTGGATTTTACAAGCCCGTAGAATGTCGAAATGTGTGAGTACATGTGTTTAATATATAATACCTCTGATTGGTTATATATGTGATAAAGTTATTTATATTTCTTACCAATTTTTTTGTCTTAAATCATGCTTTACTCGTCCTTTTGACAGTGAAATAAAACAAACCTTTGCCTTCAGTCAGTAAATAATGAAGAACTAAATATTACCATGCTTGTTTTAATTTACACATATCTGTATAAAATTATTTCACATACCGTATTTGCCGACGTATAAGACAACTGGGTGTATAAGACGACCCCCCAACATTTCCACTCAAAAGATAGTTTGTTATATACTCGCCGTATAAGACTACCCCCTTTTCCACACACCTTCCACATACCAAATAAAATGTAAAAGAACATCAGATTTGATTTCAACATGTTAATTTATATTCAAATGCTTATGACATGCAGAAAAACTGTCACAAGGCTGTATGTTATCAAACATGTACAGTAAACATAAAACTGTGCAAGTGCAAAGTGGTACTTATTTATGTACCGTATATACATGAATATAAGCCTACTCCAATGTAACCCGAGGTACCTAATTTTGACCTTGAAACCTAGGAAAATAGATTGACCCAAGTATAAGCCAAGAGTGGGAAATCTAGCAACTGCTAGTGAGTTTCAGTAATTAAAATACAGTAATATTAATTATTTTATTGATTTTTTAAGAACTGTACTTGCACAACCCACCACTGGTGGTGCTGCAGGTAAAGTGGGTGGGCAGGTCAATTGCACTGAGGCAGGAAGTGTTGCTCTAGCCTAGCCTCTTGCTTCCCCTGCAAAGAAGAAGCATGGCTTTTTCCTCCATCTTGGGCAGAAGGTACCAGTAAGTGAAACCCTTTCTTTTTCCCCACCAGTTTGAAAGGGAGACACAATTGTAATGTAGAGCTTCTTTCTTCATCTGGATGGTATGTAGAATGAGGTGGGTGAGCATTGGGAGGCCACTATGGGCAGCTATGTCTATCCCAACTGAAGTGCACCCGGCATATAGGACGACCCCCCCCCCCACTTGGAGGCATGTTTTTCAGGGGGGGGGGAAGTCATCTTATACACCAGCAAATACGGTAGATAAAATAACTTCATATTTAGGATGAGAAAGGACTCCCCTTCCCCAGTTATTTAGCTCTTGAAACTCTAGCCTTTGCTCAACTTATTTCTTTACTGGTTTGATCTGTACAAAATTACATTTAACAAAGCTGATTGATTTGTGTAGGTTAAAGCATACCTAATATTCTGTAAAGAACCCTTCTTCAGATTGCTTGCTTGTACTGCCTGCTTTTGTGCCCTGGCTTGTACTTACTCTCAAGTGATGTGTATAAAATTTCAGCCATAGGATAGAGGCTGCTGTGAAGTGAGCTCTATGCCAGGCCAAACTTGTCTGTATTGACTAAAGACAAAAGCTTGTCTGATTTGACTAATTTTGAATACAGTACTGTATATTTTTATTCAGCAGTAAGTTGCAGTTTCCTTTCAGGTAACTAGCCACACATGTGAACTATACAAGGCTAAATTGTTCAGTCCTGATAAATTGTTCAGTCCTGGCATCTGAGCACTACCCATACAACTTGGGTTTCTGGTAATTGAAGTCCAAGAACACCTGGAGTGCCAAGGTTAGCCATCATTGGTATAGTGTATGGTTTAACCATTAGGTAAGACTGCCTTAAAGCAGGCTGTGGGACATAGGTGTGTGAAAAAGAATTTATTGATATCTTTGCCTATACCTTTTGATATTGGTTAACTTATTTGTAACTGCTGTGATTCTGTATTATAGATCTGAAGAGAAATATATGCACAAAAATGTTGATATAAAATTAGACTCAGAGCTCAGAAAGGTATCCTTAGTGGAATTTTTCATGCTTCAGATGTTTGAATAGTATCTTGAATTACAGTTTGTTGTCCCCCTTAACTTGTGCATCAGAAAGATCTGACAGGTCTGGGCTGTGATTCAACGCTTTCTGAAATAATTTTTTTAAGTAGGTAAATTCAGGATGTACTGTTTTAATCCACAATCTGATGTGAGCTTCTTTTGACTTGATTCCAAATGCATGTGCCTGCTAACTACAAGAAGTAATAGTCAGAGAACCTAAAAGAAAGTTAGCTATTAATTTGTTTTCAATTGCTAAGATATTACCCTGTCCACGTTGAATTATTAGAATATAGCAGTACTGTACTGCAACTCTTAATTTGAAAATATTTATTTTCTTATACATTTCTTCTTACACATTGTCAGTATTTCTGTTTGATCAAGCTTTGGATTATTTATATAACAATGGTAGGTTTTTGTTCCCTGAACAACTGAATGTTTCAGGTTTTTTAAAATGTATCAGCATATTGGTTCAGTTACATTTCTCTCTTCTGTTTCTAGGAATGGTTACTCCTATAAAGTAGCAGTAGCTCTGTCTTTATTTCTTGGATGGTTGGGAGCTGATAGGTTTTACCTAGGATATCCTGCGCTAGGTGAGTAATTTTCATTTATTCAAATATTAAATCTGTAGGCTAGTTCATTGATGCCATATGTATCAACCTAGTATGTTAACAGCCAGCTAGGTAAACTTTTTAATCTGCACACCCGGGAAATAGATCAGTTCAAGTACCTATGTGTGTTTGATCAGGTAGTAATGTTATGCAGATGTAGCGTATTCTAAGATGTTTAGGGTTTGGCAACAGAATATAAAAATTAAGTTGCCTCCAGTGTCCAAAAAATACTAACACATTCAGATGCTTCATTGGTGTCCTTATTTAATGTATTTATATGATGTTTTCCTGGTCAGAGAGCTGTCTCAGAATGGTTTATGAAAATGAAGAATGAACCATGTTTTAAAAAATCAGTATGAAAAACAAAAGCTAAGTTCACCTTTAATCTTTACAAGGGTAGACTCATTGAAACTAGCATGACTTAATTTTATGTCTGCACTTATTTTGAGCTTTAGCATTCCTAATCTTCTTTCTACAGTTTCTTGATTGTCCTCTTCCTTGGGGAGCTGCAAGGCCCTTTTAAATCTTAGTTCATTTGAAAGCTACTTGTGCTGCTATTCCTGTTTCCCTAAGTCTCCAATTTATCTTCTCAAGAATTATCTGCGATAAAGGCTACCTCCTTAAGAACTATGAACCTCAGAAAGAACTTCAGTAGCTTTCTTTTTTGTACATCATCAACAAGAATGAAGGCACAAGAAATTAGCTGTGGACTGAGTGAGTGAAGTGTAGGTGTGGGTCTATGGGATATAACTCAGAATTCTGCTTGGGGAATTATTGGAGAGTTCTGACAGGTGAAGTAAAAATAACCCAACGAATCCCTGTTTTGTTATACTGTTCTCATTTTTCCATTTTCTTCTGTATAATGAACTGCAAGAGGGAATGGTCATTTCACCCCAGATTTCCTTGCTGACCAGTTTATTCCTCTTAGTTAGTAACAGGTCCCCAAAAGCTGATCCTCTTTTTGCTTCTGGAGGATGAAGTTGTCAGCAAGACAAGTGAGGAATTTGTTGCCTTTGGGATTAAAGTCCTTTGCATGACCTCTTAGAGACTGTTCTCTAAATAGATACTGTATATGTATCGCCTCAAGGTAGCCATGGTATTTTGCTGTTTGTAGGGTTTACTGAAAAGAAGAATTTATTTTTAAGAAATAAATTGTCTCAAGTGCTTAGAGTGTGATGTTTCCCATAACTGCTACATCTAGTTTATGTTAGTGTGTTGCATGAGAGAACTTTATTTTGTACCTAAAGTCTAGCAAGATTTGTTTGCTATAAGCTTTTGTTTAATGCAGCCCACGTCATCATGAAAGCTTCAACTGATTTAGTAGACTGCAGACCATCATAGAATCTTATGCCAAATGAAATATGTTTGTCATAACAGGGGAAAAACCCCACTGTAGCACTTTAAAGACTACCTGCTATATTTGTATTGTTAGCTTTCATGGATCAAGTCCACGAAAGCTAACAATAAAAATATAGCAGTTAGTCTTTAAAGTGTTACAGTGTTTTTTATTTTGTTTTCTGATATACCTGAACCACAGACTAACACAGGTACTATTCTAAAATATTTGTCATAAAGTACCACAAGTCTCTTTTGCTTTTTCTTTAAATTGGTTGTTAAACCTGAGGAAGTTCAAAGTTGCTATTTCAGTTTTTAACTACATGGATTGATGATGTGAGGCTGTTGGTAGGGAAGCAGTGAAAAAATGACCCTTTTGCTATGCCTACAACTCATGGCTTAGGAGAATGAAAGATGAATAACAATTTTTGTGTGTGGAAAAAATACACTGATTTTTAAAGAAACTGCACTATTTTAAAATGTGTTCACTGAATTATGTAACTCATTCTGTCCAAAGGTTTGTTAAAGTTCTGCACCGTAGGATTTTGTGGAATTGGTAGCTTGATTGACTTCATTTTAATTTCAATGCAGGTAAGTCTACAACATCAGAATAAAAAGAATTTGCCAGGATCCAAAAAGCTATCCAGGCATTCACAAAAAAACTTTTGCTAGTCTGGTAACATTGTTGACTTTCTTCATTTGAATAGTTTCATTTCAAAGACTGCTTTTAAAAATGTAAAGTTTTGCAGACAGACAGTGGCAAATGTTTTATTAATTTTTGAATGATAGTAGTTAAATAACAATGTATTTTTTGTTTTACTTTTTAACAAAGTTTCCTTATTTTCATTTTCACATACTTGCTGGTGAAAAACAAATAGAGTGACGGAGGTTATGGGGGAGACACAACTGTAATTGGGTAGTGTAGCACTTCTGAATATGTGCTAAGCAAATTCTCTGTTAGGAGAAGACTGTAAAACCAGAAAAGTATGATATCAGCAGTGCTGATATGTGATAGGCAACAATTTTAGGATTTCAATGCCCTGTAATAATTTCTGAAGTAGCAGCTAGAACATAAGCTTCCGACAAAACAGTGGAGTCAGTATATAGTGTAGTTAAAACTGTTAGTGTTCTGATTTTGACACCTGAAGGTATTTTCCATGTTGATCCATGGCTGAAAGTACAATAGGAGATTTTGAGCAGTAGATCTTGTAAGAGATATCAAATCTGTCCGGATTCTATGAAAGAAGATTTAACATTAAGATTTAAGCAAATAGCAAGTCAGAAATAGACAACTCTTGATTTAGATTCTTGAGAGTTTCTAAGTGAAATTTTCATGTAATATGCTTTCAAGGTGCTCTCATCTCTGTATATCTATTTTTAGCATTTAGGAAAAATGTGCTGTTAATAATACATTTTTTTTGTCTCCTTCATTCTATGATACTGTGGATTACAGTAATACCCCGGATAACGATTGCATCGGATAACACTAGAATTGGATAACGATTCTGGATAATGATTCTTAGCATTATCCGAGGCAATGGTCTTCGGGTGTGGGGTGGTTTGGGCAGAACTACCCAATCCACCCCCCACCCGCAGTAGTCTCTGCGACTGCAGTAGGGTCGGGGAAAAGCACACGCCTTTCCCCCGACCCTACTGCAGTCACAGAGACTGCTTGTGTCTCTTTCCCTCCCTGTATTTAAACTACAGGGAGGGGGAAAGAGAGACACATGATTGGTTCTCTAGAGTTCTCCGATCGGATCTCTTTATTTCCCTGCCTGCCTTTAAAGCGGTTTGTCCCTGAAGTCAGGGCTTTTTTTTTAGCGTTGTTCGATGCATGCATCGGACAACGCTAAAAATCGGATAACGTCATGACTTGTGGAACCAAGTCATAATGTTATCTGGGGTATTACTGTATATCCGGGGTATTACTGTATATAGAATGCAACCAAAAATCCAATTCATTCTGTGGTAAAACCTGTAAATCAGCATTAACGTAACAGGAAAATACAGGACATAAATATGATTTCACAACATGGGGAAATATAATTGCAAAAGATTGTTCATAAAAGTGAATTCAATAATTACAGCAACATGTTTGAAATGTTATTGCTGTCTTAATTCTAAATAAAATTTGTCATTTTAGGTTTTAAACACATGCGAAATCACAGGTTATGCTAATGTTTTAATAATAAACTAAAAAGTCCAATTTTGCAGCACTAATTAGTTTCTTAAGATAGTGGTTATACTGTATTCAAGAAGAGTACAGAAGATGAGAAGAGTTCGTAGGAGGGAGAAGTTCCATTTTTCTTGGCACTTCTTATTTATTTGGTGATAATGTTCAATTTATTTTATGATTAACAGTGAAACCTACCTAGTAAAATAACATGTGGTGTACTTGATTTTATTAGAATAGGTTTATACATCAGGTTGTATCAAGTGGTGTCATTCAACTAGTAGAGCAAAGTACATATTGCTTCAAGAAACTCTTGTTTTCCTCCTTGCATGTTCCTTGATTCTGTTTGTGCAAACCATTATTTAAGGCGAAGGGTTGTTTGTACTAGCTGCTAATTCTTTTGCCAGAGTTTGGGCAAATAATGATGTACTAAATCTTGTACATTTATCACTATCATAATGTTGGTTACAACCCAGCAGCATCAGCAGCACTACATTATCTAGTCATATTTTTTCTTGGAATTATATTTACTTTCATTTTTTGTAAGAAATACATTATAACCTGAAAATTCATGTGTGGTATGTTATATAAAGATGTAATTTCCACCCTTTTACAGCAGACTTAAAATGTGCTTACAGAGCTGTAGAGATCACATATAATTTTGTACTTTTCAATTACATAAGGTACTGCATAACTTCTTGTGGAAAAGCTGGTACCTAATCAAATAAACCTAAGCATAATCATAAATATGACAGGAGTCATTCCAGAAACACTAGAAAGACTGTAAAGTTAATTTGGGAATAATCTATGTTTGAAGATCTAATAAGTGTTATGTCTTCCTGGAGGTGGGATAATGGTTTTCAGGAGTTTAGTGAGATTAATTTGTATTGTAAATCTCTTCTAGATTGTGGGACCTTCAGATGGATCTAGTTACGTCATAGATTATTATGGAGCAAGGCTTACTAGGCTGAGTATTACTAATGAGACATTTAGAAAATCTCAGATATACCCTTAAACAAGCCAGTAAGTACCATAATATATATATGAAATGTTCTGTGGCTTTGTTACAGTTAACATTAATGTTTTTTTAAATGAAAAATAAAATACAATTGGGAAAGGTGTGAAATATAACTGGGTGTACTTTCTCCCTTTATTTCAAAAGAGTTGGTAAAACTACCAGAAACATCTCATAGTTTTATCAAATAGACTGTGAATCAGCACATAATTATTGCATCATTTCAGTCGGAAGATGCATTTGTTTTTAGAATCAATTATTTGTATTTCTAATTGCTTAATACAGGGGTTCCCAACTTATGGCCCACAGGCTGGATCTGGTCCCCGGGTCGAATTCATCCAGCCCCCAGGCCGAATTGCCGCCAACACTAGAAGTGCCCCGATGTCACTGGAAGTGCTGAAATCATGCATTTTCACACTAAAACAAAGGGGAAACATAGCTAAAAATTCAAAACGGTGCAAAAATGTTCCTCCTTCGCTCCCTTCACCAAGGGAAGTGGAGGAGGCAGGGAAAATGCCTGGAAATGTAGTGCAAATGTACTGCAGCCAGCTAGAAGGGGGCGTGGTCGGGCCCCTGTCAGAAAAAGGTTGGGAACCCCTGGCTTAATATATTGCTTTTTAGAATATCATATTCCAAACGTAACTCAATATAAAATTAAAGAATGGGAGAAAATGTTCTCTTAGTATCATACACATTCTCAGAATCATGAGTATTCTATCCTTTCAGTTTCTTTTTCTTTTTTGTTCTTGTTGTTCAGTCGCACAGTCAATTCTGACCCTTTGCAACCCCATGGTCCACTGTCCGCCAGGCACTTCTGTCCTCCACCATCGTCCTCAACTTGCTCAGCTCTGTGCCCATTGCGTCCACAACACCATCTAGCCATCTCATTTTTGGCCGCCCCCTTTTTCTTTGAAATCTGAGGGGTCTCCCCCTCCCCCAGAAAACAGACTACTGTTTTTGTTTCACAAGATAAACTAGTGCAGTTTATAAGATAATGTTGCTCTTCCAAATGTTTCATCCTAGCCTTCAGGGAAAATCTGTCCATCATTAAATTAGTATTTTAATTTTTTGTCAGGAAGACTGTTTATTTTTCAACACATATTTCACACTAGTCCAGGAAACAGCATGCATGGATGGGTAAACTATTTTGTAAATCACAGTGGAGGTGCTCCTACTCTTAAGTTGTATTTCTCACCCCGTGGACCATAGTCTCAGTGTTTTCTCAGCCTTTGTTATGATTTTTCAGTTTCTTGGTTTGTTCAACAGGTATTTACCTATTTTTTGTATTAACATCCTTTCCCCATTGTCACTCTTCCTCTTCTATTGCATCCAAAGGTGATTCAGTTAAGGTTAGGAAATTAAGATTTCAGTCCTAAATTTATTACCATCTCTCCATAAGGCAGTTGCAATAAATGCACCTGCTTGTTATGCCACTTCATATGTGTGTTCCAGCCTTCAATGTGTTTTGTAATTGATCAGTGTCTTCATCCAGGAGCAAAATCTGCATCTAGATGACACTCAAGAGAAATTTAAAAATGCCATTTATCTCAATTTAATAACAAAATAGTAAAACCTATATAGCATAGGTTTTTGTTTTATTAAGCTATGATGTATCTTACTTCTCTTTGTCCAGTTTAGATGGACTTGCTGTCACTTCCTAACTAAATCCAACTTCTTTCTTGGGAATATTTTTAACAGTATTTATTTAACTTAATATAAATATATGTTGAAATCTAAGAGTAGATTTCAGAAGATTTGATAGACTGCACCATTTGCTTTGTGTTTTTATACAGGCTGCTTCTTGGCATGACTTAAAAGTCAATCAGAGTGACACATAGTCCAGAGGCAATACAAGATTGTAGTGGGTCATGGAGAAAAATATAGTAATTTGTGAATAAGGCAACGAGTTCATTTGAGTATTCCAGACTTTGTTCACAAATACACTCATTAGAGGCAACTGTTTCAAGAAGGATTCTGAGAAGTTAGAACATGTCTGAAACAGAGCAATCAGGATCGTAATAAACCTGGAAACCAAGCAATATGAGGAATGGTTTGACATCATTGCATACATTTATTACAGGGAAGGAATGATGGAGAGATTGTTGTTGTTTATGTTAAAAGCAATACAGTGGTGTTTCTGGAGTAGAAGGATCAGCTAACAGGAAGCTGCCATTGTCCAGGGGATGAGTTTACATTCTCCACTTTCTTTATGGAGCTCCTTCTGTGTCTACCATCAGACAGATAATAGTATAGTCATTTCAAATATATGAAGGGCTGTCATATTGAAAATGGAACAGCCTTGTTTTCTGGTGACTTCAGATGAAGGACCAAATCGTGGATTCAAATCACAAGAAAGATTTTGCCTAATTATTTGGACAAACCTTGAACAGTAAGAACTAGTTAAGCAATGCAAAAAAGTACCTCAGAAGGTGTGTGAGAATCCCTCATTGGATATGTTGAGCAAAGGTTAGTATTGTCTACTCTTAAGAATGCTTTTGCTATGATGTCTTGCATTGCATTGGTGGGTTTGGGGTCAGTGACTTCCAGCTTTGCATTTCTATGATTCTGTAACAATGAGAACATAAATAGTATGTCTAGCACATTATTTAAACCTTTCTTTTGTGATGTGGTTTATAAATGGTAAAAAAAGAATGAGGGCTACTGAAGAGCTAAAAAGATGCTTGTTAATTATCTTCTCAGTTCTGAGCCAAGCCAACATTTGTAGACCTCTTCTTGGAAAGACTACAATGTACAGCTCCTGCCAAAAGCCATGTTTAGTCCCATCCCCTTTTGTTTCCCGTTTCCTGTAGGTGGAGCAAAATCTCATAGGTGAAGCCAAATGTTAGGCCTATTGAAGCTAGTGTATTGCAGAAGTCACATTTATAAGCTCAGGTTGGTATCACCTGGTGTCTAGTGCTATCCTTAAATTGGATTCTCCGTCAGCATCAGGATTAAGCAATAGGAAGCAAATGTAACACTTTCCTGCTATATCTGTCTTTGTATATGATTTCTGGACTGTTTTAGTAGCTTCAAATACTGGATTCCATTTATTTATTTATTACATAAATTCTCTTTTGGAGATGTTTACAACACAAACTGTAAGATTTGAACCTTTGCATCATTATAAGATTTAATTGGACTCTTATGAATCTAAGTACAACTAATCCAGTTGTCAAATCATGGGATAGCAGTAGCAGCAGGAAGATATTTCAAAGCATTGATGGCATTGAAAGTGATATCCAAGGCACTGTAAAGAAAATACCTATGTATTTGACTGGGTAGATGTCAGTCAATTAGAAAGGAACATTGTAGTGTGTATCTATTCTACAGGCAGCCTCCTGGATTCATAATCCTGCAAAAGGCGGCAGGAAAAGGGTGAAGAGTGTAAAGCAGGAGTGGCCAAGGTGTTTTTGGACTTCAATTATCAGAAGTCCTGATCAGCAGGTATGCTTACTTGGGTTTCTGGTAACTGAAGTCCAGGAATACTTGGGGCACCAAGGTTGGCCATCCCTGGTGTAAAGCAAAGGGCAAGGTAGCCTTATTGCTGCTTGTTCCTCAAGCTTTGAAGCAGAAATACGTTGCGTGTTTGATTTTCTTGCAAGTGGAAATAATGAGGCAATTGTCATGGGTTTTTTTAGTATGCTTTGGATATCTGCAACAGAAGGATACATTATACAAAATACTTTTTTCATACTCTACTTCAATTGGAGACTATAAACATGCTTTCCCCATTGATAAGACAAGAAGTAGCCAATTAGTTTGTTAAATTTCTTCCAGATCCCAGCTCCATTCCAGTTTGGGGAAGATGCATGAAAGAAGACTGCCTTCAAAGGAGAAGATTTGAAAGAGGTATCTGTCTCTTCAGCTTTCACTGCATAAGCAAAAGGAAACAGACCACTTCATCGTACACATGACTCTTTACACCAGAGGATTTTGGTGCCGTGTTTTCCAATCTAACCCTACAAAGAGGAGGACAATGACATATCTTTTAAATTATTTTGCTAAATAAGAATAAACAAAGGATATAATTTATGGTCAATGTGTCAAGTACTTACAGTGGATTTCATACAAATTGTACAAAAAATGAAAAGTGTGTGTATGCCTATACAAGATAAGGCAGGAAGAAATGATCTCATGTTCCACATCCCTCTCCCTACAGCTCTTTAAAAGCAAGAAGAGAATTCAAACAAAAAAAACTTGTTGTTTTACAGATGTACAAAGTTCCAGCTTATTCACCCTCCCTTACATCAAGTACATCCTGTACTTTTGGCAACACATTGACTGGATATTTAAAAGCTGCAAACTTCTCTGAAAGTTTTACATAGTGGGTTATGGGCCATGTGTGTTTGATCAAAATTCAATTAGTGTACTGTGCCAGGCTTGGAAACCTATCATTGCAAGTTATGAACTATGACGAAATAAGCTGCTCTAATTGGTTCAGTATGGGGAGCAGTCTCAACCAAGCTTGTTATGATAAATAGCTTCCTGTGTTAAAGGTTCTCTGGAGCTTAAGTGTCTTGGCTTACCTCCTTCAACAAAATAAGAATACTGTTCCCTAGAAACACTTACATCACTGTCCTTCCCAATTCAGAATTAAATGTTTGTAGCATTTTCATTTTACTGTTCTTGAGGAATATAAACAATGAGCATTGCTGATGTTTCTGTTGCGGTCTGTTCTGTCACTTCTTCCAGACGTAAAGTATCTTGTGTGTTATGTATATAGGGAATAAAGTGCATTCTATTTGTATCCCACCTTTCATTTCAGGGACGGCAAGGGACCCAAGGCAACTTACAATAGTAAAACAATTTGTGTGTGTGTGTGTTGTTTTTTTTAAAGGCAGCCCTGTTTTCAAGAATTCTCTCTTAGGGAGCCTTTACTGACAAAAAGCTTTCCTGAATAAGGTGGTTGTCTGTTTGTGGAAGGACAGCAAAGAGGGAACCAGGCTGGCCTCCCAAGTGGGGGTGGGGGTTGTTCATAGATTGGGAGCAGTAACAGAAAATACTATTTTCTCCTCACTAAATGCGCCTGTGAGAGTGATGGAACTGAGAGAAAGGCCTCCCATTATGATTTTAAAGTCCAGGCAAGCTCTCAAAAGAAACTGCAGACTTTAAGGTCAGATGCATCAAAATCTGTATCAGTAGAAGTACTAATTATTACCAGCTTCATGTTCATCAGCTGTGTTGCCACCTGGAAAATCTGAATGCTTAAACTAAGCTCTCTAGAAGACCACTGTGTAAAAGCTAAAATAAGAGAATGGTGACTCAGCCTATATCTGCACTTTGTGCATCATGGCTGAGATGTTGAGCTCAGTTCTATACAGGAAAATATTGACTTGATGGTGTTCATCTCTTTCTGTTTTTGGAAATAATGTCTCTTTTGTTATCTTCATATGATAAAAATAGCCACCAATGGAGGATAGGGCACAAAATCTTTAGCTACTTTGTATGTGTAGTAGGTAATGCCAGAAGCAGACAGAATATAGAGTAGGTTGTTTTGACAGATTTCCAACTCATTTGCACTAAATAAACAGGGCTCTGGTTCCCAGTGGTTTAAAATAATAATAAAAAAGTTTTCCTCCTAAATTAAGTATAGTATGTTTGGGGAAAACAAGTAGGTTATAAGGATTTATGTGTAAATTACTGTTCAAATACTGAAGAAATTCATAGGTTAAGTATGTGCTCAGAAGAGCCATTTTCCCCACCCATCTGAAGCATTATTTTTTATTCATTTCCAGTTAGATAACTTTAAGATTCCAGTGAAAATAATAGATTACAATGTACTGGTATGTAAAAGTGGCTATGTACTGCCTGATTTTGGAGGAAAGATCTAAATATGTAAAATATGCTATTTTCGCTAAATGATAAAGGAAAAGCATGAACCCTATTATTGTCCTGTCTTCAGTCTGGCTTGCTGGACTTGCATTAGTAATATTAATTATTAATGTTAATAAGTAATTGTTTTTACACATGATACTTTAACATAAATCCTATCACTTTTTGTTTTCTGAGCACTGGTTTCAGACTGTCATTAGTTTCAGGGCAGTGGTGGCATCTGCCAGATATATAACTTACACAGTTATAGATTGAATTTATTATATAGGAAAAGAAAGAAGGGAAGCATTTTATGTAAAAGATATGTGAGGAAGTCTATGACTTGGGGCATTGAAGGCCAGCAGAGAGCACTTGAGTAAAAATAAAAGATCAGGGGAAATGATAGTGACAATTGGGCCTGTTCACTTGGTACCCTCCCAGGTCACTCAAATAAGAAAGTAAGGGGACATTTCACTTTGATATCTGTTGGGAGTTGCACTCTGCCAAGAATGTAAAGTCCAACAATTGTATTGCCATGCTGACAACATCTTCCAAAAGGTAGGAGAGGAGTGGCTATGCTGATCTTCATGCTTAGCAATAGTGAAGAAGTGGTCTAGGTAGGAGAACAAATAAGGGTGTAAAGATAAAGGTCATCCTTGCTGGAAGGCCAGTCATATCTGACTCTAGGGTTCAGTGCTCATCTCTATAGCCAAAGAGTCAGCGCTGTCTGCATCTGCAGATATTTCCATAGACATGTGGCAGGCATGCCTCAACACTGAGTACATGGAATACTTGTTACCTTCCCACTGAAGTGGTACCTTTTTATCTACTTGAAATTTCTTATTTTTGAACTGCTAGGTTGACGGGAGCTGGAACAGAAATGGGAGCTCACTCCATTGTTCAGTACTTGGGTATCAAACCCAACCTTCCAGTCTTTAAGCTCAGCATCTTAACCACTAAGCTGCCAAATTCCCCCAAGGGTCTTAGACATGTAAATATTGTCTTACGAAAGAGGTTAAAAGAGGAGCTGCACAACTACTACTAACTTAACAGCTTGACATTGAATATGTTCCAGAACAGATAACAGCAAGTCTGAACTCTTAGAAAAGAGATTATTTCTGTATGCCAGAAGGGCACAAAAGAGATATAGCTTGGTAGATCAGAAGACTGCTATACATATACAATATCTTGATCTCAGAAAAGCTTTTTTTTAAAAAACCTTGAATTTTTGTGCTTCAGCTGATAAAATCTGGATGCTGCTGCTGTTAGGTGACTGACCAGTTGTTCCAATTCATACTGAAGAAACATCACCAAGGGGGTACCACAAGGTTTTATATTGGGACCAGGGTAGTCAATGTTTTTTTAACTGACTTGGATGAAGGAGTGGGAATGCTCATCAGATGTGTAGATTGCACCAAACTGAGAAGAATAGCTTATATTTAGAATTCACTGTCATCTTAACAGAAGAACTGGACCAGAACAAATAAAACGAATTTCAATAAGTAAAAATCTGGTTATTATTTTTTGCACTTAGGCTAGACTCACAAATATAATTGGTTGACTTGGCTTAGCAGTAGTATGTGTGAAAATAGTCTATGGGACCTTAATAGACCACAAGTTAAATAAACATGATTTCACAGTAAAATGCAGTTATGGTGAACCTTGGCACTCCAGATGTTCTTGGACTTCAATTCCCAGAAGCCCAAGTCACCACTCCTGATGATCAGGGCTTGTGGGAATTGAAGTTCAAGAACATCTGGAGTGCCAAGGTTCACCATCACTGGTATAATGGAATTCTATGCTGCATCACCGTATATATATTACCCAGATAAAAACAAGTAATAATGACACTTTATTTTGTTTGGTTCAGATTACACTGAAATACTGTTTCATGTTTTAGGTATCACAGTTTAAGAATGAAATGAATAATGTGGAATGTGTTCAGAGTGGCATGAATTCGTATCAGGAACATTTGAGAGAAATGGATGTGCTTAAGCATGCAGAGGTGATATGATCGCCATATCTAAATCTTTGAAAGGCCGTAACCAGGCGGATGGCGCAAGCTTGCTTTTTTTCCATTTGCAGAAGGAAAGATCTGAAGTCACTAATTCAAATTATAAGACAATAATTCAACTAAACATTAAGAAGAACTTGGCAAAAAATTGTTCAAAAGTGCAATGAACTGACTAGTAACGTGGTAGACTTTTCCATTTGAGGCTTTTAAAAGAGGTTGTGTGGTCATCTGTTCTGTTAGGAATGTTTTGCCTGTATATAACCTGTTTCAGGGGGTTTGGGTTTGGATTTGATGGTGATTGGGGTCTTTTCCAGCTGTATAATTCTATTACAGTACTTTGTATTTAAATGTCCTGTATAACCTTCTGATAGAAGATGTGTGCAGTGCTGAAGTCGGCAGTTCCAGCCAGTACTAGATCTACTGCAAAATGTCTCCATTTTAAAAAGCCGTCTCCTTAGTCATCACTTAATCAAGCAATGACTAAGTGTAGCAATACAAAATTAAAAGGAGAAAATTTTGGTAAAAAAAAAAAAAAGAATATTCATGTCTGAGTTAGATGAGAAATAAATCCTGCCATTGCTTTTATAACTAGGAAATGATCAAACATTTTAAGGATGAGAGCAGGAGGTGTGTAATGTAAAATGTGCTTAGACTTAATATTGCAGTGTTATTTTTAATAATAGCAGGTAGATGATAGTAATCATGTTATAGCTTTTAATAAAGTTCCCACAAGAAGGAACTTTACCTTTAAAAATAGAATGTGACGGCAGGCACTTATGCTAATCTTCCTTTTGGCAAATCAGCTTTTTTTATGTATTGAATCTCGCCTGATTGAATAGCACTGAAGCTGCCAGAGTAAATGCTATTATCAGTGTACAGTAATTAAGGAAATAGTCCTTGTCACTCGAACAGCATCCAGGCTGTGCCCGCTGTAATAAAGTTAAATGATAAAGAAATCTCTTTAAATAAAATGCAGCTACTGGAGTGTGATTACTTCTGAAATGCAGTGGAACAATGAATTGGAGAATTATCAGTGATAGGAAAATAATGCCCATTGAACACAGTGTGAATGCAGCCTTCTAAAACATATAATTAGATAATGTTAAACAATTAATCTTCTGGTTTAAAGCTAGAGAAGCATGTTTTAATTCTCCATCTCTAACATTTTACTAGTTCAGAGCTCTTTTGTCTTCTCTGCACTTACAGGTCTTCAGAGTATATTAAATGCTCTCCACATTTTGAAATCTATTTGAAAGGTGTATAACTGAGTTTTATAACACTGATGGTGGAAAAGTATCTAGGTTTGACACGTTCTAGTCTATTCATACATTCTGTTTAAATCTCAAGGATATTTCTGTAATTACTGAAACCTGGTTTCAATTATGATTAAAACAGAGTCATTCTTGTGCACAGGATTTTTGCATTCTTGTGTGTTAAATTTTGCACATCCATATGTTGTTAATATGCATTATAATACCTCAATTTGTTCTTTGAATTTTGGTTGGAAACCTGATAGCAAATTAACAAGTTGGCTTTAGGGAAAGCAGGTCCAGACCACTGCCTAGTCCTCCAACATCTCATCATCAATTTAAAGGCTGCCTTCAACTCAATCTCCAGGATCAAGCTGTTGGAGAAACAAGAGAAATCTTCCCTTGATTGCCGGCTGCTCCACTTGATCCATGCTCTCCACACCAATGCAAACCATAGGAGTTATAAAGTTCCTTTCATGTCCCCAAGTGCAGCTCTTGGGTATTGAAACCCGACCTTCCAGTCTCCAGCCCAGCACCTTAACCACTAAGCCATGGAGTTTCAAACCCATACACATACTCATATATGCTGACAATGCTGCAATTATCTCTAGGACCCCAATTGGTGTAAGAAGATTGCTGGCATCTGGCTCATTACTGCAACAGCAACCAATTAGAGACCACAAGTTTCAGAAAACCAAAGTTATAAAAGGCATAAGAAATAAACCTGGAGAATAAATGGTCATAAAATAGAGCAGGTTACCAGCTTTAAATACTTGGAAATAGTCCTTCAAGCTCAAGGGATGCCCATACCACACACACCGTTCTTACAGTCCAGAGATCCA
The DNA here is from genome assembly GCA_030440675.1 of Furcifer pardalis. Lineage (NCBI taxonomy): Eukaryota > Metazoa > Chordata > Lepidosauria > Squamata > Chamaeleonidae > Furcifer > Furcifer pardalis. Next base: position 196,704,263 of record CP126891.1, read on the forward strand.
CCTTCACCATACTTAAATTCCTGAGGACAAAAAGAGGCCGATACATCCCTGCTGTACTCAAACTATTTGAAACCAAAATCTGTCAAGGCTACTCTATAGAGTCCAATCAGCCCCCCCTAACAACCCCCACTGTGCATCCAACCTCATCTTCCGCCTGGAGACGGGCATGATAAAGGTTGAGGTGAGATTGTGGATAGCTACTCTCAACCTTTGGCTCAAAATTCTATTTAATCCCAGTGACCGGGCTCCTCTAACTCTCCAGGATAGATTCCAACCAGCATGGAAAAGAACAATTCATTCCAGACTACAGTACCTTGCTTTTCCCCAGGCTCTCATATAGGCCATGAGTCACGACCAAGCAAAACAGGTCACCAAACAGAACGCTAGACAAAGAAAGGCAAACTGACCTAGCCAAGGGCCAAACTTTTCTGGCTCCAGAGTCTTGGAGACACGTTGTTGCTTTGGTCCAGTACCTGCTCCAACTTGAGACACCAAGTCATTGGAGGGCATTTATGTTGGCCTGCTGTTGGGCCTTCCTTTCTGTGGTTCTTGAAGGAACGTTCCAAAGGACACCAATGTCAGAGACAGTGCCAGATTAAGCCAGTGTGGGGCCTGTAGCAAATCATGTCAAGGAGCCCTCGCTTAGATTTAGGATACTGTACCTATAAAATAAAACACCAAGTGTTGCATGGTCAATAGATGTTAAGTCTGAAGGATAAACTCATTATCAAATATGTAATGCCACAATAGTTGTTTTGCATCCATCTAAAAACCTTAGTGCAGTGATGGCCAATCTTGGCCCTCCAGCTTTTCTTGGACTTCAATTCCCAGAAGCCCAAGTCAGCACTCCTGCTGATCAGGGCTTCTGGGAATTGAAGTTCTAGAACAGCTGGAGTGCCAAGGTTCACCACCACTGCCTTAGTGGATAAGGTGCTGAGTGACTGGTAGGTTGGCAGGTCAGCAGTTTTGAGTGCTGCATGATGGAATGAGCTGTTGTCTCTGTCCCAGCTCCTGCCAGCATAGCAGTTTGAATGCAAGAAATTGGAAGCAGATAAATGGGGGAGAGGGGAGAGGTAACTGGGCCCATGAAGAGGAAGACAGGCAGGTGAGTGAGGGTGACCTCTCTCCTTTCCAGGTGGGGGATCACTTTTCTTTGAGGGAAGGCAAGAAGCCACCCTTCTCCCCACCAGAAAGCAAGGCTGTGACCGCCCCTTCCCTTCCCTTCGGGGGGGGGAGAGGAAAAGGGGGTTTCTCCCTCCCCACTGAAAACGTGGTTAGCGAAGCGGGTCTTGGGGCCGGGATTGTCAACAAGCTCCCCTTTTTGGCTCCTCTTCTAATTGGTTTTTAATAATTTAATGATTATATCATTTTTAATGTCATGCTGTTTTTATACCTGTTTTAAAAGATCAATAAGGCACGGGGGGCAGCATTATTATGTCGAAAGGGCTTTTAACTGTTTTTATATTGTTTTTTAATTGTTGTTGAGTGGCCAGTGAGGTGTTTGCTGGACTGTGTACACCACCCAGAGTCTATTGATTGGGGTGGTATATAAATCTACTGTAAATAAATAAATAAATAAATAAATAAAATGGGGTGCAAAATCTCCCAGTGTGTGTGGGTATGTGTGCATGATTGTTACACTACATGTTGGCCACTATGGTAGCATATCAGCCCTATAGTTGCCTACCTTGAATTAAACATTTGCCATATTTATTTATTTATTTCTCATACTTGCTATCCCGCCCCAATCAGGCAAGCCCGACTCTGGGCGGCTTACAGCATAGATTTAAAAAACATATCAGTATTAAAAATTTTAAAATTCATAAAACTAAAACAGTATCTGGGGTGTCGTCAGAGGGGTGATTATCCCTAGACTAGCCACCCCACATGGGATCCCCCATCCCTGGATCCCCACACTTGTCCTGCCAGCCAGGTCTTTAAGCTCTTCCGGAAGGACAGGAGCTCTGTCCGCAGGCGCAGCTCAGTTGGGAGGAGGTTCCAGAGGGCCGGGGCGAACACAGAGAAGGCCCTCTTCCTGGTGCTAGCAAGGCGAGCCTCCCTAGCTGATGGAACAACAAGAGAGCCCCTCCGATCCGTCCTGGTGGGCCAGACAGATGTTCTTAGGGTGACGCGGTCTCTTAGGTATCCTGGCCCACTACCATATAGGGCTTTAAAGGTAATGACCAGCACCTTGAATTGCACCCGGAGACATACTGGCAACCAGTGCAGCTCCCGAAGCAGTGGTGAGGCTCGAGCATAACGCCCGTGTCCCATCACTACCCGGGCTGCCGCATTTTGGACCAGCTGCAGTCTCCGAATGGTCACCAAGGGCAGCCCCATGTAGAGCGCATTACAGTAATCGAGTCTGGAGGTGACCAAAGCGTGCGTGACCATGAGCAAGGCGTCCCGGTCTAGGAGCGGGCGTAACTGGCGTATTACACGAAGTTGTGCAAAAGCCCTCCTGGCCACGGCTGCCACCTGCTCTTCGAACAGTAGCCGTGAGTCCAGGAGGACCCCCAGATTACGCACCGGGTCTATTTGGGGCAAAGCTGCCCCATCCAGAACCAAAGCTGGCAACTCCCAAAGCAGGGCCCCTCACCCATAGCCACTCAGTCTTGCCGGGATTCAGCTGTAGCCCGTTTTCCCCCATCCAGACCTTAACAGCCTCCAGGCACCTGGAGAGGACTTCCACTGCACCGCCTGGATCCCCACGGGCTGAGATGTACAACTGGGTATCATCAGCATACTGATGATACCTTACCCCGTGGGAACGGATGATCTCACCCAGCGGCTTCATATAGATGTTAAATAGGAGAGGAGAAAGTACCGAGCCCTGAGGCACCCCATATTGTAGGGGCCTAGGGCTGGACTTCTCCTTCTCCAGGCACACCGACTGGGTCCTGTCCCTCAGGAATGAGGAAAACCAGGACAACACTGTGCCCTGGATCCCCAGGCCCCGGAGCCTTCCCAGAAGGATGCCATGATCGACAGTGTCAAAAGCCGCTGAGAGGTCGAGAAGAGCAAGGACAGACGGCTCCCCTCCGTCCCGCTCTCTCCAGAGATCATCCACCAATGCTACTAGTCTCAGTACCATATCCGGGCCTGAATCCTGACTGAAATGGTTCCAGATAATCCGCTTCATCCAGGACTTCCTGCAACTGCTGCGCCACAGCCTTTTCCAAAACCTTACCTAAAAAAGGTAGGTTGGACACTGGACGGTAGTTGGAAATTACTGTGGGGTCAAGGGATGGCTTTTTTAAGAGGGGGAGCACTAAAGCGTGTTTAAAAGGTGCTGGAAAATGCCCCTCTTTTAATGAAGCATTGATAATCGCCTCGACCCAGCCACCTGCCACAGTCTTGGAGGCTTTAATTAACCAGGCAGGGCATGGGTCCAGTTCACAGGTCGTGGCGCGAACAGATACGAGAAGCCTGTCCACTTCCTCAGGGCCAACTGGATCGAACTGATCCCAGATAATGTGGCTAGACTGTGCTTCGGTCAACCCCAGTTCAGTACCTTCCACACCGGGGTCAAACTTTGAGCGGATCTGAGCGACTTTCCCCGCTAGATAATCAGCCAAAGCATCAGCAGATCCCTGCCAACCAGGGCCCGGCCCTCCTTTGCCAAGGAGGGACCTGGTCACCTGGAACAGGGCCGCTGGGCGGCTATCTGCGGAGGCAATGAGGGCGGTGAAATATCCTTTGAAGTACTTCCTCTGATGACACATTGAAGCAATTTGCATGTTCCATTATACAAATGGAAAACAATGCATGGCCAAGGGACATGAACTATGGCCTTAAAGAACATTCAAAGTTTTTTTAAATTCCAGCACAGCTATCCTTTTAAATTATGTGTGTGTTTTTATGGTGTAATTAAAAATTAGTAGAAATCTGTAGCATGCTAAGGAAAAGAACAAGAATCCTAGACTTTAACTGCATTAATGATGGAAAAGAAGGAAGTTATGTGAGTTCTTGAACTCTAGCTCTTGCCAATTATTTGTTCTACAAAGTCCCCATAATGATCTTCAGTACTGTACATTATACTTGAAATTAGAGTGAGCTGATCCATATTTTTTTAAATTACAACACAAGTACTGGGTTTTAAAGTTGGGACATGCCAAATCTGAAAGCAGATGCTTTCCATTTTATAGATACTAGATATATATATTTCTTCCTTGCTTCAAGGACAAAGGAAACACTCATCCAATTAGAAGAGACATGAGGTTGTAGTATAAGGCCTTATTCCTTCAATAAAAGAAATTCTGGAAGAAGAATGTTGACCTTAAGTCACAATGAGTGCTGTTAAACTAATGACTGTATTGTAAGTTTAAACTTTACAGGCACATATGCACACTTGCAATGCTTTTTAGATATGCAGAACTTTATTCCTTATATGGCTTCTATGCCCAGAGCAAATGCGATCAGCTATACGCAAGTCACAAAAAAGTAAACTGGATTCAACATTGTTTATTTTGAGCGCTATTAGACACAGATGACCTATTAATTACTGCAGTTTTTCTGTATAATGATAATAATAATAATGATAATTTTACATCAGAAATTATTCTGAATTGAAACGATATTTGGTGGAGAAACTCCACTCAGTGGATACCAGAATGAGGCTCCTTTCACATCCCCAAGATCTTTTTCAACTTAAGTGTTCCCTTTTTATCTACTTGTAATTTCTTACTTTCAAACTGCTAGGTTGGCAGGAGTTGGGACAGAGACAGGAGCTCATTCCGTCTTGTAGTACCCAGGTCTCAAACTGCTGGCTTGATGGCCTTCCAGGTAACAAGGTGAGCTTCTTAACCACTGAGCCATCACAGGCTTTTAGTTTTTCTGTAGATTGGGTAGCTATCAAACCACAACAAAGAGCTTCATTTGAGTCAAGACTCACCAGCATGAACGAAAAGGAAATCCATGTCTTTCATTACAACGAGTCATTGTCTATTCAAGGTGAAAGGAATACATTTGTAAGGCATGGAATAGTGAATATCATCAGGAGCCATCAGTAAGTACATATCGCAGTCTTGAGACCTTTTTGTATCTGAAGCACACCAGCAACATTAATGATTGTCTCTATAGTGCTCTGCCACTCTCTGTACTAGAATACAATGGATTTCACTGGCAAGAAAATCCTGCTTCTCTGGAATCTGCTACTCGCACCTGCTGCTTCATGTCTTATTTCGTGGTAATGCTACCTCTGGAATTTCTTGCTTTACAAATGTATTCCTTTCATCTTTTGTTAGTAAGTTACTCCTTAGCTAGTTGGATAAGTCAGTGGTTTAAGTATCTGGCTGTAGAGAATTCATGGGCAAGTTGCCCACAGAAGGAGGGAATCAGAAACCACTTCTGTGTATTCTCTACCTGGAAAACCATGAAAAGAATCATCATAAGTCAGAATTGGCTTGACAGCATGTTATTAAGATGCTCCATGAACATACTGTAGTTTTCAATTGCACTCTTATTCTTGATAGTCTTCACTTAATCCTCCTACTATTTCCTTCATGGTACTGTGGTACCTCGCTTAAAGAGCATAATGTGTTCGACAGGATTGCTCTTTAAGCAAGTTTGCTCTTTAAGCAAAACACCATTGTAAGTGACCAATTGTGACTTCTGGTGAGAGGGGGGATTGTGAACTCCAATTTAGTTGTTAAGTGAGTTTTTGGTTGGTTTTAGTTGTTAAGCGAGGCGACCATTCAGAGAAAATTATACTAAGCGAGGCACTCTTTATGCGAGGTGTCTAGTCATGCCTGCCACATGTCCATGGAAATGTCTGCAGATGCAGACACCATTGGCTCTTTGGCTATAGAGAGAGATGAGCACTGAACCCTAGAGTCGGATACGACTGGCTTTCAAGCAAGGGTGACCTTTACCTTGGTTCTGATGTGAATTTTTTTCCAGCTTGTGAGCCAGGTTTCAAACAACATCAGTACTAATTATTTGGAGATGCTGATCCCTTTCAAACGTTACCTTCAAAGAAGAGAGATAGCAATAGAATTATATATTGTACTCACTCTTAAGAAGCTCTGCCTGAGTTTGGCCAATGACAAAGCCAAGAAAGTGGCTTCATTTTGGCAGTTCAGGGTTTGATCAGGACATGAAAGAAGAAGCTCTATCGACAAGCGCAGAGATATGATGCAGTTTGAACAGCTGCCTCTTCCTAAAGAAATCAAATGTTTCAGAAAAACTCACTGAGTCTGTCTGGAAGAGTAAAAGCAAAAATTCTTTGTTAAATTTTCAGTCAGTCCTCTCTTCGTTACCATGGTACAGTGGGACTGGAACACACAGAACAAAAACAGTTTCAGTCTTTGGTGTGCCTACCACACAATGGACTCTGGTTCACAAGGTTAAAAGTTATTAAGTGAAAATCAATTGAATTTAAAAAGGGAGGCAGTGTGAGTCCAATTTGCTGCAAGACACAATTCACTTCCTATTGCACATATAGTGTCTCCCTGCACTGCAGTAAAATAAAACTACACCATTTGAGGGGAACCAGATGACTATAAGTAAAAATATGCAACACAACTTTTAAGGACCCAGGAAGCCTTTCAATATGACTGGGCCATGATAATTGATCAAGCTGGTTACAAAAGATTACACTTTCCAAGTAAATATACTAACAAACATTACATGAAATTGGGTAAGCAGGTTTATGTAACTGAGATGGAAATCAGAGAATTTTTCATGCAGAGCAAAAACACCTGCTCTTCCCATCTAGTATAGCAGCAAAAACTGTGATAACAGTTTCATATTGAATGAAGAAATTGTATTAATTGACCTTAGCAATTTCTTCTGAATGATCACCACTAAATGTATTTCTTCCTGACTTTTTGCTCAAAAGGATTGCAGAGGACCTTGTACACAGGTAATAAAACAAGACAGAGAATGCTTACAAATTTACAGTTGACTCATTTGAAATGGGATGGCAGACGACATCTTTATGAATACAGTACCATGAAATCAACATGGGTTTAGTTCAACTCAAGCCTGGATACTTAGCTAGAAAGGAGAATTATTAAACTAAAGTTACTGTATATTATCATGAGAAAATGAGATTCGCTGGAAAAAACAAGAATGCTAGGAAAAATGGAAGGCAGTCGGAAAACAGGAAGAATAATTATGAGATGGTTTGGCTTAATAAAGGAAGACAGAGCACTGGTGTAGTGTGTGTGGGGCAGGGGGCAGCCCACCCCAGGCGGCAGTTTCCAAGGGGCAGCAGGAAAGCGTGCATCCATTCTGGCCACTCCCTTCCTTTCCTCCTCTCCTCCAGAGTGGCCTGAGGTGGCAGCCAGGACTCAAAACAAAGTGAACAGCTACAGAGCTGCAGAGCTGCAGGCGCTCTCTTTGCGTGTGTGCACATGCACTTTCTCCTGCTCCCTACCCTCAGCCTCATACCTCTTTTCCCTCATGCAGCTGCCTTTTGGTCCAGGGGCACAAGGGGGTGGTCGCGTGCCCCTCTCCGGAGTCCCTGGAGCGCACGCGCCTGCCTGCCTGCTCTGCCTTCAATCCCATTCTTTTTTCAGGTGGTGTCTAAGGAGCTGTTTTAAAAATTATTATTATTATTATTATTATTATTATTATTATTATTATTATTATTATTATTATTATTATTATTAGGGGGGAGCAGAGGTGGTGGCGAGGCCACTAGGAAGGGCAAACTGCCATGGACCTCTGCAACCCAATCAAACCTTGTTGTGACAGATCGACCGATAGATCGAGCTGAGACAAGAAGTGATGGTTTGAAATTATAAGCCCTTGGGAAGAACACGGGGGGGGGGGGAGAGAGAAGGGTGGAATAGGCGAGCCCTTACGGAGGGAGGGAGATAAGGAGATAAGGCGAGGCCACTCCCCCTTTCCTCCCAGATAGTTATGGGACATGGGGATGGGAAAAGCTTGGGGGAAAGGACTGGGGGTGGGGGAAGCAGTGCACAAAGTCCTCCCTGGGCTGCGGAACTAAGAGTTTCCTTGGGTGTTGGGGAACAAAGATTAAACTCTCCTTCGTGATTGAGCCTTCTCTCATTTTCTCCTTTCACTCCAGTAAGGGAGGAGGAGGAAGTCTGACTGTCAAGGTGGGTGTGTATGTCAGATCAGGAAAGGGGGAAGGAAGGTGGTGCCAAGAGGCTCCATGAAGCAAAGCTAGTTAAAAGTAGGATGAAACAGCATCAACAAGGGTTGGAGTCGGGGACATTGCTTCTAGCCATGGAGCAAGTTATTGTCATTACTCCGCTTCACGTGGAAGAGAAGGGGAAAGGCGGTGCTCGGTCAGTCTCCTGCCAAAACACACCACATATATTTTATTCCCCTCCGCTAGTGCCCTTGCCTCTCCCTTCTCTGTGTTCAAAGTTCCCTCCCTCTCCCTCCCAGTGGCTTGTTAGCAATGCGCTTCTCCTGCCCGTGGGGTGGAGCCTGCCTCCCTGTCGTGTGATGGCGTTTTTGTGTGGCTTTCCAAGGTGGCCCATGCCCTCTGCCCATGTAAGTGGCCCCTGGGCTCCCTGAGAGCTGCTGGATCAGCCCTTGCCTTTGGCATGCAGGGCGCTAGCTGGGAAGGGTAGCATAGGCCCTTGCCCAGCCCTTTCCCTGCACAGTACATGACCACCCCCTTGGCTAGCAGCTGGGGTGAAGAGGCCACTGCGGGGATGGGCGCTGGGACCCTCCATCACTGCCAGCATCCAGGGCCCTGCCCAGGGGGTGGCAAATTTGGCCTCTGCCCCTGGCGGCTGAAACCCACCCTATGCCACTGAGACAGAGGTTTATTTTGCAAGACTTAAGCCAGGCAGGACTTTTGACATTCAATCATAAGGGTCATCATAAGTTAGAAGTGACATGACAATTACGCAACAGCAAAACTTGAGACATCATGTTAGTGTTAGTCATGTATTCCATTCTGTATTTCCTGGGGTTTTGTTGTTTTTGTTGCAGTATATGACAAACATTCCAAAACAGCAATGGAGTGGTGTAGTTCTTCTTCCCTTCCCTTCCCAATAAAATGTATTTTCCCTCCTGAAAGATACCTAAGAACAGGATTAGCCCTACCTTTTGACAGACTGGAGTGGCTCAAGTGGTTAAGACACTGAAATTTTAGACTGGAAGGTCGTTCGACACCCGAGTACTGCATGATGGAGTGAGGTCCCATTTCTGTCCCAGCTCCTGCCAACCTAGCAGTTCTAAAGAAAGAAATTGCAAGTAGATAAACAGGGACCACTTCAGTGGGAAGGTAAACAGCATTCCATGCACTCTGGTGTCAAGGCATTCCTTCCACATGTCCATGGAAATGTCTGCAGACGTAGACAGGGCTGGCTCTTTGGCTATAAACATAGATGAGCACTGAACCCTAGAGTTGGATATGACTGGCTTTCGAGCAAAGGCGATCTTTACCTTTACCTTGACAGAATTAGGCAATTCTCTTGCGCAGCAGACTTTATGTATCATGAAGGACAGCAAGATGGAAAGCGGTGATGGCAGTGGTGTCTTCTTAGGTGTCAAAATATGTTGGCATGCTTTGGGTCCTATAAACTTTGGCTAGAGGAGGAGTTATATTTGCTATGTTGACTTGAGCAGAAGAAATACTTTGGTTGGGCCTGGCTAAAAATCTGGCTCCAGCCAAGTTACTTGATGAATTCTTAGTGTTTCCTGAAAAGTAAATCCAACTGCATACATAAAATGTGTCCACTCCTCTTCTCTCCATAGCATTGTTCAATGTAAGCCACAACACATGATAGATTTTTACAGCCAGGTTCCTATACAAGCAAATGTCTGTCCACAGAAAAGGTGAAGGGCAACTTGTAAAAATTTTTGTAAGCCACTAGATGGCAGCAGGTTAACTCTTCAGATGCCAGAGGATGCTTCAATTATTGAAAACTTCCTAACACAGGAGAAGGGGAAAGACCACCGTCTTGGAAAATGGATGAAACTAAAATTAGCTCCTCCCCATTTCATTTTACATGAGCTGCTCACAAACGGAGACACATGAAGACAAAGGGGAGGAAAGGGTTTTTTATAGGCATTTTGGAAGGTGTAATTGGTGAATTCCCTTTCATCATCAACAGGACACAACATTTCGGGCAAGCTACAATAATCTTGACCATTTTCCTAGAGTCTTTTGGAATAGTAGCCATGTTAGTCTGTTTTCCAAGCATATCAGAGAGTAAACAAAACAAAAACAAAAACTTCATGGCATCAATTTATATACCGGTACATCAGATACAGAGACAATTACTTTAAAGTGCTACATTTTTGTTTTCTCTCTGATTTCTAGAGTATTTATGTGACTAAGCTCCAGACCAGTAATGATTGTTGTTCATTTGCTTAGTTAATAGTTAATAATTCTCTGTATTATATAAATGATCCTGTACTTTGGAGCTATGTTGAGACACTAATTATCCCGAGGAAAGACAAGAAGAGATATAAAGTTTAAGAATGTGTAACACTGCCGATACATTGGCTCTCCAAAATTTGTGTAAATTTTGCCTTGGTAAATCTCGTGTCTCAAATGAGCCTGAAATAACACACAAAGAAGGCCTAGGATGCTTCTCTTGCAGCGTTTCAGCTGTAGTGGGCTCAGAACCTTAACTTCCTTACTCAGCTGTTATATTTAGATGGCTCAGAGGGACCTTATTTTCTATAAATGAGAAGGCAGGAATGTGATTTGTAGATTTTCATCAAAATCCAAAGGATGGCTCAAGACATTCTGCTGTCTCCAAAGTCCACGTGTACAGTATCCAAAGTCAGCCATGTTATTTTGATACAAGAGACAGAAACCTCTAATACACTTTTCTCCATTTTTAGCTTTAAAAATATAAGAACAAATTAAATAATTTAAGTCTCTTTCACGGTATCAACAATCTACTGCACATTGGACAACCCTGCTTGATTTACTCTACTAAGTATGGAGTTAAGTTCCTGATCCCATTGGCCTCAACATTTGTTATAAAATATTGCAAACTTCTAACATGTTTAGTTCAGATCACAAGCCACTCTCTGCCCAAGCCATAGTTCCTCCATCTTCACAATCCTGATGATAGAGAAAGATAACAGAAAGTATGTCAAGTGTATTCTGGGAGCAATTTCAGTGAGACTTTGGATTGGCCTGGGGGTAGAAGTGATTGATTTCTATCTCATTAGGAGTAATGGGTGGGAAAGTATAAAGAAGGAGAAATCAAAAGGCTAAAAATCCCTGTCCTTTGGGGGGGGGGGAGTATTTCTTTTTCACCTTTAATCTGTCTATATGAGCCTGTGAGGCCATTGGAAGTGATGGTTGAACTGACATGGATTCTTCCTCTCACACATTGTAAAAATCCCATTGATTTTTGTGGAATCTAAGAAATTGCAATTTTTTTTAAAAAACAAACTTAACACAACATACAGTATAAGTATAAGGAAATATTCGAGGATCTAAATCAAAGTCTAACACAGGGGTTGCCAAGCTTTTGAAGTCGGGGGCTGAGTCACGCTCCGTCAGACAGTTGGTGGGCCGGACTGGTGGTTCAGCCGCCGCCAGTGGAATCGGCCGTGGACTCATTTACGGCTGTTGTAAACATGTTTACAACGTGTTTACAACATCCATAAATGAGTCCACAGCTGACATAAATGCATTTACGACAGCCATAAATGAGTCTGCAGCCAATTCTATGGCAGTGGCAACAGTGGTGGCTGTAGTGAGTGCATGGGCTGGTTGATTTGGCGCTGCCTACCCCTGGTCTAACACTTTAACCACCATTTCATATTCTAGTGTTCAACAGAATATGGCAGCTGGCATAATTGGAGAACATAATATTGTTGATTATTTCCTTTGTTATTGTCTTATTTGTTCTGTTAGGAAGAGTGAGAGGTAGGCCCTTCTATTTCATGTGCTAAAATAACTACTTTGCTTTAGGAACCCTGTATCTTAAGCTGAGGTGGGGCAGGAAATATTTGTTACTCTGATTTAAGTAAGAAAATATCATCTGCACCAGCTGATACTACTTCTGTTGAAACTTTTTAATGGGGATGGGAGACAACACCAAAAGAGAATTTGTTTAGGATTGACCAAAAGATCTAAGTAAAATGTCTTGTGATAACTAATATTCAGAAAAGTTAGTGATTTTGTATTTGTGTTGCATGTGGCTTTAATTATCACATATCACAGAGCCCTGGTGGCACAGTGATTAAATTGCGTTTTTTTTTTTCGTTGTTCAGTCGCACAGTCGATTCCGACCCTCTGCGATCCCATGGACCATTGTCCATCAGGCACCTCTGCCCTCCACCATCCTCCTCAAATCGCTCAGCTCTGTGCCCATTGTGTCTACAATGCCATCCAACCATCTAATTTTTGGCCACCCCCTTTTTCTTTTGCCCTCCACCTTTCCCAACATCAAGGCTTTCTCAAGCAAATCCTCTCTTCTCATTTGATGTCCAAAGTACCTTAGCTTCATCTTTACTATTTGACCTTCTAAGGAGCAGTCAGGGTTGATTTCTTCTAAGATTGACCTATTTGTTCCCCTCGCTGTCCAGGGGACTCTCAAAACTCTCCTCCAGCACCACATCTCAAAGGCATCTATTCTTCTGTGCTCAGCTTTCCTAATGGTCCAGCTCTCACACCCATACATTGCCACAGGGAATACCATTGCATTGACAATACAAATTTTTGTTTGCAATGTGATGTCTCTACGTTTCACTGTGCTCCCCAGGTTTCTCATCGCTTGCCTCCCAAGAACCTTTTTATTTCATGCCTGCAATCACCATCTGCAGTGAGTTTTGATCTCAAGAAAGTAAAATCTGTCACTGCTTCTACTTCTTTCCCATCTATTTTCCATGGACTGATAGGACCTGTTGCCATGATCTTGCTTTTCTTTATATTGAGTCTCAAGCCAGCTTTTTCACTCTCTTCTTTCAATCTAATCAGGAGTTTCTTTAGGTCCTCCTCACTTTCTCACGCTGTGAGTTTGATCATGATGGGTTCTAGGTTGACTCAGCCTTCCATCCTTCCGAGATCAGTAAAATTAGTACCTAGCAAGTTGGGGGCAAAATGCTAATTAACTTGTGGACCACCCAGAGGGTGCACTAGGTATTCTGGTGTAATTACTATTGCTACTCAAAAATTCATAATTATCAGATATAATTTTGTGACCAAAGAATATGAAATGATTTGCAAATTGTGCATTTGAGATTACAATTGATAACTGGTTTTAAACATTCATTTAAGTAATTGAATAGATGATTCTTTGAGTTGCTACACTCGGAAATAAATGCTTGGATTAGGATGCAGCAGCTAGTGCCCCTGTAGAAGGTTTGATTTTAGCAGTGCTCTAGTTCAACCTTTTCCAAAGTTGTTTTGGATTTCATTTCCCATGAACCACAGCCAATGACATCTGAAAAACACCAGGTGGAAGAAATTTCAGGCAAATGCACTCATTGTGTCTGAACGTCAACATGTACCATCAGTACTCTATTGTCCAAAGCCACCAGTGCTCTCAAATGTGATGTGCTGCCATGCAAAACTAATGTGCAGCCATTTCCATTTTCTCTCTAATCCTTTGTTTGCCAGTTCAAAACCTCATGGAACTGCTTCAGATCAGGTCAGGAAATTGCAGTTTTAAAATATGTGTGGGCGTCTTAGGATAACTATAGCACACATGTTTTGCTATCAGGTTCATTCTCTGGAATACTGATTTAAAATAGCACATGATGACAAAGGTGTAGAGACAATCCTGAGCCAGAAGAGCCTAGTGTAAGGCAGTTTCCTTCTTATAAAAGTATAAGGGATAAGATACAAACATCCTCAATTTGGCTCAGCATTTAAAGGGAGTCAAGGGACAAGCTGCACTGACATCATGCTATGCATTTATATATTGAAGCAAGCAAGGAATGGTGAAAAACAAAAAGGTACAGTCCTGTTTGCAAGCAAACTGGAAGGGGAAAGAAAAATGCAATGGAATATGTAGCCAGAAATTGGATTTTAATACAACCATGGGCTTGTCTACACCTCTGGAGCCTGTGTAGAATGGCTTTTGAAAAGCCCCTTGAAGTTTGAGAGAAGAGCAAAATGCTATTTGGTGCAATCCTCCATGGTACATGAATGTGCTCTAAAGAAATATTCCAAATGAAAGACAGAAGGTTATTGGAATTTTAAACTTTTTTTTAAAAAAACCTATGACTTACCAGAGATGGAGAAGGGCCAATCTCTGGCATTTAGCTCATGCTCTTCATGTCATAGATTTCACATAACTTAATAGCTAAGGCAGTTTTGCATGGAATAGCTTAAAATTTCCAGACTCATCTTAATGTAAATCTTTACACAATCTTTGTGTAAATACAGTTCTTTGTGTGTACTGAAGAAGAGGACCAAAAAAATGTTCAATAGATATGCCCTGCTAGCAGGCATTCTGCAGAACTATTTCCCTTCAACTCTGCAAATTCCCTTGTTCAGAGAATTAGAAATCACATTGATGGGTCAAGAAGACATGATCAGAGTGAATGAATGTAGGCATCAAGAGCTTTATAGTGGTAGTGGGAAGTATAGAAATTACAGAACTACATAAGACTAGAAGATATATTGACTCTTCCCATTTTCCTTTACAGTCTCCAAATAATATAAAAAAAAATTGGGGAAAGGGGATGATGTCCTTAATGTAATGGGATAATGGTTGAAGAATAATTTGGTTGTTCAGTTGCACAGTCAAGTCTGACCCCTTGCAACCCCATGGACCACTGCATGCCAGGCTCCTCTGTCCTCTGCTATTCTCCGCAGCCAATTGCACAAGGCACAACATGCGTGTTCTTGTGCTGGTCCCTTGGCACGTGTCAATACACTAGATTGGATTCTGTCTTGCACCTAGTTTGTAATGACATGTGCATGTGCCAGAGGAACAACACATCTTGATACTGGGCTCTACATATGCTGAATTTTTATCATTTATGGTCTAAATCTAACTGTGGATTAAATGAGATTTACAGTGCTGGTTCTTCAGCTTTGAAACAGAGATGAGCATTGAACCCTAGAGTTGGATACGACTGGCTTTCAAGCAAGGGAAACCTTTACCTTTACATAAGGATTCCCTGAACTATTCTCATCCATTCACTGGGTCTACTCTAGCTGGGATCAAGAGTTGGATTTGTTCCTTTTTTGTTAGAACTTACATAGTATATGATGAGAAAATAGTAGCCATGTTGAAGTATTTTATAGGCAATAAGTCATAAATGATAGATGAAACTATACTAGCAAGAGCTGTAAGTCCTGGCTCTGTGATAGCCCCAGGTCTACTCTCAGTCACAGAAGTACTTCAGCCCTATTCAATAGGTCAGTATCTTTGAGGGGTAATACACAACTAGCAAGAAGGAGTAGGCCCACCTGTTGCATTATTACTTTGATCACAAGAAGCAGTAGTATCAGAAGTGCCCAAAGAGAGTAAATTTGTCAGTCTGTGAAAATTCTCTGAATAAGCCAGAACTTTGGGTTGGCAGAGTTCAAATTCACGTGGATAACTACCACAGATTCATGAATCTCTCCTCTTCTGGTCTGTTGCCTTACATAAACAAAGTAATGATTGAGGTGACAGGGTTGATTCCCCCTATTTCCTCATGCATTTAGACCACCTGAATACTGAATAGGTCTTCTTTTATGTTCTGGAATAAATAAAGACACAAGATTCTTGCTCTTTTTACATGAACTCAAAACTGGTATTTATTGAGTTACAGAAACCACAAAGTTTCCTGCAAGAATGCTACGGTTCCAATATTCTTTGTTGACTTCACTGGTCTCATAATTTACTGGCCCTTGTTCAGTCTTCTTTACCTGTGTGTGCATCCTAGTTGCTCAGCTTCAGCTATTCTAGTTGGGTAATCTACACTGATAGGTGAATTAGGCCATGTTTTTTCTGAATGACTTTGTGACTGAACCCAACCACTGTAATGTTTTGGGTTGTCTGATGTAGATGGGGTTGTGTTTTCTGGCTTCAGCATGCTGAGAAAGGGCACAAACTCATGTAGCAAATGACCTCTAGTCACGAGCCTTCCAAATTTCTTGGACAGGTCTCTAGAATTTTCAAGGAATTCTGCAGCCAGAATGCTGGGTGCTTTAGTTGAGAAATTAAAGGCCTTACAGGAATTTTCAGTTACCTACAGCTGAGGAAATGAAGGAGACAGAGGAAATGGGTGGAAGGGCTAAACATCAGAAGAACTTTTACATAAACAAAGCAATGATTGAGGTGGTGTTTGGTTGGTTCACTCTATTTCCTCATACATTTAGACCACCTGAATACTGAATAGGTCTTCTTTAATGCTCTAGAATAAATAAAGATGTGATATTCTAGCTCTTTTAAAATAAATTCACAACTGGCAGTTTTTCTGGCTATTAGGCTTAGTAACTGTGCCTCACAAAAACTATCATTTCCCTAATCTTTTGCAATTCCCATGAGTTTAGACCAGGGGTACCCAACCTTTTTTTGGCCATGCCCCATCTAAGCATCTCTAAAATCTTGACACCCACCCACCCGGGTGACATATAATTCTTATTATTCAAAAAGTGAACTCCTATTCATGTGGAGGAAGCCTAAAAGGCTATTAACTTGGTCTAACTCATTCTCAAATTGCCCCCCTCAAAAAATCAAACTGCCTCTCTTTGGGGTGTGTGGCCCACATTGGGAACCACATATCACACCCATTGTTCTCACTATAGGAACAAAATGGCTGATGGAACCTTTATTCTTCAGTTATAAGACTGAAGCAAGGAGTCCTAGACCCTGAGCAAGGAGTCCTAGACCGGGACTCCTTGCTGATGGTCTCACATGCTTTGGTCACCTCCAGACTTGATTATTGTAATGTGCTCTACATGGGGCTGCCCTTGGTGACCATCTGGAGGCTGCAACTGGTACAGAATGCGGCTGCTCGGGTTGTGGTGGGGTGCGGGCATTATGCTCGTGCCTCACCATTGCTCAGGGAGCTGCACTGGTTGCCATTGTGCCTCCGGGTGCAATTCAAGGTGCTGGTCATTACCTTTAAAGCCCTATATGGTAGTGGGCCAGGATACCTAAGAGACCACATCACCCTAAGAACATCTGTCTGTCCCACCAGAACGGACTGGAGAGGCTCTCTGGTTGTACCATTGGCTAGAGAGGTGCACCTCTCTAACACTAGGAGGAGGGCCTTCTCTGTGTCAGCCCTGGCCCTATGGAACCTCCTGCCAATTGAGCTACGTCTCCAGTCGGAGTTGCTGCCCTTTAGAAAGAGGGTTAAGACCTGGCTGGTGGGACAGGTATGGGGTCTGGGTCAGACAGTTGCATTGGCTTGTTGGCTCATTTGACCCCTCCCTCTCTCTCATTGTATGATTTTTTTAATATTTTAACTTGTTTAGCTTTAATATTTTAATAATTTTTAAATTGGATTTTAAATTGTGTTTTTATGTATCTTTTAAAGCTTTTGTTAGCCGACCTGAGTCTCTTTGAGGAGGGTGGCATATAAGTCTGTAAAATAAATAAATAAATAATAAGCAATTGAAAATCTATAAATAACTTTCCTACATATTAAAAGTTAGCTTTCTTTTGCCTTAATAATTAGTTTTGAAGAGCTTTCACTTCTCTTCACTAGTCAATGTCAGCATTGGCCAGCTACAGTTCTGCTAGTAAATGCTAATTAAGCAGGAGGGACAGACTAAAATGCAGTCCTGGGAAACTTGCTATTGCCCATATGGCTATCAATGTGCTCACAGCCGCTCAGGTTGAACCTATGCAACCCTGAACTGGTTGCTTGTTGTTTACATGTTTTCTATCTTCATGCCTCTTTGCCTTTGTATTCCTCGGTGTGTCTGAAGTGAGAGTACTTATTACTACTGTTTTTACATTTCCCTAGATCTCTCTGGAGGATAGAATGAATCCTAGTCTTTCCTGCTACCAAAGTGCAAGAGAAACATTTGAAAGTACTGTAATGCAAATGTGTTGCCTTCCCTATTAAATATTTTGTTCCCTGCAGGTTTGATTAAAAGCCTTTCCAGAGTGCTTATGACAAGAATATGTCTTCCTTTTGCAGACTTCTTGTTGCCTACTGCTGAAACAACAATCTGTACTCAATGAAACATGTGGTTATTGTTTGCTCTGAAGATGTGGAAGCCCATTAGTACACAGCGTGTGACAAAAAAGAATTCTAATACGTAGCATCAGAAGAGGGCTTAACTTTTCTTTGTAATGTATTGCTGTACTTTACAAAATTGTTCTCTGCTTCTTCTGCATCTTTCAAAGACCAACGTGTGGTTTCAGTGGCTTCTGTTATAATAGGTTGAAATGGTTTGCATATGATAGTACTTAGTTTTGGAATCTGGTTTCAATTTGAGTTGTATTTTGGGAGGGACTCATTAGTCACAAAACACTGACACGCTGTTGCAAGTAAGCCATCTTTCCCATTGTTTACATCCAAGTGCTGAGACTACAATGATTTATTTATATTTTAATTAAAATTTGGTTGAGAGAGCAGTGGTTCCCCACCCCCCACTTTTCTGCATGCCATTTCTAATTTGTGGCCATGAGAGGGGAAAATCAATAACCTTAGACCATCTATATTTTTATAGTTACCTCAGGCATTCACAATGCAGACCTGCCTTTCACCTGTGTTCTAATGAGGAGAACAGTTACCACTCATATAAATCTTAAAAAGGGAAAGAAGCCCTATATTTCCCAGTCACTTCAATTCAGTTTGAGTTTAAAAGAAAGAAAGAGAGAGAAAGATGTATCACCACCTCCTTTTTGTCAAGGTGTATTAGTAAAATTAATATAGCTAGTAAATTGATACAGTGATACCTCGAGTTGCAAATGGTTCAAGTTACAAAATTTTGACAATACAAATGAAAATCAATTGAAAATAATGGCTCGAGTTGTGAATTTTTCCAGAACAGATTAATTGGTTTTCAATGCATTCCTATGGGAAACCATGTTTCTAGTTATGAATTTTGGCTTTCAGTGCATTCCTATGGGAAATTTGAGTTACAATTTGTTTCATAACATGAAAAATGCCTTGAACACATTAAATTTGTTACTCAAGGTACTACTGTATACTGTAACTTTTACAACACCTGAATGAATCCTTTACAGATGCTTACAATTTTAATAATTTAAACTTATTGGTTCCTCCCTATTTCTAGTCTGACACAGTATGCTGCTCTGAAATGTAACCAGTGGCGATCTGTATGGGGAAAACATGCAAATTCTGCAGACTCCATAGGGAAAGAATGAGTTTCATTCAGCATAGGCCTGTGATGGCAAACCTTGGCACTCCAGATGTTCCTGGACTTCAATTCCCAGAAGCCCAAGCCCTCCTTGAATCCACATGAATGGGTTCACTGTGATTCATCTGGCCCACGCCGCCCTCGTCGCTTCCAGAAGTGTGTGCATTTTAAAGGTGTTGTCAGTTAATTTAATTGTATACACAGTTAAATAATCATCACATTATGTAGGACTTCATTTTTTTTAAAAAAGGGAACAAGATAAGTGAAGCACACGGAAATGAATGTTCAGCTATTCACTCAGAGTATATGACAACTCAGTCCATTGGCAGGGCAGCAGTGCCTTGAATCTGAAAACTGCAATCTAGAGCCATTGAATATTAGTTTTTACTGACTTCCTAAAAAGCTGCTTAATTTGATGAACTAAGGCATTTGCACCTGCTAGTGAAATGGTGTGTTCTTGAAAAAGTGTCAATAAAGAGAGGAATGCTTGTCTAGCATTTGAATGAAGTGCCTGTTACTGCAACTTGCATGTAGCCACTGATGTGTCTATGCTCCTTCTTAAAAGGATACATTTGTTCTTACTACCCAATTTATTTGTCATGTTTTTGTTCTTTCTTCCCTCCACAATTTAAATCTGGCTTCACTAGAACATAATGCAAGCATCCTGTTTCAAGGCCTGAATTCATCACTGAAAATGCCTCGAGGCATATACACAGTGTTTTCCCTTTACCACTGAATAACTGTAACGTACTGGTATAAGCAGGCTGAAAGCTTAGAAAATCTGAAGCTATGGTTTTGAGGCAGGCTAAAACTCAAGCCAACCCCATCCCCCACAACGCCTGGTTGCCCTTCCCCAGATCACACTGCACAGTATGTAAAACTAGCTAAAATTGTTTGACACTCCAGACATACATGCCATAAGCATCTCTATCTTTCTGTGGCAGTAAAAAATAAAAAAAATTGCTATATTATGTAATTAACCCTCCCCCCTTTTATTACACTTCCGTTCAGCAGCTGGCTACTTCAGTCTGTTTAATGATGGAGACAACTCTGCTGGAAACATGGCACCATAAACAAAACTCATGAGTTGTGTGCAGTGAATGTCACACCTAAAATGTATTCCTACACTAGAAAGAGAGTGACCAGTGTTACCAGACCAAGCCAAGACAGTTTATTAAATAATAAGAGGAGGAGGCAGCATCTTGCCTTGTTGTCTCATTTCCTGCTAATCAGACTGACAATTTAACCCAGCAGTTCTCAACCTGTTAAAGCCAGGGGCCTGGTCACGCTCCCTCAGACAGCTTTGGGGGCTGGATGACCATTTTGCCCTTCCTCCACCACATGGCACTTCCTGGTATGGTGGAGGCAGTGGGTAGCCACATGAAATAGTGCCATGGGTCGCATCCGGACTGCTCTCTACTGTTAAACTCTAATGCAGTTAATTTAAAGGGTGAAAGGACAGATTATCAGCATAATTCCTTCCAACATCACTACTCATTTATTGCTCTGGCTAAGAGCAACTGTGCCATCAGGTAGATTTAGGTGGCTATCTTGGGGATAGCATATTGTTATTTATTATTTATTTTTATTATTTATTTATTTATTTATTTATTTATTACACTTGATACCCCGCCCCAATCGGGAGAACCCGACTCTGAGCGGGTTATACTGTATTAGGGCCCTTAAATGGAAATGTCTACCCCACAGGTAGCTTCAAGTCCTCTTGCTCCAGACACTATCCCTCAGACATCCATCTTTTTTTTTGGTCTATATTCTCCTCTTTCCCACTCTTTTTCCTCCGCCAATTGCAGCTGTTCCACCCTTTTCTTTACAGCCATTGACTCTTTATTTTACTCTTCCACCACTACTACATTTACTCCACCCTTGTCATCCCACATCTCTTCCACAGACATAAAATACAGGGGCGTAGCTACCGCTGTATCTGCTGTATCAATTATACGGGGCCCCCGGGCCACGGGGGCCCCCAACGTGCATAAGCAAAACAAATCTTTACCCTTCCTAAGGGCCCCCAAACAAATTTTTATACGGGGCCCCGCCAAGGCACGCTACGCTTCTGATAAAATACCCAAATACCTCTGAGTCATCCTGACCCCAGTCCACTGGGGAGCTAGAGGTCTTGAACTCCAGACTCTCATCTGCAGGGGACAACAGGATCTCCTCTGCTGGTGTTATTTATTTATTTATCTATACCATATGATTTACAGTTGTACCTCACTTAAAGAGCATAATGTGTTCCACAGGATTGCTCTTTAAGTGAGTTTGCTCTTTAAGCGAAACACCATTGTAAGTGACCAATTGTGACTTGGGGGGGGGGGGATTGTGAACCCCGATTTATTTATTAAGTGAGGTTTTGGTTGGTTTTATTTGTTAAGT
The DNA here is from genome assembly GCA_030440675.1 of Furcifer pardalis. NCBI lineage: Eukaryota > Metazoa > Chordata > Lepidosauria > Squamata > Chamaeleonidae > Furcifer > Furcifer pardalis. Next base: position 196,725,843 of record CP126891.1, read on the forward strand.
GAAGTGAACATTCAGAGAAAATTCTGCTCTTTAAGCGAGTTGTTCTTCATGCGAGGTTTGACTGTATACCATAGAATATCCTGCTGTTGAGTAGCACAGGAACAAAACTGTTTTTGTTGCTGTTGATGCTGTTTGTGGGTGTGCATTCCAGTCTGGCAATACTAATTTCCTAAGTACTGCATGTTATTTCTGCCAGCAACTTTCTGTTTGGTGTTTAAACAATGTTTTTGGTAGGTCAGAGTCTGCTCCAGAGTGATGCCCAAATACTTTGGGAATGCCAACGTTCCAAAATCTTGCCTTCTCACTTAACTTGTAACTTCCTCTCTGCTTTTCTGTTTTTAAGGTGGAAGGAACAGATTTGTATGTTTAAAGGGTTTGGTTTTATCAGGTTGTTTTTAATAACATGGTGAAAGATGTTCTATGGCAGGATTAACAGATGGAATCAAAGGTTTGCCCCTGGACTGTCAAGGCAAGATCTGCTGGGAATTTAGAGGCAACCCCAGCAAGGCAATAGAACTGTCTAACTAACCAATCAGGGCAGTCAGGTGGGTCACCTGGCCTCGCCCAGTCTTTGCACATCTGATAGTCTAGTCAGCTGGTTATGTCATTTAGTTTGTTGAATGTTGTTTAAACTCTGAGGAGAACGTTTTTAATAACTGAAGCCATGTAACAAAACTAAAATGACCAAGAAACTAAAAAAACTAACTATGCAAGTGTTTACGAGCACATGCACATATTTACAAGTTTTTCATGAGTAAATTTTGTTACATTTATTCAACTTTAAAAACCTTGTTAGCCTGGTTATTGTAGCTGAGTTGACCACTGAGAGGAATAACTTTTATACATAAAGAGGAACTTGTTTTCTAAACCACAGAAAGGCCTGCTGTGTGTAAAATCTGCTAAATAACCACTGGATGGCTACTAGACATTCATGTTTATAATATACAATATGCCCAATAAAATCATCAGCATAGACTAAACTTCTGTAGTTGGGAAATATTGGTTAATCTTTTGTATAAATCTTGAAAAGTAATGGTGCCAGACCCTGTGGAAGATCATTCCTTTAATTTCTCCAGCAACTTTGCTTCCCTTGAAATCCAATAAAGAATCTTCAGTTTTGAACTAGAATGAAGACCATTTCTATTACTTCATGATCTTTAGTGAGTAAGTAGAGCTTTATGAACAGCAATAAATATGAACATGACATATGCCGATTTAAAGTAGACAAATGCTGTTCCATCAGAGAAGGTAGCTAGCTATTTTTTTCAACTCATAATTTTTTCTTTTAGTTGTCTATTTGATTAAAAGGCCAAATGAGCCTTCAAGCTTCAGATTAAGAGGAGAAATAATAATGCAGGGCTGGAAGAAGCACAGGCTGGGATTAAGATTGCTGGGAGAAATACCAACAGCCTAAAATATACAGATGACACTACCCTAATGGCAGAAAGTGATGAAGGCCCAAAGACTCTTTTGATGAGGGTGAAAGAGGAGAGTGCAAAAGCTGGTCTGAAACTCAACATGTAAATTCTGGTTTTTAAATCAAATAGAATTTAAAATATGACAAATCTCAAATATCTCCCAATCATTAGAAAATAATTGTGTATGCATATTATTTTCCTGGGGTTTTTTTTTTGTCATGTCTGAGGTTATACTTAGATAACTATTTTGCCTGTGCAGTCCACACACTGGCAAAGCTTCCCCCCCCCCCCCAAAAAAAAACATTCATAGGCATACATTATTGATTGATTTGATTTCTTCTTCACCTTTCTGCCCATAGAGGACTCAAGGCAGCTTACAAATGGCCTGAAAATCATAAATATTAAAACAATTACACAATATGAAAATTACTAGATGAGACTCAATTGACTCACAAAATCTGTAATCTATGGCCAACCAATCACTGTCTCTTTATCCTGAGGCCATGTATAAATGATTGCTATGTAGTCCTTATATTTGAGGAAATGGACTTTATCCGCAACAGCTCACATTATAACATAGCAGTTATTCTTTAAAGTGCAACAATATTTTTGTCTTCTTTCTTTAATTTACTTTTGTTTTGTCTTGTCTCTTGTCTAATATGCCTGCACAGACTAACGCAGATCTCATTTTGAAAACTATAGAAATTATATTATGAAAAAAAGAATTAAATACAGAAATTATTAAAAGACAGAAGACAAAAACCCTGATGAAACTAATTAACATAACATATTTTAAAAGGATACAAGAACAGTAGTGCAGAATACTTCTTGTCTGTCCTTTTGTCATAAATGTTGCTTTAGCTGGGATGATGTTCAGATTTAGCTCAGGATAGAGATACAAATAAATAATCTTAGAATTGTCAAATGATATCTAGATGGCTGTCCAGGACGCAGTTTTAGTTGTAGAAGCACATGCAAGAAACTATATGTACTTTGCACATGCTCAAAATTTCCCATTGTTGTATACAGGAGATTTTGAAAAAAATTATAGCCATTATCCTGTTCAGTATTTACATCAGCAGAACTTCAACTTCAGAAACTGCTTCAACAATCTGATGAGAAGTCAGTTGAGTGCTTGGCTGTCCACACACAGCTCTTTAAGATATTGCTGCTGTAACTTCTGCATGTACAGTAATACCTCAGATAACATTAGTATCGAATAACACTAAAATCGCATAACATTAAACAATCTGGGGGGAAGAATTGCATCGGATAACATTAAGATCCTATGGGATGCATCGGATAACAACCGCTAAAGCCTGTGTGGTTACAATGTATCTCTATGGATCCCATAGGATTTTAACATGCATTGGATAACACTAAAAATCGGATAACACCAAGACTTGTGGAACCAGGTTTTAGTGTTATCCGAGGTTTTACTGTACATACATTCTGAGCAGAATGCAGTCTTCTATATTCAGTCAGTATCTCTTGGTGTGTGAACTGAAATGTTATTTCCCATTGATAAGAATGAGAAAGTTTCAAGATTTCATGGTTTATATAAAACACTGTAGAAATTAGTTCTATGGTTCAAATTAAGAATTAACGTAATCTGTAAAACAGTTACGCAATGTTGTCATACAGTTATACCATGTATAACGATTACATCGGATAACGCTAAAATCGGATAATGATGCAAAATTTTGTAAATTTTTTTGCATCAGATAACAATCTGTTAGCGTTATCCAAGGCAATTGTTCGTAGTGGCGGGGTGGCTGGGAACCTGAATGGGAGGTTTTTTTCCCCATTTCGGGCTTTCTGCAACCCCTGCCGTCTCTGGGGAGGTCAGGGGACCTGATCCGTGCTGTTTCCGGCATCCCCAGACTTATCCAGGTGGTGCTGGGGAAATAACCCCGGCATTTTGCCTTTCAGCACCACCTGGGTAGGTCTGGGGATGTAGGAAATTATGTTCTCTTCGCAAGCAAAGGGCTATCCGATGCTGGGATAGCTCTTTGCTTGCAAAGGGAATCCCTGCGCCTGCAGCTGCGGGGTGACTGGGAAGCCGACAGGGGAGTCTCCCGTCGGCTTTCCAGATACCCGCCCCTGCGCCTGCAGCTGCGGGGTGGCTGAGAAACCAACAGGGGAGTCTCCCATCAGCTTTCTAGCCACACTGCCCCTGCATCCACATCTGCGTGGTGGCTGGGAAGCTGAATGGGGAGCCCCTGTTCAGCTTCTCAGCCACCCCGCCACTACAAATGATTACCTCAGATAATACTAGCAGATCGTTATCTAATGCAAGTTTTTTTTTTTTTACAAAATATTGGATCGTTATCCGATTTTAGCTTTATCTGATGTAATTGTTATCTGAGGTATGACTGTATGTTTAGACCTAAATCCATTTGCTTGTCCCAAATAGATTTACATAACTGCTAGCCTATCATTAAATAATTGATTATATAGCTCTGCTTTAGATGATATTTAGGCTTTTACATTTATTTTGTTCTCCTAGCTATTTATTGCAGTTTGTCTATGCTGAAGATTTTCAACCATTAGTTTGTGAAACCACAAATTAATCAGATGAATGTAGTAGACAACACCACATATAACTACGTGGAATGGCATCCTAATAACCCAGATTAGATAACTTTTTAAAGACTCCAGAAGAATACTAGAAAGTGAGAATGACCGCGCGCCGGCAGGACCTCCAGCCGGCGCGCGCTTTGCCCGGGCGGCGGGGGAGGAGGAAGCGACGGCGGCGAGCTTCGTGGGCGGAGCCACGTGCAGTCCTTAAAAGGCGTGCGCGTCCACGGAGCTTCGCCGCGTTTGTTTGAGGCAACAGCCGAAGTGGAGGCCTGCGGCCGGGGCCCCCCGCCTGACGTCCTGGTTATTCATTTGGGGGGCAACGATCTGGGGAGGCGTACGGGCATCGACCTTGCCCGGGTGATTTGCCAGGATTTAGAATATCTCCATGGCAGGTGGCTGTACACCAGGTTGATCTGGTCGGCCATGATCCTGTGAGTGGTCTACCGGGGCGCCGGTGACCCGCGATGCATTGATCGTGCCCGGCGGGGCGTGAACCGCGTGGTGGCCCGCTTCTTCTCACGGGAAGGATTGGGTACCGTGGTGGAGCACCCTCGTTTGAGGGTTGAAAACCCGCGTTTGTACCGCCAAGATGGGGTGCACCTCTCGGCGGATGGGCTGGCGGCGTTTATTGAAGCCCTGCACCTGGGCCTTCGGGCGGAATTGTCGCCCTCTTGGGGGTGGGGGGGCGGTGAGTAGTTCGCACTCCTCCCCGTGTGGCGGGTAGCACTGGTAAAGATATGGCGTCGATCCCTAGCAAATCTGGTGGGGACGCAGTTCATCAGTCAGCGTGGGGCGAAGCATAGAGAGAATGACACCACTGGCTGATGAAATGCGGTCCAGGGACAAGGGACTGCCAGTTTTGACAGACTGCAGTCCCATAAACTGTCCGCCCGATTCGGAGGTCCGAAGCTCTACGGAGACTTCGGACAATGGGATCATTAATTGGGTAAACTAAGTAAAGTGATTAAGTAAAAGTTTAGATAAATTAAGGTAAGTATAGCGATTCAATCCTTACCAGTGCTACTCCGGCCTGTTGCAGGGCAGTTAAAAGCATTAAGCATTAAATGAGTTAAGCTGATTCAAGTTAATAAAGTGGCCCAGTTTTTCAAACCAAAAGACGTTGTCTGACTCCTCATTTCGCCGTACCAGGGCAATGACCGCGCGCCGGTGGGACCTCCAGCCGGCGCGCACTTTGCCCGGGCGGCGGGGGAGGAGGAAGCGACGGCGGCGAGCTTCGTGGGCAGAGCCACGCGCAGTCCTTAAAAGGGGTGCGCGTCCATGGAGCTTCGCTGCGTTTGTTTGAGGCGACAGCCAAAGCGGGCGCAAGTTGCCCTCCCTCCCTTTCGCCGCAGTGTGATTGTTTTGGTCGCTTCGGGGCCGAATGGGAATTTTTGCTTGAAACCTGATTGGCACTTGGTTTCTTGTAGTTTTTGCCCATCCCACACTGCTTGCGTGTGGTTGAGCTGGAGTTGTGTCACCGGTCACTTTGGCGGGTAGCACTGGTAAAGATATGGCGTCGATCCCTAGCGAATCTGGTGGGGACGCAGTTCATCAGTCAGCGTGGGGCGAAGCATAGAGAGAATGACACCACTGGCTGATGAAATGCGGTCCGGGGACAAGGGACTGCCAGTTTTGACAGACTGCAGTCCCATAAACTGTCCGCCCGATTCGGAGGTCCGAAGCTCTACGGAGACTTCGGACAATGGGATCATTAATTGGGTAAACTAAGTAAAGTGATTAAGTAAAAGTTTAGATAAATTAAGGTAAGTATAGCGATTCAATCCTTACCAGTGCTACTCCGGCCCGTTGCAGGGCAGTTAAAAGCGTTAAGCGTTAAATGAGTTAAGCTGATTCAAGTTAATAAAGTGGCCCAGTTTTTCAAACCAAAAGACGTTGTCTGACTCCTCATTTCGCCGTACCAGGGCAATGCAATAGATGGGGGAGGCCAAGATGGCAAAGCTTTAAGAATATTGTTTTCTCTCCTATAGCCTATAAAGATATAATTCTTTCAGTTTCCTGAAGCATGAGAACACACAGACTGATGAATATGGATATTGCCATGTTGTTAGTAACATAATTGGTGCCTTGAGTATCTGACAGGCACTTTTAATAAATTAAAACAAATAAGTGAATGTCAGATAGTGCTGTGTATTGCAATGCAAGTTCAGTGGGAGTACTCCACATTTTTCCCAGTGTGTCATGGCTCTGAGAGGAACTCCTGATATCTTATGTAAATGTGTATTAATTAAAGCACTTTTACAATGCAGAATATTGACCTAATAGGCTATAATGGCTCTAGTGGAGCAATTACTATCTATCATAGAGATATACATTTACTGAGTTATTTTTCTGGAAAATGCATTATTGGTTGGCTGGAACCAAATAGTTTCTTCAAAGCTGTGCCTGCCTACTGTGCAGATTTTTCTTTCATTCTCTCTCACCACAACCCCCTCCACATAATCAACATAATTGATTGAAATAACTTTGATCTGATGTGGCCTTTGGGTCAACTTTGATTTGAAGATAGACTTCCAACAGTGTCCTCCAGCTGCTTTTTGCAGAGCACAGACCATGAGTAGTATCTGGCTTAACTGTTTTCCACATAGGCTAGTATTCTCTTCCAATTACTGTGTGCCAAATGGAAGCTGCAGAAGTGTGGCTATTTGAAAAGACCTAGGTTGTGAGAGCTGGACCATTAGGAAAGCTGAGTGGAGAAGAATAGATGCCTTTGAAATGTGGTGTTGGAGGAGAGTTTTGAGAGTGCCCTGAACAGCAAGGAGAACAAATAGGTTGATCTTAGAAGAAATCAACCCTGACTGGTCCTTAGAAGGTCAAACAGGTGAAGCTAAAATAGTTTAGATGAAGCTAAAATAGTTTTGACATCAGATGAGAAGAGAGGATTCATTTGAGAAAGCCTTGATGCTGGGAAAGGTGGAGGGCAAAAGAAGAAGGGGCTAGATGGTATTGTAGATGGAATGGGCACTGAGCTGGGTGGGTTGAGGAGGATGGTGGAGGACAGAGTTGCCTGGAGGGCAATGGTCTATAGGGTCACAAAGGGTCAGAATCGAATGTGCGACTGAACAACAACATAGTCTTATGCACAGTTGTATGACCGTGACCTCTTCAAGCAGTACCTCTGCCACAAATTCCATTCCATGATCAGTAATCGGAACAGATGGTATTATTATTATTATTATTATTATTATTATTATTATTATTATTATTATTATTATTATTATTATTATTATTATTATTATTATTATTAAATTAGACTTATATGCCGCTCTACTCGCCTCACTGAGGCGACTCAGAGCGGCTCAAATAACATAAGCAACATATACAGTATCACATTCTCAAATATAAATACAGTAAAACCTCATATAACACTAAAACCTGGTTCCACAAGTCTTGGTGTTATATGATTTTTAGTGTTATCTGATCCTCTATGGGATCCATAGAGATACATTGTAACCACACAGGCTTTAGCGGTTGTTATCTGAAGCATCCCATAGGATCTTAATGTTATCTGATGCAATTCTTCCCCCCAGATTCCTTAATGTTATGCGATTTTAGTGTTATTCGATACTAATGTTATATGAGGTATTACTGTACAGCACAATATATATAACAACAGATGCAGCACAGATAATGCAATCAATAAATTTTACATTAAAAAAAACAATAAAACACTACAATAAAATACAGTGTAAAAAATACAGTACGGTCAAGAGAAACAGGAGTCTTTGGCTAGCTGGCCCTCATTCTCCCTGTCCGACAGGCAGGGAGAGTTCTGTGATGTTCCTGGGGTGGCCATGGAGGCAGCAACAGCAGCAAGGTCTTTTATGGCTGGGCTAGCCGGTCCACACAGCTGGGCTAACCGGTCCACTCATTCCCCCTTAGGACAATATGCAACATACGTATTTAACAAACAAATAAACAGGTGAGGACTGTTGGTGGACTTGCAGTGTGGAGCAAACCCTGTAGTCTGTTGTGGGCCGGCGGTACCATGTAAACTGCTTGAGATTTAGCATACTGCAGTGAACTCCTTTCATGGGCAAAGGTGCTTCATTTTATCAGAAAACAAAATAAAAAACACTGTAGCACTTTAAAGACTAACTGCTATATTTTTATTGTTAGCTTTCGTGGATGAAGTCCACTTCTTCAGACAAAGAGTAAAAATTACAGAAATTGTTTATATACACCAAATTCAGGGGTTAAAGGGAGAAGGGTTTGCTCAAGCAGAATGACAGACAAGCAAGCATAACAATATGGCTTCCTACAGCTATCAGTAACAATCAATTATTCATATTAGTTTTAAATCTCTCCCTTTCAATCTGAAAAGTGTGGAGAAAGCCCATTCTGGTTTCTGATTAACAGAAAACAAATTAATGGACACAAATCAGACATCCGGAATGGCAACACAGAGAAACCTGTCTCAAACTACTTCAACCTACCTGGACACTCTATCCAAGATCTGAAAGTTACAATTCTGGAATAGAGAAATTTAAAAATTAGGATTGAAAGAGAGACAGCAGAAATGAAATACATGCATCTGTTAGACACCCATCGCAGGGGATTAAATATTAGCGAAGGGTTTCTGGGACATTATCAAATTTGATACACAGATTGCTATATGCTGCTAGATATTTTATATACTGTATTATATTTGGTATATTACAACCTTCTTGCCAATTCTCTTTAGCAAAATAGGAAGTAACCAAGTACAGTGTTTTTGAGTGTCCAGGTAGATTGAAGTGGTTTGAGACAGGTTTCTCTGTGTTGCCATTCTGGATGTCTGTTTTGTGTCCATTAATTCTTTTGCATAAAGATTGTCCTGTTTGTCCTACATAAAGCACAGATGGACATTTTTGGCAAGAGATGGCATAAATCACATTGGTAGAAGCACAAGTAAAACTGTCGTTAATGTTGTGTGTGGTGCCGTTGGGTCCAGTAATACTGTTTCCAGAGTGAATGTGGGGGCATAGTTGACATCTGGATTTGCAGCAGAGTTTAGGTCCCAACTGTGTTTCACTTTTGTGTAGTCTGTTGTGTGTCAATGGTTGTTTGAGATTGGAGGGTTGTCTATAAGCAAGTAGGGATCCGTCACCAAGGGCTTTGGAAAGTGGAGCACTCTTGTCCAAGATGGACTGGAGATCCCTCATTATGCATGTGAGGGGTTTAAATTGAGGGCTGCAAGTGACAACCAGTGGTATTTGGTTGCTTTCTTCTCTTGGCCTGTCTTGTAGTAGATCACTCCTGGGTATTTGTCTAGCCCTGTTGATTTGTTCTTTAACCATGTTGGATGGGTACTGTAGTTTGAGAAATGCATTTTTTAAGTCCTTGAGCTTGTCATAAAGAGGAAGCACAGGATCTTTTCCCAATCATCTCAGAGTGCAGGAAATGTAAAAATGGGTTGATGGAAGTGAAAATCAGTTGAAAATTGGGGAAAAACATCCTAAATGTTAGAGCAGTAGGACAATGGAACTAATTAGCTTGGGAGGTAATGAGCACTCCAACAGGGGATCATTCAAGAGAAAATTAAACAGTCTCCTTTAAGGTAATCATTAACCTCATGAGACAAAGTCTGGCAGAGTCATAGAAGACTATGCTAGAGAGGTTGAAGTGGTTTACTATTCATCATCATCAATGAATCATAGGGTAACAATCACAACTACAACCTGCAAAAGTCAAGGGCATGTAACTTTCTTTTGTCCCAAGGCTACTATAACTTGTTCACCCCATTTCAATCATTACTGCTGAATATGTGTTATTTATGCATTCTTCCAGGCCTGTACTTTTTTTATTATACATTACATTATGCCTTTCTGGACTATAGCTGCTTAACATCCATTTCAAATGTGCACAATGCAACAGAATGCTAGACCCAGAAAATCTGCAATCAAAAGTACCGTATGCTTGTTTTTAACCAATTCTCAAGTGATAAATTGTCAGGCAAAAGGTGCAATTACCACTTTGCCTGAATGAAGTTCATTGATATATATTTTGATCTAATGTGTGTATGTATGCCAGAGTTATTTGCATAGGATGATGCATGCACATATGCTTAATTCTCCTATTACAATCCATTGATATTAGATATTCCTTAAATGTGTCTGGAATCTTCCTGAAATGATTATTGACACATCTCCCCCTCCCCCATATGTCTATCTTATGAATTAGTGACCCCTAGAAAATCCTGTTGTGAAGAGTCCTGCTCAGCTCTTCCAAATTAAAGAGAATGAAAAACCATAAATACAGTACTGCAGAAAATGGCTGCCAAGATTCTGACTGACTCAGAGTTCTGCTTTCAGGTTGAAACCTGCAAATTATCTTTTCTTTGAGATACATGTAGGAATGCTTTAGATACCATCACCTATATTAGGTATGATAATCTAGCCCCCCATCAAGAATTGCATTTCTCAGGTAAGTACGTGCCAGCAGCAACTAATGCTACAGTCAAATGTTGATAGTGCTTCCCTTCCAAGTTCCTTCTCTCTACCCCCCCCCCTCCTAAATTCTGCCATTGCTTTTCTTCATCTTCTCCCTCCTTCTTTATCTTCTCTTTGCCCAGAGGAAGGGACAAATCCCTACTGTCTATGTTAATACAGTACAATACTATGAAGGCATTTGTAACATTGCTGTAGCCAAGGGGTGTCCAGGCTGGGTATTGCCCACCCTGAGTTAGCAGCTTGCCCACCCTCATACTCCTGGCTGCTTATATATATGACAAATATATACTGTATATATGACATTGTTGCCCATCCTGAAAAAATATTCGCCCACCCACATGTAGAATCCTGGCTATGGCCCCGATTTGTAATGAGAGCAACATCCACAGGCTGTCCATCTAACTTATATGAATTTATTCATACATCTTATTTCGTGGCTCTCTCCTGACTGACATCTCTGTTGATTGTGCAGTGCATAACCAACTACTGGTTGCAAAATTGGACACACAGGGAGTCACATGAGTGATTGTGAGGAAAACAGTTCCTGTTGTTGCTCTTTCATGCAAAGTTTTTCCCAGCAGAATTCTGGCTCTAGTAACTACACCACCACATCTTGTTTTCCTCTCTTGTTTTTGTTGCTGCTGCTACTAAATAGAATTTCCTCTTTCTCCCATTTCACGGAGGCACCAGTAACCTAAAAGCTATCATGTATGTGCCCTATTAATTGACTTTAAAATATTGAGTTGTGTTCCATCAGGGTGGTCAAATCTGGCTCCATGTATCCAGAAATCCCATACCAGGATGTCAAAGCAAAATATCTTCTGTACGGGCATGTTTTACTTCCGTTTCCAGGAGCGACAAGAGCGGTGTGGGCTGGATGAATTGCAGTAAACCCATTTGTGCAGATTCATGGGGGCTTGGGCTTGTGTGTGTGCGTGCGTGTGCGTGCGCACGTGCACGTCTGCGTGTGTGCTTTCTTATCCCCAAACACGGTCTGAACTTCAGCAGACCTTGCAGTTTTCAAAGCTGCTACCTCTTGAGCAATGGCAGTAGCATAATATTGGAAATTGAGGAAATGGTCTTGCTTCTGGTTTCTGAGTTTCCCTTTAATAGTCACGGCTGGAACCACTGACATGTCTAAACCCATTTTAAAAGTGTATGAGATGTCTTGTAGCAACCAACTTAATATAATAATTATGCATTATTTAAGGCATGCATTCTTCTGACAATGTAAAATTAATTGCTGATGAGTTTCAGTGAGTTGTCCAAAATTCAATGTATTTAGAAAATGGGAAACAACCTTCTTTCTTTCCACATTTCCTGCTTGTGCATAATTTTTAAAACTTCACATTGTAATCAGGCTTTGTGCCTTTATTTTGCAAAGTGAAGACTTATCTGTTAGGTTTAGAGTTCAGTATATTCTGGTCTCAGCCTTTTCCTTTATAAATAGCAAGTTTCTAGTCGTTAAAGTTGTTAAAAGTAGTTTGTAACCATATAGTTTTAACGAACTCTTAAAAACTGGGCAGAGGAAGGCAGATGAAAAAAGTTTCATCTTCATTGTCATGTATGCTGTTTTGCCCATGGCCATCATTAACAGGAAAGAAGAACATTTTCCTAATAGGTCAAATAGATGTAAATATGCAGAAATGACATTGGTTTCAGAACGGGGGGGGGGGGGCAGCCTTTCTTAGTGCCTTTTAAAAGTGTTTATGAAATTCTAAACACTAGCATCAGGATGGTATTTCTCATATGGAAAATCATATTGACACCTTGAAAAGAAGACTTTTGTTTATTGTAAATTATATTACCAGGTTTAATTTGCTCTCTAAATCAGTGTGTTAATCTTCAGTAGAAAACATATTCCACAAACATTCTTTAAAAGCTGTGATAGAGACATCTTTTATATAAACTTGCAACAGGATCTCTTGAAACTAACGTGTGGGGCTATAATTAATAGAAACACCAAGTGCCAGCTAAAGCGGAAAAACTCAAACATCATAAATCTGTCTTTGGCCCTCTCACCTATACTGATGGATAGTTACTCTGTGCTTAAATATTTCACAATCAATAATTCAAATGCGGCTTTTACCTTACTTAATTTGTCATCTTTATAAATAAATACAATATTTAGCTGACTTTCACTTAAAGCACTTATATGCTCCATTCATAGCTATCCTCAAACCCACCCCTTTTAAAAGACAAATCCCCCCTAAAAACAAGGAATACTGTACTTAGCATTCTGGGGAAATAATCACACAAATCAAGGCTGTCTATTGAAATTACTTCATATCATTTCCCTCCATATAGCTGACAGGCAAATCTATCCCAAACCAATCTCTTTTAATGTAGGGTATATGCACACTTAAGGCTACAGATACTTAGAGTTTATCAGAACAAGATTGGCAGTTGGGCAGATGAAAGTGAACACAATATTGAATGTAACTGTGAATTATTTACTCTGAAACCAGTAGCTTTTTGTGCCACTCAGCAAGATCACATGTCCCATTGTTACTTAAATCCTACTTCTCCTTGTGAAAAAAGAAGTATGTAGATACCAAACTAGCCTTTAGAAGACTCCATTTTTGGTATTCAACCATACATTTAAGAATTTTGCTACTTGAATGTAACTGTTTTGATTAAACACACACTCAAAGGAAAATAATAATTGTGAAGTGTGATTGATTCCCTCTACTCAGTGGTGAAGGGTGATCGATTTCCTCTACTCAGCTGTCCAGGTATGAAATTTTGTATATATCAAGTCCTAAAATAATTTAGGGGATTATAAAAATGCAATCCTGAAAATTGTGCTTTAAGAATGAGGTTTGGACACCATGTCCCAAAAACCAACCACTGCTGTGCTCCATTTTCTGATTGTTATATGCAAAATTGTGCACCTCTGTAAAGAGGGACACATGTTTTATTTGAATATACCTATTAGGTCTCACTTGGTACCTCTTCCTCAATATACCCAAAAGGCCTTTGTCATTTGCTGTTTACTTTTCCATGATGAAATTTCCTTTCCAATGTTTTGCAATATCTGAGTTGACAACATCAGTTGCGGCTCCCAGGGAATGTTTGCATCTCATTTCTGGGAACAAACACATGTACACATATCTATACCATTGCTTTAATGTGAACTCCTCATCCTGAGAAAATTCAGAGACCTGATTTTTGGGGGAAATCTGTGTCTGTCAATATGCCTTATGTGTGGCTTTCTTCACTAGGAAATGGGGTGGAGTGAGACAAATTATGGAATTATTAGTGCTTCTGATTTTGTTTTGAGCAGCAAACCTGTTCCATAGCCTTACAAGAAGTAGGACCTTATCCATCATTGGGAAATTCAATCATCAATGCCTAGGACCTCATAAAAGTACTAAATTTGCATCTGATACATCTGTACCTTTAAAACACCTTCACGCCAGAAAGGTGTTTCTTCATGTTTTTCCTGCACTGGCCATACTTTATGGAGTTCATCCTATGCAATGTTACTAGGTAGTCTCATATTAAAAGTAGCTGTTTAAGTCCATACAAGATATTGAGCTGTAGCCAGCATTGTTTTGAAGATTCTTTGGGGGTACCTTTCATCAGTGGGAAGGTAAAAAGCCCTATTGATCTGCATCACCATCTTCTCTCTCTTCTTTGATTTGCTTGGGGACAGGGATGTAAATAGACCTGCAAAAACTGCATATTTTGCAAAGAGAAATATGCCTTTCCAGTTGTTGCTGAAGAGGAAGTGAAGTTAGGATTGCCATAGAGGTAGCAAGCCAGAGAAGTAGAGTAGGGAATGGAAAAGTAAGTTCTTAGGGATAAGTGTAGCATGAATGAATCCTTTAGAAATACGGCTTTTGTTCCCAGTAAGTGGGAAGGAAGATAACACTGAAACTATCACAAAGCCTCATCTTAGTATGCCTAGAGAAGATAATTTGAGTTATGATTTCATAAATCTCCATTTTGAATTTATTGCCATAATTTATCAGCTCAGGTTGCTGAATGGCCAAGTAGTTTAATTTTAAAATGAAGTGGTGCTATTTTCATTAATACGCTTGTGCTAACTACCTATCAAAACACTCAGAGGCAATTAATACCATGTTGCTGAAGTACTGAACCAATAAATATCTCCAGCGTGCCAGCTCATCTTTAGTGGTTAAAAGGCACTAAACTAACCTACTCCCTTATTAATTGTTTTCCCATTCCCTTTCTTTCTATGTCACCAGGATCATTTACACTTTGAGAAAGAGATTAGAAAGCTGTGTAAATTAATGACATGATTTTAAAGGGCTGATGTTTTTCAATCTCTCTTTCCCACAGCATCCAAGAGATCATTTGGAATAACATTACAAATCAATGATTTTGAAACGTAATGAAAATTTTTGGTGAATATGTAAGGTGAAGAATACAAAATGAATTTAATTCAGACACCACATTGTCCTGTATAACGTAAGTCCTCATCGGTGCGTATTTCTGGCAATAATTGGCAGACCAGTAAATGAGCTGGATTCTGTATCTCTCCACATTTACAGTGTTTTGTTTTGGTTTTTGCTAGCAGCCCACACTTGAGCATGTTGGTTACATTTAGGCACTCCAACCCTCAGCCTATTCAGTTCTCCAAGTGACATAGGGGAGGTTGAGTTCCTCAACTATATCTTCCTTTAATGACATTCCTTGTCCAGTGAGTTCCTTCCTCCATCTTCTAATTTGGTTTTGCTCTTGTGTACCCTCAAGAATGTTTGTTCTTGCCAGAAAGCTCTTCCTGGACCTGAGCCAGTGGACTTGAGGCTCATATCAGTTCAGAGGATGTTGAGGGTCATTCTCTTGCATAGAAGAATGGTGAAGTGGTGGGGGCATGGGGGAGTTCATTACTCTTTCTCATTCTTCTGCAGGAAAGGGTAAAGTTGACTGTATTCTTAGCACTTATCTTTTTTGAGACAGTGTTAAATGTGTCATAAAATACTCGTCCAACCTCTTCTTTTGCAGACGGCAAAGAAGAGAGCAAAACTGTAGCTCATAATCTTATCGGAGACAGCCAGTTGGAAGTCTCATCTCATTTTTGTCCAGTTTATCATGGAGTTTATCATATACAGTTGCATAGGCATCAAATCATTTTATATTATTTGATATGGAATCACCATTTAATCTACTGTATTTGCATTAGTAGAGTCTTGGGCCCACTAGCTCTTTATCTCTTTCTAGTATTTTTACACACACTGGCCAGGAACATTTCTGGTCATTGTACGTTAACACTCTAGATATGAGAATTTAAGTTACTGTATTTCTGTTTTTAGAAATACAAGCTCGAATGAAGCAACCTGATGATGAGGCAGAGGTAAAAATACATGGCTTCTTCTGATTCTTAGCCAGACTCATTCATCATTGAGCAAAATGCTGAGCAAGTTCCTGGTTTTAATCTTATCTGGGCACTGCAATTTGAGCCCATGGTTGTCTGGAGTTGGGGCGGTTTGTAAGAGTGATTTGTTCCTTACTGTAAATAGAAATAAATTGAAACACATCTTTCTGCACTACTGTTCTGTAACTGCAAGTTTGCAAGGAAAGGGCACGGAATCATGGAAACTGTCCTTTCAGCATTATACCCAGGTTATTAAAATGCAAACATTTCTTGTATTGGACATATTATCTTTTATTTCTATATGTCCTTTCCAATGACCAGGAGTTTCCTACTGTGGAACAGCACATTAATACAAGGGGAAATAGCCCTATCACTCTCCACACTGCCTCAGACATATGACTTTGTGTTTTCTGGGTCTCATGGCCTAAATTCTGTTCTCATCTAAATTAAACAGCTTTATCTGATCTGCATAATGAATTCAAAATGCAATAATCTGTATTTTTAAAAACAAAATTTGGATTTTTAAAAAAAGATGTGCAGTGATATTAGATAAGGTGTAAAATAGTAGAAGAGGAGCAACTGCATTACTCAAAAGCTGAATGGCAAGAAACTGAAATATCATAGAGCTGATTCCATGGACAAAGATTTCATTTTTATACAGAAAAGCAGTGAAGTCTCTTTGCTTTTAGACTCCACAAATCATAAGCTTTGAGAAGAGAGTGAGTGTCCCAGTGGTTTTAAGAGATTTGTTCCCTCCATGGGGATAAAAGGGAAAGAACTCACATTGAAGATTATCTGCCACAAATCTCTAAATCAAGAGGAAAAATCATTGCTTGAGATAAAGCAGAAATGTGGTATTTTAAGCTGTAAAACATGTGTCTGTCCACCCCGAAATAAAGAGGGGAATAATCATTAGATTACAAAATGTTTTAAACAGATCAGACTTTTGAACAGTTGATAAAGTAGGAGTTTCTGCATTTGTTCTGTTACTGACTGTATGGTAGCAAGCTTTATTGCAGACTGGGTGTACTTGTGGTTGATTGTCAGGTCAAACTTTACTGGTGTTGAGGGAACCTTTCCTAGTCAAACCCACAAGTGTGTGACTTAGTTTCTAAAATGCTTTTCCTTGGGAGTCCCACAGGCTTCTGGGAGGTGTTGTGGGATACAAATTCTGGAGAGGCCATGTCTCCCCTGCAAACTGGGATTTTGTTCCTTTGGATTTGCAGCTTGCCATTTTTCTCTAAAAGGCTTTGGCAGGACAGGTACGTTTGCTGGCAGCTAGAGTCTTATACAGGTGTTAGATCCTGAAGCACCTTTACCACACTTTCTACTTATGTGGTAAGAGTACTTTAGATTTAATACCTGACTAGAAGGGAAGAAGCATTTTCTGTGGGGGCACATCAAGTGTGTAATATATGTGCACTAGAGGTATGACTGGTATTACAGTGTGGGAAAAGCTATTTTTGGACTTCAAACCCCAGAATCCTGTAAGCAGTATGACATTACCCAAAGAACAAGCCTCTACATACTCTGCTCACCCACTTGTCAAGGTAGGGTTTCCTCAGCTGATTTCCCTCCAGAATGTTTGGATGGAAACATCCATGTTCTTTAGTTAAGTATGATAAATGATCAAGGTTTACAGCATGTAGTCCACACATTTTGATGGTGCTAGTTTGAGGGGAGGATATGCTAAATATATACAGCTTTAGGCCCCTGTCTATGAGAAGACGATTTCCTACATCTGATAAGTACATCTGATCTTGTCAATTCATATTTTGCAACAAACACAATTCCAAGATAGGGAAACTCTACAACCATTCTGCCTCATCACTAGCTCAGGCTCCCATCTGTCTGTCTCTTGAGCTCCATGTGTCACAGTTTGGTATCCTCCGCAAGACCAAATGGAGGGTATAAATAAGAGATGGGGGAACATTTGTGGGTTTGTTTAAAAAACTATAGCTCCCAGAATTCTCTGGCCATACTGACTGTGGCATTCTTGAAGTTACAGTTCAGAAAACAACCTATGCCATCTTTGTAATAAAGAATATATGTATTAATAAATATACATTATAATTAACACTGGATGGTGACTGATTAGGGTATTTTCTGTAAACTCTGAACATCAACCATAGGATAAATCTTCACAGTATATCTTATCAGCTTCTAAGGGGCACCTGATTATCTGTTGTAGAAAATAATATGCCGGACTAAATTCATCTTTCGTTCACTTCAACAAGGATTTGCTTAGATTCTTCTTTCTACTATAAGTCATGGGAAACTTTTAAATCCCCTTCCAAGTGTCAAGAGATATTTGCAAAAAAGTGTTGCACATTAACTCCTTGCAAATATGATGTACTAGTTTGAGGTCTCTAATAGGTAATGGAGTGTATGTCAAATGATATCAGGGGTGGTAAGCCATATGGGGCAGAGAAACAAAGTCCCCCCCCCCCAAAAAAAAGGTCCCTGGACTCTTGTCCATGTACAGGGAATAGAAAATGAACCTGTGCATGGAGTTATCAGATTAAATAACAATCAAAGAACCTGAAAAATTCTATCTTGACAGAGATTGCTTTCCTGCTGCTCAGCCAATAGAGATGCCAGAATCAGCAACCTATCAATAGCATGATAGTTGAGACGCTGAGATTATAGCATAGTCTTGTCCCAATTCCTGGTTATTTGTCGGACAGCCACAGAAGGCAGGATTTTATTTGCATGTCATATGGAGGGGAAAATTGTGAATGACCTTAGGGTTCAAATAGTAAGCTGTCTCTCATAATATAAACTTAATAAAGTATTGAATGTAGCCAATTAGCCAGTCTGTGACACACATGTAGTAATCTAGAGTTCTTGAAGTTGCCAAGTTCTATAAATGTGATAAGCTCCCACTAGTTTGACAACTCAGATAAAAGAAGCCAAAGTGTTCTACTGAAAATATACATGAAATACCTTGAAACAATAGTGTGTATTGTCATAAATTGTCATCCATCACAGCTTAAGCAAGGTGTCCCTCCTAACAGCAAATGGCTACTGTATGGTGTTCCATTTCCATAAATATAGGAAGGTATACTTGCATACACATTGTAGACTAAAGAACAAACAGAACTGGGTAGCATTAGCAATTTTTTATTTTCCATTTTTTGTTGCATAGGAAATGCAGTACTTGCTTCCAGTAATCGTATTGTAATGTGAGAGGGTGGTAGCACTAATGGTTGAATACAAGTGTTAAACTAATCCACACCAGCTCAAAAAACCTGCAGAGATTTAGTTGAAAAAGAACGGATGCCCACAGTGATTCTTAACCAATTGCAAATTTTCACAGAACACAGTAAAACTAAAATGGTAACTAAGAAAGTCAATAGGCACAAGGGACCCGATTCATAAAAAGGTGGAGACACAGGGGTATTAACACAGTGATTTTTCTTTTTGCAGTAGATCAGCATTTTTTTGCAGTATTTGTCCATTGAAAGTGGTTTGTTTTTACACTAAGCTGGAAAAAAACCAAAAACCAAGCTCTCTTATAACTGAGCAAGTGAGCTGGTGAATGCCTAATGGTGCAAAGTATCCGAGCAGCATGTACCTAGTGGGCATTCCCACTCATTTTACAACTCTGCAAAATAATTGCAAAGCTACAGTTTTCCTGCCTTCTAATAGCAGAGATCAAAGAGAAAGGATAGGTGAGGTGGCCCACTCAGCCACACTGCTCTGTTGAGGATTTATGCTCTCCCAGGCCAAACTAAGAAGAAATTTCTCATGTACCTCAAAATGCCAAATATGTTCTTCCCCAGTTTTCCCAGGTATGCTGTTCCCCTCCTCTAGATCATAACAGTTCCAGGTTTCTTCTTTTCTCTTTTGAAAAAGAACAAGTTCACTAATTTGAGGTTTGGCAGTTGTAGGAGTAACAAAATATCTATTGAAATTATAAAAACCGTGGAGGGTTTTACTCCAACTCAGCCAATTATTACTATCAAAGGTACTATTTCCTTCTTAGTTTCACATGACATACAATACTGTTCTATATGTATGTTCATATGTAGTGCTCTGCTGAATATGAAATCAGGTGAAATCATGGTAACAACATCCTGAAGTGATACTTTGACTTGGAAAGAGAAAAAATGTTCTCAGTTTGGATAACAAACTTACACCAAAAGTCTGTGTTAATGCCTAGGGACCATTCATGAATCGGGCCCAAAGTTTATACAGGGTTGTGAAGGTAAAAGGAAGAAACAAAATATAATGCAATAGTTCATGAAACTAAACAGCCACATGAGGTTGTATTTTTAAAGGTTCTTAAAAAGTTTATTTTACTAAGAGGAGGTCTGATGTGAGGAAGGGCCAAGCATGGGAACCTGGTGTAAACACTGTCCATTAAGAAATCATTTTGAGTATCAGTTCCACATTTGAGAATTGTCCCTTGCATTAAAAACCGATTTCTTGCTGTTCTTCTGAGATAAGCTCTTTGAGTTCTTATGGATGCTCTAAGCAAAAAGAAAACCACCAGACAGGGATTTTTAATTTCAAACCCCATGCCTGCCCTCTAGAATAAAGAATGCTCCCCCAACAAATAATACTGAAGTTTAAGTTAAATGTATATTTCCAAAGTACTGAAAACACCCAAAATCAAGGGGGGGGGGGACACCCAACAGAAAATGTGTTCTCAGTGAAATATCTTTAAACCTATCTGACAAGAACCAAGTCAGGAAAAAAAAGACTAACATAACTTTGAGTAATATTCATACAGCTCACTAAGCATTATGGAATAGCATGCATTAATATTGTATGGTTATTTTACATCACCTATATCAGAAGGTTCTGACAGACAGCGAAGGCTACTGGTGTAGAAAAATCTTACTTCAGAAGAGCAATATAATACAGATTTCACAGGCACTACATTTTTAATATATCAGGTATTATGCTGGTTTTCTTAATATTTCTTTCTGTCCTAAAGCTGGCATTTATAATAATGACCAAAAAGGCAAGGATTGAAGTAAACGGAAACTAGATACCAAAGTTGATATATTTCTTCTTTTCAGATTTATAATAGTGCATAGTTCTCATGCAGATAAACACTGCTATGCATTTACATTGTTGGAAAGCAGAGTGAATTGAGCCCAACTTGTCACATTTTTGTAAATCATTTCGCCAGCCTATAATAGCACCATGTAATGGATTTGCATTAAACATTAAATTGATTTCAGAATTGGTGACACAGTATTCACTACAGTTAAGTGCTATGGAATAGCTTCAATGTTACCTGCTATATATCAAAGCAATTTTCATCCCACTGCTTTTTTATTGGAAAAAATAAAAGGAAAATGTACTCAATACTAATTAGACTATTGCACAGCCTTGGACTTGATGGTGGCAGAGCCAGGTTTTACTGCCAAACAGTAATACATGCATTGACTTCATGACAAAATTGGCTTTGTAAGCTTAATTTAATGGAAACCTTGCCTGGTAGGCAGAGTTCACTTCATGAGATCTCCCCCAATAGATCTCATGAAAGAGGAATTTCTTTTAGGTGCCACTGAAGCTCTCCTTCAATTCTTATGATGGTTGTATTTGCAATGTTTGTTCTATGGTGGCATTCTACCAAAGTCAAATAGGAAATTAAGAGAAGAAAGGGGGGGGGACCAGAGAAAGATATTTCCAGAGACACAATGCAAAGTATTTTAAGTGACATTCTTCAAGAATACGCAAGGGAGAAAACCTGTTTAGTGTTGATGTATCTGGAGTTTTGTCTTTAGTTTGGATGTATGTTGATGTGTGTGTTTTTTTACAGTAAATGTTAACACTGTTACTATGAAGCTGCAAAATATATAGAACAGACAGAAAAGAAAATGGTGGAAGAAAACTAGGTAGAGAGATGGTGCATATTCCCGTGGGCTGACTGAACGCGGTGGATCTAAAAAAAAAAATCTATTCCTTTACTCTTCAACTTTAAAGAGAAACAGGGAGAGATCACAATACAGACAAGGTATACTCATGGCTGACACTGGCCTATCATTTTAATATATATATATAAAATAACCGAATAAATACAGTATCGCAGGGGTGTGCAGAATGACAAGCGGGAGTCCTATTTCGAAAAAGGATCATGAGCGGGGTTTTTAAAAAATGACTGTAGAGTCATTTCAACTGAAGATGGATACCTCTACTTTGTGTGAGGAGGAGAAGGAAGGGGGAAGAGTAGGTGTTGTGCGTCTGGCAGTTTTCGAAGAAAGAATCCGAAGGAAAACTTGTTTGCACAAAGAACAAAATTAATGTTCATACGGGCAAAGGATGTGCAAGATTTGGATTCTGATGTGTGACCCAATAGCATTTCTCTATTGTATACTGCACACCCCTTGCAGTTGGATCCCCCCTCAGATCTCCATTCTCTGTTCTACTTCCAAGGAATAAAACTCAGTTTGTTCTCCACACCTGAACAGATCTGATCTGCTATGTTTCTGCATGACAATAAGATGAACCAAATTTTAATTTAGTGTCTTTAATACTTTACATCCCCTGTTGGTAAACACCCTTGACCGCCTACCTAGCATTTAAAGCCTTTAAAACAATTTGCTTTATGTGATTCTGATCAGAATTCCCTAACTTTACCATCTTCAAACTTAATATGATAAAACACCTTCAAAAATACAGCATATCTGTAATGTCCATTTACAATGGTTCTTCAGTAGCCTATACTTCTCAAGCATAGGAATATGCTATACTATTGAGAGAAGAACAAAAATAACTGTATTTAAATACATACAAAAAGGAAACAGGAAAGTTTTAAACTTAAATCCAGTTCCCAAAGGAAAAAAAAGCAATTCTATGAATGCTGCCTTTATGACGAACAATCAGAAATTACACTAAGCTAATTTGACAGAAATTTTTCCTCATTTAAACAACATTACAAAAGTCCTGCATTATAAAATAGGGTAGAATAAATCAGTATAATCAATAAAACTATACAACATACAAATTACATCGCTTCTGAGTGGGCAGCTTTGATTCTCTCTTTTTTGCGGCCATGACTATGACATGCTCACTAAAAACAACCATCCGCCCAAACTATTGCTTAGTTTGCTTTGTTTTTCTTTGTTTTTTTTAAAAAAAGGGTGCAATTTTGTTGTATATACAACCAATTTACTTGTAATACCTTGGCTTATAGCAAGGTTCTGACAAAATGTTTGTCTAGGCTTTTTTCCCTTCACTGTGAAGCACTGAAAGCTGCTTTTTTTTTATTTTTTATATTTTTTTAGTGCACATATGTCTTAATAAGGTAATGCCCTGCTAAGTGCTATAGGGAAGGCAAAGGATGCTGGCTAGTGGATGTGATACCATAATACTAACAATCACACAATACAACAGAGCAAATGACTACTCAACCACTTATTTGACATATATGAAAATCCAAAACTTTTTTTTCCTTAAATAGAGAATAACCAGTAAACAATTTTCAGAACTTGGAAGTTTAAAAACGTGCATATAAAAATGGGCATTATAATTTTTATTGAATGTGGATTGATTGCAATCTGCTAATAAAAATGGATGTGGGATCTGAAGAAAAAGGGAGGGTTTTTTTTAAGGCTTGCTTGTGAAAGGAACAGTTGTAAAACAAAAATTGCTTGAAGCAGGGTTCAGCTTAGTGCTTCACAGTTTGACTGCTTCTCTAAGAGGAGCCCTTCCTGCATGTGCATTCAAAAATCACAACAACAACAACAACAGCAACAACAAAAAGTACAAAGACAAAAACCTAAAACACACTGCATCCAAGTGCAGCGCCAACTTTGGTCAAATAAAAAAAAGTCAAAGAAAATCAAGAATTGCTAAGCTTTTAACTTCTATATGATATAAGCAGGTATTGCATATTTTCATATATCTGGGAAAATGTTTTTTAAAAACAAAACAAAAGGAAGACTCCAAATAAAATGTAAAATGCAGCAACATCCAAAATACTGATAACCTAGCATCTACAGATCTTAGAATAGTACGGCCACTTGACTGTACAGGACAAGAAAACACTACCTCTAATCTGTGGAACAACTAACGTTCTACGGAATCCTAAGATGCCAAAATGGACAATGGCTGACATAAAAGTCACATTGACAACAAAAAAAAAGTGTCTCCAAATGCTTGACTAGGGAAACAAAATAACCCCTTTCAATATAGGAACATGTGCAACAATTCCACAAATAATCGCTATCCAGGGCAAGGCACATTGATATGGAATTTTTTTTTTGTTTCGTGCAAATCAAGAAAACAAAACAAAAAAATAGTTTTAGGGAAAAGATGAGGAGCAAAGTGTCTTCCCAAGAAATTCAGTTTACTTGATTGTATAGGACAGTAGTAGAAACCCTTCTGAAGGGCTGAACAAACATAGTTTAAAGGCAAGTGCCTGGATTAGGGATTACAATATTGTGTCTTAATGCACTCTACTTTACCCTACATTAACTATATAAAAATTAGTTACTAACACTAGAACATGCAGAGACTTTCTCTGATTAGCTAGACTTGCCAACCAGAACGTATATATATGTATAATATAGGAAACCTTCTTAAAGTTGCATGGGAAGCAAAGGGGTGCTCCGCTGTCTGATAGGAAAAAATAATCACTTGCATTATTTTGCTGTTTTTTTTCCTGTTTTTCTTTTCTTTTCTTTCTTTTTCTTTTGTACATAAGGTACAGGACATTTGGGGTCCAAACTTTTTGTTTTCAGCAAGTGTCCTTGCTTTGAACTAACAAAAGACATAGAGTAAGCCTTTTGATTCTGAATTGTTGTCTTTAGCAGTCCAGAAGAAAATAAAGCCAGTTCAAGGACTCAAAGGCATTTCAAGGGCCACAATCCAATCCGGAATGAAGACATGCTTGAACCCATTTGCTGCAATGGACTTCAGAGCACATCAACATCCATAGTGGGTTGAGGCCAAGGTATTTATGCAAAGTGATATACCCTATATTGCCGGAAACACAGAAGAGTCATCAGAATTGGCATAATCTATTATAGTGACTTTTAGCTTATAAAATTAACAGATATTATCATTTAATTTTAATTATGTGCTTTGATAACAGAAAATGATTAATTTGTATTTAATGTCGATAACATATTATGGTAAAAGCACCATTAAAATTTGTAGTTTTTTTAAAATTTCCTTCAGTTTTTCAAGGGATACAAGTTTAACAATAAAAAACATAAAAAGCAAAAATAGCTCCCCCCTTTTTTTCTTGCAAGGCTGTTTTTACCCCAATAATTTAGAGTCCTGGGGTGGTAGGACTTGGAAAACAAAAATAGAATTTTCAACAATCTCTATCTTACAAAGATATTTAGCTATCCAATGAAATTGCACTTTTCTCAATTCAAAATTCGATTGTTTTGATTGATTCCTGTCAGTTTCTATCAAAACAGACCATCTTCCCCATTTCCATGTGAATTTTATGTCATTGTTGAAAATCATTAAAAATGTTTCATGTAAGTGCAGCATTTAAAACCCTTTTTTATATGAACAGCAGTAGGTTGATGTTTCATATTTCTCTATAACTTGAGTGGAGATCAACCTGTTGATTATGTTCTTATTATTCATGTCCAATACCTAACGGCTGACTGAAAAATGGAAAAACAAACCCACAACCTGATATGTTTCAGAAAAACATGCCCCAGGTCTGTCCTATAAGTTTCATATTGCAGAATTCAGCTACTATAAAAGTTATCAGTTATGTGTGTTCCTCATGATCTCTCAAGAAGTCTCACACCTGTATGGGAAAAAAAATCAATGAAAATACTGTAAAACAGTTAGGCGCCATCTGGAAAGTGTTATAATAGTTAAGTCAGTAAGCAGCCAGCAGGCTAGGATGACTACCCAGTGTCCCTAATGCTTACACTACCAATTGAAACACTTCAAAAAGTATGAAGCCCAAACTTTTCCAGCACCATATGAGAAATTACATCGGTCACTAAGGTTTTCTTTTTTAAAAAATCCCCTCCCTCCCAAAAATGTTATGGCTATTGTTGATCAACCATAACGACTGCTGCTTCTGAATGTAAGCAGTTGTTTGCTGTCAGTTTCTGTTCATCTTCCCTTCCACAGATGCGAAGTAACTGCACTGCATCGCTTCTGCTGCTGCTTCCATGTTACAGAGTCGGGAAGGGGTCAGGTGGTCTGTCTGGTGGATGGTGGGAAGCTGTGAGTTTTATCCCAGGTACCAGGACTGCAAAAAAAGAAAAGGAAAAGGAAAAGGGAAATAAAAAGAGAAATGGAAGAACTTTTAGCATATGTGGAAGCTAAATTAATCAATTTATTTTAAAATTAAAACTTATGCCGTTTCCTGTCCAAGTAGTTCATTGGAGCAAACACAGTTCCCCTCCTTACCATTTCATCCTTACAACAACTTGGTGAAATAGATGAGGCTGGAAGAATGAGACTAACTGGCTTGTGGTCATCCAGTAGGGTCATGATTCAAAGCGTTTTCTATGTGGATTTCCCAAATCCCAACCCATATATTGCTTAGCAATATCCTACATTGCTTCTGAATGTATACCTTGCCTGTAAGCACTTCACTGTTTTTGGAGCCAATGTGTCAGACCAGTCAAGTCACGTCACATCATGCCCCTTACCTCCAGCAGTTTACTGTAAACTGAACAAAAAATTAACAAATTACAAGGCATTACACAGAGAATGTGATCTTCTGGACAGATGCACAGTTACATAGCTGCTCCTAAATCCTCCATTGTCCAGCAAAATTTACATACCTTCCCCATAGTTTTAAAATCACATAAAGCCCATTTTGCTATAAAACAGTGAAAGGCTAAACCAGCCTGTGTGTTGTGGCTCTTCCACTGTGGTTTTGAATTCTAGAACACCTTATCTTTTTTACCCTAGAAAGCTGGTTGATTAGCTCAGTGGTTTGAGTGTGTGTCTGTGGAGTCAGAGGTTCGGAGTTCAATTCCCCATGGTGCCTCCCCTGGAGAAGAGTCAGCCTGTGTAGCAATAGGGAAGCTGTAAGGTCACAGAACATCCCCAGAAGAATGATAAACCACTTACTGAGTGCTCTTTACCTAGAGAACCCTGGAAAGGGTCACCATAAGTCAAAGTTTACCTGATGACAAACTATTGTTATTTTATTACTTTATACATTTTTCAATTGTCATTGTTTTTCATTTATTACTCTCTATGCTATGAAAGAACCTGTGGAGGAAGGGACTACTCTGATGCCTGTCATATACTCAGTACCAGGGATGTTGCCTGGTTTTTTTTCATATCCTACAAACTTTATGAAGAAAGTGCAAAAGCTGGCTTGAGACTCAACATCAAGAAAACCAAGATCATGACAACAGGCCCTATCAGTCCCTGGAAAATAGATGTGGAAGAAGTAGAAGCAGTGACAGATTTTACTTTCTTAGGATCACTGCAGATGGAGACTGCAGCCATGAAATAAAAAGGCGACTGATTCTTGGGAGGCAAGCTATGAGAAACCTGGGGAACATAGTGAAAAGTAGAGACATCACATTGCAAACAAAAATTCGTATAGTCAAAGCAATGGTATTTCCGGTGGCAATGTATGGTTGTGAGAGCTGGACCATTAGGAAAGCTGAGCGCAGAAGAATAGATGCCTTTGAGATGTGGTGTTGGAGGAGAGTTTTGAGAGTCCCCTGGACAGTGAGGAGAACAAATAGGTCAATCTTAGAAGAAATTAACCCTGACTGCTCCTTAGAAGGTCAAATAGTAAAGATGAAGCTAAAGTACTTTGGACATCAAATGAGAAGAGAGGATTCGTTTGAGAAAGCCTTGATCCTGGGAAGGGTGGAGGGCAAAAGAAGAAGGGGGCGGCCAAAAATGAGATGGCTAGATGGTATTGTGTAGACACAATGGGCACAAAGCTGAGCGAGTTGAGGAGGATGGGGGAGGACAGAGGTGCCTGGCGGACAGTGGTCCATGGGTTTGGAGAGGGTCGGAATCGACTGTGCAACTGAACAAAAACAAAAACTGTCTCCTGTCATCAAGAATGTAATAGTCATGAGGCAACTACTGTAGCAAAAGTACAGCTTAACTCTTTTCCTCCCACCCTGCATTAGGGCTCACCTTCATCTTCAATAAAGGATGCAAGCTTTCTTACAAAATAAAAATTCTGAGTAGAAATCAGTCATACCATATCATAAAATACAAAATATTCAGTAGGAATGTCTTTGAGTAGACTGAAAAAAGTTGAGTTGTTTTACTGTCAGAAGGTTTACGATCAGAGAAAGTGAAAGTTACTCTTTTCAAAGAATATAACTTACATAATATGCCAGCCCTCACAATCGCTCTGTGGATTTCTGGAAGCTGTTCTTCAAAAAAGTAACTTTTCTCAGCTTCCTTCAGAATTAGTTGTCACCAAAACCATTCAGCTTTCGGTCCTTGTAGTGGGAAATCCCTAGACAAGGCTTTGCTGATTTTTGTGAATAAGTGATGTTGCCATTGAAATACAGTAGAACACCGGATAACGTTATGACTTGGTTCCACAAGTCATGACGTTATCCGATTTTTAGTATTGTCCGATGCATGCATCGAACAACGCTAAAAAAAAAGCCCGGAGAAGAGGCGCTTACACGCATGCGAAAAGGCGCGCCAGCGAGAGCCTCTTCTACTGAACCCACCGGACTCTTAGCGAGGGGGTCGTGCACCAAGACAAGGGATCAAAGTGGGGGGTGCCACCCCCTGCTTTGATCCCTTGCCTTGACGTGTGATCCCCGTTGCGATAGCGTGCCGGGGAAGAGGTGGCTTGGCCAAAATTCCCTCCCCCGCGCAGGGGGAGAGGATTTCGGCCAAGGCACCCCTTGCCCCTTAGCAAGGGGTAAGGGGCCAGTGCGGTGCAGGAAATAGGCACCCGCTGGCGCGCAACAAAGTGCACGAGCAGGTGCCTTATCTCGCTACCCAGCACGAATCTTAGCGCTCGTGTCGGGTGGTGAGACAAGGCACCTGCTCATGCGCTTTGTTGCGTGCCAGCAGGTGCCTGTTTCCCGCACCACACTGGCCCCTTACCCCTTGCTGAGGGGCCAGTGCGGTGCGAGAAACAGGCACCCGCTGGCACGCAACAAAGCGCACGAGCGGGTGCCTTGTCTCGCCACCTGACACGAACCTTAGCGCTCATGTCGGGTAGCGAGACAAAGCACCAGCTCGTGCGCTTTGTTGCGTGCCAGCAGGTGCCTGTTTCCCACACTGCACTGGCCCCTTAGCAAGCAGTAAGGGGCCAGTGTGGTGTCGGGTGGCAAGACAAGGCTGTTGACGAAGCCTAGCGGTGCTCGGGTTAGCTAGCCCATGTGCCGCTAGGCTTTGTCCAGCAAACGCTGCTACTGAACTAGGGTCGGGGGGGAAAGGCAGGCACCCGCCTGCCTTTCACCCAACCCTAGTTCAGTAGCAGCGATCCATCACTGGTGGTCGTGGTGGTGGATTGGGTAGATGTTCTACCCAATCCAAACCCCCCCCCCCCCCCCCACGATTGGCTCGGATAACGCTAAAACAATCATTATCCGATGCAAGATTTTTCCAAAAATCTTGCATTGTTATCTGATTCTAGCGCTATCCGGTCCAATTGTTATCCAGTGTATTACTGTAGCTGGCTTAGGGTATTCCTCCATTATCTTCCAAAGTTTTCCCACATGAAAGCCACCAAAATTGTTACTTGAAACATACTGGATGTCTTAGGACTAAATATTATCCTTTACAGTAGGGTATGCCAAACTATGGCCTGAGGGCCGGATTGAACCCACAGCATCTAATAATCCAACCCATACCGCCCGAACCACTTCTGGAAGCTAAATGTACAAAACACTGCTGTAAAGCACCCATGGCTGTTATAAATGCATTTATGACAGCCATGGGTGCATTTACGCCAGTATTTTGTGCATGTGTGGGTGCATTTTACTTCTGCTTCCAGTGGGAGGAACCACGTGACTGGCCTGTTCAACCACGTGACCAGCCTGTGGCCTGAATAGTTTAGGCACTCCTGCTTTAAAGCATGATACTCCAGGAATGGTTCCCTAACATTTCCCTGCATCTGTTTGTGCATCCCAAAAGCCTGCTATGGACAATCTGAACTCTTCTAGAACTGGTTCTGAGCAGCTCTGAGGTCATTACGGGAGGCAAGATGAAGCTCAGTATTATGCTGAATTTATTCCTTAGCATTGTTGTCTACCATAAATACAGGTCTTCCAGCTTTCATCAGTTTTCCATCGATAACTTGTTAACATAATTAGTCTTTTCCTTCTTTTTTGGAATAAGGCATTTCAGCAACAATTAAATACCATACATTTAAATTGTTGAATTTTATCTACAGTGGTTGATACTTATCCATACAAATAATAGTCAACAGTAGTTGACAATGATGAAAACTGGTACTTTTATTTATTGCATTTTTGATTGGTTAGAGTTTTTTTGCCAGACAAAATGCATGCTTACTGAAATAACCAATTATTTTAATTGACTATTGTAAAGCAAATTAATAATTTTGCTGTTTTCTAACGTTTCATGATTTTCTCTTTGGAAATATATCAGGCAAACTAGTTAAATAAATATTGCTTTATTGAAAAGTAAGATGCCAAGAAAAATACTGTGAGGTCAAATGTTCAGTCTCCCTTTTTATCAGAACTTAATGTGTTGGCTTTTACAACATTAACACGTAACACACTCACATATTCTTCATCCTCTTTGTCTCCAGATTTTCTGAGTCTTGAAATCTTTATTGTAATCACATACAGTATCTGAAGTCTCAGGAGCCTGATTTTTTCATAGGTCCTATTCCCCAGTTGATAAAAGTAAGGAACAATATACTGTAGAATTATACTGAAGATACCAAGGAAGAGTTTCCCAGTAATTTACTGCTTGTAATACTTTTAGTTCTTTAGGTCATTAACTCATTTAAGTTATATTTTTATTAAAGTTACTCTTAATCCAATGCTTTTCCAGAACTGACTATGGTTTCCTGTACCTGCCCATACCAGGTGAGATGACTATAATAATACCTAAATTTAGAATCCAGGCTCAAACAGTTGCCACCACAAAGCTTTTGTGCTAAAACTAAGAAAAAGATAATTTGCTCGGTTGTTGGGCAAACCTTACGCAATCTTTGCCTACCAAGTGGCTAAATACCAACACCAGCTTAGCATGACTACGAGTCTGATATGGCTTGCGCAGTAACCTTATATGGTTTATTGTGCCATTTCATTTGTATTTTAAGACTGGTTTGATTTAAACCAGGGGTGCCCAAACTACGCCCCACAGGCCATATTCGGCCCCTGACAATTCATCAGGTCCACGAAGCCCTCGTCGCTCCCAGAAGCGGAAGTAAAATGTGCCAGGACGGGCAAGTTTTACTTCTGTTTCTGGGAGCGATGAGGGCTTTGTGGGCCAGATGAATTGGCATCAGGGGCCAGATCTGGCCCATGGGCCAAAGTGACTGGCCCACTGAACCACATGACTGGCCCGCTGCCCAAAAAGTTTGAGCACCCCTGATTTAAACAGACCGGACGGGCAGTGCTGGTCTGTGTTACTTCAAGGGACAAGCTGTAAAAACTTTTAAAATGCCCTGAAAGAATGTGGCTCTTCTCCATTTCCCCCCTTTTTATAATACTCAGTACAGTTTTTGGGCAGCAGGGGGTGCACTTTTCCAGGCCACTTTTCTCTCTCCAACTCATTGCCTAAGTTTAAAAGGAGGAGGAGGAAAAGCCCAAACAGCCCAAACCAAAGACCTGCAGTGCTTCTGAACTCCTCTTAGATTTTTTAAAAAATAAAGAGTGGGGAGTTTCTTCACCCATCTTACTATTCAGTGTGTGCCTTGAAGACAAGGTTACTCCAGAGCAGCTCTGTAATCCTTCAGTGAAATAGGCTTTATTGATTGCTCTGGTCTATTGTTCCCTTTTCAAGTCCCCCAAGTTCAAGTTCATCCTGGTGTTACATCATGTCTGGTTGCTACGAGCAACCAGACAGCCCCAGACGTGACTTTCATGAGCAAGAAAGCCTCCGCTCCTCCTCCTCCCACTGGCCCTTCCAGTGGCTCTGACGTAGCAGCAGCCCCACTGCAAACACACATTGAAGTATTTATTCAGCCTAATTTATGACCTATCCAGCCAGCAAGACCCCCCCACTCCCCACCCCATCGCTGTTGTATATTTAATTAATCAGCCTCTTTCTGGCACTGGGGAAAGTTAGACAAAGGGCTAATTATTGTGTTGTACTCCCCACTCTTTTCTTTTCAACTTGGGGGTGGGGGCCCAGAGAGAAGAGTTTGAATATTTGCATGGGAAAGAAAACTTATGAGGCTCATGGCCAGCCAGCGCAGCCCCTCTCCCCATAAACACCTTTCTCCCACTCTCTTGCCCTACTGACATTTCGTGAAATACTTTAGCTGCTTAAGGGAATTAGAGGGGGGTGGAAATCTGATGTGAATGTAACTCCTTCAGAGTTGGTATTCAGTAACACAAATCAACTCATGACATGTTTAAATTTAAATGCTAACCACACACTCTGAGAGTTACTTTAAAGGTTAGTTTTTAATCAATAGAAGTTGCTGACTCTGGAGTTTTGAGCTGCGCACTGCAGCTCTTGTGTCTTTGTCTGAGCCTCAAGGCTTTCAAACTTTTTTTTTTAAAGATGATTTTAGCAATGATTTGCAGACAGAGTGCTATTGTGTTCTGGGTGAACAACATGTCAATAAAGGAGTAGAGTTACTCTGCACTGAAAGGGGTGTCAATATGACTCCTGTGGGCACCAATCACACAGAAGACAGTGAAAAACTGAATTAACTCTTTCCTCAGTTGACTGCAGAATTTAAAAATAGTCTTCAAATATGCTGGACAATATATATTTAACCATCCCCAAGGATGCCTCTTAGAGTAAGACATCCCCATAGAATTCTTTATAAATGGCAGAAATCCCCACACACTTAATTCGTTTTGGTGTCAGAGATTACTCTGGGTTGAAAGGATTTTTGCAGGGGATACCCAAATGAGGCATTGTACAGCTCTCGGGAATTGAACCTGTCTTTCTGGTCTTCAAGTCTAGTGCCTTAACCACTACACCACTGGGGGAGCTGCCCCCCTCACAAACTGTCCATGATTAAATGTTCGAATCTGGGTGCAATGGATTAAATCCCACTTGAATCCATCTTGATGGAGGGCAGCAGCTCCATCAATACTGGCCTTGGGCTGATAAGGACTTTAAAAGGGCTCAGGACTAGAAAGTGACTCGTGGAACAGGATCAGTGTCATATTGTGTGTGATCCAGTTAAAAGGCCACTGCATTATATTCTCAGGACAGTCTTCATGGCTGATCGCCATGATGATCACCAATATTTGGATTTGAATACAGCAGAAAAAGAAAAAGGTGCGATCGAGTGGATGTGTTTATTGGGCCCAGATTTTATCATTTCCTTTTCCTCCTACTCTGGCTCACCCCCTCTCATTTCCTTTTCTTGGCCAAATGTTTTGGGTTGAGCTTGAAGAACAATCTAGCTGTTCCTCTGATGAACTTGCAGACTTTCAATTACAAAATAACTGAAGCCATAAACCATGTCACTCATGGATCATAGAATGAGGTAAAACCAGTGGTGGACTCAAAATTTTTTTACTACCACACTATGGGCATGGTATGGTGGGTGTCACCTGTGGGAAAGCCCTGCCTTGCACCCAAATTAGGACTACTTTATTTCAAAACGTGGATGGGTGGGGCCAGCCAGAGTTTCTGCTACTGTTTCTGGCGAACTGATGTGAACCTGCTGATGGCCACCACTGGGTAAAACAAACATAGGTGCTGGTAGAACATCTTGCCATATTTGATGTTTGGAAGTGTGTTTTAAATAGTATTTTCTTTATTATAATATGTTTTATGTAAGAATCAGATCACATGCACACCTGGTAGACCTCAGAAATTCTGCAGCACCACTTTCACAGCCAGCAAGCAAATGCTTCATTTGCTTGGATCAGGACCATTAGAATTATGCATTGTCCTAAAAAGACACTGTCCTTTCTCCAGTGTTCAAGGTGAAACATCAAAAAGAATTCTGCAGTCCACTATAAGATCTTCACTCCTCTTTCTCCAGTCAAATGAAGAAGTAATCTCATCAGGTTGAAAACTGCTGAGTAAGGATTTAATAAAGTGCCTGCAGATGTGTGTCATCTCTAAGGTATTCAACTCATGTAATGCAAAACAGCTCCACACTGAATGTGCTTATAAAATTCCATTTAACCCTTACTGAGCTCCGTTTTAATGTTCTCGGAGGAGTATTATCACACTCTCCCCTCCTTAATTTACAGCACAATGAAAGTTGAGACTCTACTGCCAGCATCCTAACATCCTCATGGTAGTAAGGTTTTATGAACCATAAACAATATCTATTTGACTGAATCCTAAACAGGAAGTCTGAAGTGGCAATTGTATTATTTTGAGGATGTCAGTCTACTTCTAATGCTAGATGGAGAAAGGGGCTTAGTGCCCTTCCCCTCTAACTCTGCGATGGGTATTCACAGAGCATTTTAAAAGCAACGGTCATAGGCTTTAAGATGTTGCAAAGAGAAAACGAATATTTACTCTTTAGTATAATTTCTGACAGAGCTAAGCAGTATAAAAATAGACCAAAATATATGAGAATTGTCTTTAAAATTTCTGCCTTTATAAACTGCAACTGGTGCTGGAACTTTGTATTTGTATACCTAGTCTATTTTACTTCAAAATATTTCTGTTTGTGCATTCCCCTAAATAATGACGTTAGATAAAACAAACAAAACAGTAACTCTAAGAAAAAGAATCTTCTTTCAAAAGTTAAAAGAAGGTAAAGAAAGATCATAAGGACAAAGTTTAATAATATAGAAGAAGGTTGTTAATGTGGAATTCAGAACTGGGTTTGACAAAGAAGCTTGCTCCTCAGAGCAAAAAAAGGGGTTATTTAAGGACATTCACACATTTAAACTGCTCTCTGACAAATTCTACAGTGGGGATCGGCAACCTTTTAAAGTCAGGGGTTGAGTCATGCTCCCTCAGACAGTTGAGGGGGCCGGACCGGTGTCTGCCTCACCATAAATGCTGCCATAAATGTGTCTGCACCTGCCATAAACTCATTTACAAACTGGCTTGCTCTTCAGCCGCTGCAGATGGGCCCATGGCTACTTCTGACAGCGGCGTCAATGGCGGAGCAAGGGCAGGGGCTGGATGAGTTGCTGCTGTGGGCCAGATTTGGCTTGTGGGCCACAGATTGTCGACCCCTTCTCTTAGGGCTTTTATTGTTTACTACATTTGTAATCTTCTGTGCCTTCAAAATCTTTGAGTAGTATATAAGATAGTTACCATTTCTCTCTCACAACTTCACAAATAATGTTTGGCTGAAAGATTACACCAAACCAACTGAAGTGTGCCCATTCCTACTCTAACACTCTGTCCTTTTGACTAAAGGTACTCAACCTTTGTCCTTGGGATATTTTGGGCTTCAACTCCTGACCATTGGCTAAGTTGGATGGGGCGTCTCAGAAATGGAAGTCCAAATGATCTGAAGGTCCCAAGATTGAGAACGAGTGAACCATCACCAAGTGCAGTCATCAATAGAAAAATTGCCTCTAGCTTAGCCAACCTAGAGAATGGGGAATGTCATGGGAATTAGAGCATGGACACTTCCAAAAATGAAAACCTCTGATCAAATCTTTATGAGGAAGATTATGAGAAGCACAGCCTAGCACAACCAGCTCAAAAAACAGTGATCTAAATACCTTGACCATATGAAGCACAGCTCCCAGCCCCGTTTCCCAGCCCCAACGCTTATCTTTGGGTCTAGTGAATGCAAAAAAGCAACTAGGGAAGAAAATTGACTATCTACTTCATAGGAAAATGGTGACATTCCTATCCTTTGCACTGCAGAGATGGCCTATCACCTGCTACTTTCCCTTTTATTGGGCCCAAAGGTAAATTCTTGATCTTTGATCTTGGGCAAAGAGTGTTTTTCAGATCAAATTATGGGATGTTCTGTGTTAACCTTTAGCCATGAAGTCCTGATGCTTAAGTATTTTCCATTCCTATATGTAAGAAATTTGGAAGCAAACTAATATTTCAATTAAAAATATATAAAAATAATCTATACATTGTTTTCATCTTTAGTATGTAGCTGTTATTCCTGGGATCTCAGCAAATTTCCCCCTTAGCTATACAATTTAAAAAACACATAAAACCCAGGAAAAATTAGGGATAATTTTGGCCATGATGCAAACATACAGGGTGACTGTTTTGCACAGGTTTTTGGGACATGAAATACCTTCCCTGAAAAAATTATTTTTGACTCAACAGTGAAAACAAAATTTCATGATGAAAAATTTCTTCATGAAGATAATAAACGGGGTTCTTCCCTACCCCCATGCCAGAATAAATATTTGGAGCATTGCTTAAAGTAGTCAGAAATTTGGGGCAAATCTTTAAAAGTGTAATATTGATATCCTCTACATTTAGAAGAGCTGGCTGGATAGTTCAATGGTTTAGATATCTGGCTGT
This sequence comes from Furcifer pardalis, assembly GCA_030440675.1. Lineage (NCBI taxonomy): Eukaryota > Metazoa > Chordata > Lepidosauria > Squamata > Chamaeleonidae > Furcifer > Furcifer pardalis. Next base: position 196,762,118 of record CP126891.1, read on the forward strand.
GAGTCAGAGGTTGGGAATTTGGTTCATTATATTGTGCCTCCTAGAAGAGTCAGTCTTGTGGTCTGGGCAAGCTGCACAGTCCCAGGGTGCTTCCAGAAGAAGGGAATGGTAAACTATTTCTGAGTAATCTCTACCTAGAAAACCTTGGAAAGGGTGGCCATAAGTTGGAAATACATTGACAGTGTACACTGCTGCTGCTAAATTTAGAAGCCAGATATCCAAACCACTGACTGGACAGCTCAATGATTTAGGTATCTGGCTGTGAAGCCATAGGTTGTGAGTTCAGTTCCCCAGTGTGCATCCCAGAAGAGCCAGTCTGTGTGGCTTTAAGTAAGTTGCACAGTGCCAGGGCACCCCCAGAGAGGGAACAATAAAACACTTCTGAGTGTCCACTACCTAGAAAATCCTGAGAAGGGTCAACATATATCAGAATCAATTTGAGTTCACAAATGTAGAAAACCTCTAAATTTAGCAAACAAACAACTCCTGCATGATTCTGAGTTTTAAAGGAATAGAATTATGCATTTTCACCAAAGGAATGCCTGAATGGTCACTGTTTTAACATCTGGTAAAGGTAAAGGTTTCCCTTGCTCGAAAACCAGTTGTATCCGACTGTAGGGTTCAGTGCTCATCTCTGTTTCATAGCTGAAGAGCCAGTGCTGTCTGCTTCTGCAGACGTTTCTGTGGTCATGTGGCAGGCATGACTAGACACCGGAGTACACAGAACACTGATTACCTTCCCACCAAAGTGGTCCCTTTTTATCTACTTGCAATTTCTTGCTTTCGAACTGCTAGGTTGGCAGGAGCTGGGACAGAGACGGGGGCTCATTCCGTCCTGCAGTATTTGGGTATCGAACTACTGAGCTCCCGCTTTCCAATCAGCGTCTTAGTCACTTGAGACACTGCAGTTCCTTAATACCAGATATATGGGCCATAATAAAAAAAAACCTTCACATAACAGTTTTGTAACAAGTAACTAAGTAAACATATTAAATGTCATTTTATTTTTTTAAACATTGACAAGCTGGAATGCCTGCAGAGAAGGGTGATGAAGATGGTGAAGGTTATGGAAATCAAGTTCTACATCTTCCCATGTCTCTCACTTCTGCATCAATGCCCTCAGCAAAAGGCTGCAAAAATGCAGCAGCTGAACCATAAGCTAGTCCTCTTCCACCATCTAGTACTCAAATAACTGCAGCTATAAGTGCTCAACAGCAAAAGAAATGAAATTATCCCTTGTTAATAATAATTTTGTATCAGAAATTATTCTGGATTGAAAAGATTTTTTGCTGGAGAAACTCCACTCAGGAGACATCCGAATAAAGCTCCTTTCATGTCCCCAAAATCATTTCCCACTGAAGTGGTCCCTGTTTATCTACTTGGAATTTCTTGCTTTCAAACTGCTAGGTTGGCAGGAGCTGGGACAGAGTCAGACGCTCACTCCAACATGCAGTACATGGGTCTCGAACTGCCGACTTGCCAGCCTTCCAGCTAATAAGGTGAGCTTCTTAACCTCTGAGCCACCACAGCCCCCTTGTTAAGTTATAGTTACAGCATAGTTGCCACTTGGGGAAATAACTCACAGGTTGTTCCCCATTTCTGTGGTTTCAGTATTTGCTGTTTGTTATCCACAGGTACAAAAATATTCAATAAAAATATCTGAAATACATGTGTATTTTCAAGGTTCATTACGAGAGCTGACCACTTGAGGCTACTGACTACAATGTAAAGCTGAGAAGAAACTGATTGCATTTTTAGGGGATTCACTTCCTGAGTACATGCGAAAGATCAACAGAGATTTTTCCTGGGTCAACTCTGTTGACTCAGGAATTTATCTTGTACTACGGGGTTTGCTGCTTTCCATGGCTTCATATATCTGCAGAAGATCTTGTAACATCTCCTCCTTGGATACAGGGCACAAACTGTATTTATAAGCAATTAGTTATCATAATGTGTCACTTCAAAACTCTAATATGAAAAGGTATTTTACAGTGTCCAGTAGCAGTTCTCTTTTTAAGAGAAATGGTTGTTCCATTTGGAAATATGGATGAAACTGGTGGACGAAACCTGGCATGTCTTAAAACTGGCGCTAAACTAGGACAGGCAGATTATTACAAGCATATAGTCCAGTTTGTGGCAAAGCTAATTTCAATTTTGGCTTATTGTTTTTATTTCAAAGGATAACAATCCATACTTTATAAATTAATATATAATATATAGTTTAAATGGAGGTGGTACCACGATGTTGATACCTACTTACATGATAAATAACGTCTATGACAATAGGGGCAAGAGCAGATATCAACAGATTTTGAAAGGAATTACTTTCTTTCTAAAAAAAAGTATTAGTTCATTAATAGTTTTGGGAATCTTCCCTCTTTATTTGGATGTTTAATCTTTATAGCATCAGTCTCTCATTTTAATTATTGTGATAAGTGTGTAACTAGTTGTTAATCACTGCCCTAATGAAATGTAATTTTGCTTTGTATGGGGCGGGGGATGATTATAGCTATGTCACTGACTCATAATAGAAAGTTATTTGAAATTATAATTATTTCATGAGCGTGTGCATCAAAAACACTTACTGTAGAGATTAACAAGGCATTTTGTAAATCAAATTGATAGTAACATTTTAGATGTCAGGAATGCAAGGCCTGTTCTTGCACATGGTGGAGATAAAGTATAATTCTAATCAGGTGTAAATTTCTTTCATTTCAATGAAACACACTCCCAGGTAATTATCTGAAGAAGGGACAATAATCTGCAAAATCTTGTGCTGAAATAAATGTAATAGTCTTTAAAATGCAATAACACTTCTGTTTCCGTTTTGTTTTTTTCACTCCTCAATAAGCGGGTATACGATGATTGTTAAAATTGCACATACCTGTATAATAATAATAATAATAATAATAATAATAATAATAATAATAATAATAATAATAATAATAATAATAATAATAATAATAATAATAATGTAAAGGTTTCCCTTGCTCGAAAGCCAGTCATATCTGACTCTAGGGATCAGTGCTCATCTCTGTTTCTAAGCCAAAGAGCCAGTGTTGTCTGTTTCTGCAGACGTTTCCATGTCATGTGGCAGGCATGACTAGACACCGGAGCGCATGGAACGCTGTTTCCTTCCTACTGAAGTGGTCCCTATTTATCTACTTGCAATTTCATGCTTTCGAAGTGCTAGGTTGGCAGGAGCTGGGACAGAGACGGGAGCTCATTCTGTCCTGCAGTACTCTGGAATCGAACTGCTGACCTTCTGCCTCCCAGTCAGCGTCTTAGTGACTTGAGCCACTGTTTATTTCAATCCATTAACATTTCATTTTAGTATTACAGAAATAGAGATATAGTCATGCTAAAATTTGCATACAAGAAATTTTGGGGCCAGAGAATTTGTGGTTGCTGACTATTAAGGTTGTATTATGTCAGGGATCTCAACCTGAGGACCAGCATGTGGCCCATGGCACCATTTCATGTGGCCCCACACCACCTCCACCACACTAGGAAGTGCCATGTGGTGGAAGAAGGGCAAAATGGCCATCTGCCCCCCCCAAAGCTGTCTGAGGGAGCGTGACCTGGCCCATGGCTTAAAAAGGTTGAGAACCGTGTTATGTAATACAAAAAGAGAGCATGTTGCAATAAGAATGAACATTAACCACTTTTTAAACATCACAACCTGTTTTTAGCACACCAGCAAACTGTCCACTAACACATCAATCTTGCCACTTCCTGTATGTTGGCTGACCAGCTTTGAAAGTTCTATTTTCTCCTCTTTATCTGGAAAGAAGTAAAGTGCACCCAGACTAAGTACCTGAAATGGAATCAATGTCTATCTCTTATGAGCATTTTCTTCCCAATTAGAGGAAGAAGATAAAGTGATATGAAGAGGGCAGCTAATCAAGCTCAACGGCTAGGTCTGATATTCAACTGAAAAGCATGCCAGAGAGCAAAATCCACTCCGTGCCATAGGAATTTCGATATACAAAATGTATCTTCTGACTAATATTGATTATTTTCTCAATCCAAGGAAATCCAGTCAATCCAGTCGGGTTTGAATCTTGGGATAGAAAAGCCACGAGGTTTCCTTTATTTCCATCCCTTATGCTGCAAGAAAATCTTACATATTCTCATTCTCATATAGTAATTCTTGCTGCTGGTTCCAGACGTTGAAAACAAAGAAAATCTACCGACTAATCCAGGAAGTTTCCGGTGTACAAATCAAAATGTGAAAGGATCCCTTATGTTTGAAATCTGAAAGAATGAGTTTTAAGGGTTGGTTGAACTGTAACACTGTCACATTTAGTCTGAAAATAATAGAGTACAGAATCGTCAGTGGGAAAGACTTGAAATGTAATCCCAGCCAGCAAGACAGATTACCACTTTGAATATGATGTATAAATTATGTATAGGAATATATGATTTAAATTACCTCTACGGGAAGAAAACTTTCCCCTTCTTCTTGCCTGGGAACAAAGTAATCGCCCAGTGTGTGTGTGTGTGTGTGTGTGTGTGTGTGTGTGTGTGTGTGTGTGCGTGCGTGCGTGCGTGCGTGCACACGCAATACATAGAAATATACCTATAGCAATACGTATCTATCTATCTATCTATCTATCTATCTATCTATCGATCGATCGATCGATCGATAGATAGATAGATAGATAGATATAGATAGTAATTTTCGAAGGGGAATCATACTCTTTAGAATGTAATTAATATTTTTATTTATTACCAAGTTTTATGAATTAAACTTTTATGCTGCATGTTCAAAGTCAGTCACAGTAGAGAAGAGATCGGGAGAGAAGGAGAGAAAAGGAGGAGTAGTCAGGCAAACAAGAGAAAGAAACAATCCTATTCTGTTTTTGTTATACCAGGGCATACTACACAGATCAGAGGCTTTAAAAAAAATACAAACCCCCACTGTACACAAAGCACAAGAAAATGTGAGGAAAAAGGGGAAAGACTAAAAGCAGCTTAGGATGTGTTAACTCTGCCATTCTGTCAGCTTAAAGAGTATTTTATGCTTGATCAACAGCTCCCTTTTATTATGCTTTCCTTTCATTCATTCAAGACATCAAAGAAGTGAACCACCAGTGTACCTGATCTACTTGAAGAACTCGTAAGGGTCTTCTAAAGAAAGCGGGACATTGGGAGCCAGACACCCCTGCAGACACACTAGTTCAAAGGGAATATTTCAACAATGATTACATTTTCTAAATCTCTCCCCCCCCAAAGACAGCTTATTTCCTGCTTTTTCATAAAAAATAGGTTGTACCCATTAAAGTAAGCCCACAAAATGAAAGTTACTTGAGAAATGAAGTACAGCAAGGGGATTAAGTGGAAAGGAAGATGAAACTTTCAGAGATTTCCAAAGTGTTTTGTAACTAGATGCTTGGTTGTCTTTCTCTGGAATGCCTCAGCCTACTTGCTGGTTACTCCAAAACATGTTTAAAATATTGGTTCTATACATGTGGAAATTCTGCATATTATAGGTTAAGTGTACTAAAAACTTGTCTCACATCTCCAAAGTAAAGAATGCAGTGTCTTGTTCCTTCAACATTTGCACTGGTTTCTTTCCCTCATTTTTTGTTGTTTATTTATTTAAAAAAACGTGACATGTTTTTTCCTCCAGTAGACCTCTTCTATTGCTTATGTTTCTCTCCCTGCACTATTTTGTTCATATCACTGACACATTTTAGGGTTGATGACTTACTAATTATGCTCACAAGTATTCTCATGCATTTCAAATTCAGTTATTCTTTCCACATATAGTAATTTCTCTATCATGCTATTTTATAGATAAGATGGCTGGCTGGCTGGCTGGCTGGACAGACAGATGAAGACAAGGAAAGGGAGAAAAGGTAGGGGAACAAAACAAAACAGATTGGGGTGTTGACAGCTCAGAGGGAGGGTTGGTTCAAAACCAAGGCAGTCGCACTCCATTCCTCCATCCTCACCGCACTCTGAAAAAAAAAAATCTTGGCCAGACATCTTGAAATTCAGCAGGTGCATGGCAGACGGCGTAGGCTTGTCTTCATATTGAGATTGGGGGAAACGTGCCAGGCTTGAGCAATTTTGTTGATCTGTTACGGTGAACTATTGTTCAATTAAGAACTAGATCAGCAATATTAATTAGAAAAAGATGGAGGAAAAGTCCTACTCAAAGCGAAGACACTCCTTTACACAAGAATCTATACAGCCCTCCTGGTTATGCCACAGGAAGGCAGAGAAATAGATGGATATAGCATGCATTTTAAGAACACATGGCCTATATCCAGGGTTAACCTACCAAATGCAACTTGGCCTGCAAATGAATTATCTTCCAATATTTTACTAATTACTTCACTAATACTAATGAAGATAGGATCTGTACTTCAAGCTAGTACATGTACAGTGCAGAACACGCTCCTTTATACCTATCCGTTCAGTCATGTTTTATGTGGCAGATTTGTTTTGCCATCTATACAAATATACAAGTGTGAAGAAGAAATATGTTCCTGACATGTTTTGGTTATATGCCAGTGAACCCTGGCCAAATAGCTCCCTTGACATATGTCCATCACCTGCTCCTGAGTGCGGGAAATGTGCCTTCCCTTCACAATTTAAATGCTTTATGGAAGTATGGGGATATAAAAGTATATTTCTTTCTTTCTCTCCCGCTCGTTGGTTAACATCCTTTCTGCAATGGGGCTGTACTCAGAACTAAATGGTTTCCTGCTGGACCCAACAATGCTCTCTGTCCAATTCTGCTGGAATGCGTTTAAAAGTTCAACTTCAGATATGAGACTAAATAAAAATACTCCTTGGGAGCCTAGAGCCAGCCTTCATTTACATGTGATCTTTCTGAACCTCTCTTGTGCTGGCTTGCTCTGTTTCCAGGGCCCACCAAAGGAATGCTTTGCAGTTATAGCCTGTAGTGCTTTCTCAGGCATTTGAGAGCCAGAGGCATAAGTTGCAAGCTGCAATATTAAAAGTTTCCACATAACCAAATCCGAGAGAAGAGGACTCAACAATATATTCTTAATTATTTACGCAGCTCTACAGTTCAAGTATTACTATTTTTAAAAAAGGAATGTAATTTATTCTAACATTCCCAGTGTTATAATAACCACTATGTACTTTCACCTCTTTGTTCTTTATAGCACTTTCCACTCCTGTTGCTTTTTGCAAAACCCTTTGTAAGAAGGCTCTCAAGACTGTACTTGTACTTTTATTCCATTTAAACCACAGCCTGGGGTCCTGAGGCAAGTTAACAACAACAGAGCTTTTTAACTATGAATCTTGAAAGAACAACACAGAAGAATGCCTAATTATGAAAATACAGCAACTGGATTCCCCTCAACCCCCACATCCATTGCCAAATACTTGCTGAATACACACCACATAGCCTATCATCATTCAGTCATACCTACAGGTTACCTCTGTTTTTTTTAAATTTCCTGTCCATGAAGGGACACCTCCCTCATAGAAGATAACATTTTTAGAGAGAGCACTGGGAAAACAGTGCAATTTTCTGAATACATATTATTAAAAATCTAGTATTTTGTCAGACTCAGCAATTTTGCCATAGATGCAGAGTAAGAGGTATCAACTGCAATAAAAGGAATGGTGCTGTTCCCCATCAATACCAACGTGGACCAATGTAAATGTCACTGAAAGCCATAAGTAAATACGGACATCACTGCAAAATGTAAATACAATATGATGCACATTAGCCTCTCTTCTTCCAGGGCTAGAATTTTGACACTAGTGGCAAAGACTTTAAAATAAAGCCACAGACCAACTGTTTGAGGGAAAGAAAGATGGGGAGAACCATTCCACTGAATTTTCCTGGGGACAGAGAAATTTTCTAACAATATCTTCCAGCTGGGACTCACCCTTAGCAATTCTATACTGAAGCTTTGTTCTTCAACCTTTGAAGGTATTTTTTTTATTTTTTATTTTTTGGACTATCACTGCAAAGTGGCAGAAGCAGCAAGTGTTTTGACAGATTGGGCAATTTTTTGATTCCTCTACAATGTAATCTACCTAGAGTTGTTCATTGCTCATGTGGTGGCAGTGGCGGCAGGAAGGCAGTCACTAAAATAAAAAAAATGGTGAAAGAATGGTGGAAATATTTCTGCAAAGCAGTCTTCTGTTTCTAGGGGAGTAAGAAAGAAACTGTATTTTGAGAAATGGCAGTTTAGCATTTGTCACTACCTTCTCCTTTTAGTAGCTTCTATTAATAATCTCTTCATCACTCTGCAGCTTCCCCAGTTACCCTCATGCCCTGATCTGAAACCCCAAATGGAAGGTTTCCTTCTTGACATATTTCCTTACACTTTAATTGATGTGTGGGATGTGGAGGGTGGACTGGCTGCCACAGATATGACTGTTCAATGAAAGACAAGGCACACACACACCTTCTCAACTATCTTATAAATTAAGGTAAACCCAAGAAATATGACAATTTCTCTGCTATTTCTCCTCTTTTAACCTTCGTTTCTAACATAATTTCTATCAAACTGACAAAGAATGGTTGAGATTCTCAGGAAAGAAATCTTTTGACATAACAGTGCTACAGTGTTGTGAGGAATGTACTCAACAGCTTTCAATTATGCCTATTTTACTATCAGACGAAGAAAGGAGAAAATATAGGAATGTATATTATCTGTATGTATAGCTGTATACAGGAATGTATAGTTAGGGACTGCAGTGGCTTAATAGTTAAGACACTGAACTTGAAGACTGGAAGGTCAGCAGGTCAGCAGTTTGAGACATGAGTGCTGCATGACAGAGTGAGCTCTTATTTCTGTCCCAGCCCCTGCCAACCTAACAGTTTGGAAGCAAAAAATTAAAAGTACCGTATATACTCGACTATAACTTGTCCTGAATATAAATCAAGGAACCTAATTTGGACCTCTAAAACTAAGAAAATAGAGTGGCCCAAGTATAAGTTGGGGGTGGAAAATGCAGCAGCTGCTAGTGAGTCTCAATAATTAAAATACATAAAAATACAGTCATACCTCGCAGAACGAATTTACTGCGTTCTGAGAGGTTGCTCGCTATGCGAAAAATTCGCTATGTGAGTCTGACTCGCATAACGAATTTTTCGCTATGCGAGTTGGACCTTTCCCTATGGAAAAACTTGCATAACGAGTGTTTCTATGGGGAAAACTCGCATAGCGAAAAAAATTCGTTATGCGAGTTTTCCCCATATAAACGCTCATTATGCGAGTTTTTCCATAGAGAAAAGTCCAACTCGCATAGCGAAAAATTCATTATGCAAGTCAGACCGCTTAGAGAAAAACTTGCTCGTTATGCGAGTTTTTTGCTAAGCGAAACGCTCGTTATGCGAGGTTTGACTGTATGGTAAAATTAATTAATTTAGGTATTTATGTGGGTATGTTTTTGAGTTTTTATGGTAGTGTCAGTGATTTTTTCCCCCTGTATGTTCAAATTTACACCACTGCAGTTTTGGGACCCTCAGGGTAGTTGACCCAAGTATAAGTTGAGTCCCCTTTTTGGACCTCATTTTGGGGGCAAAAAACCCTAGACTTATACTTGACTACATACAGTAGGTAAATAGGTACCGCTTCAGTGGGAAGGTAACAGTGTTCCATTTGCTCTGGCACCTGAATTTTTGATTGTTGCTTTTTATTGTTGCTTATTGAATTTTGATTCTGTAATTATTTATATTATAGTATCTTTGCTTTATTTCTTAGGATGTCTTGATGTTTTGTAATTGCAATTGCTATTGTAGATATATGTGATATTTGTAACTTATCTGTAATTATTATTATGCTATGGAATATGGTATGTAATTGTAACTGTTTCTTCTGTTAGCCGCCCAGAGTCTCTCTGCGAGTGGGGCGGCATATAAGTGGAAAATACAATACAATATCTAGTGGTGCCTGTCACATGACCACAGAAATGTCTGCAAATGCAGACAGCACTGGCTCTTTGACTGTAAACAGAGATTAGCACAGCGCCCTAGAGTTGGATACAACTGGCTTTCAAGCAAGGGTGACCTTTACCTATAGTATCTGTCCTCAAAGAATCAAAAACCAGCTTGATAGTGAAGTGATAGAATATTACAGTGACTTAAGGGAACAAGATCTAGAGGCACATTACATATTTCATTTTTAGAGATATCACTCAAAATGTTCTAAGTGTAAACATAAAGTGCGAATGTGTTTGAAAAACACTCCTTAGATATCTCCTTTACTATGAAAGCTGGTTCCAGCAAAAAAGCAGATAACATACACAGGTTCCACTAGGGCAGTGATGGTGAACTTTGGCACCATCACTGGTCTTCAGTTCCCAGAAGCCCAAGTCTCTGTGAATCCACACAAGATGTTCTTGGACTTCAATTTCCAGAAGCCCAAGTCTCTATATGCACAGTAAATCCATTTGTGTGGATTCACAGAGACTTGGGCTTCTGGGAATTGAAGTCCAAGAACATCTGGAGTGCCAAGGTTCACCACCACTGCACTAGGGTCATTCAACTCAAAGAGTTAAATGTGCAGTTAATTGGAATTTTAGTACATGTTGTTTGTTGTTCAGTCGCACAGTCGATTCTGACCCTCTCCAACCCCATGGACCACTGTCCGCCAGGCACTCCTATCCTCCACCATCCCCCTCAACTTGCTCAGCTCTGTGCCCATTGTCTCCACAATACCATCTAGCCATCTCAACTTGGGCCGGCCCCTTCCTCTTTTGCCCTCAACCTTTCCAAGCATCAAGGCTTTCTCAAGTGAATCCTCTCTTCTCATCTGATGTCCAAAGTACTTTAGCTTCATCTTTATTATTTGACCTTCTAAGGAGCAGTCAGGGTTGATTTCTTCTAAGATTGACCTATTTGTTCTCCTCGCTGTCCAGGGGACTCTCAAAACTCTCCTCCAACACCACATCTCAAAGGCGTCTATTCTTCTGCGCTCAGCTTTCCTAATGGTCCAGCTCTCACAACCATACATTGCCACCGGGAATACCACTGCTTTGACTATGCGAATTTTTGTTTGCAATGTGTTGTCTCTACTTTTCACTATACTCCCCAGGTTTCTCATTGCTTGCCTCCCAAGAATCAGTCACCTTTTTATTTCATGGCTGCAATCTCCATCTGCAGTGAGCTTTGATCCTAAGAAAGTAAAATCTGTCACTGCTTCTATTTCTTCCCCATCTATTTTCCAGGGACTGATAGGGCCTGTTGCCATTATCTTGGTTTTCTTGATATTGAGTCTCAAGCCAGCTTTTTCACTTTCTTCTTTCAACCTAAACAGGAGCTTCTTTAGGTCCTCCTCACTTTCTGCCATTAGGGTGGTATCATCTGCATATCGTAAATTGTTGATGTTTCTTCCAGCAATTTTGATCCCAAACTGTGGTTCCTCCATCCCTGCATTGCGCATTATGTGTTCTGTGTATAAGTTGAATAAGCAGGGTGACAAAATGCATCCTTGTCTTACAGAAATTGGAAAATACATATTATTATTTTTTGAAAACTGGAACTTCCAGTGTAGCTCACACAGTATGGGTCTGGAGATATACAATTTCCTCCAGGTGGTTCTTGCCAGATTCATCTCAGCAAGTAGAATTTGTAATCTGCTGGGATGTTGTATGTTCCCAATGTTATTACTGGTACTAAAACAGTTGCTCAGAGGGGAATTCTGCATGTTACTTATTAACTGCAGAAAAGTGCTCTGGAATCTTTGAAAAAAGTTACATATGGTGTGCCACATTACTATTTTTACAAGGATGGTTTTAAACTATAACTACACTTGTGGTTATTGCCTGCCAGGAAAATGAGTATTTTGACCGATGTCCTCACTTTACCATGAAAGATGGAAATTACTCAGTTTATTTTGTACATTTGTTTTCAAGTAGAATATAAGCACTGATTTTTTTTGAAGTAGGGGGAGAAAGGGGAAATTATTTCAAAAATGAACTTGAATAGCACAGACTTTACAGTGGAACATTTTATTTATTTATTTACTTTATTTTACTATTCATATTTGCTATCCCGCCCAATCAGGCAAGCCCGACTCTGGGCGGCTTACAGCATAGATTAAAAACATATCAATATTTAATTTTTTAAAAAAATTCATGAAAATTAAAACAGTATCGGGGGTATGATCAGAAAGGGTGGATTATCTCTAGACTAGCCACCCCACATGGGATCTCCCATTCCTGGATCCCCACACTTGTCCTGCCAGCCAGGGTTTTAAGCTCTTCCGGAAGGGCAGGAGCTCTGTCTGCAGACGCAGCTCAGTTGGGAGGAGGTTCCAAAGGGCCGGAGCGAACACAAAGAAGGCCCTCTTCCTAGTGCTAGCGAGGCGAGCCTCCCTAGCTGATGGAATAACAAGAGAGCCCCTCTGATCCGCCCTGGTGGGACGGACAGATGTTCTTAGGGTGACGCGGTCTCTTAGGTATCCTGGCCCACTACCATATAGGGCTTTAAAGGTAATGACCAGCACCTTGAATTGCACCCGGAGACATACTGGCAACCAGTGCAGCTCCCGATATATTTCTATATATATTTATTCAATTTGTACTGCCTCCCCCTCGCCAGGGTGACTTTGGGCAGCTTACACCAGACATTACAAAACCCCACATAAAAAGATCCCCACAATAAACATCATAAAACCCTAATCTTAAGATCATTAAAACCTTTGACCAACAATTAAAAAGCTTAAAAAAGTTTTTTAAAAATCCCCAAACAGCCTTCATGTCTACCAACCGGGGGGGGGGGGGACCCCACTGGCAGCACCACACATCTGGTGAGCTAGCCATGTTTCTAACCCCATTCTGAATGGCAATAGCTCTGCTTGGAGATGCAACTCAATTGGTAAGAGGTTCCACAGGGCCGGAGCAGATACGGAGAAGTATTTTATAGCAAAATTTATACCAAATTTCAGTTCATCATAATTATTTGGGAATGTGTGTAAAATGTACAGATTAATATGTTTGAGAAATTAATCAGACATACAGTTCTGTGTAGAATGTTCATTTTTAGTTGATAACTCATGTCTGTTTTACTTTGCACCATCAATTTCCATCTAACTAAAACATGTTTGCTGCGTTGGTCAAGGGTAGTCCCAATTTACAAATCTGAACTCACAGTATGCAGTAGACGTTTTCCCAAGATAAGTAAAAAGCTATCAATTATGAAAAGTGCCCTCTAGTGAAAGATATGGTTTGCAGATGGTGAACCTTAAATCCCAGTAAATGCAGCATCTGGATTTGTTTCAGAACATCTCGCCGATGTGCACAGGCGGCCTTCACAAGGATTCCTCAGGCCATGAAAGTGATAAAGCTAAAACAACAGTGGATGGTGATACTTGAACTTTTCTGAAGGCACTTTGAAGCTGGGCCTTTACTCTTTTTGAGAAAAGATAGAGTTGCCTGTCTCCCACCAATTAAGCCTGCCCAGTGAGTCTCGTTCTCATCATCTCCTTTTGTTTGGGATCCAATAATATGCAGCATCCTAACTGTCACAATTAATAATGTAGGAAGGAGCTGATTAACCTAAGTGAAGTGCTCTTTGCTCTGTAAACACATTGCGATCTAAAGAATAAGGATAAAGGGAAAGGCATAGAAAGAATGAAACATCATTTTGATTTTTTCCCCTTATGGGCATGTTCTTGCTTTCTATTCTGCTCTTGTAACAATTACTGTACTGGCCTCTCTGACAGAGTCAATAAATCGACCGGGATCTGATGCTACTGCAAGCCAAGGCTAATCCACTACATCAGTATCTCCAATGGGGGCTGGTGGAAGAGGCAGGAGTGGAGAGCAGGGAATCAGATAATAAAAATGAAAGCATTAAAGAATATCTTAAGTCATTTTGGGCTCAAGTTTGTCCATTTGCCATTCCTATATAGGTATAGCCTGGGATGGGAGGAATCTGGGTTGCATAAAATAACATTTCAAACAGAAATTGAGTGACTTTGAAGTCTGTTGTACTTCAGCTGGTCACAACACCCTGAAGTTCAGGATGCATCATTTTATTTATTTATTTATATTTGTTTATCGCCCTCCTCCCCGAAGGGACCCAGGGCGATTTCCAACAATTTTAAAAACACTTTAAAAAATTAAAAACTTTTAAAAAGCTTAAAAACTTAATTAAAAGCTAGGTATTATAACTTGGACATACTGGGGGTCAAACCATCCATCTGGCTGGGGAAATTGAACCATCCACTCCCCAGACCCGACTTGCCAACCAGGTTTTCACTCCTTTCCTAAAGGACAGCAACTCAGTCTGCAGGCGTAGCTCTATCAGGAGGAGGTTCCACAAGGCCAGAGCGGACACCAAGAAGGCCCTCCTTCTAGTGCCAGAGAGATGCGCCTCTCTGGCTGATGGCACAACCAGAGAGCCTCTCCGGTCCACTCTGGTGGGCCGGGTAGATGTCCTTGGGGCGATGCGGTCTCTCAAATAACCTGGACTACTACCATAAAGGGCTTTAAAGGTAATAACCAGCACCTTGAATTGCACCCGGAGGCAAACTGGGAGCCAGTGCAGCTCCCTCAACAGCGGTGAGGCACGAGCATAACGCCCGCATCCCAACACTACTCGTGCAGCTGCATTCTGGACCAGCTGAAGCCTCCGAATGGTCACCAAGGGCAGCCCCATGTGGAGCGCATTACATTAATCAAGTCTGGAGGTGACCAAGGCATGTGTGACCATCATCAAATCTATTAGCCACATAACTTGTGAGACTGAAACAAACACCAAAATCTTGCACAGAAAACATGCTGTGAGGTTCAGAATTTCTTTGTTTTACAATAACTAAAAAAAGAGAGTAAACACTGATCTGTTGCAAAGCATAGTGATGCGCTTTTTAAAAAGAATTTTATTAACTTGGAAATAAGTCATGATTTAAGAACAATACAAGGATAGCCTGTTGCAATGAATGAATTTGTACAGCAGAACATTCCCTACATAAGATGCTAAACTTAATTAATGACTGGATTCCTGAGTACTGCACAATGGAGTGATCTCCCATCTCTGTCCCAGCTCCTGCCAACCTAGCAGCTTGAAAGTAAGAAATTTCAAATAGATAAATAGGTAAACAGCATTCCGTGCACTCAGGTGTTGAGGCATGCCTGCCACATGTCCACAGAAATGTCTGCAGATGCAGACAGAGTTGGCTCTTTGGCTATAAACAGAGACGAGCCCTGAACCCTATAGTTGGATATGACTAGCTTTCCAGCAAGGGCGCCCTTTACCTAGGACAGAGATGTCCCCTTAGATCTTACCCTTTATGTGAAGTGCTGCTTGGAACAGGGATTCTCTATAAGATTTATGAGAGAATGGTAAGAACCACTACGCTAGATTCAAGATACCCAATTCCAAGGAGAGCTGCTAAGATCTGCTGTTGTTGGTTAGCCACCCAAGCACAAGAGGACAGAAGGAAAATAGGAGATCTGACTTTTTTCCTTCTTGCTCTTCCTTCTCATCTCCCTGGGGGAGAAATAATCTTGATTAACCTGATATTGCTACTAACCTTCACATCTTTCTTGATTATCTGATTCCTTAATTACCTCCTTTATACACATAGTTCATGAGCTTCATTTTTCATTAGATTATTTTTTCAGATTCTGCAATGCCAGTAACTTTATGAGTTTTGTCCACAACTCAGTGAAAAATGCACTCTCCTCTGAACTATGGCATATCTATCTGACTGCAATGTGACATCCCTGAGTTGCTGTAGTCAGCTTCAAAGGGAGACACAGGGGTAAACTTAGGCACTTCCTTTGGGGGGATACCAGTGAAAACTATTTCTAGGTGGAATTAAATCAGGGAGTTAACTATTTCTCTACTAGAAGATGAACATTTGCAACATTTTTGTGACAAAAACTGGGATGAAATGACACAGAACTTCTGCTCCATAAAAGAACTGTTTATTATAGGATATTTACATAGCCTGGGGAGAATTATTCAGTATGGCCCTAAGTACATTCATTATGATTTTTCATTTGCCAACGTAAGTCAGGCACAACTTTAGCACTCCCATTTTGAACTAGAAATGCCTGTAACAAGCAATGAAGAAAAGGAAAAATGTCTTACAAGCACGAAGTTTTTCAAAAAAGAAAAGAAAATACAAATGGCTAAAAACATGATATACAACGCAATTATATGTCTAGCTTTGTTGCAAACAACGATCATTCAACTCTGATGAGATCTGAAAGCAGAGTGCACACCAGGGGATTCTATACAATGAATCAAATTTCCAGCCAGCCATGTGGGGAAGAGAATGAAATGTCTCCCTCCTTGGGAGTTACCCACACATTTCAAGATTCTTTGGCTCCTAGCCACTTTGCAGATAAGGCCACATGAGAGTAATAACAAGCTTCCTACAAATCTTGATCCTTTTGGTGAGCATGGAGTCTCTATCTGATGCACCCTGCAAGCAACATTCCATGCCTTGTTCATGTGGAAAACTAGCTTGAAAAAAGCTAAGATGGCTGGAAGGTGGGGCAGAGGACTCTACAAGGTTAATTACATAAGAGGAAAAGGCTGATGCATAGAATCTAGTGATTTTAAAGATATTTGGGCTGAGTTTATGGATTATGTATTGGTAAAGAGAAAAGGTATGAAATTAGGTCAATAAACAAATAGTTTCTGGAAATAGGAGGTGAGCTGAACTATGTAGGTTTTATGAACAATTTGGAAGCCCCACCAGGTGATGGGTGCACAAATGTATTTGTATTTTGGTTGAATTTGTATTGGTATTATATACTGTATTTTTCTTTTCTATTGTTTTAGTAATAAATTTTTTTTTTAAAAAAGAAGCTACTCAGAAAAAAAATCCAGTGACCTCTTATAACAAATACATTAATATATGTGTTTCAACATGCATCCTAGCAAGACAGCCAAGTGAGAAACTAGACAAATGTTTTGCTAATAAAGGATAACATGGATATTTTAACTTTCATCAATTAAAGTAGCCTCTTTAGTAGTCTAAGTGAAATGGGACAAGAGAAAACCTAAATGTTCATTTTTTTAAAAAAGAGGAACCTATTCATAAAACTAGCTCCAAAGGTTAGTACAGTAAAACCTCGAATAACGCTAAAGCTTGGTTCAACAAGTCTTGGTGTTATCCGATTTTTAGTGTTATCCGATGCATGTTAAAATCCTATGGGATGTATCGGATAACGTTAAAGCTCCATAGAGATACATTGTGACCGCACAGGCTTTAGCGGTTGTTATCCGATGCATCCCATAGAGCCTTAACGTTATTCGATGCAATCCCCCCCCATTACTTAACATTATGCAATTTTAGCATTATCCGAGGTAAACGTTATCCGAGGTATTACTGTATTTTTATATTTGTTTGTGGCATGCTTATTTTTCACCTAATAGTTTCTATATGCAAATTGTAGAAAACACTTCCTGCACTTTTCAAAAGCTGGGACACAAAATGTTAAAATGGTATGAAATTTGCTCTAATGGCTAGTTCAAGGTGGTTGGGTGGGTAGGAAATAGGATTTAAGCACTATTTTCTCAAGATGGTGCAAGTAGACTGTGTTTGCTCTGACTACAGAAATATTCCAAGCACTGACTGCAGAAATGCTCCTAATTTTTAGAGATTCTACATACGGGGGCTAGATGATATGACCAACCACAGGTCATATGATATGTTAAAAATCAAGGTAGTGATATGTTGCCGGGGGGGGGGGATTTTAATTGGGTTCCAACACAAGAAATCACTAAATGTGAAATCATTCATAAAAGAGGAGGCCAAGGCAGAATTTTTAGTCTGTAGAGAATCCTAGATCAAGCAGTTCAAGGAACAAGCAAAAACACGAGAGCCTGCCATTTTCTTTAAGTCTAAGTTGTCATAAGGTAATTGTAACACATCCAGTATCACTTGGGCCACAGGTGGTACATTCCTGCGTATTAGATGTCAAAGACTGAATATTTTCAATGGATGTCTATCAACACAGGGTATTGTTTTCTTAATAGATAAGAAAAAACTCATACATCTCTATTAATCTACAAGGCTTATTTTGTATTTTATAGACTGTTGCCTGAGCAGTTTGGCAGCAGGAAGGCAAAATTCTGGAAGAAAGAGGCCAAAGGTTCATATTTTATAATTGTGTGAACACCTAAGACCATCCTTTCCCCCCAAGGGCATAAATGGATGAAGAATACTTATTTTGGGTGGAGGGGGGATTATGTCTGTCTTCAAACTTTTTATGTAACTGCCATTACTTGTGTAGTGAGAAATAATAAAAGATGTTCCCAATTATATTAAATTTTTTTGGAACTATATCAAAGCCATTTAGTGTATAAAAAAGTGGATCACAGATAAATGATACCCTTGTTTTCACTTTACCGTTCATTTCATGTGGTTTAGGATTGTAGTCAGTGGCATTCAGGCACTTTAATTTTCCTCTTTTAGAAGACAATTTTAGTGGTTAAGACACTGAACTTGATGACTGTAAGGTCAGCAGTTCAAGACCCAAGTGCTGCATGATGGAATGAGCTTCAGTCTCTGTCCCAGCTCCTGCCAACCTAGCAGTTCGAAAGCAAGAAATTTATTTATTTATTTATTTATTTTTCCAATTTGTATAGCCGCCCAACTCAAAACAACTCTGGGCGGCTCACAATATTAAAAACAGCACAGCAGTCCAAAACATTAAAAACCCATAAAAGCCAATTTTAAAAAGCTACAAAGATTAAAAGAATGAGGATTAAAAATTGCAAGTACTGTAGATAAATAGGTACTGCTTTGGTGGGAAAGTAAACAGCGTTCTATGCACTCTGATGTCTAGTCATGCCTCCCACATGGCCAAGGAAATATCTGCAGATGCAGACAGTGCTGGCTGTTTGGCTATAAACAGAGATGAGCACTGAACCCTAGAGACGGATACCACTGGCTTTTGATCAAGGGTGACCTTCATTTTTACCTTTCAATGGTAGCAAAAAAAGAGAGAGTTATACTTTTTTGTTTAATCTTGAGAAACTCTACTTTATGCTGTTATACATATCAATCTAAGATTCAATTCTTGTTTTTCAGAGAGAATTTCCTTTTAAAGCCTGGGATGGTTTTTGTGTCTGGAGAGGATATGTCTTCAGACCTCTTTCTCCAGGAACAGATGACTTAATTTGAGTACACCTTTCAAGGAGGTAAGGACTTGAGGAACTGGGGCATAATCTATTGAGGCTCATAACAGTAGAGCTGTACCTTGGGGGAAAGGGTGTATCCAATCCCAGGAACCAAGAACCAGGGTTGGGGGAATTCATCTCCCATACTCATTTATTTATTATGTATGTATTTATTTATTTAGATTTATATCACCATCTACTCACAGCACAGGTTGAAATCAGCCTTGACAACAGCAAATTGTTTTTTTTAAAAAAGAGAGCAATGGACATAAAGTTGTTTTAATCAACAATAATAAAAAGATGAGAACAATGGCATTTTAAGCAAACCTACTTAGAATTATAATAAATAATTACGTGCAATCACAAAAACTCCAATTTATGGTGATCCTTTTCAGGGTTTTTTAGGTATAGAATAGTCAGACGTGGTTTACCATTCCTTTCGTTTGGAGGTGTCTTGGGTCTTTATAGCTTGCTCAAGGCTACATAGGCTAGCCCTGTTTCCTTGAGGGATGGTGAAGAATCAAACATCCAACCTCTGTCTCTAGCCCACTGAAATTAAACCTCCTATAATCAGTACAGCTTACTTCTGTATAAACGGACATGAGTTGGGTGGGAACTTACTTTCCATATAAGCATGCAGATGATTGTGGAGTCGCTTTAAAAAGTTAGTTTCAAATTATCTCTCTATGTTAATAGAATATTGGAGGCAACAAAAAGAAATATTATGGTTTTAATGACTGTTTTCCTTGTACATCTGTTAAATGGGAGGTACTTAAAGGGAGACTAAAAAGCAGACGCACAAGCTGTGTTTTACTCCCTAACTAACAGAAACAGATCCTGAAGAGTTAAAAAATTCTCTGAGCTGCTGATGTACTTTCTGTGACCTTGTTCAGTGCAGAGAAGGCTTGAAATCCAACACAGTTTAACCAGTTCTATCCATGGAGCTAAAAAGGAGAGCCCTTACTTAAGAGAGCAAATGGAGAAGTCACCAGAAAAAAAAGATGCTTATGCTCTTGTCTGATTGTTTTTAAAAAATTGATTCCATTGTTTTCACTAACTTCAGACACTTTGTGAACATGATACAACTTGCTGTTTTTGTGTGACAAATTGCAGCTATTGAGCGACTGCCTTCCTGTGTGTGAAACACCATTTCCCTGACTGGCTATGTGTATTACCTATAAGCCTGAAGGCAAAGTGAGAAAGAACAACCAATCTGTGGTAGCAGATTCATGATAACCCCTTTTGGTTACTGTTTGTAGGATAGATAATGGTAGTCCCAGAGTCATATTGACTGATCTGGGAAAACATCATAAAGCCTATAATTAATCCCAATCCCCACGAGGAAACAGTGTCAGGTGGCCACTTGACATGCAGATGCAAAGATGGTTAATTATATTTAATGTAACAATTTCTGCTCTAATTCTGGTCATATCTGCAAGAGCAGCAACCTGAAAAAATATTGAGGAGGATATTTTCCGGTGATCAAGTGAAAAATCCTGAGTAGTAAAGAAGACTTTTTCAGTTACCACTATCTCAGTGCAAATAGAACTGTATTTCAGACATAACTCTGCTAAGGTGATTGTTTTACCACATGATTACTGCATGAAGTGAGCTTGCTGAACCAAACTCCAAGTTCCCCAGTCCAGAAACACCCAGTTTGTCAGCACACAACATAAAGAGTCACAGGTAGAGCCTGAAAGTTATTTTGTTCAGGTATTCAGTTACTGTTCCTTCCGATCTAGAAGCATTGCAACGTAAATGCTTCCATAATTTGAACTGTGCGATGTTCCGATACAAATAAGGATAGGAATACTATTTCAAAAAACCAGGTTACATTTATTTAGAAGTAACTATATGGCTTCCTGTTTTTCAGAAGTAACTGAAATATATATTTTTTAAAAACCCTCTTTCTTTATGCTTAAGGCACAAGTATATGCTTAAGTATATGGCACAAAATGCATTCTTCCAATTTATCTCATTGTTGCCAAAATATCCAGTAGTGTGTTAGGCACAGCAGGAGTCAATATTTTAAACATACAGTTTTTTCCCTCAACATTTAGTGATACTACATGCCACTATTATATAACTGACTAAAAAGTTACAAAACAACAGCAGCTACAAATAATCTAGTGGCACTTTACTGATTAACAGGTTTTGTTCAGCGTAACCTCTTATGGGCTTCATCCCACTAGATCAGATGTGATGTTAGAGCTATAACAGAAAAATGTGATGTCATCTCTTATTAAGTTATAACTGTAATGTAATACAGTTGCGCCTTGGATTTTTTTTTTTAAAGGAATGCATTACACCAAGTCCTTATTTGTAACAAGTTACTCCTACAGTCTGCTCAGACACATGGCAACCTTTTCCATTACATCTGTTCTCCCAACAGTTATGGGGAAGGGAGGGCAGGCAAGGGATGTGAAAAATATGAGGCGAGGCTAGCCCTGCAGCTCCTTCTCCATCTGCGCACAGCTTCAGCAACCCAGAGAAACCAATGACTAGCATTATAGAGTCTACTGAATGCATGCAACTGACGATACAATAAGGACGCTGTTGTCCTTGCATCATCCCTTTGTTGTATGTGGCATCTGTGTCCTGCTTCATCCATGTTGTTCTAATTTCATGGAAGAAGAACACAATTAAACTATGTCTTAAGCTTTCATGCTAAATTGTTATTTTGAAATTATAATTGCCAAATGAAGCCAAATTGTAACGCTTCTTGTTCCTGACCTTTGAAACATTGTACTGTGACCATGAAACCATTCTAAATAAAAGCTATCGTTGTCCTAAACACAAGTTGCTCTTGTTAATTCTTCCTTTCCTCATGAGTATGGAAAATTAAGTGGAGTCTTAATATTTTACAACATCTGGCTCTAATTAGCCATGAACAAAACTGCCAACAACTATTTTCTTAACTGACATTTAGAAATCTGAAATGGCCTGGAAAGTGCACATTCAGAAAGTGTCCTTGTCTAACAGGAATAAGAGGTGTCTTGGTCAAGCTTGTGATTCAAGTATAAAAAATGTCTGAGCAGGGGAGGGTTATCCCAACATCAAGGAGGTCAAATTAGTTTTGGCTGAAGACTGGGTGCTCTTGATGATTTTTTTCAACTTCTATCTTTCCTCTGACACTAGAAACCAAATCTTTAAAACCATTTCCTCAATCTTCTCAGTAGATTAACCAGAGATATTATCCCTATTTCATAAATGTATTTTCTCCCACCTGTGGAAATCAAACATTCCAAATTTATCTCTTCAGATTTTTTACCAAGGTTTCTGTATCACTGGGTTTTCCACACATATGAACTACACCAAGAAAGCATGTAAACAAGAAATGAAAATTCAGATTCTGTTGAATTTAAAGTTTTAAACCAGTGGGAGGTATATGTGTGTGTGCTTAGCCTTGCGCTAAATTTGTCCCTTAGTTCCATCAGTCAGGAAGAAACCCAATGAATAATAGTCACAATATTTTCATTTTGTTTCCATCACAAAGCAAAACAAGAAAGACTTTTTAAGTTTGTCATATAAGGAGAAAATACAGGAAAAATACATACATAAGGGGGAGAAAAAAAATCAAGAACAGACAAAAAAGTACCACATTAGTTTTAAAAATGATTTTAACTGGCCCAGAGAAAAATCTGACAGCAACAAGCAGTTATACAGCTGATGGTAAGTGAATGCCTCAGTACTACCTAGACAGGAGCTGGAATGGAAGCCAATTTTACCCCATACTGAATGTTTCAGTGGGACACCAGGGCACCATCAGGCCGTTGTTGTTGTCATTGTTGTTTAAAGGTTTAGTCACTAGCATGTATATTCAGAAGTACAGGGTATGTCTGAATGAGATCTTTGGGATGTAATTACAAAACAATAAGTTTAATGACTGTAACTTTAAGTTCTATAACTCATTAAAGAAACAGCAATAAGAAACATTGTAGAAATAGATCATGTATTGTGTGGTTCATCTCTGTCAGGAATTTTAGTCCACTGTGAAATGTGATGTTTGCCATCCACACAGATCCACAGATCCGGCAGAGTTCTGAATGGCAAGCCTCAGACCAAAGGAAAATTCAGACCAAGTATAGGTCTCTCCCAGTGCACACAGGGATATGTTCCAAGACTTTAAACCATGGATAAAAATAATCTCCATAGTTAACATATATATCTGAGACATAGAAGCAGTGGAGGGGTTTCAAATGCTTCTATTGTTCTACATAAGAACTACCAAAATGTCTGCCTCTGTTCCTTATAAACATGAAATTGCAGACAGTGGCCTCTAGTGGCCAGTTATGGTAATGTGCTATAAAAATACATATTTCAAGGATCATGTATTGAATATTTTTAGATCCATGGATAATTGAAACCATGGATATCAAAGCTCTGTTACACAAGGGATCAAGGTCATGTTTTAGAGTCCATACCGAAAAAAATCACAAATTTGTCATAAAAAAAGAGCAAAAAACTTTTGTGGAACAGAAGCTCATGTTACAATGCATGCTCTAAAATTCATGATTTCACAATTGGGAATAAAATAATGACCCAGCATATTCCTTATTCTTTCTATTGATGTTTTTTGTAAACAGTAATAGAAATACAGCAGACAGCTTCTTACATGTACATCCCTCATGATGTTTTCTGATATTATACCAAATCAGGCAAATTTTATTCTAAAGCACTGACCCACATTCTTTTGGACTGAATAGATAGGCCACCCATATCCATGGGTTTTAGCAATAACTCTGTGTGATACCATCTATACTAATTGAGATGAAATGCTAGAACAAACTTTCATCCAAACTTTAACAATCTTTTAATTTGGATTTATTTCTGTTGAAGCCTTAAGTCTTTTTATGCACAAGTATTAATCTGTTGGTGTGTTACTACTTTAAAAATTGCAGCTATCAGGGTCTTAAAAAATGTAAGCTTGCCCAAATGATGCAGTAAGCAGCTACTGATTAAAAAATGTCCTAAATTTATTTGAATAATATCATAAATTTGTACACTTGTAATTCTATGAAAATCAGTTGCCAATTGTCACACTTAACCAATGGAATGAAACTGAAGCATTCCTCCTGAAAGTGAATGAACAGTTTCTCTACAAACTATACATCAATAAGCACAGGTTTTCTTACCCTCATTGTCTAATCATCAGTAGTCCCAAGTGATGTCATGGAACATGTGTGTGTGTGTGTGTGTGTGTGTGTGTGTGTGTGTGTGTGTGTGTGTGTGTGTGTGTGTGTGTGTGTGTGCGTGCGCGCGTGTGTGTGTGTGTGTGTGTGAGAGAGAGAGAGAGAGAGAGAGAGAGAACTTCCCTTGTGAAAGTGGCTACTAGAAGACTTTGAAAAATCTAGAGTGTGAAGAAATAATGGTGTATGATGAAATAGTCAAACAGATGAATATTGGAACTGACAGATTAACTGTTGTTACTCAGACCATGGAGATGAACTGACTGGTGGAAAGACGCAAATCACTTTGCCAAAGCAATGGTAGAATACGCATCAATGAATTAACAGGCAGAATGGCAAACAGAGCAGTAGTTGAAAGCTTCCCACCTGTGTCTGTTGAGGGATATTTACAAAGCTTGGATCCCGTGGTCCAACACTGACGAATCGGTTTGCAGGGGAGGTGCTGGGTGTCGAATAGGCTGTGAAGGGAAGGGACACATGCGTTCAGGAAGCAGCACTAGATCACAGACAAACAACACCAGAAACAACAAAGCCACCTAAACAAATGCTGAACGTACAAATGAGGTCATGTTTTTAAAAGGCAAGAATCTGACTTCAGACAACTGGATTCTTAATGATGGAAATAATTGTTATGGACATAATCAGGCAAGAGGAAAGAGTCTCTTTTCAGCATAAACTGAGATGATGTCACATATCTGGAGTAAGGCATGTCAAATTCAATGAAACTAGTCTTGTCTCTTGTGACAAGACCTCAGATACTAGGATCGACATGCCACGGGTACAGGACTTGTAATCTATCCTACCAGTTATTTGCAGGAACAAAGAGACAATCTTTTCTAGTGCTTTAGGTCCATTCACATACATTTTAGGACAACTGGTAATTAAGTCCAGATCAGAATTCAAGCTGAATAATTTTTATCATAAATTCAATGTAAACAAAATTATCAACAAACAGGACACAATGGAATGTAGGTGCATTTAGTCAGTGCAAATTTATAAATTGAGATTCATATAAACCTTTGGCCATGATGAAATGACTCATGGCATCTCTGTTCCTCATGACAGAAGTTCCATGAGTGCCAGGAATCTGGAGAGCAACTACCAGTATTAAGGTACTCTATGAAAAAGTGAATGAAAGCTCCTCCAATCTGATTAGTCACAAAAGACAGAGCAATCCTAAGCAAGAAGGGGAATCGTGATAGCCAGGAGAGGCTGTGGGATAGGCAGATATATTTTAGTTTTTGCCTAACACTTGATTTGCCTCTTCATTTGTTTCCAGCAGGAAAGAGAAGACCTACCCTATCTGAAAGCTGGAATAGCTAAAGGATCCATTCCTGGGATCTCCCAGTAGAGTGAATTTGCTGGGGGATCCTGTGGGTCTAAAACTGCCACTGATCCACTGTTGAAAAATCCTATTTTGGGACCTGTTACTATTAGAGTGCATGAACTTTCATAGACACAGGAACCTTCTCTTTATTACAATGGTTCCGTCCCATCCTAATTCCTGCTAGTCAATGATATAGGAAGATAAGATTGCTCTGTACTCATTTTATAAATGAGCAGTCTTTCATCACTACATTTTCCCAGGCCATCACACATTTCAAATTCAAGTGTTCAGTATACATTCAAATCTTTAGTATATTTTAAAATAAAACTGTATTGAACATGTTCCATATGCATCAGTTGTACTCCAGATAAACCCATCTTTGTGTACGACATTTATCAGTGTAATTACAAAATGGTAATACAGTTTATATAACAAGCAAAATTAAATACAGCAAAAATGAAAATTATTTTAAAAGAAGACAGCCCCTGAATGAAGATTAGGGTTGTAGGTCATATGCCTACATAAATTGTTCCCCTCTGAATAAAGGACTAAACCTCAAGGAAGGCTAGTTAAGTAATTATATAATGGACTTTAGTTAAGTCTGCTGCAACACAATAACTGCAGATGTATCATACGTTTGCATGAGATTTTCATCCAATTTGTTGTTGTTGTTGTTGTTGTTGTTGTTGTTGTTCAGTCGCATAGTTGAGTCCAATCCTTTATGACCCTATGGACCACTGCATGCCAGGCACCCCTGTCTTCCACAATCCTCCACAGCCCACTCAGCTCTACTCCCATTGCGTCCACAATGCCATCTAGCCACCTCATCCTCTGCTGCCCCCTTCTCCTTTTGCCTTTGATCTTTCCCAGCATCAAGGCCTTGTCGAGTGAGTCCTCTCTTCTCATTTGGTGTCCAAAGTACTTTAGCTTCATCTTCAATATTTGTCCTTCCAAGGAGGAGTCAGGGTTGATTTGCTTCAGGATCAACATATTTGATCTCATTGCTGTCCAGGGTACTCTCAAAATTCTCCTCCAGCACCTGATTTCAAAGGTGTCTAGTCCTGCACTTATCCTTCCTTATGGTCCTGCTCTCGCAACCATACATTGCTACTTGGAATACCATTGCTTTGACTATATGGACTTTTATTGGCAAGGTGATGTCAAAAGACCAAATTTTATGTAACCAATAGACCAGCAATATATTGCCCAAACATAGAGAAGAAACCTACTATGAAAACCCTACAGAGGTTTCTGTAAATTGGAAGCAACTTAATGGCACAGACCATACACACATATACTCCATCAGCTTTCCTGTTGTACAAACAGTTGTAAGATTAAGCTCACAATATGGATGAACTAGAAAGCTTCTCAGTGCTTATGCACTTGCCTTTCCACTCAGTGTTTAAGCAACAGGATACAGGGCAACACATGTAAGAAAAAATATGATTTTTTAAAATGGGAGTACAAAAATGAGATATACACTATATAGCATGTGCAGATACCAATAACATTTCCAATATCCTATCTTGTGTGACATTGAAGACTTCTTCTTATTGCTGCTGGCAACTCAGTGCCAGTGAAGGAAAGTTATATCAGGCAGCTTCCTAGGGGCTCTTAAGCAGGGACTAGCAAGACTGTGAATGTGATCAGCATCAGGAACACAACACTCCTTGCCACAGTTATTGCAGTAAAAAAGCTGATTGCCTAGTACAGTGATGGTGAACGTTTAGAGATCAAGTGCCCAAACTCAACAGGCAGCTATCTGCGCTACATTGGGGCAGGGTGAACTATGTGCTGGGGGGAGAGAGGAAACAATCCCATTGAGTTGCTGTGCAGAGGGGCAGGGCAAATTCTGTGTTGGGGGGAGGAAGTGCTCCCACTGGGCTGCTGGGCAGAGGGGTGGGTCGAACTCTTGGCTGGGGTGACTGCTCGCATGCTGACAGAGAGGACTCTGAGTGCCCCCTTTGGCATGTATGCCATAGGTCCGCCACCCCTGTCCTAGTAGAAACAACATATGATTTCTTATGTACAACTGCCTCAAGTCCACCAACTGCAAAGCGCTCTCTTCTAAAGACATGCAAAAGCTGGTAAAACAGGGTTTGAGATAGGAAATCTTTAATGTCTTTTCTGCTGTGCCGTCTCACATAAATTATCCCTAATGCAGTCACTTGTTAGTAGTCTTCTACTCTGAACTTGATGTATATTTTAAACCAGAGCTTCAAAATCAACTCAAACTTTTGCCATCTACAAGGCCATGACAGGAAAAACAGCTTAAGCAGTACTAATACTTTGGTATTCTGGAACTACCTACTGTGGAATTTCATGGGAGGTTCCTTTTGACATAGTAGTTCCTGATATTTTTAAATTTTATTTTCCAGCACAAACAAACAGGAAGGGGAAAAAAAATCCAATAATGAATTATATAAATACACAATGTTACCTGCCACTGAGACCACTTGGCATAACTACCTATACCACTTACCTTTGTAGAACCCCATTTCCCTTCCAGATTTGTATGGACTCTTGCATTGGGCATTTCCACTTCCTCTTTATTAATACCAAATCAATAATTTCCCCCCATATTATATATAAATAAATATCTGCCAGTTACCTCACTTTTAACTTTTATATTACACATAAGTTTATCTGTTAGCTAAATTCTAAGCCTCCCTGTATTAATCACTTAACTGGAAATTATAAGCTTTCCCCCCAATTTCTAGCAATAATAAATCTCACCACTGTTAATAAACTGAAAACAAATTCTTTAGTTTTCCAATTACCTACCTCCTTTTCAAATATTGATAAAAGCACTATTTTAAGATGCAAAGCTAAGCTTTACTTGCTTATTTTATTTATTTTCTTAAAAACTAATTGCTAAAATTTCAATGTATTCACACATTTCCACCACAAATGAATGCAAGTAATATGTTCTGAAATCTTCTCCAGAACATCTTGGAATAATTACAATCTATTTGATTTAGTTTCATTGGAGTCAAGTACCATCTCCAAACTAACTTATATTTTTTTATTTTATCCTTATTGACATAGATTCCAATATTCTAATATTTCATAATTTTTCCCAAGCACTAATACTTATGTCTTCTTTCATATCAAATTTCCACAACAATTTAAGCAGATCCTCCTGATCTTCTGTCTCCAGTAATATATATTTTACTTACTATATCCTTCATTACATTCTTTAACTTCCCTTTTTTATCTTCACTTTATAATATACACAATTTCCCTATGTTTACAATTTTTCTTTACTCATTTCTTTTGGTATATGTTGAAAAGCCACATTCATCACCCACCTCCTTCTAAGCTAGGTGAAATGTTCAAACAACGTATACATGCTAGTTCCTGTGTTGCAACAGGAATGTATAAATTTTCTATTTATACAAGAACTGTGTCCTGAATAACTCAACTTTTCCTGCACTGTGCACTAGGCAAAATCCAGTAGAAAAGCATTTGTTTCATGTATACCAGGGATGCCCAAACTATGGTCCATGGGCCAGATCCGGCCTCTGATACCAATTCATCCAGCCCATGCTACCCATGTCGCTCTTGGGAGCAGAAGTACAACATGCCTAATGGTGTTTTACTTCTGCTTCCGGTGGGAGAAACCATGTGACCAGCCTGCTGAACGTGAACAGCCCACGACTCAAAAAGTCTGGGCACCCGAATGTATACAGTATTGAAGTGAAGCTCACAGCTTATTAGTTAAAAACACTTCCAGGCTGCAGAGCTGTTCTTCAGAGATAACAATCCTGAACAGCAAATTCCAAGTCAGTACACAAAAAGATGCAAGCCAAAAGTAACTTTATTCACTTGCATTTTAAAAATTATCTCCATGGAAGTCATGCATTTAAAGTGGAGTACACAGAAATAGCTTTCTTGAAGATTGTGGCATTTTTGAACCACAATCGGGCATATCCTGGGCAATAGCTAATCTTGTTGTGCTGGGTAATCTTTCTCACACTAGGTCAGGAGAAAGGAACTATGGAATAGTTCCATGAAGTTACCAAGCATAGCTTTATTTTGGCAGTTTAATGTCTTACCTAGACATGGAAGAAGAATATAAATATTATTAATTTTAAAGAAACATGGCTCAACAAGGATAACTGCCTGTAGAGCAGAATTTAGGGCAGCAATCACCTGAAACAGTACAGTTTCTTCTTTGCAAAAATGAAGATACTGTATGTACAAAAGCATTGTTATGATTTGCTAGATTATTCTGATATGATTTGTGCTAATGTTAAGCCCCCCAAATGTTTTACTAAAATGTAAACAGAGAACTAGACATAACACATCGAAAAGACAGTAATTTTGCACAGGAGCAACACCTTCTACCATAAAGCATGCTACAACCATTAGGAAATGGGTTTCTGCCTGCAAAGTGCTTTCAGAACCAAAGACGATGCAAAGGAAATGAAAGATCAGCGGTATTTTCCAGATGTGGATGCAAACATGTCTGTGCAAGAAATTCCGTTTGCAGAATCAGCCAGCAAAAACCAGCCGATCTATCTGTTCATCTGTTTAGAATTGTCCTGTTAGACTTGGTATTTTTTCTATGGCAAACAATGAACTTTGTCAGAAAACAACGTGTGAAGATTTGTGGTCATAAAAGGTTCACAACTGAAGCTTCCAGAAAGCTTCCAAAGAGCTGTTTATAGTCTTGATTTCACAGCTTTCACAGGTATGGGACAGACTACAGAAGTCAGCACTCTGAGAGTCTCAGGTTTATTTACTTATTTTAAATGCAAGTTTGTAGATGTGGAGCCAGATTTGAAAACTGGCTCAATGAAATATTACAAGTAAGGAGGCAAGCTAATGAAGGCTACAAATGGTGGGGTTTCAGGGCCCTGCACAGATTCTTGCCTCACTTGGTGGTAAGAACAGAAATGAAGTACAGTAAAACACCAGATAACAATTGGATCGGATAACGCTAAAATCGCATAACGTTAAGTAATCTGGGGAGGAGAATTGGATCAAATAACGTTAAGGTCCTATGGGATGGATCGGATAACAACCGCTAAAGCCTGTGCGGTTACAATGTATCTCTATGGAGCTTTAACGCTATCCGATCCATCCCATAGGATTTTAACATGGATCGGATAACACTAAAAATCGGATAACACCAAGACTTGTGGAACCAAGTTTTAGCGTTATCCGGTGTTTTACTGTATGAGCATTCTGAATTCCTTTGTGTAAGTCATGGAATGTACTTTTTTCCAGCCATACTTCAGTTTTTCTGGATGCAGTATTTTTTATGCTAGTAGGTACAGTGTACATGTATGGGGAAATGATACCTGCTTTTTTGCACAAAATACTAAAGTCACAAACCACAAAGTCACATTACCCTGTTGGTTTTGCAGGTGGTTGCTCCATACACATGGTTTGTCATGGGGACGTGCAAGTAGATAGTGTGTACAAGGAATTCGCCCACAATGGCCCAATATGACATAATCTTATAGTTATATGTACTTTCTGTAACAACCCAAGAATAATGAGTATCTCATCTTCCTGGCATCAGATGCTTATCTTAATTTAAACAGTGCTCTTCACATCTTCCTGACATTACTGGATGTCATATCTCCACTTAGGGAGGAAACAGAAAGAAAACCTAAATCCTTGCAGCCTGCAACCCTATCATTCAGGCTTATGCACTAGATCAAGATAACTTTCATATAATTATAGTCAATGTATACCTACCACCATACTTTGATAAATCCCAATGAATTTCTATCTGGAGCAGGTTAACATCATTTATGGAGGACTTGGAACTAGTCCTCACTCCAAAATACTCTAGGTAATTATTAAATAATTGACAGCAGCACCTCAGCTGCAAAGCAGTTTTTGGAATCTCTTTTGAGTATCTCTATGAGAAGTCAGTCCTAGATAAGATAAACACTTGGTGGGTTTTGTACTCTAAAAAGTTAAACAGAAAACTTTTTGGGCAGGAAAGTTTCCATGGCCTCTTCCATTTTGTTTTACTGAAGTATGAAAATATGGTTGATCCAGCTGCAACTATCCATCAGCCCTTTGCTTCTTCATTGGATTTGTACTTACTTGGAGACGTGGGAGACGCAGCACCTCCATCTGTTGACGTGGTTGGAGGCTTTGTGTCTGCCACTGGCAGAGGCACAGGCCGGGCCATGGGTGGTGGGGGTGGCGGCGGCAACATTGGGGTAGGAAGGAATGGATTGTGCACCTTGCCTTGGCTGCTACCATTGGGCTGTGAAAGACACAAGCAAAGCAAAGTATGAATGGCTTCTGGTTTCCACACTTACACTGTAAACCTGTAATTGATCCCTAGGAAAGAAAAACACAAGCAAAATCACAACTAAAATTCAAGCAAATCTGTAAGATCCTAACTTTGCTTCTGTGCATGAAACAGTGCTCGGGGAACTGGGGCTTGCTGTCTTCCCATTGCTGCCACAGCTCCTTGAGCATCTAATCTTGGAGGTAAAAACTTATGGGAAATGATGCAGGCTATATTGTGGGAGGGGTAATGGTGGCTCCACTTTGAAGATGAGAACTTGAAGCAACTTATTCCCCTTATACACCTTGCTATATAAAAACATGGGATACAAGCCATATTCTTTTCCTGAAGAAAAAGTGCAAGACATTTATATATATTTGCCTACTTAGGGTACTGGAAAGACACATGCCTGGTTGCACTAGAAAGTGGAGCAAGCTCCCTTAAAGCTCCCTTTCTGGAATTACTCCCTGAAATTGCTCCCTGAAAAGTAGAAGCCTTACACCTAGACCAAAAAGATCCGGTTTACACATGGATTGGGGCCTTGCTAGAATGCATTTCCTTGCATGATGGTGTGATCACCAGGAAATATAATGCATCAGACTTCAGCATTAGAGGTCCAAATGGTGATCCCAGTTGATCACATTCTTAATTACTTTTTTTCCAAAAACATTAATCTTTCCAAAAATGCTACTACTGAATAATTTATGCTACATCCATTTGAGAAGTCTGGTTGTCTTAAAAGAATGTGGCTGCTTATGAGTTTGTAGGGCTCTGGTACTATTCAGAAGTAACTCATACGGTAGAAGTCCAGTTCCTTTTTATTATATCATATGCTTAATGGAGTGATAAAGTCAACATCACACAAGATCACTGTGAACTACCTGAATCTATGGAATGAAATCTTGGTGAACCACTGGGCACATTAAAGACAATTGTTTGGCATAAGAACAATTTTAGTTTACTAGTGCTTGTGAACTTTATTTATTTTATCTGCAAAAATTGTCATTAATGGACTCATTACACCAGTGGTCCCTGACCTTGGGGCCACAGATGTTCTTGGACTACAGTTTCTAGAAATCCTGACCAGCACAGCCAATGGCAAAGTCTTCTGGGAGTTTTAGTCAAAGACAAGTGGGGCGCCAAGATTTGGAAACACTGCAATATGATTGTTGTGAGCCACTGTGTCCACTTTGGTTTAAACATAGTGGGGAGTATCCTGCCATCCATAACCAGAGTAATACTGAAGACTGCCACTAATTTTTCAATTTTAGGATCTATGCAACTTCTATATTATAAGTTGTGCGCACCCTAGAATCAAATAAATAACCCTATAATTAGCAGCAATCTGCTAGTGACATCTCTACCATTGTATACAAGTAGTTGGTGATACCTGGCTTCTTCTAATTGGAGATTAAACTAAATTCGAACCCCAACCTTCTGAGTGAGGCAGCTATGTTTTCGTACTGCTTTTCCCCCAGCTCCACAGTCAAATTTCAAAAGCAGGCAACGTGTATGTGTGTGTATATGGGGGCAATTAGAGGGTGACTGGCAACCATTTGTTTAAAGAGCTGAATGGAAAATTCCAACCATGCTCCCAGTATGAGACTAACCCCCACCCCCCCAGGGGCAAATCCATCTCTAACTGGTGTAAACATCTGCCATGGATTTTTGGGGCTCTTGTTTAACCCCCCCTCCCCCCCCGGCACTATCCATAAACTAATGGTACTTAGCCTGACAAAGTGAATTTTGGCCATGAAAGCTTGTTGGTTGTTGTTGGTTTTTTTTTAACGAGAGCTAATAAAGGTATCACTTATTATTGCACTTTTGGATCACATGGCCTTTTTCTAATTCTTTATGTAATCTTAAGGGATCCTGCCTACGCAGATATTAAGTTCCACTAAGATA
This sequence comes from Furcifer pardalis, assembly GCA_030440675.1. Taxonomy (NCBI): domain Eukaryota; kingdom Metazoa; phylum Chordata; class Lepidosauria; order Squamata; family Chamaeleonidae; genus Furcifer; species Furcifer pardalis. The sequence continues at coordinate 196,795,891 of CP126891.1, forward strand.
TTTTTGTTACAAATTTGTAGCCAAAACCTGAGAATAAACCATGCTTATTCTACTTCTTTTGTACAACCATTTGCACAAGCAGAAACATGAGATCTGCTACAGAAGCTACCCTTCATACAGAGTTTGAAGAAGTTAATTTTAATGCAGTGATAGTAATGTCAGACTTAGTTTTATGAGTCATAGGTAACAAATTCACACTGACAGAATTTGTGTATATCAGAAGACTAAAGAGTAAAATCGCTAACATAATTCTTCAGTTAAGAGCCTTATGATTTGCAAGGCATTATTTAAAATAATATTATACAAACAGTTAATTGTTTATTTATCCAAATGGAATACTATTCCAATAACCTGAATACAATTATGAATTATTATTTTTTGAGAAAATAACAATTTAAGATTGCTCAACCAGAATCTTAGAACACTGTTTATTTTTCAGAGATATTGGGGGAAAGATATAAGTTTTTAGGAATAACAACCTATAGAAAAACTGTACTTTTATCTTCTCGAGTTCAAGAACTGGTCAGCTTATTCTAAAGTGCTACAAAAAGTTATTTTTTTTTTTTAAAAAAAGCAAAATGAGTGATCTAAAACAGATGTTAATTAGTCTTCGCTCTAAAGAAATAATTTTTAAAAATTATAAGGTTGCAGATTCTCTTAAAACTTGGATGTCAGAAAGCATGAAGCTGGATAGAAGAAGAAGAAGAGGAGGAAGAGGAAGAAGAAGAGGGAGGGAGGAAGGAAGGAAGGAAGGAAGGAAGGAAGGAAGGAAGGAAGGAAGGAAGGAAGGAAGGAAGGAAGGAAGGAAAACATACATTGTGGCACCTTGAAGAATAACTCCAGAATTTAAATGTCAGCTTTCGTGGATCAAGTCCACTTTGTCAGACATAACAGTGAGACCTCATGGCATCAATTTATACACATCAGGTACCGAGGAACATTCTGGCTGGTTCACATCCTCCAATTCATTTGTTTGCAGTGAATAATAAAAAAGCTCATTTTGCATTCATTGAAAATACTTGTTCACATAATTCAGTTGATTATATCACACAAAAACACAAACATCTGAAACAACAACAACAAAAATAGAAATGGCTTCCTTACATTTAAGAACCCCACCTGTCCAGCTTGCTGACCAGCATCAGGGCAGACAAGTTGGACAAACTCTTTCAGAGTCTCCTGAGGATGATAGCGGATTGCTGGGTGTGAGAAGTATGGTCCAGGCTGCTGAATAATGGGTGAAGTTGGAAAATGAAGAGTCGATGGTGTTGCATGTGGACTTGCTATAGGAAAGGGAAAGAAAAAAGTTATCAAAAAGAGATTACTGGACTTGGATAAACACATTTCAAATGTATTGCACCTCTAGTTGTTTTAACATGCCCCCTTTCAAAAAAAAAAAACTTCCCCAAGTGTACATATACTAGAGTACTGGACTGATTTCTCTTGGTACATCAGGTCACACGGAATTCTACAGCATTCCAAATAGAACAGCAGACCTTAAATGCAGCCAAAATTTAAAATGTCTTTTCTGCATTTTTAGTGGTCATCATTCATAAAGGAGCCAGCAGTCCTTGGTAAGAGTGATGTCTATTCATTACCTTAAGAGCCTTTCTAATGAATCCAGCAATAAAAAATGTATTTGGGAGATTACGGTTGATTTAATTGACATTCTGCATAATTCTGGTTTGCACAGGGGGGACCCATTTTATTTTGAGCTATAAATGGGCAGTAGCATATTGATGGCGCTTTTGCAGCATTTGTTTATGTTCCTTTTCAGTTCAGTGGGAGAGTAATATTTTCTTTCGTTTTTATCAAAAACCAACTTTTACGTTCTATCTTTTTATACAGCAGATACCAAACTTCAAAAAATCCCTCCAGGCAAAGTTTTAGGAATACTGATCCAAGGAATGCATGATAGTGAATTAACATGCCAAGGAACCACAAGTGGACCACAAAAGGGAAAGCAATGTGGGTTATTGTCTTTCCTGACATTCCATAACAATGAAAGAAACAGCAGAATATTTTGATGGGCATCAATCATGCCATCTATTCATTTGGAGCAAAGAGTGATCTATTTTTTAAAAGCCATAGTGGTATGCCAATGGGATAATAATGAAAAGTAGTCATTGTAACCTATCCCTACCCTGTCTTTTACCTTAAGTTTAAATGCAATCTTCTTCATTTGAACAAAGCAGAAATGTCCCCTTAATGGTAATGTCACTATGCTGCCAGCACATCTTGCAGGATGATGTATTATGTTGTTTTTCCATTTGCCATGGAGAACTTCCATACAGCATACAGGGGAATCTACTCCTGGTCAAACCTAGTGCTGGTAATGTACCCATTTAAAATGTGCTTTTCCCTGATCTCTGTTTCACCATGTGCTAATCCCCTCAAGATGGAGATTTTTATACGTAGGAGTATCTATATAAGACATTCCAATCTGACCCAGAAGTATGTAAATCAATCACTATTGGCTAGGTGTTTCCCACGTGGGAAGGCTAATTCCAGGATAATAAAACCACTGTCCAAGAAACGCTCTATCTCTTTCACTGTGGACCAGCAGTGGGAGGGCCTCACAAAATGTAATTGTGAGTCAGATAAGGCCAGGGGCCATAAGTAACCAGTTAAGTTTTCTTTATTTTTGTATGTGCTTTGAATGACTAGTTTTGCAACTTTGATCCCTTATGCTATACTCAATTCCTTTAATTTCTTAATAAATCTAACTAACCAGAGTCTCTTTGTGTCAGTTGAATTGGGACTGGGGTTGACTGGACCGTGAAAGAGGCCACATCTTTGTTACCTAATTCTGATTCCCTGCACTCTCACTAGCCTGTGCCAAGCAGAGCTAAGGGGAACTCATAAGGGGAGTTGCCCCAACGGAGGGGCAGATGCTGCTGGTAAGAAGGTAAAATGGTAAGGGGTAACAGGAAGGCATGTTAAAACCCACAGGAGGAGAGTCTTTAATATGACAACCACAAGATATGGAAGAACCATGCGATACATGACACTACTCTTCAAAGTCATCATATGGCGACCAGTGATGCAGAGTAATTATTATGAAGAGACATGGGATAAGGCTAAGAAACCATGTTTTGGTAACAGTCTTTTTTTTTTTTTTTTTGTATTTCGACTTTTATGCCGCCCCACTCGCACAGCGAGCAATTTCATTGTCTTATACTAAATTAAGGTAAACAAAAATGGGTTCTGAAATGCCTCTACCTGTTGTGACAAGTGGCAGTGGAAAACACAGACAGACACAGGATGGCACTTGTCATTATTGAACAATAGAAGAAAAAATGTGTCAAAACTCAGTTCTCCTCAGTTGAACTATGGAGTAACGCAGCACTCAGGTGTGGATAAAAACTCTAATTTGGCTTTCATTCATTTTCCCTACAGCATTATCCAAAAGCAATCACCACTCCAGATAGCACTTCAAATCCCAATAATCTTGCTGGGCAGGGAAAATACAGTGGAACCTCGGTTAACAAATGGCATAATTAACATAAAAATCACATTACAAAAGGAAATCCATAAAAACTAGTGGCTTGGTTTACAGATTTTCCCCCAGAATGGATAAATTGGTTTGCATTCCTATGGGAAACCGCATTTCAATTAAAGTATTTTGCTTTTCAATGGATTCCTATGAGAAGTTGCATTCAATGCATTTCTATGGGAAATTTGGTTAAAGTACTTTTTGCTGTAAGAAACGTCCCAGAGAACGTATTAATTATGTTAGCCAAGGTTCCACTGTAACTATAGTATATCATCCCAGCAACATTGCTATTACAGCTACAATTATGTGTAAATGTATTAAATGCAAAATGAAGACAATGCCCTGACCAAGGTCTCTGAATGCTGCATAAAACAAATTCACTTTTGTTATACTGTAAGTTGATGCGGGACGGAATGACCTCCCAGCTCCTGACAACCTAGCAGTTTGAAAGCAAGAAATTGCAAGTAGATAAAAAGGGACCACTTCAGTGGGAAAGTAAACAGCGTTCCATGCACTCTGGTGTCTAGTCATGCCTGCCACATGACCATGGAAACATCTGCAGAAACAGACAGTGCTGGCTCTTTGGCTATGAAACAGAAATGAGCACTGAACACTAGAGTCGGATATGACTGGCTTTCGAGCAAGGATGATGTTTATCTTTTCAAGGCCTCTGAATTTCTCTTGACTTTCTTTTATTCGTTCCACTGCATGGGGACATGAAAGGAGCCTCATTTGGGCATCCCCTGAGCAGAATTTCTCCAGCAAAAATCCTTTCAACCCAGAATAATTTCTGACACAAAATTATTATTACTGCATGAAAGAAGTGCATTGGATCTATACAAAGCAGCTTGTCTCATACTAGGATTTATTTCTGACCGAAGTATATAGTCATCCTCTCTCAGCCAGCTCTATTAAACTTTTATGGGCAGCTACACCCATACTGTGCACTTGTAAACCACAAAGAACTGCTTCGATAAAAGTTATGAAAAGTCATGATGTGTCCAGTGGAGTATATTGCATTAAATCTTGAAGTATGCTTAATACACTAGAGAAACAGAACGTATAGACAACTTGGCAGCACACAATTTGGCAACAAGCAGCAAAGCTGAATGAAGATTAAGGCAAAATCAAATATAGAGCTAAAAATACACACTGTGTATTACTGACATTATAGAGGAAATTTAATAAATCAAATGCAAACTTTTCATTTCTTGCCCTTTATTCAACACATTTCATGGCCTATGACAATTTGTTCATTAATAAATAGCACAGTATATAAAATCCCAACAATACAGTCAGTACCAATAAAACCCAATGGTACTAAATATCTTGTAAAGTCATACATGGTAGCCATTTTATTCAAGTGAATACCCTGTTATGTTACTAGGTAAAGGTAAGGGTTTCCCTTGCTTGAAAGCTAGTCATATCCGACTCTAGGGTTCAGTGTTCATCTCTGTTTCAAAGCCGAACAGCCAGCACTGTCTGCTTCTGCAGACATTTCCGTGGTCATGTGGCAGGCATGACTAGACACCGGAGCACACAGAATGCTGTTTACCTTCCCACCAAAGTGGTCCTTATTTATCTACTTGCAATTTCTTGCTTTTGAACTGCTAGGTTGGCAGGAGCTAGGACGACGGGAGCTCATTCCGTCCTGCAGTTCTTGGGAATCGAACTGCTGACCTTCCACCTTCCAGTCAGCATCTTAGCCACTTGAGCCACTACAGTCCCATTATGTTACTACATTATTTCTAATTCGGTCTTCATATATTTACTAAAAAACCCACACCTGGCTTTTGAAGCATAAAGAATGGAATTTTTTTTTAATAGCCTTCTTCTGGGCTGCCTAAGAGGGTCACCTCCAGACTCTGTACAGTTCTTTTTGCAGTCTCTTAGTTCTCCTTTGTCTTTTACTTTAGCTTTTTTTATTTTGTGTAATATGTTGTCCCATGAGTCTGCTCTTCTCAGCTATGCTTCTACTAAACTATGCTCTTGCTTTTATTCAAATCATCCATACATGCTAGCCTTCTTTTGCTGCATCTGTTACCTCACCTTTTACAACCCACTGCTCTCCACAGATGCTGCTGCATTGTAATTTCTATTATCCAAGCCAGCAGGAAAGGTTGCTCTACAGTAAGCCTACCCAATCAAATCAAATATCCTTATTCCCTTCTGTATCTAGTTCCAGTTTGACACTACTGTAACTTGAAATTGGATCTGTTCAACAGTCTGCAGAATTGCAAACAGAGTAGCTTGGAGTTAGCTTTTAATGCAGTGGTGCCCAAACTAAGGCCTGGGGGCCAGGTGTGGCCCCTGATGCCAATTGATCCGGACCGCGAAGCCCTCATCGCTCCTGGAAGCGGAAGTAAAATGCACCTGTACGGGCGTGTTTTACTTCTGCTTCCAGGAGCGATGAGGGCTTTGTGGGCCGGATGAATTGGTGTTGGGGACCGCACCCGGCCCCTGGGTGTTAGTGACCAGCTCCTTGAACCACATGATCGGCCCACGGCCCAAAAAGTTTGGGCAACCCTGTTTTAATGTATCATGTAGTGTACATTAATTCTGACAGTACTCACAGTCTTGTCCAAAAATTTTAGATATTACAGCAGCAAATCCAAAGAATACCCTTAGCATAACCTGGCACATACTTTTGCTATGTCCAATACCAAGATTTGATGAGCAGGGATTTTTGTCGTAAGTGTGGCATAATATACATTTTATTTAGTAATTAAAGTTAATTATTTTTATTTTAAAAATTGAGTTCTGCAGAGTTCACTGATTTACTCCCAACTGCAACAGTCCTCTATATTTCATACCACAAGATGTTAACTCATCTTTGTTGAAGTGTCTGTTGAAGGAAGAATGCTGACACACACATGAAACAAGACTCAAATAATAACACACAAACACACATAGGAAAAAACATAATATAATATGGTCCTTATACAAGACTGAAATGTAAAAGCACCTCTATCACCTTTCATCTTTCACAGCTGTCTTTGGTTCCTGAATCTTCAGGTAAAATGTTTTTAATTATCTTCTCTATTCTTCTTATTCTAGATCAGTTTTGACTTTCCATTGCCTAACTGCCATCATCCCCACCATCACATTTGGTTTTCCTTTCTGTAGTTTTCTTGTTTCCCATTTCAATTTTGGTTTAAAGCATCTACTAATATAATTTTCCCAGACTGACCCAATATTCTTAATCTTAATTACAGATTTGCTGCCATGTTTACTTTTTTGTTGTTGTTCAGTCGCACAGTCGATTCCGACCCTTTGCGACCCCATGGACCACTGTCTGCCAGGCACTTCTGTCCTCCACCATCCTCCTCAACTAGCTCAGCTCTGTGCCCATTGTGTCTACAATAAGTTTTTACCTTATTTTATACAGTGCCCCTTGCCTTGGAGATCACTAAAATCCACTTGAGAATTTATAAGCTTTTAACCACAGAGACCATAAATGGAATGATACACAAGCTATTTCCACACACCATCCATAAGGAAAACAATATATTTACTCTGATTTTACAAAATATCACAATAATGTCAAAAATGATTAATCAATAACAATCTTTGCTACTAAACAAACAAACAATATCTGTGCTACCAAATAAAGAAAGGTGATTTGTAGTTCAAATTGGTTTGAAAATTGCCAGACTAGTCTGAGTGTCATTACTAATAATCACGTACTGATGCACATTACAACATCTAAGGGACTACATCTCCATTCCTTACCTAGAGCAATGACCCAGCTGGTCATTTATGACAGTTTTAAAACTGTTTATTAACAGCAACAATAGCAATTATACTTAAATATTGCTCCATAGCGCTTAGAGCACCATATAAGGCAAGGGTTTGCACTGTTTCCCCCCAAAAGGCTAGACACATACTCAACGATCAGCTGTGTGGGCCGGAGGCATAGTAGTGCCCACTGGTTATGTTTTTGGTGGCGGTGGTGGTAGTGATCACACCATTTTTTATCTTCTTGCACAGCCTCCACCACTTCCCATGACAGTGGGAGGGTTTGTGGAGCATATTTGCTCTTTTTTGGGATTTTTCGCCACTTCTCTGCTGCATTTCAGCACCCAAACTGCACCATTCTGGGACTTTCTGGTTCCACGCTGGGAATCCAGGTGCTGATGTAAGCTCCACCTGGCACCAGAAGTCGCCAACCACCATGGTTTAGGTGCAGAAATGCAGTGGAGAAGCAGCAAAAAAATCTCAAAACAGAATGAATATGCTCTGAAAATCCTCCTGCTGCTGTGGGAATTGGCAGAGACTGTGCAAGAAGCAAAAAAAAGAAAAAAAAAGAAGGTCCAATTGCTGCCACTGCTGTGGCACCACCACCACCACCGAGATAAGGGACATTTTTCAACTTCCGGTGATGGTGGGGCTTCTGGCAGTGCCTAGTTGGCTACCTCAGGCTGGATTAATGAGGCTTGTGGGCCAGATTAAGCCTATAGGCCTTAGGCTGCGAATGTCAGATATAAGGCTTATGTGAAAAGAGAAGACAAAAAGTATGAGGCAAACACAGAGGAAGGTGGGGATATAACATCAAAAACATACTAGAAGAACACCAAATAATGTCAATGGAGGCTGCTAATAGTGACAGAACAAGAAACTTGCATCTCTCTCAGCAACTGAAGGGGTAAAAGAGGTAGTAAAGAAGAAAAGGCACTTACAGCACTCTCTGGGTGGTTCTCAATGTAATTAACATTTTATCCTCAACATACTGAGCAGTCTTGCTGTTTACTGTAGGTCAAACCTTTAATAAAAGATCTCAAACCCATCTCAAATTCAATTGTTTTCCCCTCTCCCTCTTTTGGTAAACCTACAGGGCAAATAAATCGATAAAATAAAATGGCGACATGCCATTAGGTTCACATAGACCACAAACAGAAACGAAGATAAACTATTCTCCCAGTGATGGGATGACCCCGGTTCCTTCCGGTTCCCCGGAATCGGTAGGAACAATCTCGGAGGGTTCTCCAGGAGGGTAGCCCATTTTTAAGGCGTCCGGTTCCGGACGCCTCATCGAAAGAATTTTTTTTAAAAAAAAATGGAGCCAAAATGGCTCCAATTTAGTGTGCATGCGCAGAAACTCAGAATGAGTTTCTGTGTATGTGCACAAAATTGGAGCCATTTTGGCTCCAATTAAAAAAAAATTCTTTCAGAGCCGGAGCCACACCTTCTCAGAGCGGCTCCGGCAGCGTCGGCGGCCCTCAGAGGAGGGCACCTCCCCTGGGGCCACTGAGTTCCTACGGGCACGTTGAGGCCTGCCCAGGCTGTCCGCTGCGCCCTCCCAGGGACTTGGGGCCGACAAGCCCCCATGGCCTGGGGACGCCCGACAGGGCGCACCGCTGCCTCCGCTGCCTCCGCCAGGTGCCTGCAGCTTCCTCAGGCTGGTGCCTTTTCGGCCTGGCTCCGGCTGCGGCCACGGGCGGCTAGGGGCTGCAGGCAACAGTGGCTCTGGCGGCGGCTCCAGCCACGGCCGCAGCCAGGGGCTGCAGGCAGTGGTGGCTCTGGCAGCGGCTCCAGCCACGGCCAGGGACTGCAGGAAGAGGCAGTGATGGTGGTGGTGGCCAGTGGCTGCAGGTGGTGGCTCCTGCAGCCGCAGCCTTCGGAGGAGGCCGCAGTCGGGGGGAGCATGCCTTGCCGGGTGGCCCCGGGCCATGGGGGTTCATTGGCCCCAAGGAAGGTAAGTGAGGGTTTTGTATTTGGGGGTGGGTGGGTGATTTATTTGTGTTTTGGGTGGGTGGTTGTATTTTTATTTAATTTTTATTTTATTTATTTCTTTATTTTAGCTGTTGTAGCTGTCTGGTTGGGTGGGTGGGTTGAGGGGTATGTGTGTGTGTTTTTATTTTTATTTTATTTTTTATTTTTGGCCCTGCCCATAACGTCATGACGTTGGCTCCGCCCATGACGTCATGATGTCATGACATTGGCCACACCCATGACGTCAGTGACATCATGGCGTGGTAGTATAATTTTTGTAATCCCATTTCCGTACAGTATTCTCCTAATGGCATCTCTACTCCTGCATTCTGAAATTTGGCTTCAGGGGACTGAGATGACTGTTGGAGATGGTTTCTGGGTGCCATAATGGTTTGTAGGCAAGTGATGTAAAAGCAGTTCTGCTCCACTGGCTGTCAGGGTATTGACTGTACCCTGAGCTTAACCTAGTTCCAAAATGGAGATTTCAAAACGTGTGGTTAGCTATGGCACATTCCATAGAAGGATTGTTAGTCAAAATATGCTAGACTTTTGGTTTGGAAGAAATGAAACTTAAAGTCTGACAGTCATGTGATACTGTATGGTCATTGGCTGGATACCTTTAGGAGAATGGCAAGAGGGTGGAACATGTGTGAGGATATAAAACCCAGAGGGAAGGAGCAGAACTCTCTCTTGATCCAGTGCTCAACATAGAGTAAGTCATGTAGGGGCTTTTAAGCTAAGGGGTGGCGGCAGCACAGAACCAGTGGTGGGCAGCAACAGGTCCGTACCCCCTGTAGTAATAAAATTGGGTGGCCTTCGGGGGGAGGGGTTAGTGAAATTGGGTGGCCACACCCACCTCCCTGCCCTGCCCAGACTAACACAGCTACCATTTAAAAAGTTTTATTCTGTGCAAGCATATCAGAGAGTAAATAAAACAAAAAGACAAAAACATTGTGGCACCTTAAAGACTAACTGCTGTATTTTAATGTGAGCTTTTGTGGATCAAGTTCACTGGCTCTTTGGCTATAAACTGAGATGAGCACTGAACCCCAGAGTTGGTAACAACTGGCTTTCGAGAAAGGGCAACCTTTACCTAATAGTCAAATTTGGTAGTCAAATTTGATGTCAGGTTTTGTCCCTGCAAATGGTTCAAGGTCTCCCTTGCTCAAAAGCCAGTCATATCCAACTCTAGGGTGCAGTGCTCATCTCCATTTACAGCCAAAGAGCCAGTGCTGCCTGTGTTTGCAGATGTATACATGGTCATTTGGCAGGCATGACTAGATCCCCCACGAAGTAGGCTCTGTCCATGATGTAGGCTCCACCCATGACATAGGCTTTGCCCATGGTGTGGTAGCGAAAATTTTTGCTGCCCACCACTGGGCAGAGCTTACCCCAGTAGATAGGTTTTCATTGTTTTAATGTGCTTTGTGAACTTTTGATACTAAGAATTCTTTGCTTCATAAAACTTTGTCTTGTAACTTGCTTTGACTACAATATACTGTACTACAATATACTTTTAAAAGACATGATGATGACTGGAGTGTTTACTTGGCTATGCGCTACCTTACTTATATCCTAGATTTAGATCAGGAGATGTGAGACGGCAAGTTTAAAATCCTGGATTAAGGTGCAATCCCACCTACATGTAGACTGGAAATTCTACTCATAACTGATTGTGACACTGGCAATTAAAGCAACATCATGATGTTGGTTTTAGGCTATAGAAAGAAGGTACCAAGAGCAGTTCCAACTTTTACCAAAGAAAGGTACACACAATGAGAAAGTGCCTGATCTGCACCATTTACTGGATCCCTAGACAGCCTCTCATCAAACACTTTTTCTCCTGCTGGCTGAGTTTAATTCTGGAATCAGAGTTTCACTGATTGAAAAAAGGAAGATAGTAGGGAAGTAAACTACAGGTGACTGGACAATTTAGCATCCACTCCTGACACTTCTCTCTTGCTGTGTAAACTTTACTCTTGTTTTCCTTTCTGTAACAACAGGAGAGATCTAGATTTTAAAATGGCGAATTAATGCCATTTTGCATAATCTGGGCCAGACATAGTTTGTGAATTTACAGCAGAGATGAGATCTGAACCATGTTTTTCCAAACTCACTTTTGTAGTCATTACACAAGCTTTCAAGTTGTGAATTCTGCACTGCAAACTCTCAAAGCAGATAAGCATCTGTTGGTCTTTCTTGAATGAAATGTCTCTTCTAAAGCTATGGAACATCCATGGGGAAGAACAATCTTGATACTCATGCAACACATGAACTCTCATAGAGACCTCTTGCCCCCTTGTAATTAATGCAAAGAAGTTACTTTTTTGGTGCCGAGAGTCTCAAAACTCCCAACCAGCACAACCACTGGCTATGTTAGCAGGGGCATCTGAGCAGCTGTTCTCCAAAGGTAACTTTTACAACCTCTGTGTTCAAGATACGATACAAACAATGACTCTGAGATTTACTAACAAACTGATTATAACTGGACTTATCTTCCTAGAAATAGTAACAGATTAAGCCAATGAGTCAGGAGAATGGCCCATCAGCTCTTGCTTTTTAATAAGCTATAATTGGCCTCATTACAGTTGAGAAGGTATTTGTTAAAATGCATTTAGAGGGAAACTTTGTTGTACTTCATTCCCTTAGATATTTCTTTTTCAATCTTTATGAAATGCTTTAGCTCACTGTGATCTGCAATTTCTCTCATAACATTAAAGCAATGTAAATGCCAGTTCAAATTATGCAAGATGTGTCCCACTCTTTGTACCCCACAAAGTACTTGTTTTCAAAAATGACCGTATTAAAGCACTAATTGGCTAAGCCACCATGCTGGCTGATGTGAAATGCTTTCAAATGCTATGCAACAGCTGTGTTGATCAAAAATAAGAGTGATTTTTTAATAAGGAAAGCTGGCAAGAGGCCAAGATTGTAGAAGAGAACTTGAACTTCTATATATACATATAATGTAATTCAAGAGGCAGAGAACAGAAGTCTGAACAAACAGCTTTAAAAATTAAAGATTTTGGGTGTAATCCAGTTCCATTAAAAGCAATGGGTATTTTTCCACTGACAGCAATGGGAAATGGATCACAACTTGTTTGCTGACAGTAGTTTTCCAACTCTACATTCTGTAAACTTATGTTTAAGACAATAACCAACAACAAAGCATTTACATGTTGAGTTTTTAAAGGCTGTTTGAAGTAATCTATACATTTTAGACAAAACTTCAGAACATTCATACCCAGCTCTTTCAGAACTGTTTAAAACAGGTTCAGAACAGGAGTTCATTAAACATACTTTCAGGTACTATATATTATGCAGGCAGGCAGATAGTGGTGGTACAGGCAGCACAGGTTGCCCAATGTGTTACTTAAGCTCTAAATCGGAGTAAAAGGTGAAGGAATATGGTGTGGCAATTTTCCTGGTGATAAGAAGGCCTGGATCTAGCTCAATGCCTAACTAAGAGACATTCTGGAAGCCCCTGAGTTGGGTTATAAATGTAATTAATGGAAATCCAGATTGGACAGTTGTCCAGAGTGTCAGGCCAGGATAAACATATTCAAATCCCTACTCTGGAAGGAAACACAGCAAATATCCTTCTGCAAGTCATATTATCTTAGCCTGGGCCCCCTCTTGGGAGAATCAAAATATTTTGATGCAGAACCAGTCCAAGAGTTGTGGAGGAAAACAGGACATCTGCCACCTTCTGTTTGTTCGTACATTTGTAAAAGCAGTTGTCCTTGTATGTGCAAGTGCTCGTGCAACGCCCTGTAAAAATGGAAACATGATTGGATTCTGTCCCCCCCTTTACAACCCAAAAATCGGTGTCCATGGGCACAACATTTTTTATTGGCAATAGCGGAGTTACACTGTTGGATACTGACCAACATGTGTTACCCAGAAGTCTTGGAGGAAGGGTGAGATAAAACATGTAATACAGTCTCTTTGCTAAAGGAGATGGAAACTATTATTAATTCCTATATGGAAAGGGGATGCATTCTGTTCTGATATTAAGCTCAGTCCAACAAACCTTTCTTAAACTAGCAGCTTTAAAGCTGTTATGATCGGTTGAAATGTTCCTATGTTTAATTGATGCTCCTATATGGAAAAAGTACACCTTTCAACTTAGAATCTTGAACATGGCAGGCTCATTTTTGGAAAAATAAATAACTCCAGATTTTTATTTTGACTGCCCAAGACATGTTGTATACTTAATTTTAAACCATAGTTTCAACAGAAAACTGACCAAAAATAAGATTACTTCTATAATTAAATGCAGATGATGTATCTGAAACAGAAATGTAAACACTGTTTCCCCCCTTAAAAATGTGCAATGATATAATTTTGCTGGGATACTAAAAATAGCATGTTAATGGAACCAATGAGTCTAGGGTGACATATTGTTATTAAGTTATTGAGACTCTTCCTCTTCCAAATTTCAGTGTTCCTCCTTGCTTCCATTCTGTAGATGATAAACTGATATTACACAAACATTGTTTAAACTATAGTTGCATGGCACAGTAATTCACTTAGGTTTAATGTGATTTATGATTCTGTCAATATGAGAAGTTAGAAATCCTGAGCTCCGATGCTTAAACGTGGGTTGATAATAACGTACTTTTGTGTGTGAATGTTGGAGGGTAGAAAATTTAGCTTAGAAATCAGTATAAAACACCACAAACCAGTATCCGTTCAAAGCATACAGTTTAACTCCATAGGCACATCAAAGAAAAGCAATGAAACTGAATATGTAATCAGCAAGGGAGCAGACTAGCTATCAGTCAAAAAGTATTTAATTTTTATGTTATTATTCTATATATGCATGAAATCCTGTTAGTCTGTTATCCCACTCTTCCTGTTCTTATTTTTTCCTATGTAGAGAATGAATCAAACCTCTTTTGTTAGGGTAACTTTAAATCTAGGTCCACTTTGTTAATCGCCCCCATCCTTCTCTCTGGCATTTCTCCCTAAGGGCATTTTCGCCTCTTTAAGAGATTAAGCGACCAAGTCATCTTGTTGCTCTAACATGTCCTCAGTGGAACAACATATTAATACAATTCTTCACTAAAAAGGCCCTCTCTAGAAGTTTGCAGCAGGGATGACAAATTAAACCAGCATGATGTCCCACAATCTATCTTCTTACAAATTATTAGTGTAATAGAGCTTTTAGTTATGCATTTATCTAGAGTTACTGAAGAGCTGCACATAAGGAAGCTGAGCAATCAGGATCCTTTACGAGATAGTCTCAGTGGGTGGCCTTATGGTTAATTTAGGCTAGTAGTCTTAAACTGTGCATTAGCTAAATAAGCTATTCCTTTAAATATTTCCTATGTCAAAGGACAACTCTTTAAAATCCAATAATGGTAGAGTTTTAATTACACAGTTCCTGACTTTTGATTAATTCTAATCTTAACTACTGCTCACAGAATAGAAAGCGATCATGAGAATATTCTTAAATTTCAATCAGACCTTGGAAATAATGCATTAAAAATAACAAAAAGTTACTTGAAACAGACTACTTTTTTGGATAATGGGAGATTATGTTTCTAATTAATGTTCTTGGAAGAAGGCATATTATAATTTTGCATAATGAGTAGTATAATAATTTTGTGTCAGAAATTAGTCTGGGTTGAAAGGATTTTTGCAGAAGAAACTATGCTCTGGGAATGTCCAAATGAGGCTCCTTTCTTGTCCCCAAAAGCTGGGATAGAGATGGCTGCTCAGTTCAGGTCTTGAACTGCCGAGTTGCCAGCCTTCCAGCTAACAAGGCGGACATCTTAACCACTGAGCCACCGCAGCCCCTATAATGGGTAGTGTTTCTTTATTATTGGGAAAAAAACAGATTATTTTGAGAAGAATTTGGGCTTGGATACTATTTTTGTAAAGGCGCTGGTTACTTAAAAGTGATATCACATTTCTACTAGTAGTATTACACATCATGACTTTTTAAAAAATAAACAGTACAGTAAAACCCCTACTTACGCAAAAAGTCCATTCCATAGGCTTTTGCTTAAATCGTTTTTTTATGTAACTCAAAGCAAACCCATAGGAAACAATTTTCTATGTAACTCGAAGCAAGCCCATAGAAAAAATGATTTTTTTATGTAAATCGAAGCAAACTCATAGGGATATGAATTTTTACATAACTCGAAGCAATCCCATAGGATATCGTGTTACATAAATTTATGTAGATTGGGACATTTATGGAAATCAAGACATGGTTTTAGCACAAAATGATTATGTGAGTCCAATTTTATGTAACTCGGGGCATTTGTAAGTCGGGGTTTTACTGATCTCCAAATTCTTTTTTCAACAGAGAGCATAACTATTATTTAAGCAAAAGATATCAATTTCACAAGAGTTACCCAAGTAGTTTTTAAAAATGCTCACATTTTGGTACAGTACAAACTTAGCCTATGTTATACAGGGTGCGGCAGCATAACTTCCTGTTTTCAAAACTTAATAAAACCCATTGTATGAATCAGAAAATTTTTATTTGTTTTTTATAATGTAGGCGCATACCTAAAGTTTTGTTTTACACAGTTTTGAAGATCAAATCAGGTAGGTTACGTCCCCCATTCTCCATACACTGAGTAAGCCGATTTCTGGTGTTTGTCATGACTCTTTCCAGCATAGCAGGCTGTATGCTGGGTTGTGATCACTGAACAACCGCTCGAAAAGTAGGCCTCAATGGCAAACGCATGCGCCACACTATTCCAATGCATGATGGTGACTGAACTGTGTCGGGACAAAACTTTATAGTCCCACCTCTCGAACGAGACCACTAGTGCTCTGCTACGACATCAACCGACTGAATTGCGTGCATTCTAAAAAAGGAAGTTATGCTGCCACACCCTGTATGAAGCAACAGGTCAGCTTTAGGAGCTCACCTGGTATCGGGCAAATTGTCTTCCTTTGGTTTTCTCATGCTCTTGTCTGCACAGGAATGTAAGAGTTGTTTCTGGGACACGTTAGAGTCTGTTAAGGGAGATAACTGTTTTGTACCCATAAGGTATTGCAGAAAGCTCAGTTGTCAGCTAAGAAGCTTTGAAGTCACTGTTTAGACTTTAGAGATACAGTACAGGAATCTGCTGCACAAATAAGTTTCTATGCTAGACTACCTGGCATAGAGCTTACATCCATGGCTAGGACGTGTTAATTCAAGGAACTAAAAGTGTGACAGTCCAATTCTTGTAAGAATGAAACACTTTGTCAACTACTTGCATCGTCATCTGGTCATGGAGAAAGGCACACATATAAAGAACATTTATTTTCATTTCTGGGGGTCTTGAGAAGTTGATTTTGACACACACAAACACACACTATAATAAATCCATTTCCTTCTCTTTTCTTCTTTTCCTCCTTTACTTTTACCAGCATTACTGACAGTGAGATCATGGAATAAATGACAGTGGTAGCTACAACACATTATTTGAATCTTCCTCCAATGCCCAGGAGTGATGCTACATTCAGCAGTCTGAAGTGTCAAATCCTAATAGGCAAAAGGCACATGAAATGAGAGAAAGTAGGGAAAGTCACATGTTGCCCATGTTGGTAGTGGAGATGAAATATCGTTAAGTGGTCAAGAAATGCTGGTCAGAATGTAAGTAATGAGAAATATTCTTGAACCATTTGATTAGCTCTGAAGGCTGTACATGTGAAAAGTGGGTAGTTAGGAAGAAGTCTTTCATGGCTCAGTGGTTAAGAAGCTGGAAGGCTGGCAAGTTGGCAGTTCAAGACCTGGGTACTACATGATGGATTGAGCATTTGTCTCTGTCCCAACTCCTTCCAACCTAGTAGACTGAAAGGAAGAAATTGCAAGTAGATAAACAGGGACCACTTTGGTGGAAGGAGTCTCATTCGGAAATCCCCTGAGCAGAGTTTCTCCAGCAAAAATCCTTTCAACCCAGAATAATTTCTGACACAAAATTATTATTATTATCTCTGAGGAAAAGTCCCATGAGAGATAAACACAAGATAGGACGCCCAGCTGCAAAGCAAAAAAGTTCTGTGTGACCGGAAGATGACTATATAAGGCTGTTCTGTTTAGGATAATATTTCAATATGAGAAAAACAAATAACACATGTGTATAAGATAATTTGATATGAGATTGTGATCTGTAAGAAAATGATATAAATAATGACACTCAGAAAAGCAGAAAGCCGGGGAAAGGAAAGAGGACACCATAGACTCCCCACCACAACCATAGATTCAAGCAGGCATAGCTGGATGAGATTTAATGTAATTTTTCCATGTGCCATTTTAATGTGCTTAAAGGATAAAATATGCTTTGACTTTAAAAAAAATTACTTTTAAGAGGTTTAAACCTTTTAAAGAAGTCCTTTTCATTTCTAAAGTGCCTGCCTGTAACCTGTAACTCATAGTTTGAGTATTTGCTTATAATTGGGGTTCAGTTTTTACCTGTTATGTCTGTTTTGAGGTACCTTGTATATTGGATTTCTATCCAAAGCATTTTGAATTTTTAAATTTACACTCCTATATTCCAAGTTTCATAATTTTAAACATGCACCTACAATTCACATGATTGTAATATGGTGCTAAAATGTTTTTGATATATGTTTTCAACAACTTTGAATGGATTTTAGCTGTTTGTGCTGTGTGTGTGTTTTCTCTCTTTTTTTCTGACTGTAAACCGCCCTGAGTCTCCATGGCGAGTGGGCGGTGATATAAATCTAAATAAATAAATAAATACTTTAAAAGCAACGTAGAAGAATAAATGCTTGTACAGTAGCATGCTGTTTCTACCTTGCATTACTGCAACATAGACCCAGATGGTTTAAACCAGTAGTTCCCAACCTTTTATTTTTGGCTATGCCCCACCTAAGCATCTCTAAAATCCTGATGACCCCCCTCCCTGTGACATATGATTTTTATTTTGCAAAAAAAAAAAAAGAACTCCTAATCACATGGAGGAAGCCTAAAACGCCATTCACTGTTAACAACTACTGTAATTCTCAAATCCCCCCCCCCTTAAAAATCAAATTGTCCTGCTGGGGGGCATGTGCCTCATGTTGGGATCCACAGGTTTAAACGGTTACTGAATTGCTACTAAACTGCGAAGGTACAGAACTTCTCAGGGTGTAACCTATTAATAAAACAACTTTGACAGCTTGGGAAGAACCTAGATTTGTGAGTAATGTGCAAAGTATCCTTATCAAGATCCGACTGAGGAACTGGTAGAAATTTAAGTGGAAGGATGGTCAACCAAACAACTAGACAGACAGACAAAACTGGTGCCATCGAAGAGACTAGCAGTTGCCTGAGTTTGTCTATACTGGATTGACATATATATCAGGTTTTCTGTAATAGCCTTCTGTAATAGACTCCTCGCCTACCAGTATTTCTATTTATCTGTTGTCTTTCTCATCTCCATCCTTAATTATCACCATTTTCTTTACCTTTACTTTTGAAAAAGTCTTTAAGACAAGATAAAACTATGTAGATGGCTCACTTCAGAGCTTCTCACAGCTGAACCTTGGGGGGGGGGGCTTCCTAAAGAGCCATAACTTATTATACATATGGGGCAGCGGTAGTCCCCATGTAGTCCTTGAGAGGGAGGGTTTCCTGAACAGCCAGCATTACCCTAACTGTCTTGCAAATTTACTCCCAATCCTTATACCAAGCCATGCTCAGAGGCTGTCCTGCTTCCTGTTTTCATATTAAGAGGCAAACCATGAAATGAATTTCTTTTTCCTTGCTGTCAAAATTTGCTCACACAGAAAACTGACTGGACCTGTGATGGTTAGACAAAACAAAAGCTACAAAGAGCCCATGACACTTAATTATAAACAGGTTTTATTTGGAACTCACATTTATAAGCCTGTAGGGACTACTTCCTCGGGTATGATGTAAGTGTATTCCAAATAAAACTTGTTCATTTTTAAGGTGCCACATGACTTTGTGGTTTTGCCTTCAACAGAATGCCAACTAACATGATGAGTGCTCTGGAAATTCATGATTAAAAGCTTTCTTGCTTTTATGCATATAGGACTGACTACAGAGCACACTTGGTGAAACATCTTCTCAACGCTCTATAATGAGGTCCTCAATCTTGGCACTCCAGGTGTTCTTGGACTTCAATTACCGGAGGCCCATGTCAGCACACCTGCTGATCAGGGCTTCTGAAAATTGAAGTCCAAGAACATCTGGAGAGCCATGTTTGAAGACCCCTGATCTAAGCTAAAAACTAATGTACCTTCCAGTATTGTCAATGTCTCCCAACAGATGGAGCAACCATGTACATTACCTATCCATTGTTTGCCCTTCTTATATAGCCACAGATTCTGAAAACAGTAGCAATTATTTCATTGGGCCATTGTTGCACTGATGGTGAGGTTGTGAGGTAGGTCAAAAAAAGAACAGATTTGTTTTTGTGTAAGATTTCGTGGATCAAAATCCACTTCCTAAAACCTGTGACACAATATTTTTTGCTCTTTTAATTTCTGTCAACATGCTGGAACAGGGTAATACAGCCTTGGAAACTGCTAATTCTGTTAGAAATCTATGCTATTAGATCAGGTTACCTAGCTTTATTTCCTTTTATGTTTCTTGTGTCTTGTTCTTGCCTCATGCTGGGTTCAGTTTGGATTTATTGATTATTTCCTCCAGTGCATTTTCTTTTGCTCAGTCTGGAACTGGTTTTGACTTTTTACCATCTTTGATAAACTTGTTTATAAAATTTATTCATCCAGTTTTTTTGTTTTGGAGTAAGAAAGTTGTTGATCCTTAAAACCAGGCCTTATAGTGGCCACCTAATGGGTACTTGGATGTGTTCTGTGGGTGTAGTGACAGTCCTACGTTGTAGAGTTGGCATGAAAATCAGAGTGCTTAACGTTGTGAATGGGTTGGGTGGTGGTGGGAACTTCCCTGCAAGCACAGATTGGTCAGGTCAGACTAGAGCAGGAGTTCTCAACCTTTTAAAGCCGGGCCCCGGGTCATGTTCCCTCAGACAGCTTTGTGGGCCTGATGGCCATTTTGCTCTTCCTCCACCACATGGCACTTCCAGGAATTCTCAACCTGTGGCTGGATGCAGCCCACAGTGCCCGGCCACATGAAATGTCACATGGGCTGCATTCGGCTCATGGGCCACAGGTTGAGAATTCCTGGATTAGAGTGTTGGGAGGTTGCTGGGCAGGAAGAGTTTCCAGGTTGCACCAGGGCAAATGGGATAATGTGACTGAATGGTTTGTGTGGGCTCTTTGACCTCCTTGATATATTGACAGAAACAAGTTCTGGAATATAGGCCTAGTCAGCTGCAGCCCAAGTGAGACCTTGTAGTATTTGGCAATATGGTTGGATCAAGGACAGATAGCATAAGGGGGAGGGAAAGATGGGTCAGATGCCTCCGCTGCCCTAGCTCTCTGTCCTGGAACTCAGATGACAGAAAATGTATAACTGCTGTTTTCTATTTTATTTTATTTCATTTGTACCTCCGAAAACTCAGGGTGACTTTACAACTAAAAACAATTAAAACACATACATAAAAATTCAAATTCAAATTAAAAACACCAAGGAGAAAGGTGGAATATTTAAAAGAGCCAGGTGACCGAGATGGCCATCTGGCCCACTCCCCACACATGACCGGCCAGCCAGGGCTTCACTCCTTTCCTAAAGGGCAGCAACTCCATCTGGAGATGTAACTCTGTTGACAGGAGGTTCCATAGGGCCAGACACAGAAAAGGCCCTCCTTCTCATGCTAGAGAGATGAGCCTCTCTAGCTCAACGTACGACCAGAGAGCCTCTCTGGTCCGCTCTAGTGGGATGGACAGATGTTCTCAGGGTGACACGGTCTTTTAAGTACCCTGGCCCACTACC
The DNA here is from genome assembly GCA_030440675.1 of Furcifer pardalis. Lineage (NCBI taxonomy): Eukaryota > Metazoa > Chordata > Lepidosauria > Squamata > Chamaeleonidae > Furcifer > Furcifer pardalis. The sequence goes on from CP126891.1 coordinate 196,816,938, forward strand.
ATGTAGGGCTTTAAAGGTAATAACCAGCACCTTGAATTGCACCCGGAGGCACACTGGGAGCCAGTGCAGCTCCCGGAGAAGTGGTGAGGCATGAGCAGAACGTCTGCACCCCATCACAACTCAAACAGCTGCACTCTGGACCAGCTGAATCCTCTGAATGGTCGCCAAGGGCAGCCCCATGTAGAGCGCATTACAATAATCGAGTCTGGAGGTGAAAAAGGCATGTGTGATCATGAGCAAAGAGTCCCGATCCAGGAGCGGGCGTAACTGGCACACAACACAAAGTTGTGCAAAAGCCCTCCTAGCCAAGACTGCCACCTGCTCTTTGAGCAGTAGTTGTGAGTCCAGGAGGACCCCCAGATTAAGCACCAGGTCTGTTTGGGGCAAAACTGCCCCATCCAAAACCAAAGATGGTAGCTCCCAGGTTAGCATGTAAATACATGTAATTTATGCATGTATTTTTAGTCACATTTGTATCCTGCCTCACTTCCAGTGAACACATAGCTCTCCTTCCCTCACCTACTTTATCTTCAAGCACCTCTTTATGAGGTAGGTCAAGCAGAGAGTATGTGACTGGCCCAAGGTCACTCAGTCAATTTTCTGGGTCAGAGAGATCTACAATCTCTATCTTTCAAGTCTCAATTTCCGGCTCAAAGCCACTACATTGGCACACGGCCTCTACAAGATCACTTTGGTCTACATGCTTATTCTGTCCCAGTCCCGAAGAACCAACTGCAATGTGCCTGTCTCTATTCTCCCATTTTTCTGAATCAAGTAAGACTGAACAATTGTTTTCCCAATTGAAAAGTACCCAAAGTGAGCGTTTCTGAGCAGGACTTCTGCCCCAGGAAGTCCTTTAGCCCTCCCACAGGATGCTTGTTTGGCTGTTGGCGAAGTGCAAACACAACAACAAGAACAACAACATTTTCTGGGCAATTACACCTGTTCACACAATTTATAAACAAAAGGTCTATCAGCTTGAAACTATCAATTTCCTGTATGTGTACATCTAGGATACATTTTAGTTGATGTATTTTAGTTGTGAAAGAAGAGAATCATGGAAATCTATCTCATCTGTAAATCGGCCACTAGTACCATGCCTCATCTAGTTGATATATGTACAGAAAAGTTGCCAGTTTCTAGAAGTATAAAACACTAGTACATCTGACAATTACTATTCAAACCCACATTCTGTTCCAGATGATGTTATGCACATCTGAAAGTAATGCTTATGGATGTGTTGATTTTCAATAGAGGGCACTGTGGCATACAGATACGTGCTGTTGTCTTTTGCTTAACTCTTTTCTGTAAGAAATATGGCTTGATATTTATTTAATTCAGCTGAATTCTTTGTAGCAGGCAGATCCTGTTCTCTAGCTAAGTCTATGCATATAGTGATGTGTAGAAGTGTATGCCTCTATCAGATAACTAAGTCAAGAAGCCAGCAAAAATTCCAAGCTTATGCTCATAGAAAATGTCTGCATGTCTTTGTATAATGAAGCTCCTGTTGTAATCTTATGAAGCAAATTCTGGAAGCTTATGCTTATTATTCTTCTATCATCACCATGCATGGTGCTCCAAAGAGTAATAATAAAAAGAGGTCCATTTTAATCCAGCTTCAAGCCTGATTATGGTACCAACGTGGTTCTGGAAACTAACTTTGGTTAGAGGAAAGATGGAGGAAGGCTATTCTACTGATATTCCTTGACCTCATACCAGCTTCTTATATCTGGTTGAGTCTTTGGTAGCCTGCTGCAGTAGATTTGATGTACTCACACTTGTATCAGAAAGTGACACTAGGGCATTTTTGCAGGTGTGTCTGCAGTCAATAATGGTTCTGGATGAAGATAAATTAAAACTGAAGATGAACCCTAACATAGTGCCCACCTACTTAAGCATTTCTCAAGTACAAGATAGATCTGAGATCCCCTTCAAAGAGGAGACACATAATTTCATGGTACAGTAATACCCCGTATAACGCGAGTATCATATAGCGCTAAAACCGCATAACGTTACAAGATTTTCGGAAAAATCTTGTATCGAATAACGCGATTTTAACATTATCCGATACAGTCGTTCTTAGTAGCAGGGTGGGTGGAAAGCTGAACGGGGTTCTCCGTTCAGCTTCCCAGCCACCCTGCAGCTACGGAGGCAGGGGTGGGGAGGCTGGAAAGCTGATGGGGGGCTCCCCCGTCGGCTTACCCAGCCACCCCACAGCTGCAGAGGCAAGGGCGGGTGGCTAGGGAAGCCGACAGGGAGTCCCCGTCAGTTTCCCCGGCCACCCTGCAGCTGTATATCGGGTCCTCTGATCTCTCTGGAGCAGGCAGGGGACACGATCCAAGCTGTTTCTGGGCTTCCCCAACGTCCTGAGCCAGTGCAGCAAGCCAGAATGTCAGGGTTCGAATCCCAACATTCTGGCTTGCTGCACTGGTTGAGGACATCGGGGAAGCCCAGAAACAGCTTGGATCGGGTCTGCCCACCTCCCTGAACCTAGCGGGGGGTCAGAAACCCCAAAATTGGTAAAAAAAAAACGGACGTTTTTTTAAAACCAATTTTGGGGTTTCTGACCACCACCCCCGCCGGGTCCAGGGAGGTGGGAAGACACGATCCAAGCTGTTTCTGGGCTTCCCCGATGTCCTGAGCCAGTGCAGCAAGCCAGAATGTCGGGATTCGAACTCTGACATTCTGGCTTTGATGCACTGGCTCAGGACGTCGGGAAAGCCCAGAAACAGCTTGGATCGGGTCTCCACACCTCCCTGGACCCAGCAGGGGGGGGGGGTCAGAAATCCCAAAATTGGTTTTAAAAAATGGACTTTTTTTACCAATTTTGGGGTCTCTGACCCCCCCCCCGCCGGTCCAGGGAGGTGGGCAGATCCGCTCCAAGCTGTTTCCAAAGTTCCCCCACCTCCCTGGAGGCTGCAGCAAGGCAAAATGTCAGGATTCAAATCCCGACATTCTGGCTTGCTGCAGCCTAAAAGAGGGTGGGGGAAGTTCAAAATTAGCGCGCATCGGGTCTCCCGACCTCCCTAGAGCCAATGCGTGCTAATTTTGAAGTTCCCCCACCCACTTTTAGGCTGCAGCAAGCCAGAATGTCAGGATTCGAATCCTGACATTTTGCCTTGCTACAGCCTCCTGGAAACAGCTTGGAGCGGGTCTGCCCACCTCCCTGGACCCGGCAGGGATAACGACGGGACTTGTGGAACCAAGTCATAACGTTATCCAGGGTTCTATTGTACTTCTCAATTCAGCATTATCATGAGGTCTTGGAAGCTGTTATTAACATCTTTGGCTTGTTCACCAACTACAACCTTTCTTAAATAGGGATAGTGTGCCCAAGTTGTTTTATGCTTTGGTAGTCTTGCAATGTGCTGCATTATACGGACTGAAAAGATGAAAAACCAGGCATTTTAGTTGGTTCACAATAGGCCCATTCAGTCATTCCTAAGACATGTGCCACTCATTTGCAATAAGGTGAACACAAAACCAACAGATTGATGAGAGAGAGAGAGAGAGACAGGCGAATCTTTCTGTGTATGTTTCCCCCCTGAGGAAAAATGTGAACAAAGTTAGGGTTCTGAAGACATAACCTCTTCCTAGGTGATATTGAAGGTCAAAAGCTTAACTTTCTTGAACAGTGAATTTTCCCTGAACTTGCTCTTGTGTGAATTAATTTTTTTTCTGATTACAAATACAAGTATGTAGATGATAATCTTCATTAACAAAACTATAGTATCAGAAAGCACGGAATGTGGCTATTGCTTTCAGGAAAAAAAATTAAATTGGCCATTCTTCTTTCATGACCTGATAAAACCCTGGACATCCAAAATGAAGCCAGTTTCTTCGCTTTGTTGTTGCCCAAACATATGTCCTCATCACTGCATGTTTCTGGCAGTAATCGGCAGACCAGTAAATGAGCTGGATTCTATATATTTTCACAGTCATAAAGTGTGTGTCTGCCAGCAGCCCCCACTTGAGCATGTTGGCCTTACATTTAGGAACTCCAACCCTCAGCCTATTCAGAATCTTCCAAGTGACATAGGTGAGGTTGAGTTGCTCAGCTATATCCTCCTTTAATGTTGTTCTTTGTCCAGTGAGCTGATTCCTCCATCTTCTAATTTGGTTTTGCTCTTGTGTACCCCCAAGAATGTTTGTTCTTCCCATAAAGCTCTTCCTGGATCTGAGCTGGCGGACTTGAGGCTCATATCAGTTCAGAGGGTGTTGAGGATCATTCTCTTGCTTAGTTCTCTCAGCATCCACTGCTACTTCTTTTCTGATCTTAGGTGGAGCGATATTAACAAGAGGGTATATTTTCTTAACTGGTGTAGGTTTGAGGCATCCTGTCACTATGTGCATGGCTACATTAACAGTGATGTAAACTTGTTTTGTGTGTGTGGATGCGCTCCATATTGGAGCAGCATACTCTGCTGTGGAGACACTTAGAGCCAAAGATGATGTACGCAGCATGGATGGTTGAGTTCCCCATTTATAGTTTGTGAGTTTCCTGATTTATTTATTTATTTATTTATTTATTTAGATTTATTATCCCGCCCCAATCAGGCGAACCTGACTCTAGGCGGCTTACAGAAATTCATAAATTAAAACCTTAAGGTTCATAAATTACTTAAAAGTCAATTAAAAAAGAATTAAACGCTGAATTTCCAAAAATCTAAAAGATTTAAAAAGGTTAAAAGGTTTAAAAAGATTTTAAAAGTTTAAAAGAGTGAGGGAGGGGTGGCTGTCCCATCATATCAGCCACCCAACATGGGACCCCAAATTCCTGGAGCCCCACACCTGCCCTGCCAGCCAGGTTTTTAGGCCCTTCCGAAAGGACAGGAGCTCTGTCTGTAGACGTAACTCAGTTTCCTGATGATGTTGTTCCTTGTACTAACTTTGGCTTTGGTATTCAGGCAGTGTTATTTAAAAGAGAATGTCCTGACAAGCATCACACCGAGGTATTTTGGTGCTGAACAATCCCATAATCGGTTCCATTGCCATGTAACATCCAACCCAATTCTTGTCTCTTGGTTTCAAAGGTGGAAAGCACACACTTGATCCTTGCTTGGATTTAGTTTCAAATGATGATGTTGCTATACTGTCTTAATTCTTTAAGTGCTCCAGTAAGTTTTCCAGCTACCTCATTAAAACTTGATTCTTGTACCGCCGTTGCTGTGACATCTGCATAGATGAACACTTTTGTATTTTCAGGAACTTGTTGATGATTTGTATATATATTATACAGTGTTACACTTTCTTGGGGCAGTCCATTCTTCTGCAACCTCCATCTGCTGTTCTTTCCATTGATCGCCACAGAATCTCCGGTTCTGAAGCAAACTACCAATGACCCTAGTAAGCTTGTTATCTTTGGGTAAGATTTTTTTTTACAGAACAGAAACCTATGATTGACAATACTGGATGCTGAAGTTAGGCCAATGAAATCTACTCTCATACATAGAGGTATACAGAAAGAGCCTCCTTGAAGAATGTGAATACAACAGGGTATACCCAGGGTGACAATCTTGCCAGCAAATCTTTCTAACACCAGATCAGATCAAAGAATCTGAAGAGTGAAACTGACGACTGCAACTGTCTTTTAAATAATAAATTTTCAGGCCAATTCTTTGTATAGAACTGAATCAAAAAATTTCCATTTTTGTATATGAAAGATTTTCTTTGAAAAGATCTGAATAAGTGGTTTTGAATGGAGGAATGTAGTAAAATAAATAGCCCTGGTGCTTAAAAGTAACATTTTGCTTTATTTCATGGAGCATGTTAAATAATTATTTATTTAGCAAGATTTGGAACTTGTATAAATACATAAGAATATTTAGACTTTGGGCATAGCTTATGCTAAATGACTTATATAAGGAACCGCTAAGAGAAAACAGACAGTGGCAGCCATGTACTCAATTCTTTATGACTAAACAACAAAATTGTTAAAATAGCCCAATGTGGTATATAGCTTCAGAAGATCAATACTAGATTCCACATGCAACTCTGGGGGATAATTTGTGCCCTTGCTTTAAAGTGTTAATATTTCGGGTGCTATATGACTCTTTGACGCTTCTGTTGCAACAGGCTAATATAACTATCTCACAGGAGATGGAGGGCTGTGAGTGCCTGTATAAGAAATCATTTTAGTTACAACAGTGCAATCTTCCAGTGCAGATGCATTAAGAAAAACTGGAGACAGAACTAGACTGCTCCTGGAATTACAGGAGACAACTTGTAGTGTCAACTGGTGTGCAGCTGAATATACTGCTAATGTAACTTTGATACTATGAATACCTTGCTATTATCACTAATTATCAAGACTGTTCTCAAAATTCATGCATGCCTCCCAGCAACTGGCTAGATTATTAGTAACAGACAATTCTACCCTGCTTTCCAGCAGGATAATTCGTCTGTCATATTATTCTGAAAGCTATGAAGGGTCACTCAGCAAAGTTCCACAGCAGTGGAATCTTCTACATCATTGTTGTTGGAAGTCTTAAGGTTTATATATTACTTACTGAGAAGACAAGTAAGACTTGTCCAGGGTTGCAGTTCTATAGGCATTCACCTGGAAGCAAGCCGCACTATATAGGGCTTCGGCAGTGGTGGGATGTCAAAAATTTTACTACCCCACCGTGATGTCATCACAGTGTGGGTGGAGCTAATGTAATGACATCATTATGTGGGTGGAGCCAACATCATGACATGGGCGGGACCAAAGAAAAAATATAAATAAATAAAAATAATAAAATAAAAATAAGCACACATACACACCCCTCAACCAACCAACCTACCCACCCACAACACAAACCCGTAAATAAATTAAATTAAATTAATAAAATAAAAATACATTAAAATACACCCACCCGCCCCAAACACAAATCAACCAGAGCTTTTAAACCGAAGGTGGTTCCCCCCAAAAGCTGCTACCAGTTCTCTGGGACACTGGAAAAAGTTACTACCGGTTCTGGAGAACTGGTGAGAACCTGTAACATCCCATCACTGGGCTTCGGGCTTCCTTTCAAGCAAGTAACTACATGACTACAATGTGAGAAAAAATAAATATGAAGCCCTTCTTTTTCTCTAGTGTGAATTTCTATCAAGCATTTCCAGTAAATCAACAGGACATGAAAAGAAACCTAACTCTGCTACAAGTAACTACAGTAGTACTTCACTTAAAGAGCATAATGTGTTCCACGGGATTGCTCTTTAAGCAAGTTTGCTCTTTAAGCAAAACATGATTCAAAGTGACCGATTATGACTTCTGGTGGGGGGGGGGTTGCAAACCCCGATTTAGTTGTTAAGTGAGTTTTGGTTGGTTTTAGTTGTTAAGCTCTTTAAGCAAGTTACTCTCTAAGCGAGGCACTCTTTATGTGAGGTTTTACTGTATTTTATTTTACAGGCCAGTATCCTGTTTGTTGAAAACCATGCAGAGAACAATCTATGCCACATGCAGTTCCATTTAATGCTGCAAAGGGGGAATTAGAACAGAGCAATCTCTGGTTTACATAACTGCCAAATAGAGATCACTAGAGCAAGTGTGAGTGGATGTGGCAGTCTTACTCTACTTATAAAGAGAAAACTTGTGGAATCACCTACCCCACAGTTTATGCCATTTAACAGTGAAATATTTCTTATATATGACCATAAGTAGGAGAATATTTAAAACTCTAAGGTGTAAATTTCCAAATTTTAGATAGCAAGGAAACTGAAGGCATATTATTTTTCTATATTTGTTGTTAACCAGATGCATGCTAATTGCAAGCCTGCCTTTTACAGCTTAATCAAGTACTGTTTTAGTTTCTCTACTGCAATCTGAAAACCCAGTTACATCTGAAAACCCAGTTACTGCAATCTGAAAACCAATATCTAACAATTATTCAACTTAAGGAAACAAAAACTGCTGGAGTCATAAGTCACCCCCAGTGTTGCAAATCAAATAATACACATCGTCTACAACTGACACAATGAATCTTAGTGCTGTACGCAAAACAACATGCAAATGTGAAAGCAGGATGCTTGATGGGTTAAAGTGGTGCAGGTGTAGAATAGAGGGCATATTGACAGACTGAATGCAAATAATCTCGCACTTATTTACACCCCTAAATATGAAAGTTTCATTCACATTGACTTGAAAAACTCATTCCCTACCACCCAAGTTTGATCTTAATCAATTAAACCATCTGTGAAAGTTCAGACCAGAACTGCTAATTTTCATCCCCTTTCTATCCAAAGCCTTCAGGCATTTGCAGTACCCACTCTCTCCTGTACCACAACCTGATGGCAATAGGGTTGCCATTCTAGTTCACTGGTGGACTTTGTTAAGGCCTCACCTCTGGGTCCTGTAATGACAGGTCGATGATGCTGTGTGAATGCCGTTCCAAGGGAAGAGGTCTGCGAAGGCGAGGGACTGCTGAAACCAGACTTCTCTGACTTCTTTAATGTAGTTGGTGATGGCATTCCTGGCAAGAATGATTGATAAGTGCAATTTAATAATGCTAGGTCATGGAAAAACAGCCTATGCATTGTGAAAGTGGGTGCGAAAGCAGTTAGATAAACTTAAAGGACAAATTAAATTGCACACAACAGGAAGATTGAAGGTTTACTTTTATTTATGACTGTCTGTAGGGGAAAGGGTTGGCCACCATTAGCATGAGGATATATATATTACAATGCTGCTGTGTTGGGTTTTTTTATTTATTTCTGTAGGCAATTGACATGGGATTAATTATAATTCTCACTAAACTCTATTCTCTATATTTATTTACAATAAACAAAGCACTAAAATTTAAAGAAACATATTTAAGAGACTTTTATTTTCTGTTTTGTCCTCTGTTTGAAGATATTAAATATGTCTCACACAGTAAAGTGAGTTCTGTGTTCTGAAATCTCAGGTGATGGGCAACAAGGGTGGTAAATTCCCTTCATATTGTTGATTCTGTCAAAATATCAGATGCTGAGAAGCAGCATAGAAAAAAGACCAGTTTGTTGTGAAAGGGAAATTTGGGGATATGCACAGAGCTGAAAAAAAAGTATTTTGGGAACTGGGTGGGTAGACTGATGAATGGTCTTGAAGAGTTTCAAATGTATCTGTAGTAATACACATTTTTAGTCACTACTACTGCATTTCTGTGGATTTAATGTATGGGGGATGGGGAGAATAGGTTTTAAAAGCATATTTTAGTGTGTCCCAATTTGAATGGCAGGTTAGATCTATATACTGTATGTATGTTTCTCCTCTTGTATATATATTTCTATCTATATCAGTAGTTGTACAAATGTAGTAACAAATTTCTAGTGGACAAGACTGAAGAAATTGAACTTTGAACCTTCAAAACCTGCTCGATTTCTTTTCACAATATAACCATTCAGGTCTGCTCTTTTTATGTTGGCTTTAGCATGATATCTGTGGCCAACTGTAATCTTTAAATACAGCAGCGTCCACTAACAATGCATGTCTTGCATCTGCTGTATGGATGTACAGACACGTGCATATACAAAGGAAAAGTAACAAAAGAGTCACAACAAGGAATCTGTAATGCAATTTTAAAAATTGTACTGCTTGTTTGATTTGTACTGTTTGTTTTGTCTGTTCTTGTTTTCAATTGTTTTTGTATATCATTTTATATTGGTATTATGCTGTTTACCATTGAGTTTCTGTTATATTGTTTTATATATTAGCCACTCAGAGTAGTGTTTTATACACATGGGGTGGGATACAAATCAAGTTAAATCAAATCAATCAATCTGAAGTATTTTCTAAAAAATGGTCTATGGGAGATGAAGCCAGGATTTTGTTTTCCATTTGCAGGGCTGAAGAGTTTAGCTTGATTTGAGCATAACAGAAAAGGAAGGTTGTTATGATCTCAGTAGGTTCCGGGGATCAGGTAAGCTAGCAACTCTCTGTAGCATCTTTGAATGAGGCCTATATTCTCAATAAACAATTTTTTAAGTTATGTGCTAAAGAAGTGTACTGAGCATGGCTTGTTTGTGCTTCTACAATGATGGGTAAAACCTTTTTTGTGTAGCTGTACCAGCAGAAACCAGAAGTAAACAAATTAAATCAAATGGCAGCTTTCTATCTCCCTTTTCATTTTCCGAGGATCTATTAGGATCCATTTTTGCTCTTGGGAAGGCTTTGGAAGCCTCAAGATGGCGGGAGGGGGCAGCGCTCATGGCCAACAGTCCCAAACCCAGCAGCAAAAATTCACTAACAATGTTTGACTATTAAAGGCTCTTCAGTCCTCTAACAAGGGCTCCCAAAGGCTTCCCCAGGACTTGGGCTTATTGTAAAGTCCAAGAACACCTGGAGTGCCAAGGTTCATCACCACTGGTCTATCCTTTGACCATTTGATATTCACTATATGGTTTTCTTAACTGATGTTGTTCTGAGCAGAAAATAGAAAGGAGCGCACTGCAGCAATGTAATCCTATACATTTCTAATTGGGAGTTAAGATCCACTTCATTCAGTGAAACCCATTCTCTACAGTGATGGGATGTAACAGGTTTGCACCAGTGCGCCAGAACCGGCAGTAACTTTCCCCAGTGTCCTGGAGAACCGGTAGCAGCTTTTTTTTGGGAACCACCTTCTGGGCTTACATTTTCACTGGTTTCCCCACTGCATATACATGCCAAGCACTTGGTGTGCGTGCACGCCTACAGTGCTTGGTGCGTATGCACTGCCTCCTTGCTGTCCTCCTAAGCGGGGAGAAGGAAGAGAAGCTGCTAGCCTGAAGCTCCCTATAGCCTGCTTCCCAGGGTAAGTGACTCACCTTTGGATGTGGTGTGTCTGCGTGTATTTTAATGTGTATTTAATACCTTTACCTATATTTACGTACTACCACAGTTCCTAAAAAGGCCTGGCAGCTGCAGGTCTGGCGGCCTGGCTTGGGGTTTTTAAGCAAAGTCTTGGAGTTACCTCATCAATAAGCTACACCTGTGTTGTTCCAATTGCTGTTCCAATTGGAGAACCCTTAAGGAGGTACAGCTGTTTTACATTTACATTACAGCATACTATCCTAGAGAACTGGTTAGCCAAATACTTAGTACCTAACTTCTTTAACTGTTAAAAAGTTGAAAAGTGCCAAAATGAAGCCATCTTGTGGTGAGTTCATTCTGTAGTTCCTTCCATCTGACCTAGTGTGAGAAAGATTAGCCAGAATAAGCTTTAAGCTCTGGTTTAAAAGCTCTGGTTGATTTGTGTTTGGGTGTATGGGTGTATTTTAATGTATTATTTATTTATTTAATTTATTTATGGGTTTGTGGTGTGTGTGTGTGTGTGTGTGTGTGTGTGTGTGTGTGTGTGTGTGTGTGTGTGTGTGTGTGTGTGTGTGTGTGTGTGTTGAGGTCTCTGTGTGTGTCCTTATTTTTATTTCATTATTTTATTATTAGTATTTTCTTTCCCCCCTCCCACAACATCATGATGTCATGATGTTAGCTCTGCCCACACTGTGATGACATCATGGTGGGGTAGTAAAAATTTTGACATCCCGCCACTGATTCTCTAGGTATATGTGCTTAAGATTGTAGCCTCAATATGATCAAGAACATAAAAACAATTTTTCAGTTCAGCTGAACACAGATAAACTGATTTGAATTCATTGTTGAATGACTAAATGATAGAGCCAGGAGCATGAGGATATATGTTGAAAATAATCCTGATTGACCAGACTACACACTTATTTTGAAGTGAGCTCTCAGTTAGAAAGTTTGTTTAGGATTGTTCTCTCTAAATATGAAGTAGGAAATCTATGTTTTAAATACAGGAGCTCTGTCTACAACATGGAGGTCAAATTATTTAAACAAATTTATTGGAAATGCCATGGAAGTGCTAATTGGCTGAAATTCTGTTTCTTAGCACAAGAAGTTGCACCTAGTGTAGGTCCAATGAATCAGTGTGAATTTGGTGAGCCAGCTTCTCTATAAGTTCAATGGATTCAATGGGCCAACTATAGTTGGGACTTCTATGCTAAGCAACAGGATTTCAGCACTATGTGTTCACTATCTTACAGAGAAATGTGGAGTCCAATGGCAACAGCACAAGATGTTTCCAGCCCTCTGACAGTCTGGTTCTACACTGTTTGTCAAACTGGACAACAAACAGCTATGGTGCCAAACATGTGAAGGCCAGCCAGCTGGGGGTAGGAGAGAAGGACTGCACAGGTGTTGTTTTTTGGCAACATAATTTTTGACCAAATATTTAGGACTACAAACTGTTTGGCCAAAATACAAAGAAAATTAGTCACAGTAAGGTCCCAATGAAATGATAGTTGAAATTCAATTGCACAGGTTTGCAAATGGCACAACTTTTACATGTAATTTGACATAAGTAACAAAATCTCTGTAGGTGTTATCTGTTGCACACTGAGTTGAGTGACTAAGTATGCAACAGATAATACTTACAGATTTTTTTTAACTTACAACAATTCAGACTAAAACTTACACCATTTACAATTGATGTAAAATTATATCAAACTCCTGATTTTAATAGGATTTAAACATGATCATCTTCTGCTGAATTTAAGCCACTGATAATGATGATTATCATCATTTAGTGAAGGCAACATACACATATAGCTACCAAAAAACCCAACCACCACATACCAATGTTTAAAGCAGGGGGTCCCAATTTTTACAAGCAGGGTGTTGGGTCAAGTTCTATCTGTCAACTTCGAGGTCCAGATAGCCATTTTGCCGTGCCTGCAGAATGTGGGTGGTAATTTTGTCCCAACAGCTTCAAAGCAGTGGCCATTTTGTTTCTCAAATGTCCTTGGAGGGGTGGGGAGCACATGAAATGGCACCATGGCCAGATTCACCCCACAGGTCTTAGGTTGGGAACCCCTGGTTTAAAGTGAAGATTTAAGCCAAGGGCACCTTCTTTTTCAATATATTTATACAGGATTGTTTTCTTAAGGTACAATTTTTTGGTCACACCGATCTTATTAAACTTCATGTGTATTAAATGTATGTTTTTTAGAAGAGAGTGTATATTTAAACACATATAAACATGTAACTGTGACTTCTTAATAAGAAGTGACTAAATCTATGCAAATGTTTGAACCCATGAGAGCTGAAAAGCAAACAGCTTCATTCAGAAGTATATGATGACTGAATGTAGAGTACTTGTATGTTTTAAGGTATTTTAACTGAACTTGAACTACAGATTTGTAAAAGTGTCTATATTACTTAAGTTTAAGCAGGTATGGATTTAGTAATTCCTCTGAATGGGAGATTAGTGAGAGTATCAGGAGACAATGTACAGTATATAAATAACATTATTAGTATAAAGCATATTTTGTCCTTTAAGAGGGAAAAAGAATGATTAATATATTAGATGGGACAAAGCAAACAGCATCATTCATATCTGCATTAGCATGGTGATTTCTGTAAGCAGTGAAACAGAAACATTATCTGAATGGGTTAATAGAAGAAAAAGGAATATAGTATGCATGCAATAATGAAAGTTTTAAAAATAAAGCAAATAAAGTTATTCCAAAGCAATCAAAGTTGTCTGACACTTTCCTTAAGTCTACAAGTATTTTTTTAAACTTAAAACTGTTTTAGACCCATGCATTTTAATAATGTTTTGGCACATTTCTTGGCATATTCTCCTCCATTTATTCATATTACAGTTTGTAACTGCATCTGATTTACTAGTCTTAATCTACATCATATTAAGCAATCATCAGTGTTTGGGACAAATAATGCAGAGACACCTATTGAACATGACAAGTTACAGACAGGACCAGTTCCCCCCCAGTATTTGACTGGAAATCAAGCTATGTTAAAATATGGCAACTTGAATTGCTACCATAGCACAAGTCCAGTTCCCAGGTCTGTGCTGGTAGTTGTATGCTCATAAAATCCAATCTAGATGAATCATAACAGACATGCTTTACTGCTGTCCATACTGCACAACATAAAGAGGAAATGCACTGAGAGATCCAGTGCTGTGAAAAGTGATCATCCGTCTCGGTATTCTGATGATGGACACCCACTCTTTCATTCAAAGCTGTCAGCCCATGGCCAGTGGCTACTCAATACACTTCTATTCTCCCCCCCCCCATTTTGTCCCCTGGCTGATGTTTGTGATGTTTAATGTTTTATTTCAAATACTTGAATGTTTTTCAGAATAAATTGTGAATGGCATTCTCCTTTTGCTTTTCAGCACATGCTATCAACAGAGCATGCCTTTTGGTAGTTTATATGGATTTATAGTAGATTGTAGTGGGCAGTTTTGGAGGCTTAGAGGCTAGTTTTCTGTCCCCAGGTTCCTTTTGGAGCATAGGGATTGCAAAAAATAAAAAAGTGGGATTTTTTTAAAAAAAGTCCAGTTTTAGTTTCAAAAACTAAGCAAGGATGTAATTTGCAATATGATTGGTGCCAGATTATTCTGAAGGATGTTAAGCAAGGCAAGGGAGGTGTCATATATTTCAAAGGTGAATGAAGTAGCCACTGACCTTTATTTTTGGTTTGAAAGAGCCACTTGTGGTGGGGTAGGGAATCTGATTTGGTTGGTGGGGGGCTGCACATGGTCTCAAGAGTTACATACTTTCCAGGCTTGACTTATTCTCACCAGTTCGCCAGAACCGGCAGTAACTTTCCCCAGTGTCCCGGAGAACTGGTAGCAGCTTTTGGGGGGGAACCACCTTCGGGGCTTACCTTTTCACTGGTTCCCCCACTGTGCATGCATGCCAAGTGTGTGTGTGCTAATTTTTATTTTATTTTTTAAAAAATATTTTATTTTATTTTTTTCTTTGGCTCCGCCCACAACATCATGACATCGACTCCACCCGTGACATCAGCTCTGCCCACACTGTGATGACATCATGGTGGGGTAGTAAAAATTTTGACATCCCACCACTGGTCTTAACTATGTTATTACCTGTACACATACTGTCTCAGTCACCTGAGACAAAACAAGGAAATCACTAACAGAGGTTTTTTTCTGTCTGCACAAGAAATTTCAGATGGCATTTCCCCAGATTATTTGTCTTTGTGGCAATGCTTCATCTTTAAAGAATATGGCTGAATTTCATAGGACATGGCTCAATAACATACACTGAAGATGGGCACGACTTTTACTTGCTGATTTACATATTAGGTAGAGCAGCTGAAAGGCAAACCTTCAGTGGTTTCATTCTCACTAAGGGACCCACTGTAATAATAATTTAAAGTACAGTATGCTTTTAGAAGTATTCACTGGGAGGTATGATGGTGAGATAGCAGACAAAGTGTATGTTTTGATCATTTAGAAGTTTGAAAAAAGTATGCATGCACTCAAGTACATATGCACATACACATAGTCTAAGTCTCAATAGACTAAGAAATTATTTCCTAGCACCCTCTAGAGGGCACAATGGGGCTTCTGAAATAAATAAAAATTCAGACACCCAGCTAATTAGTCACATGTGCTTCTGAATTTTTATAAATTGACCATCCCTGAATGACATCCAACATAGGATATGCTTGGTCCTCCAGAAGTACTTTAAAAAACTGAACAGTGGCGCCAATCTTTATAGTACTCTATAAACAGTACAAATGAGTATTAAAATATTTTAAGCAATTTATTTGCATACGTGAAACTGCAAAACTGACTGTGGCACATGGTGGCTAATTAGCTGAGTGCCAGTCACATTCCAAACTGCTTGCTTGTGCATTTGGGCACGTGGTTCATAACATGACCAGCTCTTCATCAGTTAGCAGCAATTTACTGCAATGAGTTATTGAATTTTATTTATGTATGCTTATCAACAGTTTCTGGACATGTTTAAAGATTCAGCTGTTAAATATTTAACTGCCTTAGTAAGAATGTACATTGGGAAGCAATCAGATTTTCACATTTCCAAATTCTATCAGTTATTAGGGTAACATAAATATGTCACTAAAAGAAAAAGGGGAAATATAATATTAAGAAACAAAAATAACACCTGGCAATCTGTGTTCTGTATTTTAATATTTGATGATTTTTCATTCTGGGTGATGCAGATTATCTAGATCAGTGTACTGGTGGACTTCAAAACTCAGAAGCCTAAGTCAGTGATCAGTGCTTTGGGAAATTGATCTAGGATTCTGGGAATTGAAGTCCAAAAAAACCCCAAAGATTGGGAAACACTGATTCTAGATGCTTCAGGCCTGGTTATGGAACAAAGATGGCTTGGGTTGCCTTGGTGGATGGCCTGTGCCAGGTATTACCCAGGGCTGGTGTGCTCCTGTCAGTTCTGCTGGACCTCCCTGTGGTTTCAATACCATTGACCATGGCATCTTTCTAAAATACCTTTCTGGGATTCATGGGACCACTGTACTATGAATGCATCTCCCAGGGAGTCAAGCTCTATACCTGCCCTCGAACAGTACCTGTTGGACCTCTTGTTTTCCATGGAAGCAAACAGGTCTATAGTTGGTGTTCCCAACTAGAGACTGATAATGGTGTAGTATGCCATGGGTGCAAGCTCCCACTTGTACATGTGCACATCTGAAGCCTGTTGAGGTGATCTGCCATCGAGTTGCTGTGACTTCCCAGATGCACTGCTATGGGGAATCCATGACTGGTGATGCACCACTCCCACAGGAGAATTGACAGGTACAAAAGAGTCTCAGGAAAAAGGCAGCGATGGAAATTGCCTCCTCAACTGCCTTGAACTCAACAGTTTTGGTCTTAAGCCTCTTACTGTTTTGGAAACAGGGGACATGGTGTGTAGGCATCTCCGTTCCCAGTCCCTCTGAAAATAGGAGTCTGTGGTTCTGAATCCAAAGAGTGAGAAAGAAAACTCAGTATTGGAGTGCATGTAGGGAAGAGGAGATAGTCAACTTCACTTTGACCTTGATTGGGTTGTCGGTGAAGGGGAGCCTTCACTGTGTCTCCATTTCTGAAGGTGTGTGGTCCTCTTGTGAAGGAAGGAACTGGTGGGTTGCCTTCCATATTTGTCATAGGGCTCTGGATAGTATTGGGTTGTCTTGTGTCACTCCTCACCTGAGTAAGAGCCAGGTGACTAAGAGTAGCAATTATGTAGGAAGTATCACGGTTCCCTTGTATCATGCTGTTAACATCAGAAAAAGTCTGTCCACAAATATTTAGACTTCTTTCTCTGTGGTGGTATCAATAGTGATTTTGACACCAATTTGGGAGAGTGTGAGCTCTTGGAGAGCCACAGATTCTTCTCTGTTGTGAGATGGTGCAGGGTGTTCCCAGTGGCAAGGGGCGATCAGCTCTTAAACTTGCATGAGTGACCTCCAGAGAATTCATCCTCTGGGAGGAGATCTCCAGAATTTGCTCATTAGGTGAAGAGGAGCATTCTAGTTCCCCCTATGAAGCTAATCCTTGGCATCTCAAGTCCCCCTGCTGCCTTTGGCCATCCTCCATTTGATGAAATAATGTAGTTGACCATTGGGAAGAGGATTTTGGTGTTTGTTTTGACTTCGATTTTCTCTTATGTTTACCTGATTCAGGTGTGAGCCTCTTCTTAGATGAAACAGTGATGATTTGGGTGTCTTGTCATGCAGTGTGCTATGTTTGGATGTGTGAAGTTCAGGCTCAGGCTCTGACCTAGAGTTCTGCATCAACTGGTCCATCATCATGGGTATAGGTTTGGTTTTGTAAATTACTGACAATAGTCTAGCAACTGGAGTAAGAATTTTGATGGTCTTGTGGAGCTTCAGTCAGGATTCTCTGTATTTGCATGTGACCCAAGTGAAGCTTCTGCAGATGACACAGGTCTTCACCTGGTAGCCCTCTCCAAGACAGTATAGGCACTTTGTGTGACTGTGCTTATGTAAAATATTATTGTTGTAGTCTTCGTATCTCTTAAAGGGGGCCAAGGGGAGCATAAAATGAACAAATCTGTCTATAAACTAGATAACATTTTTTAAGGAACAAAACAAACAACTAACTATGAATAACAATGAACTAATGACAAAGAAGAACAACAGTTAAGGTAAGTACTACATGCTAAGAAGTATACTCTGGAATAAGAGAAGTCTGAATGTTGTGGCGGTACAAAAAGATCTGAGGGATCGCTGAGCAGGACTCATGTGCAGTGTGGAGGGCAGGATAAGCCTGCGGCTCTATCACAGCCCTGGAACATTCCAAGTTGTCTGCATATGTGCAGGATTTAACTCGCTGATGTGCATTCACAGGGGCCAAGAAGAAGAAAAACTCCCTTATTACAACAACTTCACTGGCTGTCAGTCTGTTTCGATCTCAATTCAAAGTGCTGCTGGTTACCTATAAAGCCGTAGATGGCTTGGGTCTAGGCTATTTGAAGGATCATGACACCACATATGTTTACTTGTCTTTTAAGATCCTCTGGAAAAGGCCCCTCTTTCAGTTCAACTACCTTTCTAAACTCATTTGGTGCTCCAAGCAGCAGGTGCTCCAAGACTCTGGAATACATTGGCCCAAGAAACTGGCCAACAGAAGGATAAGAGAAAGTGGGCCAAAGACCTTCATTTTTAGGGAGGCTTTTAAACAATAAGTTAAGGTATAGGTAACACTTTATGAAAAAATAATTTTTAAATGTTTTATTTTAAATCTTGATTAATGTTTGTTTTTAATACATGGTTTTGTATTGTATTTTAATTTGTTATTATTGTATGATTTTAATTGTTGTGGAGAATAGCAGCAAATCAACCAACCAACCAACCAACCAATCAAATCATCCAGGTGTAACATTCATTCATATCTGTTTTCCCTTAAATAAATTAAAATTATTGCTCAGTATTTTATAGAAGCAGGAACAAGTTCCTTGTGGTGCTGAACAGTATAAAAATACCGTACATTTATTTCCTCAAAATGAGTGATTCATCTTTCTATCTACAGTTAGTAGGTAATTCTAGGCAATAGCAAACTTTAAAAAGCTAGATCAATTTTGCCTTCCAGTCAATGTGTGCAAATCGCTCGATTTGAAGTTGGCTTAATTTGAATTTGTGTGTGTGTTTTATCTTAAAACTATTTTGTTCATTCATAATCATGCATCAAGTCTTTTGGCTCAAAGTACAAAATGCAAACATAGATCTTTGGATGCTTCTGGTTAGTGGAATTATGGTGCAGAGAATAAAGTCTCTCCAAAATTCTGCTGTTCACAAACCTCCATAACAAATTAATGAAAGTGTAGGAACATTTATTATTCATTATCTTCTATACAGAGCAATGAAGCAGCATATTGGTTTAAAATTCTGGACCTTGTATTTACTAGTCAGTTTCTTATTGCACAGATAAAGATCTTTCATATTTACATTTGCTGAATAAATGAAAGCAAGCTATGTATGAATTCTATTCACACTTTCTACTCAGTTTATAACATTTAGCATATTTCACAAATGGAAGGACAGCTTTGTGTATAAATCATCAATCACTACACTGAAAAAAAGAATACAAACTTTTTTTCTGTAGATGAATATAAACAATGTAAAACTTGATTCAGCTTCACTCTTGCATATTGCTAAGTAACTGTGACTCTAAACAAGTGTTTTCCAACCTTTGGTTTTTGGACTTCAATTCCCAGAAGCCTAAGTCAATTCCCCAAAGCACTGATCAGCCAATGGACTGACTTAGGCTTTGGGGAATTGAAGTTCCGCTGTGGGGTGTGGCCCTCATGTTGGGAACCATTGCTCGAGATGTTCTCGACAACCTAAATATCCATTTCTGGTGTTCATATTACAACACATGTCTATGTTTGTTGTACGAATGAGCATCAATATAAATATGAAGAGCACTGATCAGAATGTCCTTAGATAGGAGGGATACACTCAAGGAAAAGGGGAAGACAAACATCAACACAGGGAACATATGAGGGAGGAAAATAAGCATCAGAAATAAATGAATTTTCAGTAACATGGTATTTTGCCAAAATAAATATGTTTTATTATTACTTTAGCGGTTATCTCTCAGTTAATGCCTTCTGTCTGTGTAGTGTAGCTGCAGTTTCTTCTAACATACATGCACTGCAATGTTGGGGCTGAGAGCTATTTTGAATTATGCATAGAACCCTATTCCTGGCTTCATTCTTGGGCTCTGAGAATAGCTTTAACCCTCTTGTTTACTGTATGAAAGTTATAAAAAGAAATCAATTCTTCCATTTTGCAATGAAACTCAAATATACAGTGACAAAGCCTATTTCAACATTTACTGTGCAATCCTATATACCAAATCATCTTGTGGATTGAGAAAAGGTAACATACCGCAAACTTCTGTAGGGGGTCCCCTGCCCCATTCATGAGCTGTTACTACAAGGCACATCTTTTAGACTTTAATTTCTGATTAGTATGAGGTATATATGTACAACATTTCAGACTTAAATAATTGTTCAAGTATATAGATATATATCCAATAGAATTGTGAACAAACTTTTGTTCATTTTCTATATCCATCTAGCCCTAGTATTGGCAAACCTATGGCACACATGCCAGAGGTGGCATGCAGAGCCCTTTCTATGCAAACCCTGCCCCGCCCTGCCGGTGCCAATGGCAGCATCACTTCCCCACTAACTCCTCTTCACCAATGGGGAGGCGAGAGGGGAGGCTGAAATCCCAGCCAGGAGGTGGGGGTGAAGTGAGGCAACAGATATGGCCCACACAACCCTCCAAAGAGGCAGAGGAGGTGGTAGTGGAGAGAGGCAGTGGAGTGAGGCAACAGATATGCCCCATACAACTCTCCAAAGAGGCAGAGGAAGAGGCAGTGGAGGCAGGCACCGTGCAGGCACCATGCATGCCCACACATCCATGTGACACCACTGGCGTGCCTCTGGCAATGTCACATGGGTACATGCGCATATGCAGTGCCTGCCCTCACACCACACCACCTCTTCCTCCTTGGGCACTTTGGTATCTAAAAGGTTCGCTATCACTGGTCTAGCCTTTCACAACAGCTTAACAACAGTTACCTTACTGGCTCTAATACAAACGAAGATGGAAGAAGAGAAACAGGACACTCCTTCTAGGAAACATGAAGTAAAATAACTCCAGTATATAAATGTCACATATATTATAAGTTCCTGAAATGTCCTGAAAAATAAAGCTGGATACAATACTTAGAATAGAGAGAAAATTTATTTTGCTGGCTGTTTTCAAAATTTAGATTTCAATCCTTCAGCTTGTATCAAATTACTGCAGGTATTAGCAGCTATAGTTGTTGCCAGACATACCTTTGTAGAAGACTGGAGCTTTATTACTAGCCCTTCTCCTCCACAGTTCCCACATATTATAATAAGACATAATGACTTTCAGCCATCAAAGACTACGGCTTTTCCGTTAAAATCATCTTGCTTCCCTTTTACTGATGATAAACTACCCAAACGCTGGCTGAACATCAGTTTTCTTTTACACTCAGTGTATCCTGCACTCAACTTTATGTCATTAATGATGTTCATTCTCTACAGAAGCAACAGTGTCTTAATGCCCAATGCCATTATAGTTAAGTGCTCCTTTTCCACAGATGCCTTACTGCTAAATTTCTGGGTATATCCCAAAGCTATTTTTGCAACTAATATTTTACCCTGTTGGATTAGATAATAGCAGTGGGAACAAATCATGGCTATTCAGAATACAGTGTTTTATGGAGGCTTTGCTAATGGGGGAAATCATGACGGTCAAAAGATACAGTCATAAATTCAAACAGCATTTACAAAACTATTTCCTATTATTGCAGGTGAGGAATGAAACTTTTGCAAGTCAGTGATCAAAGACAGATTTATGCTTCTGTTACACTCTCACAAAGCAAATGGATTGTAAACTCCAAGTGAATGAAGGGATACTGGACCCGATTCTTCTCTCTGTTATTTCAGGCACTGACCTTTAGAGATAGAGTAATATCACTGCAATCTTTACTGTACGTGTATGCATTAATAGGGACTGATAGCCTCAGCAAATTGAAGATTATTTAAATCTACAGCTTTTTGTTATGGCAATACATTAAACACATTTTTACTATAGCATGGTTAAATCTTCTATAAACCCCCTCCCCCCAAGAATTTGTTCCTATTTAATGTATACTTTGATTAATAGCTGGGTTATACCCAGTGGGATTAAACATTAATCATAATTGCTCAGAATTAGTCTGACCAGCACAGAGGTCCATGGTCATACAACTTGCTTTACATATGCTTTAGAGTTCTTAGGCAACAATGAAAGAGGAAATCATCAGAGAGGAAAAACAAGTTATGAGGGAACCAGCGAAATGAATTGCCATCTACCCAAGAACCAAACAAAGTGGCAACATTTTCCCCATCGCCACTATTTTAAATTACCATCCCAATTTTATCAACTGTTTCTAGTTATGCCAGCATATGATGTCAACAGCCCTGTTTCATATCAGATCATGAAGATCTTTGAATAAGACCCACTGCTTGTAGGTTTCCCAAGCTGTTCCAGCTGTTCCTTATGAAGCTCCTTTGCTCAGGACCAGCCCAAGACAAATGGCGCCCTATCTCCCAACTCAAGGTACATAATATCCCTGGTGGTGCAGTAGTTAAACTGATGTACTGCAACCAAAAGGTTGTGAGTTTGATCCTGACCAGGATTAAGGTTGACTCAGCCTTCCAGCCTTCCGAGGTAGATAAAATGAGTACCCAGAATGTTTGGGGCAAATTGCTAATTAATTTTTCAACTGCCCAGAGAGTGCATTAAGTGCTATGGGGCGGTATATAAGTGTGATTGTTTTGCTGCTTTGCATCCAACTTGTAACTCTTTACTTCCAAGTAAAGTACAGTGATAATATTAGAAGAGAGGACTGACTGTAGAAAGCTCTGATGCTAGGAAAGATTAAAGGCAAAAGAAGAAAGGGGTGGCAGAGGATGAGATGGCTAAATGGCATCATTGACACAGTGGGCATATATTTGGGTGGACTACGGTGGATGCCAGATGACAGAGGAACCTGGTGTGTGGTGGTCAATGGGGTCGCACAGGGTCAGACTTGACTGTGCAGCAGCAGCAGCAGCAACAACAACAGGTCCTTGGAACATGCTTCTTACACTGTTGCTATGTTATTTGGAGCTCTTGGGCTTATGATAATTTGCTTTAGAGTCCTGATGAACTTTCTGCAATCTGAGGGAATTCATTGTTTCAAAATTATTTTGCAACAAATAGCAAAACTACAACCCAGAACCCTAAAATATTATGTGACAATACCATATATTTCTCATATAGAGTAAGAGTATAACTTTGCAAATATAGCATGTTACACCTACAACTACAGACTGCATTTTAAATGCATATACTACAATGTGCCTACTCATACAAAAATGCTGCCAAACTCTTGCAGCATTTGTATTCCATTAAACAAAAAGAAAAAAGACAATATATAATCTGTCACTATGAACTATTTTATGGCCAGTTAGCTGTGAAAAATCCATAGAATCTCAGCAAATGTTGGAAAAGGTCTAAAAAACACCAAGTAGATATTTGGCAATCCATTCACCTTGTTGCAAATGATCTTCGATTTCATAGCAAGAGTCAGTAGTAGACCACAACTCTCAAACCATTAAATAAGTTTCTCTCCACCATTCAGTGAGACCACAATTCCTAACTTTGAAAGTAACAAAGTGATTCTAAACTTGGTGACTAGAAGGTCAGCAGGCAAGCAGTTCAAGACCCAGGTGCTATATGATGGAGTAAGCACCCATCGCTGTCCCAGCTCCTGCCAACCTAGAAGTTTGAAAGGAAGAAATTGCAGATTCATAGCTACTGTTCTGAGCACTCTGGCATCTAGTCATGCCTGCCACATGACCATGGAAACATCTGCAGACACAGACAGCACTGGCTCTTTGGCTGTAAAAAGATTAGTATTAACCCCTGGAGTTGGATACAACTGACTTTTGAGCAAAGGAGACCTTTACCTTTACTGCCTATTTAAAAGGCTATATAGATCCAGAGCTGCAGATCCAAGGGCTGGAAGTAACAGATTCAGTTCCGTGTTTGCCTTGCATTAGACAAGCCAGCCTGTGTGGCAGGCAATATGGTAGCACCATCAGAGGAAGAGAAATTGTGACTCATTATTGAGAACTCTCTATATCAGGGGTTCCCAACCAAAGGTCCAGGGGCAGGATTTGGCCTGCAGCACCATTTCATGTGACCCCCCCACCCCTCCAAGGGCATTCAAGAAACAAAATGGCCACCCCCTTTGAAGCTGTTGGGAAAAAAATGACCACCCTCATCGTGCAGGGAGGGCAAAATTCCCATTTGGCCCTCGAAGCTAACTAAGGGAGTGTGACCCGGCCCCCAGCTTGAAAAGGTTGGGAATCCCTGCTCTATACAGAAAACCCTGGAAAGAATCAGTACATGTTGGAATCTACGGCAGACAATTATCATTATGAATGTCTGATTTGCTTTGTTCCCTGATTTAGCTCCAACTCCTCTCTGCTTGTCCTTCACCTACCCAGTTTATACAGATTTCTGCTGACTCCAGTCCCCAAAATTACTTACGTTTCTGGCACTGCACACATATTTTTAAAAGCAGTTCCCTTTCTGTGTGCAAGCATGTGCTCTGATGAGTCACTTCACCTTCTCTGTATCTGGCATGTTTTGCTGACTTTGCCTATTGCATGTCCCCTAATGGCTGACTTCAGCAAAGGGCCCAGACAGAGTAGATTTTAACAGAGTGTGTGCAAAATGAGTCAGCAAAGGTGATGTCCACAATGAAAGAAAATAAATGAAACCATCCAGAGCTCTACAATCTAACTTGTTTCTTGTATAGTTATGTTATATTACCTCTAGAGAAGACCACACATGCCACCATATGTCGGCATAAACCCTAACAACCTTATTTAAAGCATAAATTAGAAGGTTATCAAAACGTTTAACAGAAGAGAATAAGAATATAATGCTAAGCCTCTTAAAATTGCCTGAAGTGTGAGCTAAAGTAATGAATACTAGAAAAAGGTTCTGTTAGCTGGAATCAAAGCTTAGGCCAGTCAGCAATTTTTCCTAAGCTCTGATTGCAGTGGGGCATTTGATTTTTCATCTCTGCACTCCATTCTGCCCATCAAATAGATTAACCAGACCTCTGCCTGTTAAGCTACAAAATCTTCCCGTTATATCTGAATGGATCCTTCCTCACCAAAAGCTTTTGAGCCAATAAGAAGGCAGAGAGACATCCAACTAGCTATGACTTTAATTATTATTTTTTAAAATTTCTTTTAAAAATACAGCTGCTGGCGCTCTTGTCTAGCCTGGGATGGTGGCAAATGAGGACAGGATGGCTATGTTTTTCTGTGACATCCTTTTCCAACTGAAGGTAAAGGTCACCCTTGCTTGAAAGCCAGTTGTATCTGAATCTAGGATTCAATCCTCATCTCTGCTTATTGCCTGAGAGCCAGCACTGTCTGTATCTGCAAACGTTTCCTTGGACATGTGGCAGGCATGACTAGACACCGGAGAGCATGGAACACTGTTTACCTTTCCATCGAAGTGGTACCTATTTATCTACTTACAATTTCTTGCTTTGAACTGCTAAGTTGGCATGAGCTGGGACAGAGACAGAAGCTCATTCCATCATGCAGCACTCGGGTCTTGAACTGCTGACCTGTTGAACTTCCAGTTGTGAGGTACAGTGTCTTAACCACTAAGGCGCCACAGTCCAACTGAATGGGACTGCTAATTCCTACTCTTTGTTACATAACAGTCAGGATCCAAGATAGTTCTTCTGTGGACTGAAGGGGTCTTGAAGTGGAGAGAGGAGGCTGACTGTCACCTAACTTCTGCAGCCTCCTAGAAGCTTCCTGAGAATGCTCTAAGCTTACAAAATACATGGAAAGGTGCTGAGGAATGCATAGGAAGTGAAGAAGAGGTCAAAACAACCCCTCCTGCCTCCCACGTTCACAAATGTTTGGATACAACCAGAGTAATTTCTGACATGAAATTTATGTATTTATACTCAAAATAATTTTTAAAAATTATTGCAAATTGAACCTTCTGACAGATATTTTATTGGGAAATTGCTCCAAGGAGAAAGGGTTAATGCCCTCTCTTTTCCCCATGACCATAAGCATGGTGAGACAAGGATGTTCAGCTGTTTTTGTAAAGAAACAGACAGGGACACACTTATACGTTTACAATGGTGAATGTGTAATCAACTGTGCATTGTATTCATCTATGAATATGTATTCAAATATACCTCATATAACATAACTGAAATCAGGTTATTTCTTTCAAAAAATAACTAGGCTATCATATGGCCACATAATAAGGCAAAATATATATATATAAAGGAATTCTTTTCATATATCAAATTACAAACTTCTTCATATAAATCCATAAAACTGCAACTGTCATTACTTCAAATATGGTATCTTGACAAAAGACGTGTAAAAAGCTTTCTAACACAATGGCATATCAGGGAAAGCTCTTTTCTGTAAAGTTGGTCTTTTCCTACTGATTAATGCTACATTCAACAAAAGAGGCACCGTCTGCCTAATTACGTTGAATACTTATCTTCAGGGGATTAGCAGGGTGTTTCTGCTCAATGTCAGTCTTCCTGACAACCTAATGATAGATCAGTTTACTTAAGACAGCAATTAGTATTTTTAAAATATTTTCTTAACTGCCTTTGTATCATGAAAACATTTGATTAATACACTCTAGCTTATCTTACACTGGGAACAACATATTCCACATAGTTTTTGCTCTTTTTTTCAAAGGAAAATGAGTGCAGCTTGCAGTTATCTTCCAACATCCTCACATTCCACCTTCAGAAATTCCATTAAAGTGGATGTTGTACTAAAACTGTACTTTAGTAATGCACCACTCCACCACAAAACTATGAAGTGAGGTAAGGAATAACAAACAGGAAAAATGGAAAAAAAAAATCCATCCTCCTGTCACAAATGGCGCTTTTTATCAGGGGGAAAATGTTCCCAGACATCTAGATCAGGGCATCGCAACCCCCAGCCTGCAGGCCAAATCTGGACCATGCATCTCATTAACCAAGCCCTCAGTGAGAATATAGGCACCTCTAGACCCACCCCCACACCGCTGGAAGTCACAATACATCACCGTGGTGGTGGGAATAGCGTGGTTTTTCTGGGGTTTTGGACAGCTTCCGCCACTCTCCATAGCGGCAGGAGGCTTGTCAGAGGATAATCACTCCATTTTGGGCTTTTTTTGGCCATGTGCCCACTCCGTTTCGGCTGCTAGAAAGTGCTACTGGGCAACTTCCAGTGCCCGGCGAAGCTTGCATCAGTGGCTGGATTCCCAGCATGGAACCAGGAAGTCGCTCAGAGGCACTTTCTAGCAGCCAAAACAGAGAGGGTACGCAGCAAATGAAAAGCCCAAAACAGAGCGATTATGCTCTGACAACCCTCTTGCCACCATAGGGAGCAGCAGAGGCTGTCCAAAACCCAAGAAAAACTATTTGATTCCTGCTGCTGCCACCACCAATGACAACGAAAATGTAAGTCCAGGGATCAGCCACGCCTCTGGCCCCTGGTGGGGACTGTTGGGGCAGGTCCAGCCCCTGACAGGAAAACTATTTGAACCCCTGATCTAGATTGTCATCTCACACATGAAGAAGAAAAGAAACAGAGCTATAAATTCAATGTTAGTCCCAATTAGAGTAAGCCTATTGTAATATATGGAACTTACCATACTTGTGACTAAAAAAGTCCCATTAATGGGTCTATTCAGTTGGGAACAAACACTGGATTTAGATCAGAATTGGGGGGCGGGATCATTTTCTTACAGCCAATGAAATGTTTTATTTATATAAAAAGGAGGGAGAATATTTTTAAAATGTAGCCCTAGTTCAGAACTTTGGTCCATTCAGGACAAAAACCTTCCCTCAATTCCCACATTACCCTGTGCCCCCAATTCTTTCTGAGAGCTCAATAGTGTACGTCAAAACTCTGAATCTGTGCATTCAATGGTCTGGTACTGTAGTTTATAATGAGACAGGACTTATAGTAACAAATGAGTTGCCCAGTTTCAATTTTCATAATTGCTAGCTGCCTTAAAGGCAATTTTGGCTCAGGAAAGTAGGACAGAAAAGTTTCAACAAACATACAAACAAGTAGACATCATAACCAATTATCTTTGGATAAACCAGAAACTTAAATTCACAAGAACTCTATTGTTGTAGGTTATCAATTATGCTACAAGGAGAATTGGTGACAAATTTACTTGATCTATAGCAGTGATGGCGAACCTTTTAGAGACTGAGTGCAAACAGAGGGGCATGGTGAATGCTGTGCTGGGGGAGGGAGGAATAACCCCCATTGGGCTGCTGGGCAGAGGGGTGGAGTGGATTCTATGCTGGGGGAGGGAGGAAGCACTCCCATTGGGCTTCTGAGCAGACAGGTGGGGTGAACTCTGTGCTGGGGCGAGGGCACACATGCCAACAGAGAGGGCTCTGAGTGTCCTCTCTGGCCCGCATTCCATTTGTTTGTCACCACTGATCTATAGAGTCAGAGAACACGAACATTTTCATGTTGAGATTTCTTTTTCCAATTAAAAGAGAAGCTCAGTCAGCACCCCATGAAATGTAGTAATGTTATTTCATACCCCAAAGAAGGTTGTGAATGTTAAGCTGAACTCTGGGAAAGCATATTCAGGACCTTGAAGTGTGGTGAAGGGCAAACAAGGAACTATCCATGTTCTTCAGGAATTTATTATCTTAAAAATAAGGAGCTGCTTCTGCTTCACCCAAAAGCTTTTCAAATGGGTTTAAAGGATAGCTGCATTGCAGTATTCTAATGTGAAGCCCACAAGGGCAGTGGTGACTGTGATGCAAGAACCGCATCAGCAAAAAGGGTTGTAGATGTTCAACTAAAACTGTACTTACACAGAGATGTTAGTCACCAACAATATTTTTTCCTGGCTCTTTCACAACCTGAAGATGAATAGGTTACAAAAATCAGCATCCTTTCAGTCCCACCGTACAGGGAGTTATAGGTTGAAGGCTTTATAAAACAAGGACACTTCAGTTATTATGCTCAGTAGACAGAGTTTTGCAAAGTGAAGTGTGGCAATAAAACTCAACCATCATGACGGATTAGCATCAGAAAGAAATAATATAGATATATATGCTGAGCTATAAAAGATAACAATACAGTATTTTTAAATCTATAGTGTCTTCTTACAAAAGGAAAATAAGCAGGTAAGGAACTACACAGCCCTCTCTCTCTCTCTCTGTGTACGTGTCATGAAACTAAATGTTAAGTTTAGACAGAATATCAGCAACAGCTATAAGTAGCTGAATGAAGATATCAAAGTTGAAAAAAAATACTTGTGTTGTATTGATGAAAATCTTGCATGCTATTAAAGAGATGAAAACTTTCTTGCCATTGGTCACAATATAGAAATGTTGTGAGAATGATCTGCATCCTGGCACAGTCCATCATTCTCACATCATTAACATTTGTTCCTTCTTTCTTCTACTGTACCAGAATAATTGAAGATCTGCATTTTTCCTAATATAAGTTTTCTGATTTTGCCATTATTTTGGAAGCCCAGACATCTCCTTTTTCAAAGCATCCTGTTGCTGACCTTTCAAGTAACAAGGTGAGCTTCTTAACCACTGAGCCATCCCAGGCCCTTGGACTTACTGATGACATAAATAATACATACAGTGTAATTGGTTTTTTATAAGAAAATAATATCTGGATCAAACCAGAAGATCAATTTAGTCAAGTTTCCTGTTCACAAATAGACAAACATGTTCCTATGCGAAGCCCACAAACATAACATATGGCCATACACCTCATAAATAGGTATAGTCTATGCTCATGCAAACCTTTACATAAAAATACAGATCCTTTATACTAGTTCTCAACCTTTTAAAGCCAGGAGCCGGGTCACGCTCCCTCAGACAGTTTTGGGGGCCGGATGGCCATTTTGCCCTTCCTCCACCACATGACAGTTCCTGGTGTGGTAGAGGAGGTGGGGGGCCACATGAAATGGTGCCTTGGGCTGCATCCAGCCCATTGAGAATCCCTGCTTTACAGCATCATCTCAACAGCACTGCTTTACTGATGAGAGAAGCTGTGACTATTTTCCACATCAGCTATCATCCATCCTAAACCGGGGTGGAAAAAAGAATCCCTCTAGTTTCCTGCCACATGAACTGAACTTGGAAAAACTACTTTTAGGGACCATTAATCACCCAAACAGCATAGTGAATAACTCCATGAAGACAACTACTCCACGCCATTCTCCCAAATTGTCCAACACAATATGGAATGGCACAGGAAGGGCACAAGCTCCTTAGTAAAGTAATACCAGAAGGGAAAAAGCCAAAGATACACTGCACTTCCCAAGGGGGAACATAAACAATTTTCAGACAACCCTCCCATCTTATAACATCTATAGCTCCAAGGTAATAACGTCAATGGAACAGACTATTGTCACAGACAATGCCCACTAGCTGCTACATAAATTGCAGAAGAAAGTCATATTGATCAAACAGTAACTTTATGTCATTGTGTCTATGCCTATTAGAGCAAGTGAAGGCTATTTAATTATTTTACTTAATGGTCACAATGGAACAACTTGTGACTGTCCTTCAAGTACCACTATTGACCTGCTGCATTTTGTGAAGCATCACAGTCATAGTTAATAGATTTTTGTTGGCTACAGCCAGATGGGTATAGCAGAACTGAAGCTATATAAAACTTGACAATGTATAGAAGTACATCAAGCTATACTGTGCCTTAGCTATGACTCACTGCACTCTGTTGAATCTGACAAAAGCCAGCCCACCAGGTGCTTCCAGTAACTAGTGGGGTGGGTGAGGCAGCGGCACATAGGCAGCCATCACAGACCAGAACGTGCTTCTTTAATCAGAGATACAGTACGTGTTTTTGAGAGTACAGCATTTCCTTCTGCTAGGCTGTAGACACCAACTGAACTTGGAAAGTTATTTTTTAAAAAGTAATTATTTACTATTCTGATTCTAAGTTTTGTTTAGAAACATCATGTTTTGGACAACCAGCCCTAGAATTCTTCAATTAGGATGACAACTACCCCTGTTGGTGGTGATAATCTTCTGGCAACTGTAGTCCAAGATACATTTTTTCCAGCTTTGTTTCCCTCCCAGGCAGTTAGATACCCTTAATTTCTCATCATTTAGAACATATTCTAACATTCCAAAGCAAGGGTAGGAGACATGTACCCTCCAGGTACTGTTGAGTTCCCATTCCTATCAGCCTCAGCCAGAAAAGCTGGTGGCAATAGCTGATGAAGATCTGAGGAGCTGCAGGTTCCCCTTCCAGTCTAAGAGATCATATAACAAGTCAGAATATTGCACCAACGCTACACATTTGTTTATTAAAACAGAACTGTTGTTGGAGAAAATAAGAATCACTTCGGCTATGCAAGATGTGGTTCATGTCACATGGGATGAGACTGGTGGAAGAATCATGGCTGATTCTCTGCCCCTAGCATTCTACATTGTATTGTATTGTATTGTATTTTCAACTTATATGCCACCCCACTCGCACAGCGACTCTGGGCGGCTTACAGAAGAAACAGTTACAGTACATAGCACATTCCATAGCATAAAAAACAATTTCAAATATCACATAGTAAATTACAAATATCACATATACAGTATATATATCTCCAATAAGAATTGCAATTACAAAACATCAGGACATCCTAAGAAATAAATAACAGATACATCAGGATGGGCAAAGTGCATGTGGCACTGCAGAACCCTAAATATGGGGATCTGTGCCACCAAAACTCTTGTTTTTACTTAGAATTCTTTTTTAAAAATCCCTTTGTGCCCTCTAAAGGTAAAAGTCATCCTTGCTCGAAAGCCAGTCCTGTCACACTCTAGGATTCAGTATTAATATCTGTTTATAGCCAAAGAGCCAGCAATATCTGCATCTGCAGACCTTTCCGTGGGCATGTGGCAGACATGACTAAACACCGGAGTACATGGAACACTGTTTACCTTCCCACCAATTTGGTACTTATTTATCTACTTGCAGTTTTTTGCTTTCAAATTGGTAGGTTGGCAGAAGCTGGGGCAGAGACAGGAGCTCATTCCGTTGTGCGGTACTCAGGTCTCGAACTGCTGACCTGCCAACCTTCCAGTCAACAAGTTCAGCATCTTAACCAATAAACCACCACACTCCCTCTAGAGGACAGTAGAAAAATCTCTTCACTCTCCCAACAAAAACAACACAAAAAACATTTGGCCACTAGAGGGTACATGGGGCTTTTTCACCTTAATTCAGAACTGGAGATTTAAATACAGTACAGTCAAACCTTGCATAAAGAGCACCTCACTTAAAGAGTAACTTGCTTAAAGAGCAGAATTTTCTCTGAATGTTCATTTCGCTTAACAAATAAAACCAACCAAAAACTCATTTAACAAATAAATCGGGGTTCGCAATCCCCCCACCAGAAGTCACAATTGGTCACTTTCAATGGTGTTTTGCTTAAAGAGCAAACACGCTTAAAGAGCAATCCTGTGGAACACACTATGCTCTTTAAGCGAGGTACAACAGTATAACAAGTAGCCAATCTAGATATAGTTTGTGTGCAAATAAATTAATGAAAATTTATCCATACATGATGCAAGATTCAGAAATGCTCCAAATTTTAAGAGTGCTTTTTCTAACCACTTTTCTGCACATTCCTATTTCTCCTAGAGTACTTTCCGCAACCATTTCCCCCACATTTTTCTATGGAGATACTATCAATTATCCTAGTTATTTTCAATACCAGGTTATTCTGATCACAAACCCAAATATCTTGTGCTGATGTTTCAAGGATGAAACATTAGCTGTTTGTGTAGGGGTGTGTGTGTCAAGGAGCATTCTTTCATTGCCAATCTAGGTTTATTGTTGCTTCCCCCCTTGCAATTAAAAACAATGGAAAAAAGTCTGTGCTGTCCAGATGACAAATCCAGTATCCTTCAGCATTCTGACAGAATCTGTAGATACAAAATCAGAAGCAACTTTCCTCTTGCTTGTAGCCACAGGTGGGACAAAGGCATTGTGATCCCAAGGCCTGCTCTTAGATCTGCACTAAATGTTTAGTACTTAAAAGGTTTCCAAATTGCCAGTGCCAAAAATTAAGATGCCTGTGTTTTAGTGGCATGCTTGTTGCTTTTTTTAAAAGTTGTATTGCACTGACAATTGCTTCCTGTACATTTTATTTAGGTCTGATTTGGCAGCTGTGGCTCATCAGATTTTGCTGGACTGCTTCAGCCTTAGCTAGCATAGTCATTAATGAGAGATTATTGAAACTATCTAATACAAGGATTCCCAACCTAAGGCCCATGGGCCAGATGCAACCCGCAGCACCATCTCATGTGGTCCCCACCCATCCAAGGGCATTTGAGAAAAAATGGCCACCTCTTTGAAGTTGTTGGGACAAAATGGCCATCAACCCCATATCTAATATTTAACAGTTTGCAAGATAAGTTTGCAAAATAAGTTTGCTTGAGAAGGCCTTGATGCTGGGAAGGGTAGAGGGCAAAAGAAGAAGGGGGCGGCCAAAAATGAGATGGCTAGATGGTATTGTAGACACAATGGGCACAAAGCTGAGCGAGTTGAGGAGGATGGTGGAGGACAGAAGTGCCTGGCGGACAGTGGTCCATGGGGTCGCGAAAGGGTCGGAATCGACTGTGCGACTGAACAACAAAAAAGATAAGTCAATGCCCAACCAATTTTTAAAAGAATTACTTAAGTTTTATTTAAAAAAATAACATTACATTTGGACTGGATTAAAAAGTTAATTTTAAAATAGGAAAAAAAGGAAATGGACACTTTTTACATCATTCTGCTTCACAGTATGCATTTGCTCACGGTAGATTAAAATGAAGTAAAATTTTGAAGCCAACAGCTTTTAAGGTGTGTTTATGACTATAAAACATTTTATACCAGCTTTAAAATGAAACCAATATAGAATTGCTCCAGAGTGCAAAATCTGATGCCTCTTGATTTTCTTGCAAACTATCTTCTTTATCTGATCTTGCCTTCTTTCCCTCTTAGCAAGAATTATGGGATGAAAGCGCTGAGATAAAGTAATGGTAAGGAGGATACCACAAGCAGTATTTGGAAAGCAATAATTTACTACATGGCTGGTTAATTTTACTTCCCTGAGTATTCCTGTGATGAAAGGGAATTCATTTTTTATGGCTAGCTCCAGTCTTTTTAGGCCTGAGAACTCCCCAAGCACACTGGAGTGCAAGTAAATGGATATGAGCCTCCATGAGAACAGGATTAGGAGCAAGAATTTAATGCTATGTTTTGCTTGGCTACCTGTTATCTGAACTACAAGTCACAGAAATATAGTTGAAAGGTACTAGAGGTCACTTAGACCAACCCACTTCCCTAGTGCAGGTTTCCCCAATTATAAAAAGGCAAAACAGAAGTACAGTAATACCTCAGATAACGCTAAAACTTGGTTCCACAAGTCTTGGTGTTATCCGATTTTTAGTGTTATCCGATCCATGTTAAAATCCTATGGGATGGATCGGATAACGTTAAAGCTCCATAGAGATACATTGTAACCGCACAGGCTTTAGCGGTTGTTATCCGATCCATCCCATAGGACCTTAAAGTTATTTGATCCAATTCTCATCCCCAGATTACTTAATGTTATGCGTTATCCGAAGTAAACGTTATCAGAGGTATTACTGTACTTGCAAAAATTATTCCTGATGTAGTATAACTTACCATAGAGGAGAATCCTCTTAATGGCCATTTGACTGACATTTACTAAAATAGAGGACTTTGGCAGGGTAAAACATCTGGAGAGCAGATAAATAGGTACCACTTCGGCAGGAAAGGTAAACACTGTTCCATGCACTCTGGTGTCTAGTCATGTTTGTCACACGTCCATGGTGACATCTACAAGTGCAGACAGCCCTGACTCTTTGGCTATAAATGGAGATGACCACCAAACCCTTGAGTTGGATACAACTGGGTTTGAGCAAGGGTGACCTTTACCTAAGACTACGGTACAGATGGAAGGCAATTGAATCTGGTTCTTGAAAAAACTTGCCAATAGTTTGGAACAGCTAGATACTTAGCACTTGGAGGAATTCAAAACGTAGGCTAAAATGCAGAGTTGAAGTAGATTTTACGGGCATTTGATATGGAACATTGAAAGTCATTATCCCTAATCTGCTTTTCTAGAATAGTCTTAATATTTTTACTTTTTTGAGCATGAAGAAAATCCACAGAGAAGCATATCAATGCAATTTGAAAGGAAAGGTTTTAAAGTAGGAACTAGTGTAGACAACAGAAGAAACAGAATATAGTGTCCAAATAAAAGGTTGAATATAGAGGTTTGAATTTAACTATAGTTTTGGGAACCGGATTCAGACAGGAGGATGTCTTGTCTCAATTCAAGATTCTTACTAGAAATAAAAACTAAAATCCAGAGGTCTGCACAATCTCTTGCATAGGCAGCATACAAAATAATGTCTTGCATCACATCACATCACATAATATCGTATCTTCTGATATCTCTCACCCACTGGTTCACATAACATAACCCCTACCAAAAATTCTTCCACTGTCACATCTGTGGATTGAACCAAAAATCCACAGATTCAAATGCTTTTATTCCTGAACACAGCAACTGATAATACTTTATATCAGGGATTCTCAACCTGTGGCCCATGGCACAACTTCATGTGGCCCACCACCATCACAGCAGGAAGTACCATGTGGTGAAGGAAGGGGGAAATGGCCAATTGGCCATCCAGCCCCCAAAACTGTCTGAGGGAGTGTGACCGGCCCCTGGCTTAAAAAGGTTGAGAACTCCTGCTTTATATTGCCTCTAACTCAATTTCAAATCACATACAAAAACATCAGTTATCATTATTTTAAATCCAATTATAAGATGTACAAATTAAGGGAATGTAGAAGAATAAATAAATGTTTAGCGTATGTCTTATGCATTCACTTGGAACTGTTAGCAGCAGCAGACCCTTGACTAGGTGAAAAATCTACCTCTATTCTTTATCTTCCAAAAGCTTCTCCCTTTTATATACAATAAGGAAAACAATCAATTTCAAACACAATTGTGTGTGTATGTCCTTTCTATATGCTACATGTTGCATTATTATACAAAACCAAATCCTATAATAATCTGATAACAAGAACTGTTGGTATGAAAGGGTTAAAGAGTTTTAAAGTTGGAAAAATTAACCCAAAATATAGTTTGTATAGAGAAATAAAAAATGTCCCCACCAGGGACAATGAAGTATGGATACAACGTCCTCACCTGTTAAAGTAAAATGATAATAACTATGTGTAAAAAAGCATTGGCAGCCTAAGAATGAATGAGAGTTTTAGCTTCCAGGGGACACTAGGAAAATTATTCAGATAGTCACAATTTAGTATGGTTCTATTAAAAGTAAATGAGACATTCTTCAAACCTCCTGGCTCTGAAAAAGCTGTAAATTTATTGTTTCACATTGGCCAAGAGGAGACTAGAGATGGACTTGCCAAGTCACCCTGCCAAATTGGGAAATACATCAGGGAGTCTAGATTCAAGCATTCTCTTACAACACATTCTAAACTGGCTGTTCTGGAACTTTTGTTATTTTAATTCTCTCTTTCTCCTTCTATCTCTTTAACACCTACTCTACTATGACTTGAAATTAGCTAAAACAGTTTCTTTCCTCACTCATGACTTTTCACTTTTTCCTTATGCAGGACATGATATCTTCTGAAGAACCCATTCCATCCAGTCTGCCTAAATTATATCTGAAAATTTACCAGCATTCCTTTAGAAGTTCAATTGCTCATCCTGAGAGCCGGGGGTGGTGGTGGTGGTGGTGGTGGTGGTGGTGGTGGTGGTGTTTTATTTGGCCAAGAAGTACCAGAACCCAAAACCAGCCTGACCATCAGGTTGTGAGAGTTGCAAGCCAAAATATCCAAGAATCTATATTTCAGGAATATCTTTGTTAGCCAACCAAAAAAGGCACAAACATCTACACAAGCTTTCAAGGCTTCGTTTTCATATATTACAGAAAGTAGACAAGGGAAAAGCAGGGGGATGGAGTATATGTCTTCGTCTTCAAGTGATGAGTGGCCTGCATATAATGCAGAAGAAGCGTCTGCATATTCTAACACTGGGTTTCCTCAGCATTGCACATTGTAAGTTTTGAAACTATGGAGCTACCACCAGGAAGGCCCTGGTTCTCAAATTCTCAAGCTTAATGGATCTTAAAAGTGGACACATAAACAGGACTTCTGAAGTGGATGTCAATGTTTGGATAGGAAGAAATAACTGAAAGCATGTCTTAAGATAAAATGGTCCAAACTCAGGCTTTAAGGGCTAATGAAAACACTTTGAAACTGGAGCCTGAAATATATCATAAGCACTATGGGGAGGTATATAAGTGAAATCGCTACTGTTGCCGTTATTAGTAATAAATGAAATCCACGCAAAAGTAGCGCTAGATGTTCAGGAATCTTTGAATTTCATCAAGAATCTTTGAATTCTATCAACACTTGTACAGCTCCCCCGGTGGCTTAGTGGCTAAGATGCCGAGCTTGGAGACTGGAAGGTCAGGTTTTGATACCCGAGAGCTGCATGGGGACATGAAAGGAGCCTCATTCGGGCATCCCTTGAACAGAGTTTCTCCAGCAAAAATCCTTTCAACCAAGAGTAATCTCTGACACAAACTTATTATTATCAATACTTGTGGCCACATTTTGAAACAAACATTTCTGAACCATATTCAAAGCTACATTATATAAAGAACACCATAGCAGTCCACTGCATAGATAATAATGCATGGGTAACCAAGCCAGGTTAAGCCAAATTAGATATGGTGGAAATGGTATCTAAGAGAAAGCCCGCACGATGCTCTCAGGCTATCAACACTAACAGCACAGCTGCTTGTTCAATGGGAACTGAACTCCATTCATTATGGGTTCACACTTCTGTCCAGTTCATGAGGCCTCATTTTGGGGGGCATTAAGTATCAATTCCTTCTTTCTCTCATCCCTCTCAATACCAGACCCAAGTATCTAGTCATTTGTATTTCAGCCCCTGTAGGATTTGTAGGTGGACAAACAAAATGGAGCTCTGCATCATGTTCCTACTGCTAACACAATGCATACCTCCAGATGTAACTTCTTCCAGCTGCCTCACATATCACAGAGGATAAGACTGAAATGTAAGACACCACAGAGACGATGGGCTAGAACAAGCAACACTCATGACCTGCAATACTTTTCCAAAGACCACAACTTGCATTTAACAAGAAAAAATAACTCACAAGAGAAAATTAACTAATCCAAGAACATTATTGACAAGTAGAGTCATTGAATAATTTCAGTGTTTTAAACAGAAAAAACAACTTCTCCCACAATGCAATTCAAATACCACTGCAAAATAAAATCAATTCAAGTCAACAAGAGCTTGAAAGCTTTTTTTCCATTTCCTTTTCTACTACTGTCATTATACAATATAATGCAATTGAAGTATGGAAGTCTTTGAGGGAAAAGCCAACCTGATATACAGTAATATTTTGGATAAGGAAGGCTTGACAGCACTAGAAACCATCAGTCTACACAAATGCCTATCTAAAACAAAGGAATGAATATAATCAATACATTGACAAGTACAGAGTCATTCAGTGTTTGTAACTTCTCACATACCATCTTCATAGAAGAAACCCAATTCCTGCAAGGATTAAAATAAATAAATTGAGCCTTGCCTTGGTCTCCTAAAAAGTCACTTGAATGACCCAATTTACCTGGCTCCACTTCATGCCATCCACTTGACTGACTTCCACTTCCTGGAGATCGCCCTTGGCTTGTATAAAATGGCTCCTCACCAGGACTGTCCATTTCATCCTCTACAGATTTGAGGCGCTTTGTAGAGCTGGAATTAAAAAAAAAAAAACCAGATTGTTACAGAAGTTGAGGTCAGGCAAAAGTGTTAATCTATCTTTTAGCATTATAGTCCGAGAAAATATCTTTGCATTGAAGCTGAGCTTGAAAACCCCATGTAGACCCATGTGTACATTTTAAGGCCTACACAGAGGTACCTTTTCTGTATGGAAAAACTGTGACAGTGTGGATGTGGACAATGGGTATACTTTTACATAAGCAGGGAAGGTCGCCTCAACCCTGCTTCTGCCATTTTTCTGACCAGCAAGATAAATTGCCTTAGAAACATTTGAACAGTATACAGTACTTCACAAGAAGCCCTAGACCAGGGAGAGCAAACTTTGGCACTCCAGCTGTTCTTGAACTTCAATTCCCAGAAGCCCTGATTAGCAGGAGTGCTGACTTGGACCTCTGGTAATTGGAGTCCAAGAACACCTGGAGTGCCAAGGTTCGCCACCATGGCCCTAGACATAAGACAGCTTGGCTTTAAGTAGCCTTTGAAGGGTTTTCTCCCTCATAAACAAAGACATGAAGAAGCTCTTGCTTTCTGATAGCTTCTTATGACTCATCCATTTTCTAAGGCAAATCAACATTATTTTTATAGGTATTTTACAAACCATCATGTACATTGTTGCTGCAACAATAATAACAATGTTGTACATGAGAGATACAAGATGTTTCAGTGTGGAATGCTGTTCCTCAGAGTTAACAGCCAGCCAGCCCACTCCTGTCCTATCC
This sequence comes from Furcifer pardalis, assembly GCA_030440675.1. Taxonomy (NCBI): domain Eukaryota; kingdom Metazoa; phylum Chordata; class Lepidosauria; order Squamata; family Chamaeleonidae; genus Furcifer; species Furcifer pardalis. The sequence goes on from CP126891.1 coordinate 196,856,466, forward strand.
ATCCCACATTTCCTAGCCTTGGAGCAACCACTAAGAAATCCCTTGCTTGTGTCATTCAACAGGTATGCCTATGCAGGTGACAAGGTTCTAGAGCAGGGGTTCCCAACCTTTTCAAGCCAGGGGCTGGATCCTGGTCTCACAGTCAGTTTTGAGGGATGGACAACCAGTTTTCCCTGCCTGCATGATGGGGGTGGCCATTTTGTCCCAATAGCTTCAAAGGGTGGCCATTTTGTTTCATGAATGCCCTTGGAAGAGTGGGGGGCACATGAAATGGCATCATGGACCTTACGTTGGTAATCCCTGATCTAGAGAAAGGCTACGCCAAAGATTTTAAAACCTGCGCAGGCTCATATGGGGAGATTGGATCCTTCAATTAACCTGGATCCAAGTTGTATAGTGCTTTATAGATTTTTTTAAAAACCCTTTCAGATGTGCCCAGAGAGAGAATTTAGCAAGGAATTTTAGTTCTCCCTGTAAGCAGCTCCCAGACAGCAGTCTAGCTTGAACCCAGAATACTTTCTAAATGCAATCCTATATCAAGTGTGTTACAGTAAACTAAATAGAATATAATGAAATTGTAAAGTATCCCAGCATAGCAACAAATCCTCTGTCCTCTTCAGTTTATTTGCAATTGTCCTTCTATTACTGAAACCAGGCACAAATTCAGAACCAAAACAGCTTCCACAGAATTTGGATGAGGGGCAATATAGAGTTCAACATTATTCATCTACTAGTGACTCTGGACACTGTCCTATTAGCTTCTTGTATATGTTAAGTAGCATCATGCAAGCAAAACAGGGCTCTGGTGAATCCTAATGGCCTGAGCATCAAACAGGAGGCCTTAACTCACAGTATCACCTTCTAAGCTGCTGCCTTCAGAAAGGAAATAATGCCTTTAAATGCCACCCCAAAGAGACAGACCAGAAGAGATTATTGTTGACGGTACTGAAATATACCAAGAAGTCCTACAGAACCAACAGGGGCACGCTTTTCCTGTCTAGTTCTTGGCATTGATCATGATCAAAATGGCTTAACCAGGGCTGAAAGTAGGCTGAAACAGACCTTCACAACCTAATTCATTTGGAAAGCACTGAAAATGGAAATCTACCATGTATTCCTCTCCTTTGCCCAGGAACATAACACTGGAGATTAGCTGGTGGTACAGTGGAATTGAAGAAGGACCTTTTAACTGCAGCCTTATTACTACCTCTTTAGGCATGGTGAAACCTTGGAGACCTTCACCACTTCCCCTACACTCTTGACTCATGTTCCCTTCTGGCTTCCTTAATGAGTCAGGGAAAGATAAGAGGAATACTGTAGTACAATTTCCTATTAGTATGGGATAATGACAACAGATAACTGTTACAGACAAGGTTTTCTAATCCATTTTAAAGCAGGAGTGGTCTCCCCCCCCACGCTGGGCAGAATAACTTTATGAATGTTATGAATAAGATCATGCAGTTCATTCACAACAAGCCGTCACAGAAAAGGTCTAGATAAAGAAAGTTGAGATTATAAGCAAAAACTAAGAGAACAAATCTGACATATGGCTGTTGCCTTGGGAGCCACAGAGGTGCTGCAAGATGATTCCTAACTAGCACCACTAGCCAAGGGGAGTTATCCCTTGACATTTTAAAGGAAAAGCTCCAAGTCCAACATTTATGAAACCCAAAAGCATTTTTAACTTGAGCAATTCAGAGGTGAAATGTACCTCATCATTCTGCCACATACATTCCTCCCTCATGTAACATTCAGGCAAAGCCTGAAAGGAAAGATAACCCTGGCACTCAGCTCTGAAGGTCAATCGACTCGGACTCTGGCAGGACAATGTGGGGAATTGCAGAGCCATGAGCCCTCTGCATCTTGAGCTATAGTAAGAAGAACTGACTGACTGAGGGGGAACATGCCCTATTGAATTCACTTTCCAAGACAGGGTCAGCAAATACTGTATCTATTGTCAGCTTTATGGAGTCTGTTGCACCTTTCTGCACACACAAAAAGCAAAATGTCCCAAGGGTAAACTACCTGACTAAATGTCCTATTGAACGAAGCCAGAGAAGACTGCTATCTGTATCAGGGATCTATTGCACAAGTTAAAAATAATAATAATTAACTGTCATGCTGATCACGATAAGTCTACCAAAAGAGAAAAACCTCACACTAGCTCCTCTGGAAATTTAGTTACAGTAAGGATTTTGTTCTTTGACTTGTGAAGTAAAGCCTTCTAGAGTATCAGAAGATGCCCAACACAGAGAAACCAACTCCATTTGGGATTGTGCAATTTTAACCATCTTCCATGGTGCCTCCTCTTAGTCTTTTTATCTTATGACACTGATTACTGAGGGATGTCCTTAAAGTTTGCAAGAAAAAATGAACTACAGTGAGCCTCCGCTTTAAGGAATTAATGGGGTTTTCCTTATAGCAATTTTCCCTTATAGCGAAGTGTGGTTTTCCATAGTAGTGCACTGAAAACCAAATATTGCATTCTGGAGCTCAGGGGGGGAAATCCAAAAAAAGTCTTTTATCTATTCAACACTCTGTATAAATGCGGCAAAAAATTCCAAGGTGCACTTTATAATGACTTTTGAACAGAAAAAATTGTTTCTTTGGCTTATTTCTGAATTTGGGAACATTAAATTGGTTTTAAATGCATTTATGTGAGAAACCACACTTTGTGCTCTCTAGTGGCCAGTTCTGGTATTGACCCACCTGTCAGCTGTTTCCTCCATCACCACTCCACCACTTCTAAGCTGCTGAAACGCAGCAAAAAGCTGAAGAAAATCCCAAAAATAGAGTGGAATGTGTCTGCCACTGCGCACCAAGCAATGGGAGCAACCACAGCTGAGTGTGCTGTTGGAAAACCCACAGAAAACAATGTTTTTCCTTGAAGCGGACCGTCATTTCCTATGGATTTCTTTTCCTGAAGTGAGTTTTCCAGTAAGCAAGTCCTTTGTAAAGTGGGGGTTCACTGTACTATAATATAATATAATATAATATAATATAATATAATATAATATAATATAATATAATATAATATAATATAATATAATATAATATAATATAAAGCTGGCTGGATAGTTCAGTGGTTTAGGTATCTGGCTTCTCGGTTGTTTAAATAGCTGTACACAAAGCCAGAGGTTGGGAGTTTGATTCCACACTGTGCTTCCTGGGAAAAGATTCAGCCAGTGTGGACAACCCCAGAAGAATAAAATGGCCAACTACTTCTGAATACTCTCTATCTAGAAAACTCTGTAATGGGTTGCCATAAGTCACAATTGAGTTGAGCGCACACAATCATGATGATTAATGAAAATATAACCATGGCATTTTCAGTCTTATTTTTAGTTTATATATATTTTTAAATTACAGTAACTATTTCTTGGCACTCCAGCCATGGCCCCAGAGAGCCAAAAAGTATTTCAAAGTCCTCACTTCGTTTTCAAGGCATTCTAAAGCTCAGCGACAGTCAATTTCCCTTGAAAACCAATCAGTAATTCAGGCAGGTTACAATCTCAAAGCATAGTTGAAAATAAATTTTATTGAAACAAGTAAGAAAACACTTTACGCCACGTCCTTCAGGAGTAAGATATAAGCCTGTAATTTATGGACTTTCCCCCCAGCCTAACAAGATGGCATTGCAATGCAATGATATCTCAAATATGTTGCACAGTTATTAACCACTGATGCTATTTATAATTAGTTTCTTATCTGTATCAGGTATTTGTGGCAGCATACAAGAGCCAGCAGCTGAACTTTACATTAAAGTATCATTAATAACTAGGCTAGTCTACCAGTCCTGAAATGGAAACAAACATAGCTTGTGACTAAGACTAATGAATCATAATTGTCAATACAATGTTTAATGCATTAACAGAAACAATGTACTCAGACAGTGCAAATGAATATCCACACAACTTATAATAATAACTATATGCTGTCAAGTCAATTCTGCCTCATGGCAGTCCATTCCAGGATTTTCTTTTGTTGTTGTTCTTCTTCAGTCACACAGTCGATTCTGATCCTTTGCAACCCTATGAAGCACTGCCCGCCAGGCACCTCTGTCCTCCACCATCTTCCTCAGGCTGCCCAGCTCTGTGCCCATTGTGTCTACAATACCATCTAGCCATCTCATTTTTGGCTGGTCCCTTCTTCTTTTGCCCCCCCCCCACTTTTCCCAGCACCAAGGCTTTCTCAAGTGAGTCCTCTCTTCTCATTTAATGTCCAAAGTACTTTAACTTCATCTTTAATATTTGACCTTCTAAGGAGCAGTCAGGGTTGATTTCTTCTATGATCAACCTGTTTGTTCTCATTATCCAGGGTACTCTCAAAACTCTCCTCCAACATCACATTTCCAAAAGCACCTATTCTTCTGCACTCAGCCTTCCTTATGGTCCATATTCAGAAGTGGTTTACCATTCCCTTCTTCTGTGAATGTCCTGGAGGCTAAACAGGCTTGCTTTCCTCCCAGGAGGCAAAGTGGGAAATCAAACTTTTAATCTCTGGCTCTGAAGCCATATACCTAAACCAGGGGCGCCCAAACTTTTCAGGCCACAGGCTGGTTACGTGGTTCAGGGAGCTGGTCACTATGGCCCGGGGACCGGATGCAGCCCCCAAAGCCAATTTATCCAGCCCAGAGGCCTAATCATGGTGCCAATTAGTCTGGCCCATGGTGAGAATCCAGGCACTGCTGGAAGCTCCCCCTGCCACCGGAAGTCCCAAAATGCTGGTTTCCATGGTGGCGCAATCACACCTTTTTTTGGTTGCTTTGGCAGTCTCCACCACTGGTGGCAGGAGTGTCCAGAACATTTTTGCGCTGTTTTTGGAATTTTTTGCTGTGTTTTAGCTGCAATATCGCAGCTAATATGCGGTGATTTGGCACGTCTGGTTTCTGCTGCTTTTGCAGCCTGCCGCTGTGGAAACCAGAAGTGCCAAATCGCTGTGTTTTAGCTGTGATAACACAGCTAAAATGTGGCAAAAATATATATCCAAAAACAGAGTGAAAGTGCTCTGAACAAGCTCCTGCCATCATGGGAAGTGGCGGAGGATGCCAAGGCAGCTGAAAAAATTGTGTGATTGCATGAGCTGCCGCCACCACCATCGCAGAAAGGGAAGCACTGGGAGCAGCAGGAAGAACCACACCTCTGGCCCCCCACCTGTGTGAGGGGGGCGTGACCAGCTCCCAGTGCAAAAACGTTGCAAACCCCTGTCTTAGAATGAATGGTGATAACTTTAGATGATTTGTAATGAGGTACATAACAAATGATTTATAAAAAGTAACCTTTTCAGCTTCTGCAGAACTAAGGCTACTTTAGATGTTACATTTTCTTAGAATAACTGCCTGTTTACTCTGTGTTGTACAGAGAAAGTCACATACATCTTTTTGCTCAGTGTAAACATAATGGGAAGCTCTTACTATTCAACCAGAATGTCATGACCTGTGTTAATTTATCTATATACCCAAGCATGTGGCATTATCCATTAATGTTTTGCAAATGCTAGGCATTCCTCCACCGCCCTGACATTAAAGTGATAGTTCTATGAGAAATATGTGTGAAGCAGCCTTATAATCAAAAGTAGTAAGAACAGTATGCAGAAATTGGTACTTCTTATCATGTGGGTGGAATAACTGATCCATCTAACCTGGAAAAAAAGGGGGGATCAATCTGAATCATTAATGGCACTTCGGATGACAACACGCTTTCAGCTGATTTATAAATCTCAATTTCACTGATGCTAGGTACAATTTTTTAAAAAAATCCTTGCCTTCAAATTAGCAGCTGAGCAACAAAATCAAGTACTTTAGCCAACATCTGCTTGGTTGAAAACTCATTCTTATATGTCTGATGAAGAGAGCTTGATCCATGAAAGCTAACATTAAAATACAGGAGTTAGTCTTTAAAGTGCCACAATGTTTGTCTTTTTTTGTCGTTGTTTACTCTCTGATCTGCTTGGTTAAGTCACTAAATATGCAAAGCTGTATGTATTACTTGATTTCCAATGGGCATTAATGGAATCAGTTGTTCACTGTTCCCTTTCTTGCAAATTTAGCCAGGCTTCTGTACAGAGAAGCCCTATCTATTTATAGCAGTGGTACCCAAACTTTTTGAGCTGCAGGCCAGTCATATGGTTCAAGGGGCTGGTCACTATGGTCAATGGGCTGTATCTGGCCCCAATGGCAAGTCATCCAACCCAAAAAACCCTCATCACTCCCGGAAGTAGAAGTAAAATGTGCCCTTATGCGTTTTACTTACACTTCTGGAACAATGAGGGCTTTGCAGGCTGGATGAATTGACGTCAGGCACCAGATCTGGCCCCTAGGCCATAGTTTGGGCACCCCTGATTTATAGAATGCTGGTCCAAGTAAGTCAGTGTTATCTTCCACTTGTTAGAAGGTTGCCTTAGGCAAAAAAAAACCCCCTATGCTAGGACTCTCCTTGTCCTTTAATTCTCTGCACAACAGGGAAGGGATGGAAACAAGCACATTATTGTTCTGAATATACCTAATCTGAAACAATGGCTTCATCATGTTTGGTTCTCACTAGGATTTGCAGCAGGGCCATCTCTGGTTGTGATGATCTACAACATAATCCCTTACTAATGACCTTGCTGGTTGGAGTTGATGAGAATTTCTAATCCAGAATACAGTATCTGGAAAGATAGCTTTGGTCACCTCCAGACTTGACTACTGTATTGCGCTCTACATGGGGCTGCCCCTGGTGACCATTCGGAGACTCCAGCTGGTCCAAAATGTGGCGGCCCGGGTAGTGGCGGGGTGCGGGCGTTATGCTCATGCCTCGCCGCTACTCCAGGAGCTGCATTGGTTGCCAGTATGTCTCCAGGTGCAATTCAAGGTGCTGGTTATTACCTTTAAAGCCCTATATGGTAGTGGGCCAGGATACCTAAGAGACCTCGTCACCCTAAGAACATCTGTCCGCCCCACCAGGGCGGATTGGAGAGGCTCCCTTGTTATTCCATCAGCTAGAGAGGCGCACCTCTCCTGCACTAGGAGGAGGGCCTTCTCCGTGTCCGCCCCAGCCCTTTGGAACCTCCTGCCCACCGAACTGCGCCTACAGACTGAGCTCCTGCCCTTTCGGAAAGGCTTAAAAACCTGGCTGGCAGAACAAGTGTGGGGACACAGGAATGTGGGATCTCATGTAGGGTGGCTGGTCTAAGAGACAGCCACCCTTCGGTTTAATTTTCTGGTGCGGTTTTAATGCTTTTATGAATTTTTTTAAAGTTTTAAGTATTAAGTTTTAAGATGAATTAGTATTATCATAGGCTTAACCTATGATTTTAATCTGTAAGCCGCTCAGAGTCGGGTTTGCCCGATTGGAGCGGGATAGTAAATATGAGTAATAAATAAATAAATAGTGTATAAACTAACCTTGTATATGGTTTTATAAGCTAATCACAGTTTCTTGAATTCAGACATCACAGAGAACTATTGTGTATTTAATAGGAGTAATGAATGCTTAAAACCTCATCCCTGAGTTTAAAATAAGGAGAGGGTAGGAGGAAGAAGTCACATAAGCCTTCTTGCATGGCCTCATTCATTGAGTTAGGTTAGAAACTATAATTTCCTCTTACGAACTGGGCCAAAGAGCTACATTGTCTTCAATTTAAAAACACAAAGAGATGACATGCTTGTCAGTTTGTTTCTCTTTTTGCTACTCTGACAGAGTGCTAGTTTTAAACATTACTTGCTATCTAACAGTTTTAACTGTATCTGAAAGGGATTCAATGTTGGATCCTCTCTGTTGAGGTGGGCAACATATGACCCATGGCACACTTGTACCCAGCCTAGGACTACTGTCTCACTCCATCAAAACAGTGCCACACAATTTTGGTAGCAAGCCATACCACCACATCTGAGTTGCAACCTGTTCTGTCAGACATCAGTGGTGTGCTGGGAATTCCTTCTAACTGAAGTAGGAAATGCTCATTTTAAGTAGGGTTTTGTGCTTTGTTATTATTTACTGGCAAACTACATGAACTACATATCTGGCTTGATTTAAAGGATTTTTCCAATGCCTCACCAAATATCTGTTGTGTGTGGGCCAGATTTAGCCCACAGTGTCTTCTCGGGGTAGGACTGGCCCCTAGATCTGTTGATTATGTCTGTTCCTATTCTACAATTAAGGGTGTGCTTTCCTACTAAACTATGATCCCTCCCAGATGGTTATCTGATCTTCAACAAGTGTATTTTTAATTAAGATTTTTATAACAGAAAAAAAGATATTAAAAAAGGAAACAACAAAATACAAAATGACATGACATACCAAAAAAGAAAGAAAAATAATAATTATAACAGAAAAACAAACTTTAAAAATTAATTCAAATCTTTTCAATACACCCTACTCTTAACCATTCTACTTATATGAATAATATATACTTTTATACTTTATTCTAATTATTCTCTTCATTATGGTATTACAACTTTTTATAACACAAGTGTATTTTTAAAGGGGTCATTTGTTGCAATGCCATCATAGTAAAGGTATTGGAATCTCTAGAGAACAGTGGTTTAGAACAGTGTTTCCAAATCTTTGGCTTTTGGACTTCAATTTGCAGAAGCCAAAGTCAATTCTCCAAAGCACTGACCAGCCAATGTACTGACTTGGGCTTCTGGGAATTGAAGCCCACCAGTGTTCTGTAGAACATAGTTTGGGAGACGCTAGCTTAGAGAAACCAGGGCTCACAGGCCTAAAGTTCCAGGTCTTCTATGTAGCAGAGACTATGAAATCATCCAGCCCATTACAGGCTTCTCTGTTCCAACTGAGCTTAGTGACACTCATCACAATAGCTCTGAAGAAATCGACTATTTCAAACTATCCTTGTTGTAATGCAAAATATTTGAGAGTGACTTTGATTTGAATGGACATTAATGGCCATTATCTCTATAAAACCTGTGGCCTAAGGACCAGATGCGGCCCACTGCATCATTTCATGTGGCCCACCACCACCTCCACCACAGCAGGAAGTGCCATGTAGTGGAGGAAGGGCAAAATGGCTGTCTAACCATCCAAAGCTATATGAGGAAGCATGACCCGGCTCCCGGCTTAAAAAGGTTGAGAATTCCTGATATAAAAATGCACTTTGATAGTTGATATGCTACCCAGATGCCTGCATTTCTGGGCTCTCCTTAAGAGCCAGGGTGCCTATGAAGGCTGTCATGATGAACATCTGCATTTCCAAATTTATCACTACATCACTGAAAGAAAACTGGACAAGACATTACCATAATACTACTTATGAGCATTCCTTAATAGGGCCTGACAGAAAAATAAGACACTATGGTTTGCTAGCCAAAGGGACTGCCATTTGCACATACCGCAAGCATATCATTCCACTGAACTACTGTACTTTACTTTGTGGCTTTTTAAAATTTAGCTTCAATATAGGCAAGATATTCTTTCAATTGGCTCCCTGAATTTAAGCCATCACAACTGAATGGCTGGCTGCTATTCATTTATGTACCCCAGGCAAGTTTGCATCTAACTGGTTTAATGTGCAGTGGATCACAAACTAAACGGTCTTGAATTAGGACTAAGTCAAATCACACATTATTCAGATAACTTCAATGAACTCTTCACACATGCAACACTTGGCTTTTGTAAACTGATTGTCAATTCTCCATATTGGAATGTGTTCCTCCTTTAAAACTTTTCAAGACAATATTCCTGAATATATGGATCTAAATTGGAGTACTTTTTAAAAAATCTGTGGGTTTATATTAAATTGGCTCCTTATTCATTGTTTAGCACTTCATACTGGTTCAGCATTGTTCAAAACATCTCTCCTGAATAACTCTAGAGCAGGGGTCGGCAACCTATGAACTGCTGACCAGATCCAGCCCACAGCACCAAATCATCTGGCCCACCACCTTCACTTCCCCTGTTGCCACCACTACCAGAAGTGGTGGAAATAGCAGTAAAAACATCTGTGGCTGTCATAAAAATGTTTACAACAGTTGCAGATGCATTTTATGGCAGCGTTTACAGCAGGGGGACACACACATCACCCGTCCAGCCCCCTGAACTGTCTGAGGGTGTGTGACCTGGCCCCTGACTTTAAAAGGTTGCCAACCCCTGTTCTAGATTGTGAAATGAAGTGATTTGAGACAGCTTAAAGTGGATATTGCACTTCATTCTTCATGTGTCACAAGCAGACATTGTCAGGCAGCATGAACAAGAAATGACAGCATTTCCCATTTTGCACTGTTCACATAGCCAGAGGAGATACAACCATAACCCAGTGTCATGCATACAGATCAAATTACCTGGTAGAGGAAGTGCTTGGTAAAGATCTCCTCATGGCTCCTGGACTCATGCTGTAGTATGAGGAACTTTCCAAATCTGAGAGTGAGAAATTAGGGCCTGTTCCTGCAGCTATTGGTGCTGGGGAAACAAAGAAGAAGTCAGTAAGTCAGGTGAAAAGGGGAATAATTACATTTGAAATGTATTCGCTTTCACGTTAATAACTTTGCTCAGCATAAATATAGAAAGGTATGTGTTAATTGGGATTGTAATCATCAAGATTAAAATATTATTATGCAAGTTTATGATTTAGGTCTTCTATTTTTCCTGATGGTTAAGTCTTAGTTTGTACCAATATATTTCTATTGCTTCTTTCCTTACATACCATAGGAATATTCTTTCTTCTTTGATTGTGGACCTATGGTTGGTTTTAATGAAAAATTTAGCAACCTTCTCTCAACCAGTTCATTCTGGCTCCACCTGACTAGACCTTTCTTTATTGTATATATTTTTCACTGTTACAAATGTACCTACTGAACTAGTTTTTCACAAAGGTATTTCAAACCCCTTTCTCTGTGGTGTAAAAGGCAGGAGGTCTCAAATCTTCTGCCATCAATAATATAGGCCTAATATCAGACACATCAGAAATCACCAAAGTTTTTCCAGCTAAATATTTTATTACATGAGAAATATATAGTTGTTGCAAGAGATGCAAAAATACCTCCTCTCAAATGTTGTTAAAAAGTGTGTTTTGCTGGACTCTAGGTTAAAGCTAAAAGTTGTTGGACAAGACCATGGGTGACCAAACCTTTTGAGCCATGGGCCGTTCACATGGTTGGGTGGGCTGGTATGTGCTTCCTCACACTGGAAGGAAAAAGCACATGCGCAAAATGCTGCCATAAAGGCACCCAAGGCTATCGTAAATGTGTTTATGACTGCTGCAGGTGCTTTACGGCAGCGTTTACAACAGCCGCGGGTGCATTACATCAGCGGTTTGTGCATGCATGTTTTACTTCTACTTCTGGGAGTGGTGAGGGTGGTTCAGGTCAGATTGTTAGGTGCTGCAGGCCAGATCTGTCCCATGGGCCATAGTTTGGGCACCCTTGGACTAGACCCACTGGATTATAAATAACATTCAGGAATAAATCACACCTATTGATGTACTGAGTTCATTATTAATATGAGTTACTGGATTAAACACCAATCCATGGATTAATAACACTTTGTAATGAATTTAGGAGTAGTCAGTGGTTCTAGAGTGTGTTCGCAGAATCAACAAGTGGGGAATCTGTTGGACAATATGTTTCTGGACTTACAGCAGGGCGGCATATAAATCGAAACAACAACAACAACAACAACAACAGGTATCAGGATGGCTGACACCTCTCATTACTACTCTTTCTCTCTTCTATGAATATTTAGTAAAATGGTGTAGGAAGGCATCATCTAAATGTTCAGCCTGGCTAGAAGTCCTTTTACAGACCCCCACAGTAATATTATTTTTATTTCTTCTTTAATTTTTACCCAAATGCTCTCTACCAGTGTTCCATGCTCCAACTCACGTTTCTCCTTACATCCCTTAAATACAATCACACTCTTCTACACTTCTTTTTAAGACTGGCCACAGTATCTGACTCCAAACCCCAGTTCTAAAAGTGGAGCAACAGATAGCTACTCTTGATCAAGAGGTGCCTTCATTTTGGGAGTTTCATGCCTGGCCTGGACACTGGAAGAAGAAGAATACAATATGGTCTTACTGCAGGAATTCTCAACCTTTTAAAGCCAGGAGCCGGCTCATGCGCAATCAGACAGCTTCGGGGGCTGGGTGGCCATTTTGCCCTTCCTTCACCACATAGCACTTCCTGGTGAAGTGGAGGCAGTGGGGGGGATATGGAATGGTGCCACATTCAGTCCACGGGCCACAGGTTGAGAATCCCTGGTCTACTGAAAACCCCATTCAAAACATTTCCAATAGCCATAATATTCAATCTTGAACTGTCACTCAAGAATCTTTGCTACTGAAAAGGGTTGGATCTTCATTTTAGGTATTTGGGAACAAACCTTCCTTTGCCATGGTAGAAGTGATGTAGTGGTGTCCAAACATGTACAGCTGCCTCATTGAAAGTCAGCTCTTAGAACCATCTAACCCAGTTCTGCCTATCTAGATAGCAACTTAGGCACTGAAGGCACTTTCCTGCTGCTGATTACTAATTATCCTAAAGAAGCAATGCACCAAATGTGGGACTATCAAGACACAAAATCCACTGCACCCTAAATCACTGAGTCCCTTTAGGGTGAGACTGTTTAAATGCCACCCTCAGTTGAGGAACTACTATGTACTGTGTGGTTTAGAGACTCAGCTGAAGCACAAGAATAAGGACAAAAATCCTCACACATCTCTACATATACAGTTTTCTGTGTAATATACAGAGTACTTTTAGTAGTGGTTTAAGGACAACCAATGAATTGATAGCAATGCATTTTTAAAAGCACAGGATGGAACACAACAGTATTAAAATGGGAGCCAGTCTGTAATGATTTTAGAAGGAAAAAACTTGGGAAATAATTTACAAGAACACTCTAAACTCATTTGCCATCTTCCTTTGACTACAGTAATGCTTCCTGTGCAATAGGTGAATGAATAAAAAAAGCATTGTAAAATTAACTCATTTTATCAATTTGTGCTGTCTGCTAGAGTTTCCTGACAGCAGAGACAAGGGGCTGTAAAACTGATGAATTTGCATGGAAAAAGAAACCAGTGTAAGTAATTTGTGTAAAAGGTAACACAGACATGGACCACTATAATTCAGACACCCTGCAGATAGCAAACTGCTGCAGTGTGAACAGTTATGGGTTAGAAAAATGACCACACTGCAGTCAGTCTGACTTGAATGGAAATCAATCATAAAGGTACACTGCCGCATCTACTCTACACTTTTAGCAACTTCTTGGCCAAACATATTTGTGCTTAAAAAGCTTTTGCTTGATAAATTTTCCTTTTTGCACAAGATCTATGAAAGGCCTAGCCAGAAAGGTTAATAATGTATTTTCTGAGCAGAAACATTAACAGTTGCACTTCCACACTGCTGTCATCTTCTTACTAATGTTTTCAAAATATTTTTTGCTTGCCTTGAGATCTCCACGACAGCCACAGCCAGAAACAAATGTATCTGCACAAATTCTACTGATTATCCAGTTTAAATTGCTATATCTTGAATTTGATTCCCCCAGGGTCACAGCTGGGCCCACTGATCATTTGGCAGTTTCCATGTCTGGCCTAGACATGGAAAAAGAAGTGCCTTCTGCCCTGGCATTTTTGTTAACTTTTAAAAAATCAGGTAACTGAGGAAAAATAAGTACAGTATAAACTACAGTATTTGCTGGTGTATAAGACTACTCCCCCCCCCCTGAAAAACATGCCTCCAAGTGGGGGAGTCGTCTTATACGCCGGGTGCACTTCAGTTGGGATAGACATAGCTGCCCATAGTGGCCTCCTGATGCTCACCCACCTCATTCTACATACCATCCAGATGAAGAAAGAAGGTGTGCAGAAGAGGGGGTAGTCGTATACAGCGAGTATATAATAAACTCTATATTTTGAGTGGAAATGTTGGGGGGTCGTCTTATACACCCAGTCGTCTTATACGCCGGCAAATAGTATATTGCAATTAAAAATTAATTCTGAGGGCAAAGAATTGCACGGCCACTCCCCAAGCACACTGAGGCTCACACTTAACCCTGCACTGCTGCCAAATATGATGCTACTGAGAAAGCACTGTCCCTTGTAGCTCAAAGCATACCTCCAGTGGAAGAGGTATATGGAGAAGAGGTTTAGTGGAAGAGAACATAAACCAGTTAGCATGGAAGTAGTTGCTCCTGTTGGAATTTGTAATACAAGGTGAAACTCACATACATTCAGAGGGTGTGTTTAAGAGAGAAAGAGAGTGAGGGAGAGAATCAAAGAGAAAATAATATCCTGTTTATCTATAGGTGATTCAATTTTGCAGTCATGTACCTAACAGTGGGCAACGTGGAGTTCTGCAGCTACATCCAGGATTCCTGGCAGTTGGCTATGGCTGATAGTAGTGCCAGTTGAACAACATCTGAAGGGTCACAGTTGGCCACTCCAACATACACATACAACAACTCCTACATTACTTGTAAACAATATTCATAGGTAAAGGTCAACCTTGCTCAAAAGCCAGTTGTATCTGACTCTAGGGTTCAGTGCTCATCCCTGTTTATAGCCAAAGAGCCAGCACTGTCTGTGTCTGACATGTGGCAGAAATGACTAAACATCAGAGTGCACGGAAAGCTGTTTACCTTCCCACCAAAATGGTACCTATTTATCTACTTGCAATTTCTTGCTTTCGAACTGCTAGGTTGTCAGGAGCTGGGACAGCACTCAGGTCTCAAACTGATGACCTGCTGACCTTCCAGTCATCAAGTTCTGCATCTTAACCACTAAGCCACCATAGTCCCTTTAAAAACCCCAATATTCATATTCTCCACTTATCTATTGCTCTAACTTGAACTTGGAGAACCTGTGGATCTCCAGAACTCAAGACTTGACTACCAGTTCCTACTAATGTAACCATCCCATTACTGACGAGTAGTTTACATGTAGGTTGGGACCACACCTGAATCTATGATTTTAAGCTTGACTTCTCACGTGTCCTGATCTAGACTGTAAGTAAGGTAGCACATAGGAAATTAAACCACTCCAGTCATCTTCTTGTCTTTTAAAAGTATATTTGTCGACTGCAACTCATATCCAGGAAAAATGTCATTGGCATGAATTTGTTTAAGGTAGACCCCAGCTAAAAGTATATGTATTGTAACAAAAGCGGGTTACAGATTAATTAAGAAAATGAAACAATCTTAATTCAGAAAGCACTTTAAAAGAAAGCCTATCTAATGGGGAAGTCCTGGGAGGGGGGGGGGACCTCTTAGCTTAAAAGCCACTACATGATTTACACAGTGCTGAGCACCAGACCAAGAGAGAGACCTGCCCATTCCCTCTGGTTTTTATCTCCTCAAACAAGTTCCACCCACTTGCCATTCCCATGAAGGAATACAGCCAATGACTATACAGTATCACATGTCTGTCCAATTTAAGTTTCACTTCTTCCAAATGACAATGGTTCAGATGTTTAGTCTGGCAAGCAACTTCTGCCCAATGATACCGATGATGCACCATAACTCCTCCTCTTCTACACACTCACACTAAAATCTCCATTACATACTCGAAAAACACATAGGCCCCATTCTAACCATCACAACCTATGAGGGATAATGGAGATAGCAGTTCATCCTGATATGGCCTGATATTCCCAACCTTTCTCTACACAATGGCCCGCGAATTTCAATTTTTGCCTGTTCTCTCCTGTTGAATCATTCTTAATATGAGCGGTCCACCCTATATTCCTATCGTTGGGGAGTGATGAGGCTTATAAAAACTTTTGGCTAATTAGAAAGTTAATAAATATTTCATTTCACTTCAATGCCTTGGAATGACTCATTCAAAACAAATGAAGGCTGAGCTCTAATAAATACGTAAGGCTTCTCCCCACTTTTGTTGCATTTATCTAATTTCATTGTGGCACACTGACAAATCTTTTACCCCTTTTCAAATCTTCATGTTTATACTTTAATTGGGCATTCTGTTAAGCTCTTTATCACTACAATAAAAACCTAAAACATTATCCAAAGCTTGCTTTGACTTAAAAAACAGATACCTTGAACATCACAACAGCAATGTAATGTTGTATCTAGGGTTACATGGGGTAAACTCAAGGAACAAGTATACCTTTTACCCAGCAAGCCTTTTAATCAACTAAGCAATAAACAGGAAAGTGGAGGAAAGATGTGGAAATTGTGGCTGAAGTCAGTGCCTGCCCTAGGCCTTTGTCTTGTAACAAATTGTTTTGATTTGTTTTTAAAGAAAGCTTTGTAGAGTACCACAGATATGAAATCTGTGGTGTTCATTTTAACATTACTAGTACAGCAAGTTATTGACCATCTAATTATGCTGAATTCCATTTATAAACATAGCTAACCACTAAGTTTATGGAGGACCTTTTTTTGTGCTGCTTTAATAGGATATTGATTGAGAGCAAGGTTTGAGTGGGCTGCATTGAATTGTGTAATGGCATACAAAAGGCAAGGTCACTGCAAAGGTTCACTCTAAACCCACAGTCTATTTTGTATTATAATTCTGTTCTCTCCCCACTCTCTGTCTTTTCATATCCAAACTTAAATTGTAGGCTTTGGACAGCTTTACCTTGCCACTAAATAAGAAACCATCTTCCTTAGCATTTATTTTCCATGAATGACTTTTTTACTTTCTTCTTTCTTTGTATTAGAGCATTACACAATTTAAAATTATGGACACATATAAACTATAGGTAAAATTTGAAACAAGTAAAGAGCCTGTCCAGACAGGCATAAATTCCTCGTTCTGTGGTGTTTTGGGAAGGACTGATCCACTCCCACCCACCCCTGGTGCTGAGACACACTGGAGTGGTCCGAGTTTCCCCTACGATGTACCTTTTGAATCCCTGTCAGAGAATTAAACTTTTTGTGCACCCACGCACCCAGTTAAAATAATAATACAAATACCAAATAGTGATAATAGTGCAGTGATGAAGAGAAATGTTTGGGGAAAGGGTTATCCTTCAATTGAGAATTTCAGACAAACATATAGTACAAGCTATATGAACAGCCCATTGACCCTCCTGACCAGGCTTTCCCAACCTTGGGCCCCCAGATGTTCCTGGACTTCAATTCCCAGTAGCCCTGATCTGCAGGTATGCTGGCTTGGACTTTTGGTAATTGAAATCCAAAAACACCTGGAGGCCCAAGGTTGGAAAACACTGCTCCAGATGTTCCAGATTAAAACTCCCACAGTCCCTTATAGTTGGCTATTCCTCATTGGCCATTAAAAACACAAGTCAAAACATCAGCAAGAGGGAGATTTCCTGTTGCTCCTCCATACAAAATAATATACGGTAAAACCTCGCAAAAAGAGCGCCTCGCTTAGAGACTAACTTGCTTAAAGAGCAGAATTTTCTCTGAATGATCACCCTCGCTTAACAACTAAAAACAACCAAAAACTCACTTAACAACTAAATCGGGGTTTGCAAAAAACAAACAAACCAAAAAACAGAAGTCACAATCAGTCACTTACAATTACAGTGGCAGCATTTTTTCCAAATGTTTTGCTTAAAGAGCAACTCGCTTAAAGTGCAATCCTGTGGAGCACATTATGCTCTTTAAGCGAGGTACTGTACTACTGTATATGCAATGGACAACCCCAGGAGTTTTCATGTGTTAGCTTGTCAATCACGATTTTTCATAAGGGCACGTCTTATCATTAGGCAAAACAGAACATATACAACAAACAGCAGAATGACAGTGAGCTTTATGTGCCACACAGATTGTCCTGTGCCTACTAAGCTAGCCAGTACATATACTAGCTGGTTTCCTTAGCATGGCCTGCCTAATGTGGGGAAGAAATATAAAGTCACCAGAAGTGAAGTGCAATTCAATTGGATGTTCAGTCCACTTATTATGTAGACAGGGTAGGTGGGTGAGCTAAGATGCCTTGCTCTTTGTTAGAGGAAGTAAAACATCTTGGGGCAACATTCATCAGCTTCCCATTCCAGCTTCCCATTCCAATCGCATAGATTATTCAAACTGGAGTTGCTGGTTTTTGACATGCCAGGCACTATGGTTCAGTATATAGTAAGGTGATCTATAAGCAACAATGGTGCCAATCCTCTTCCTGGATCCTTACTACTTTATAACCACCCAATGGCAGACTGGGATGTAGCAGTCCTAAATGGCCATACACCAATCCTGGATCCTTTAACTCTTTCTTGGGGCACCTCTTCCTACTTCCTGCACCTTCCATTTTTGTGCTACTGTCCTAAATCAGCTGCTGTCATTCCCTGTCCTTACAAACATCCTGAAGCCAAGAGATAATAAGACAATGGGTTTCATCTTCCTGAGGAGAGTCAGGCTTTACATGAGAGAATCACTAACAGTTTCACTGCTTTCAAGCAACAGTGATTCATGTGGCTCAGCAGGATAACCATTGCGACTTTTAAACACTAGGGTGCCACCTCATGCCAATCTAAGACTGCTTACATTTCATTTTAGCTTGTTATTGCCAGTGATTTTGTGCACAACTCTGTGTAAAATAACAATGTTCATGTGGCAATGACAACAGATTTCCAATCTTTTGTTTCAACTCATTCTTCTAACCAAGGCTGTCCATCAATGCCAGGCTGCAATATAACAAAATTAATTCATTTTGCAGATGCCACAAAATGTACTTCTAAAACAAAGTGTTAAGCACAGGTCTAATATATATTGGAGACAAACATTAATACAATATGACAGTCTGTAGCAGATAGGTCACCCTTGCTTGAAAGCAAGTCGTATCTGACTCTAGGGTTCAGTGCTCATCTCTGCTTATAGCCAAAGAGCCAGCACTGTCTGTGTGTGCAGATGTTTTCGTGGACTTGTGGCAGGCATGACTAGACATGCATGGAACACTGTTTACCTTTCCAAAGTGGTACCTATTTATCTACTTGCAATTTCTTGCTTTTGAACTTTTCAGTTGGCTGGAGTTAGAGCAGAGACAAAAGCTCGGGTCTCCCAAACTGCGGACCTTCCGGTCATGACGTTCAGCATCTTAACCACTAAGCCACCACAGTCCCCCGTAGCAGGTAGAAGAAGGTTAAAAATAGTATACATGGGTCGATGGGGCACGGTTGCCATCCAGTTCACTGGAACCTCAATCCACACATAAAACAAAATATGCACGTATGTTTCACTACAACCAATAGAAAAGTTGTTTATTGGAGTGAAGATAGGCCAGTAAGTGCCCCCTTCTGTAAAGGTAGTGGTGGTACTTATTAGAGATAGATAAGAATTTCAACATTTTTTTGTCCACTAAAATGGAAAATCACTATAGCTCGAACTTCCTGGGCTTTATTTCAGCTGTCATCAAAGCAGAAGCACATCAGAGAGACAATGGTGTCTGTGTCTCCTTGGACTGCCTGGATTATGTCATAGTAAAATACAATCAAGGAGCTTTTGATCAATGGAACAAGGTGGTGACAGGTACTCCTAATTCATTGTTGTTCGTCAGTATTGACATACTGGTAACGATCATACTGCAGCATGTCATTCAGATGAAGGACATTAGCATTCTTTAAAGGTCAAAAGCAATAGATTTCAAAAGGCAGAATTCCCCAGCACTTTGACCCCAGGAATCTGAAGCTTTCTATTACTTTTGAAATATATAAAAACAGCAAAGCTATTGTTACACAAAACCTGGACATGACTTTACACTTGTATATCAATCTATATTTGCAGGATCATAAAATCTGTGCCTATAAAAATAATTGGTACTGCACAATATAAATGCTGAACATACATATTTACTGGTAATATAAATGCAAAACGTGCCCCCTTTGTGCATAAAGAGATCTTTATAACTAAAACAATATGGAAGTATTGTGACATCTTTAAGACTAACACATTTATTACAGTACAAACCTCTGTGGGTTACAATCCATGTTCTCAAGCACATGCAATTCAATATTTAGGCCAGAAGTTTATATTCACAATATACATTATTGTAGGGATAGTGAGTGAGTGGAATAAAACACAGAAGATGATAACGGCATTATAAATTGAAGTTACGAATTTTCAAAATACTGATTACATAAACATTTAGGCAGAAACAAAAAAGAGACAAATATTTATGGCACTGTAAAGACTAACTGCTTTCATGGAACAAGCCCATTTCTTCAGACATAAGAGTGAAAGTATATACCTTTACTGTAATTCTCATATTTATACAAGGTCCCATGATAAGGTAGTGATATGGGTAATGGACACAGTGACAATGCCTTGTTCATTTCATTTCATTTATTAGACTTGTATGCCACTCTACTCGACGGTGCGACTCAGAGCAGCTAACATTCCATGAAACAACAATATTACAATATAAAATATAAAACATAAATACAACATCATAACACAATACAGTTGATACAATCAATATATCTAACATAATGCAACATAATAGGGTGGCTCTCTGTCCTTTCCTCGGCCAGGGGAGGGCAGGGCCTTAGGCAGTTGTGGCAGTGACAACAGCAGTCCCACAAGGCCCAAAAGTTCTTTTATCCCCTCCTGGTCAGGGAACGGGATACAAAATATAAGGGCACCCCGTAAGCCCCAACTTCTTTTCAACCCTCCAGTCAAGCGGGGCCAGGAGGGTGGCGACGACGGCCACAGCTGCCTTTCATGGGCACTGGGGGGAAGCGGAGAGGTCCTTCAGCCCGTGGTCATCCCATCCTTTTAACCCTCCAGCCTGGCAGGGCCAGGAGGGCGGCAATGGTGGCCACAGCTGCCTCTCATCCCCGGCTGGTGGTATGGGCTATGGGGAGAAGCAGTGAGTTGGATAACATGAAAGCTCTGTGGCACTCCCTCTGCGTGGCTGGTGGCAGTCTCACTTCTGCATACCATGCCTTTTCACGTGTCAGCCAATGGAGTGGTAAAGAGGAATTGTGAACCTGTCCTTACTCTTCTCCAGTCTTGAAGATTGGGAAGTCTTGGGGGGGGGGAATTGGGGGTCAGAGCTATCTGAGGATGGGCGGTATGGACCGCCTCCAGCTTTTTCTTTGTATTTTGGTTTAGAGAACCCATTGACAGTGAGAGGCTCTGGAGTGTGCAGTTTGGCTCCTTCAGTGCAGCACATAACTGCGGGATGCCTCTGTCCCCCAGACTGTTATCCCCCGAACCCCGCTCCACCAGGATCCTGCTGGTCTCCAGGAGAAAGGCCAGATCCTTGTAGGTGGCATCTGTCAGGTCACAGAGGTCCAACATGAGCTTTTGCAGCCTAGATTGGGGATGTTTCAGACCTCCACACAGTCTTCCAACTCCCTCATCACCCAGGTGGTTTTCACTTAGATCCAGCTCAGTGAGTCATGGGTTAGATGCCAGGAACAACAAAAAGGCCTCGCATGATGCTGCTGTGAGATTACAGCGACCTAGCCAGAGATACAATAGTTTGCAGTATAGATCCATTAGTCCAGTGTTTCCCAAATGCTGGAGCTTGGATTTCAACTCCCAGAAGCCTAAGTCAGTACATTGGCTGGTCAGTGCTTTGGGGAATTGACTTAGACTTCTGGGAATTGAAGTCCAAGATCCAGCATTTGGGAAACACTGCATTAGTCCATTACACAAGTGGATTATGCCTGAATTATCTAGCACATTTTCACTCAGGTCCAGATGGGTCAGATTCTGATTGTCCACCACAATGACAACCAAATCTTTGCATATGGCAGCTGTCAGCCCAAAACAGTTCAACCAAAAGTAGAAGCACTGGTGTAGCATGGGGGGTGAGGGGGTTAGTAAAGGAAAAGGATTTCAGGCTGTACATACTTTCAATTATCCAAGTAACAGCACAGCTGACACAAGAGGCAAACTGTAGGAATCAGTGTAGGATTTCACACTTGGTAATGACCATGTAGAACAGGAGTTCTCAACCTTTTTAAGCTGGGGGCTGGGTCACACTCAGACAACTTCGGGGGCCAGATGGCCATTTTACCCTTCCTCTACCAAATGGCACTTCCTGGTGTAAGGTACATTTTTGGAACCTGTAATGGTTCTGTCAGAGCAGAGGGCACCTAGTCTTGTAGCAAGAGCTTGATCCTGTCTCTGCATCCATGCTGTGTGCTCCATTAAGTATTATGTAGTATAAAAGTGCTATAAAACTATCTAAAATATAATCTAAAGGTTGTTTTTTAATTTAAAAAATCACCTAATAGTGGGATAATAGCAATCTTGCATGCACTAACACTGGGCATCAGTGGGAGGGGCTATACAGACTAATGTGATTGTCCTTTGTCACTAACATGGTTGGTACAATTCTTTTTTCTCCTCTTGCTTTTGAAGAAAGCCCCTGACACTTTTTCCCTGTTTCATTTTCTTGCTTCTAATGTTTTGTTGATAGGCCTTTCTTCTTTCTCTGACAAAGCAGCAAGCATGGATGTTCGCTTCATGTGCTGGATACCCCATTTTCCTTTTTTAAAAAATTCTTCTGACTGTAACTACAAATGGTAACTGTAAGTAAATCTATCTTTTTCTATTTCTATTGTTTCTAGAGTGATTTTATCAGACAAAGTGTTTGTGTGGGAAAAACAAAAGGGGATGGATTGATGAGACTGAACTGATCTCTACATATTTTCACTGTGTTGCTTTATTTTTTTCTTTCATACTTTGTTAATTAAGAGGAATAACCAATGTTTACCAATATTTAACATCTATTTCTTTTTAGACATCTTGCCTCAGAAAGTATTCAGTAATCATGATGAAACTACCTGAAAGCCATGTTCTGCATGGAAATATATTTTTCTCATACTGTAGGTCAATCCTGATACGTTCTTGAGTGTGTTGCACAATGAAAGGACTTCCTTTCCATTCATGTCTAGAGCCAGGAATAAGACAGAGGGAGCTGGTCGCCTTGTCAATATGTTAAATTTTGAATGTATACAGTATTAAAATAATTAAGAGGAGGTGTAGAAAGAGCAGACCTGAAATAGACATTGTATTTTAAAAATGAGGTTTGAACAGTTTTTCAGTAAAAGTTACTGAAAAACTTAGATCTCCAGCTAAGTTTGGAATTAAATTCATTGTACGCTAACATTGCCTTGTCAAAGAAGCTCATTCATGCCTGTCAGCAGAGTCGGTAATGTAAGTTTAAAAAAAACTTGGTTCCTGAGCAAGTTAGTTCACCACTAATTTAGGTGCATAGCATTTTACAATCCTAGTAAATTAGAACTGAGACAACATAAACACAGTGCAACCTACTTCCATGGCAGATGAACTCTTCTGTTAGTTAAAACAAGAGTTCTTATTTGCCACTATGACAACTTGTGAGCCCACTATTGTACAGAAGTTACCATCCTACTAAAATCAATAAAAATTTCTATTATAAATTTTCTCACTATATAATCAAGCTGTGTAAACTACACCAGCAAAAGTCCGTTGTTTTCAATTGAAGGAAATGTAAACATCTGATATAAATATAGGGAGGCAAAACAATGAAACTACACATAATGCCACACAACACGAAGACTGGATACCAGCAACGCAAGCACCAACAAGCATTGGCATCAGTGGAACAACAAGGACAACATGGAGTTTCTTCATAATTCAAAATGGCTTGTTTGAGTAAGCAGTAAGAATAGTTTTCTCTGTGTGCTATTATTATTATAGTTAAAAGCTAAAAAACTGCTCAAAGCTATACAGTAATGCTTTTTTACATTTAAAATGATGTATTTTAGGGATCATCCTGTTTTTTCAATGTGCCCTTTCAGAATATTTTTTTTACAATTTTAGAATGTCTTAAGCATTTGCTTGCAACTTTAATTTTTATATGTTTTTAAGTATTTGTGCCTATCATTTTTCATAGTTATAAGATGTTTGGGTATTTTTCAACAACTCTGAAGTGTTCTATGAATATGCATCATAGCAAAAATGTAGATAAATAAAACTTGTATAGACAAGCTGATGGTGGCCTGGAACTATTGCAACAATAAAAAACATCTTGATACCCAGTAGAATTTTGATATGATCAGTAATGTGCATTTTGACCAGCTGTTGTTCTGAGTGTGACATCGCAAATTGTATCTTGGTGCCACATAATATAGCCTAAACACTTTTCTGGTGCAGTAATTAGTATGATAGCAGACTGCAGAATGAACAGTCCAGCGTTGCATTTTTAAGACTTTACTACTTAAATACAGTACATTCTACGTTCTCCATAATTAAAAACACAAAATGCTGAGAAAGTTAAGGGATGATCTGATTCATACTGCTTTTTCTACAAAATTATCTGGAGTGAAGACATCAAATAAAAATTAAAATGAAGTTGAAAATATTCTTCCACAATCACAAATGGTACTTACTTTGTGAGACTCTTACTAGTTCAGTCACACTGAAAACGCCTGATGTGACAAAACTGTCTTGGAAGCCCAAATGTCCTACAAAACATAAGAAAATTATAGATGCGATTAGCTTTAAGCTTTTAATAACAGTATTCTCAAATACGTTGCTATCTGTGTAATAGAAATAAATTGAATATTTAATTTCCCACTTATCATTAATTGCTGTTTAGGTAGGCAGATACATGGTTAGAGTATAAGGAAGCTGACATGACATGTTAATAGAGAGAATTGTGTATATTAAAGCATTGCAGCTGGAAATCTGAAACAACAGAAGCTCATTTTAATAGACAGTGACCCCAGATGACCCTAATGATTTAACAACTGAAATTAAAACACTGTACCTAGGAATCAGACGGGATAGCTACGTTCTATAATCGTTTTATAAATTATTCTCAAAAGAAACATCTGATCAGGATTAGCTACTGATTCATTCAAGTAAAAAAGATTTAAAGATGTACTCTTCATTTTCTGAGATTACATTAGGAAAATCTCAAAATAGCAGCTATTGAAAAATCTCATACAAGAATGCTTTTTAAGACTTGGGAGGAGAGAGTTTTAAAAAGCTTTTCAAAAAGGAGCTCTGTTCACCACAAAAATTCTCTCCGAATTTCTTTAAAAGACAGAATATATTGTTCCCTGCCTGTTCCATCTATGCAAAAGATATTTTATATCATTGTACTTCCCGTAACAATATTTCCCTTCTTCTGTGAAAATATGTCTATCATCAAATGTTAATTTAATTTTCTGGGTATAATCAATTACAAAACAAGAAACTCTCAAGTATTGTAAATCGGACACAAGGAACTTTGTTAGACTGAATTCTACAGAAACAAATACTGTAGTTCATGCAGTATATAGCTGGACTTAAATTAGAGTTCTACAGCTGATAGGATAGCATGACCTATTGCTTTTGAAATCAGGGTCAAAGAAATCTGAGGATAAAGAGATTATTAAAAGAACTGTAAAGTCGTTCTTGTCCGTCGGATAAGTGTCATACCGTCTAAGGTTGTTCTAATTAAGGTAACCATTTCCACCACATGCACATATCCTGCTGAATTTAATAAGAAGGCTTTGTACATCCAGATACAGTAAATGGAGAAGAGCTTATATTTATTTGTGGGCCTGCAAGAATTAATTAAATAGAATGATGTCTTGATTTATCAGAATCTCAAATTGCATGTCTCTTACTGCAACAGCATTATTGGAAGCAGTCTATGAATTTCCTTGGTACAGAAAACACATTTCAGCGGATTTCCTAATAAAAAAATGAAATGCTGAAAGCACATTTCACAACTCACAGGCACTGGGCTAGGATACTGATATTGCTAGCATTCTTTGCCTTCTGCCACCCAGGGCTGCAGAGTCTGCAGCAAATGCTGAAAGCCACATGCAGGGTCAAGGCCCTGCCAGCCTATTAGCTAATGTTTCCCCTAGACAGCTACCTATGTAAGATGAAGGTCAGAGCTTGAAGCTCTTGAATAAATTCAGAATACAATACTTATCCACAGAAATCAATGAAGACTTTACTACTGTGAGCTGCATCCTCAAGTGATAAATTAGCCAAGCATAACTCAGGTATGTGCTTTTCATCTCTTTCCTAGTCATTACTGAATACAAGTCGTTTATATATTTCAGTGAATGAATGTAACTTAACACTGAACAAAAGCACTCCAGAAAATGTAGAGAATAACTAATATTTATTTATTTCATTTCATTTCTATACCACCCATTTGGGTGGTACCCCACTCTGAGATAAACAGATAACAAATAACAACAGAAGACACAGCAGAAATTATTCACATTCTCCATAGTCATTTTATACATTCCCTACCATTTGGTTCTTTATTAATTTACAGTCAGAATTAATAGAATGCTTTATCCAGCAGAACCCCTACTGGGGATTGTCTGAAAGATTAACACAACATAAAAGCAAAAGTAATGTAATTATGAAAATACATTACTCCCTCACTAAAAAAAAACCCCAAACTTTTACCTTAGCAAAATTAAAAACCAAAGGGAACACACAATTTCCTGAAAGATGTGTAGTTCTGCAGTATCTATATATGCTTCTGCACAAACACATTTTGAATACACTAAGTGCTTATAACTGGTAATCCTATAAACATTGCCTTTTCTCTTTATCATGGTGTAACACCAAATCTGAAAGGCATTGTGATAGGATGCATCTTAATACATAGGGACATCTTAAAACCTTAAAATAGTAATGATCAATTAGAACTTCAAGCCTATTATCTTAACTAAATGCCTGATTAGAAAGAAAGGCTTTCCCTACTCTAACTGCAATTTGATTCCTCTTGGTTTTATCCTTTACCTAGATAATCCTCTGTTTCGCAAACAATGTCAAGCTAGTAACTCTAATAATAATTACAAAATAGGTGTCTATGACACTAGTTACAGGAACACCAGGGGAGACATATTAGAAGGATGTCTTGCTCTTCCTATCATTACACATAACACAGGGATTCTCATCCTTTTTAAGCTGAGGACCTGGTCTTGCTCTCTCAGAGGCTGGACAGCCATTATGCCCTACCTGCCACACATGCACTTTTGGGTGTGGTGGAGGCAGGGGGGGGGGCACATGAAATGGTGTTGTGGGCTGCATTCGTCCCCCGGACCATAGGTTGAGAACCTCTGACCTAGCAGGTCAACTATAGTAACAGTCACATGCTGATACAGCAGTGAAGCGAGGAAACACCAATCACACTGCACTTTGGACATTAAATTGGATTGTCATGCACTTTAATGTTAGAAACTTTCACAAAATCTGCAACTTACATATATTTCAACAGTATTATAATTTTACAAAAATTACCTATAAAAGGTATTTTTTGCACACGTTTATTAATAAATTATGATAGAGGTATAAATTGTAACATCAATCATGGCATACAGGTGAGAAAATTATTTTTTTTTTTAACAAGCACTGCTAAAATGTAAAAACAAATTAGCAAAAAGGCTGAACAATTTATAAAATATCAATCAACAGGTTAGAACTTTAGTGATAAACTTGATAGCAAAGGCAAACTTTTAGCCTGAAAATGAAAAGGCAAAAAGAAGCAATTTGTTTCATGCAGTGAAGCCCATCCTGGGGGCTGCAATCCAGTAGTGTAGCGTTGATTTCAGCCGCCCAGGGCTTATGCCAAATTTGCTGCCCCCTGGTGGGTGCTGGTGCCCACTCCCTCTAGAGATTCTGGCAATTGTAGTCCAAGAACACCCATAAAGTGCCGCCTGGGGCGGGTCGCCCCTGGGGTGCGCCTACCCCCCTGCTGCAATCTCTCCTTCCTTGAAGGTTCCAGAAAGGACTTTATGTCATGCCTATAACATTACTACCCGTGCAAGCTATCTAGGGCTGAGTCTGTATCATGGCACTGCCTACCTCCCAGGGGCCGGATGTGCTGAGATGACGTTTAGCCACTTACTGAAATCTCCCTTCCAAATTAGCCACCTGCCAATGGCAGATGAATTCAGCATCACTGCCATCAAACTGCTGCCACCCTAGAACCGGAGCTGCTGTAAAGCTTGCCCAAACCACCAGAATTCTCATTCACTGTGCTTAAAATTAATTTGCAGCAAGGTAAAAAAGGATTTCAACCTTAATAAGAAGTGAAGGCTATGAAAACTTCATATCCCACTGTGGAATATCCCGCTATTCATATACTCTAAAGTGAAGGTGACAATCTGCAGACGGTCCATTATAGTTTATTCTGCCCATGCCACTCTAATAAAACAGCCCCACATTTATTAAACAGTCCCATACCTATTTAAAAAGTTACTCCAGCAGCAGTCCTACACCCACTTCTTCTTCTTCTGCCATATCCGAATCCAAATATTGGTGATCCTTATGCCAATCAGCCATGAAGACTGTCCTGAGAATACAATGCACTGACTGGCCTTTCTTTTGCCTTCTGCATCACAGCATGACTCCCATACTACTGATCCAGTTCCACAAGTCACTTTTTGGTCCTGAGCCATTTTGGCACACAAAGTCCTCATCGGCCTCAGGCTAGTATTGATGAAGCTGCTGCCCTCCATCAAGATGGATTCAAGTGGGATTTAATCCACTGGGGGCCATCACCCTTCCCTGTGTACTTCGGCGTCCAAGCTGTTAGTCCTCAGGGTTGTCAGGTTAGTTAACCACCACCTGACACTTGGAATTGAGTCACTGGCAGTATGGTCTACTCCAGTGATGACTAACCTTGTTTCCAGTTCTTCTTGGACTTCAATTCCCAGAAGCCCAAGTCAGGAGTGCTGACTTGGACTCCTGGGAATTGAAGTCCAAGAACACCTAGAGTGCCAAGGTTAGCCATCACTGGTCTACTCTATTATCATAGCAGGATAACCTGGCCAGACTGGATACCCACTTAGCTGGGAGTAAACCCTACTTCAGTCAGTAGGCTTTATTGTTGCATAATATTGTTCAGGATTGCATTGTTGTTATAAAACAACAAGAGTTTGATTACATTAAGACGATTCTTCTTGCTTTAAAAATAATTTAAAATCCAAAGCAGTATTTTACATTCTTTTTTTCTTGCTACAATTCTTGCTAACAGTTTTTTTTAATTCAGCTCATTATTACACAAGTGATTAACTGTGGCTGCTTCGGTCAGCCACCCTGATTAAGAGCTTCTTTTAAAGTTTACTACTAGGCCACTGAGCCCACATCGCCTATACTATCAGAAGACAGCCTTAGAACAGTTTTCAAGAACTACCAGATAATTCTTTAAAGAATACTGTAAAAAGAATAAGATCATCCAGGCTAAATTATGTCAGTACCTGTACAATGGAGGGATACCTTAAAGACTTGAAAGCCATGTAATACAATCCTAGAATCATTTTTTTCTTGTTGAAAAAGGCAGAATAAAAGTGGCTTAAAAGGGAAAAAAAGAGCCAATATTTGACAACACAAATCAGCATAACCTTTTAACAGCAGCAGTCATGGATGGCTGCCCTTTGACCTGGAGAGATTATGTGGGATTTCAATGACAACAGCTGGAAGTGAGCATGTGTGAATAGAGAACACAAGATCTTAGGCCTAATATAAAAGCCTATCCAGATCAGAGCACTGATTAGAAATTGCTTCCTAGGTTCCAGTTTAATAGAGTGTAATAATGAAAGTTTTGTTAACTCTTCACAACATCCAAAATTAGAAGGAATTCCTCTTTTGTGATCTTTCAATACATCTCCCAAATTGACTTCTTAATGAAAGCATTTTCAGAATAATAGCAAATATGGCAATTTTTCTGTGAAGTAATACCTTCAAAGATCAGTTAGACCCAGCCGTCTGAGTCTAAGCACATTTTATTTATGAGACCAAAAACCCAGCCCAGAGAAAGACCTGCTACCATAGTAAGAATTGAAGGAAGAAGTCAGGGGGTTAATACAAAGCTTTTTTGTTGTTCAGTTGCACAGTCGACTCCGACCCTCTGCGACCCCATGGACCACTGTCCGCCAGGCACTCCTGTCCTCCACCATCCCCCTCAACTCACTCAGCTCTGTGCCCATTGTCTCTACAATACCATCTAGTTTGTAATAAATCCTAGCCCAGTACTTCTGGAAGCAAAAATCCTCTATGCAGCTACCCCCATGGATGGGTAGGAGGGCCCATATGCCCAAGCCCTACCATTGTATTCCTTGGTAATCCTGTCTTCTTCTTGTTCCACCACTGATGAGGATGAGAAAGGGAGAGGTTATCAACTATGTTTAGTGTGCATGAGGCAACACCTTTCAGACAGAAAACCATTAGTTTTTAGCCTAATTTGGAAGTTATGTAAAAATGCTCAGGGCTGAAGAATCAAATGGCTAACATAATACCTAATGGCTTTATAGACGACATAAAATAATGACAAAGGATTTGTCCAATGCTATTATAATAAAAGGCAAACAGGAGTGTTTAGTGAAATAAAAATTAATCGCCGTTTATTAGAAAAATCAACAGTATAGATACTGTTTAGGGAGACATAGCTCTGAAAGCAACAGATGGCAGTGTGTGTGTGTTTAAAAAAGCATTTTCACACTTCCAATCCAAAAGGAAACATTAAAAGAAACATCATTATAAATGGTTATGTTCATCTATCTAATGTATTGGATTATAACACATTTTTCAAAATCCTTTCAAAATGAATGGGATGAAATCTACAGAAGGTTAATCATTCTGGGATATTTATGACCTGTGGAAAGATAGTAATAAAAAGAAATGAAAGGTCCTTCAGAAATTATATTTTCCCCCTTGATCACTATAGTTGTTACTTCTTTGGCTGATTGCAACAAAAATCACAGCTATAATCTTAGAACCTTCTTTACTGATGTTTTAAAAATTTGCTTAAGAGTCTCAACAATTAGTAATCAGATATGTGAATAGATACGTGAATGAACAACAAGACAGCTAAGAGCACATGGAAGATATTGACTGAGGAAGAACTGATTCAGACATAATGGGAAATAATGAATCTATCATCATTTGAATGAGTTGCAGCTTATCTCAGTTCCCCCAAGAGTATGTTTGTAAGATACAGTATATACATTCCCAAACACATTGTATCCCACTCTCTCTTAGTTTAAAACCTGCAAATAAACACCTATATGCACCAAAGGTTTCAACAGGCTGCTAACTTGGTTAAAGGGGGGGGGGGGGATCTTTCAATGTTTGCTCATTAACTTAAAAAAATCATCTGATCTTATTGAGCAAGATTACTGTGGCCCAAAAACACTGGTATCTTTTGCATATCAGCACAAGTATTGTAGAGACACAAAGTTATAAAATGTAATGATGGTGAATCTAAACCAGAGGTTCTCAATCTTTTCAAGTCGGGGCTGGGTCACACTCTCTCAAACAGTTCAGGGGGTCGGACTGGTTGTCCCCCTGCCGTTTACGACTGTTGTAAGCATGGTTATGATGGTCGCCGAACAGTGTTGTGATCCAGCCCTCCTCCAACTTTGGAGATGAGCTGGATCAGGAGGCACTCCCTATGCCCAGTCCGGTTCTTCCTGCACCCGAGCCTGAGGATGCCCTGAGCCACGGACCTCAGCCTGAATCTGGCTCAAGTTTGTTTTCCCTGGCAGCTGATCTGTCAGATCAGGAGTCTGGCTCTGACAGTGGTCAGCCCTCAGTCAGGGAGAGGTCCAGCAAACAGCTACACCTGAGAGGCCGGCATGTTTGGGCAAGGCACCAAAGAAGGCTCCCAGCTGATACCGGTTAGCTAGGAGGCTTATAAGCAAGTTTCTTGCAGCCTGCCACGTAGGTACAACTCTTGTGTGAAGACTGATGTCCTGTTTGACTCCAGACTGCCTGCCTAGACCCTGACCTGCCTGCTGTGACCCTAACAACTCTGCCAATCCTGATGATGCCCTTGAACACCCTTTGGAGTAGACTATTGACTCGGACTACTATTGGCTTGCCTTTTGGACTTTGGTAACTGGACTATCCTTGAACATGAGTCTCTGTATAGCGCCACTGTGTGGCAACCATGCTTGCCTGGTCAGGTCAGCACAACCAGTGGTGGGATTAAAAAATTTTTTACTAGCTACTCTGCAGTGATGGGCAACAACAGGTTCGCACCAGTTCACCAGAACTGGTAGTAACTTTTTCCAGTGTCCAGGAGAACCGGTAGCGGCTTTGGGGGGGAAACTACCTTGGGGGCTTACTTTTTTGCCAGTTCCCCCACTGCGCATGTGCACCAAGAGCTTGGTGTGCATCTGCACCTACAGTGCTTGGTGCACACGTGTGGCCTCCTTGCTGTCCTCCCAAGTGGGGAGGAGGAAGAGAAGCTGCTAGCATGAAGCTCACTATAGCCTGCTCCCCAGGGTAAGTGACTCAACTTTGGGTGTGGGTGTGTATTTTAATGTGTATCTAATGTGTATTTATTATTGTGTATTTTTACGTGTTTTATGTGTATTTAATTTGTATTTTTATATGTTTTTATGTGCATTTAATGTGTATTTATTTTAATATGTATTTAATGTGTATTTTATGTCTACCTATTTAATTTCTATTTTTATGTGTACTTATTGTTATGGGTTTTTTATGTTGGCTCCACCCACACCACTGGCTTGGTCCATGACATCATAACATTGGCTCCACCCATGATGTCATGATGTTGGTTCTGCCCACAATGTTGGCTCCGCCCACAGTGTGGTAGTAAAATTTTTGGCTGCCCACCACTGCTACTCTGTGGAAGTGGCATGGTGGCCACGGCCAGGGGGAAAGCCCTGTGTTGCACCTGAATTAGGACTGCTTTATTTCAAAACTTGGATGGGCGGGGGCATCCGGAATTTCTACTACCGGTTCTGGTGAACTGGGGTGAACCTGCCGAATCCCACCACTGGCATGGACTCATTTACGGCTGTTGTAAATGCCACCACTGCCACAGACTCATTTACAGCTGTTGTAAATGTGTTTATGATGGTTGTAAATGAGTTTGTGGCCAATTCCAACATCGGGGGGGGGGGCTGGAGCGGGAGCTGGGTTATTTGGTGCCATGGGCCATAGGTTGAGAACCCCTAGTCTACTGCATATATGCAGACAATTTGGACATTTACATGAAGCTTTCAGAAAATGTGGCTTGCCCATTCCTCAGGTTGGTCATATAAGAATAAATCTCAGGTCATTTTATAGTTCTGAACTATGTGTGCATTGGAACCAAACAAGAGCTGAAATCAAAATAATGGTTTCAGCATCCTTTTTATTACTGCCTGACCTGTCCGTCCTTTACATCTTCCCTTTTGTCACAATTATGCTTACTGAATACCTGTCATTTCTCCAGGAGTTTGTCCCAAGCCTTACTGAATCCCTCCTGTTTCTTATTCTCTAAAGGCTTCCTGAGGCCAGCTGTTCCCCACGCCCAATATGCTGAGGTGTATCAATTTGCAAATGCTGCAGTCAACATTCATAATACCAAGAGGCACCCAGTTTGCCCAAGGTAGCATACTCTTGAAATTAAGGGTGGGATGGGGAGGCCACATGGTGAGAGGCATCCCGCACTTTGATGTCAATTTGATTTGGAATTAAACATTTTGATTAACATAAGCATTTCTGAACCTCCAACTGCCAGCAGACTGGTTACTGAAAAATGGCAGGATTTGTGACATATATGCAATACAGGAAGTCTCATGTGAGCAATTGGAAGACTGGAATTTAGTTTAATTTAGTTTAGTTTAAATTTAGCACAGAAAATAGCAGGGTCCCAATCCCGGTGGGCCAAAATTGGGGAAATATGATCACATCTGCTTGCTTCAGAAATTAATCTGAGGACTGTATTTTGCACCTGCTGCAATTTTCATACCGTCTTTGAGGAAAGATCCTTCACTCTGCTTTTATTCAGAAGCCTAGAGAACGATGCAGATGTCTTCTCCTCTTCTCTACTAAACTCCACATACAGTTCCATCAGATCCAGGCTCTTGGGCGACCCAGAGTCAGGACTAGTCATTGGCCACTGTTATTTTGCTGAACCTCCACTGAATTCCTGACAGCATTTTAAGGTAGAATTGAGCTGCTTGTGGAAGCACTGCTGTTGCATAAGCAGTGATCTCCGTGAAGAAAATAACCCATCCCATCTACAATGCCAACATTTATGTAAACAGCATGATCTCATGTTATCATGCTGTAATGGCACTTTCTGTTCAATGAAAACTCAACAAAATACTGGTCATTGTAGGATGACTCAAAATTAATATCAGACTGTTGTGAGTCTTCTAATGGTAGGACTTGCACATTTATGACTGTGCTTTGAATTGTTCCCCCCTCCCCCATGCTTTTACATAGTTTTGATTCTGTGCTTGTTTTCAGTATGTTCTTATTCAATTGTACTTTGTTCATAAAATACTTGACTGGGTGGGGGTGGTGTTACAAACATGACTTCATGTTGTAATCTGCTTTAAGTCCTGCACTGGAAAAAATAGGATGGATAAACAAAAAAAAAACCCAACTTTTATTACTGCATGCTTTATAGTAAAAGAAAAACTCACTAGTATAAATGTCTCTCTTATAGTTCTGTGAACTAATTCTTCAACCACTTGGTTATTACAGTAATACCTCATATAACATTAGTATCGAATAACACTAAAATCGCATAACATTAAGGAATCTGGGGGGAAGAATTGCATCAGATAACATTAAGATCCTATGGGATGCTTCAGATAACAACCGCTAAAGCCTGTGTGGTTACAATGTATCTCTATGGATCCCATAGAGGATCAGATAACACTAAAAATCATATAACACCAAGACTTGTGGAACCAGGTTTTAGTGTTATATGAGGTTTTACTGTATTTGAATATTAATAGCTGGTAAACTAATTTTGCAAGTACATTTAAAAGTGGTTGTAGTTCTCTAGCCTGTGTGGACAGTTAATTTGCACCAAAATAGAGATGTAGGCAGTGTTATTAGAATCAACTACCCTGGAACATATTTGGTGGGTTGTAGCACTGAAAGAGGGGGGGGGGGAGATATTTCCCCTTGTCTGTAAACTAAAAACTCTAAGGCAGGGATAGGCAAGCTACAGCCCAGGGGTGGACCCAGCCCATGGTGTTAAATCAACCGCCCCATGCTCTCGCTCCAGCCACCAGAATGGGCCATGGACTCATTTACAGCTGTTGTAAATGCATTTATGAGAGCTGTGGATGCATTTAAAAGGTTGGCAACCCCTGCTCTAAGGGCACAGAGATTCAGAAAACTGGAAAATGATAATGTAAAATACATCAAGATTTACTTTTTAACTGGAATTTTTGAAGTGGTAGCTGTGTTAGTCTGTGCAAGCATGTCAAAGAGTAAACAAAACAACAACACAAAGGACAAAAATGGTGTTGCACCTTAAAAACTAACTCCTGTATTTTAATGTTAGTTTTTGTGGATCTAGTCTACCTCATTTTTAACTGGAGTCTATGCCATCCTGGGTTAGATGGGAGTGTCAGTGGAGAACCATGCCTCCTGCTTTACTGCTCTACTGTTTTAAATTTTTAAAATATATTTTCCTACCAATTATGCATTTTGTCTAAATCAGGGGTTCTCAACCATTTTAAGCTAGGGGCTGGATCATGCTTCTCTCAGACTGTTTGGGGGCCAGACTGGTGTCCCCACCACCACCAAAGGCAATGCCAGTGGCACCACCCCAAGACCACACCATTCCCCCACACACCGACGCCACCAGCAACATTCCCCCACACACTGCTGACACCATTTACCAGCTTACCAGCCTGTTGTGGGTGAAGGAAAAAGTCCTGAATGTCCTTCCCTGTGCTTGGCCAGAGCAGTGCCCAGGAAAGACATGGGCAGCTGTATGCATCTGCTGTTTCTGCTTCCACCGCCATCACCGCCATCCTTGTCCTCTCTGCCTGGCTGCCCCTAATGCCACTCTGTAGCAGGGCAAATGTTGTAAGCATTCTTACAACATCCACCCTGCTATGGAGCGGTGTTAGGGACATGCCAAGCCAGGCGAAGGGGACAAGGAAGGCAGCGAGAGCGAGGGCACATGCCAAATGGAATGGTGCCATGGGCCATAGGTTGAGAACCCCTTGTCTAAATAAACCAGACACATTGATGGCAGGTACTTCATGGTATACAGACGAACTGCTGTTTTGCTATGTCATTAATTATGTAGCAACAAAAGGAAAAGTCACCTCAGTGAGTGGGCAGCAATATAAATAAATAAATAAATAAATAAATAAATACCAGTAAATAAATAAATGAATGAATGTCACTGCAATCTGCTGAAAGACAGGCTTGGGAAAAGGTGAGGGAAGGGTCAGGTATACCGCCCTCCGCAAGGAGGGTGGTATAGAAATTAAATAAATAAAATAAGGGGGTGGGAAGGGGGTGTCAATAATTCAATGGGGGACAAATTGGAACAACCCAAACACCAGTGTGGACCCTTCCCAGGAAGAAAATAAAATGATTCATTGTGAACAGAAAAATCACTCAAATGAATGTTAGTACAGATTACACTAAAGGTAAGAACCTTTTAAACTCAACCAGACCTCACAAAATCTCTTCCCCACACCACCACTCTTGGTGTGGACAGGCCCTGTGTGCACTATAAAAGAACAAGGTTATCAGTGCAGGGGGGGAGGAATCTTTACTCTCACCACTCTCTGAGGCACAAGAATGTGTGCCTTTAGAATGCCTATTATTACTTATGACAGTTATTCCACAACTGCTGAGATAAGCACAGTAGGTGCTCCTGACCTCACATTTAGACTGAAAGCAGTCTTTTAAGACCAGAAGCCTTCCAAAAAACCAGTCCCAGGTTATCCTGTTGCTTCCTAAATAGCCCCACCTTGTTCTTCTCTTGACAAAGAAGGGAAATTTGTCCTTTCTTATTAAACAGTTATCTCTGTGTGTGAGGCCTTAAGTGCTAATTTGAATGTTCTACTTTCCTGGCAAGCAATTTTAACCTAAGACATAAAAGCTTGTAAAAGTCATATACTGTACTGCCAGGCTATACTTCTGTTCCTGTCCATCATCCTGTTCAGTCACAGGAAGGGCTAATGATCTGTCAACTAGGTAAATTCATTAGCCAGGCAAGAACCTGTACTGGCTCTGCTCTTCATTCGCAGCAAGGTTTTCTCCCAGCATTATTCTACATTTTCTGTTCTCATTTTTATGGTTGTCAGAAGAGCACTAATAATGATTTATATTTATGTGGTTCAAGACATGTTCTGTATTTCTACTACTTCATTGCTTGCAATTCCTCTGCAGATACATCCATCAGTATCACAATGTACCTGGAGGCAATGCTGTTCTGCTATCAGGACTAGGTGACCCACCTAGAACAGGTCCCTGTCAAGAATGCTGAGAACATCCAACCCTGATGTTAAAAAAAAATTTCCACTAATAGAAGAAAGCTTAACAGGCACATAAGTTAGATTCAAAGGTTTTCTAATTCTGGCAGAAGGATTTTTTTCTGCATGAGGACAACTCCTCCTATAAGCTCCCAGACATCCTAGCTAGTATCATTCATAGTCAGAGATTAGGGGAGATGAAATCCCAAACATCTGCAATTTAAAGATTGAAAACCCCTGCACTGGAAGAAAACATCTGGATCAAGATCATTCTTTGCTGATCTACTTGACATTTCTTTTGTTACATGCCATCAAGTTGCTTCTGACTTATGGCACCTCTAAGAATGTTTTCAAGGAATGCTAGAGTCTCAGGGAGTGCAATCTCTCACAGAATTTCCACTGCTGATTAGTGATTTTAACCCAGATCTCCTGGGACCAGCTCAACAGTTTATTCATTACACCACATAGGCTGTTGCAATTTCGAAGTTCATACACCTAGGATTACATTTTAAACAAACACCTGATTCTTAGAATTCGACAGTGAACAAATATCCTCAAAAGTAAGGAACAATGAACAAAGTCTGTCTGGATATGTCTAGAGTCCTTTGCACATAGATAATAAACTACAGAGGGAGGACATTTTAATTTGGCCCTCCTGTTTATGCATCTATAAAAATGCAAAGATATTTAAAGCAAAGATTTTGTTACACAGGCAGGTCTTTGGCATATATGCTGTTATGTGGCTTAAAGGCTTCAAAGTGATTGAATCTCCTGCTTTATCTTTATTGTTATGCTTGAAACTTGTTTTTATATTATACTTTAATTGATCTATAATATACTTTTTATATTTCTTTCTATAATATATATTTGTTTTATATAGCAATAGCAATTACACTTATATACCGCCCCATAGCACTTATTGCACTCTCTAACTGATCGCTACTTCTTTGATGGACTACTTAATGTGGTGAAAGGGGTTGAGAGTGTCAAAGAAGCTGAAAATAATGTCACCAGGAAGCCAAACGCCATTGCGAGCGTGGATTCCTAGCAGGGTCACCCAAGGCAAAATGGTCACAGTTGAAACAACAGGCAAAATGGTCACAGCTGAAACAACAGACTAAGATGCATTCACTCTCTTCAAGGCAGCTACTGGGCAGCAGCAGTGTTAGCTGAAGATGACACAGAAAGAGAACTCTCAAGCAAACTTTCGTTAGTATTGCAGAGAAGGTAGCAATGTTAAACTCCTGCTGAACTGTCCTTACCATGAACCTAAATAAATCTAAATAAATAAGTAAATAAATAAATAAATAAATAAATAAATAAATAAAACCCTATGATGAGCAAAAGATAGTGATGAAAGTTGAGACTCCTAGGATGGAAGGGTCTAATTTAACTATTGGGAAGAGTAAAGAAGTAGGTCTAAAGCCAAACGATATCTAGTGGCTGATGTGCACAGACATGAAAGGAAAATCTGGTGCTGCATTGCACATACAATTGGAATGTTGCAAGTGAGACTCGTGAATCAAGGCAAACTGGGAAGAAAGAAATGGAATGTATAGCCATTGCAAGGCTGCTTGATATCAGTGAACTGGGACTGGATATTTTCAGTCAAACAATTACAAAATATTCTAGTTTTGAAATAACAAACTTATAAACAATTGAATGGCTCTAATCCTGAGGCAAAGTGTAGTACAGGCAGTTAGAAGCTATGTTATGAAGTCTAACTTAATAATATCAGTCAGACTCTGTGGAAAAACTTCCAACTTAACCACAATTCAAATCTAAGTTCCAATTACTGACGCTGTTGAAAATAAAAATTGAAGCTTTTATGCAAACATCTTAGACTACAGCAAAGCCTTTGGCCTGTTCTGAAAGAACAAGATGTGCCTCACCACTTGTTTGTCCTGACACGCCACTTGTATTGTGGACAAGAAGCTACCATTAGGACAAAATATGGAGAGACAGAAGACAAAGGTGTCAAACAAAGGTGAATTTTATTCCCTTATCTAGGAAATGTGACATCCTTTATGTTGTAGAAACTCACAGAGAAACTGATCACTATTAACCAAATGTCCTTGGGATGTGTCTAGTTGCAGAGAGACCTCACATACAATATGGAAGTGCCATTTTTGTGAGAGCAGGCATTATAGTCTTCTCAACAAACTATACTGAAGAGAACAGAGAAATATTGACAGTCAAACTGGCTGCCTATATAGTAACATCAATTTATAAACAACCTAATATACCATTTATAATCCACCTAACATCTGCTATAAGAAGCCATTTAATATTGAAACATATTGATTGTTGAATTGGCTCCATATATATAATATCATTAATTTATAGACTACCTAATATATCATTCAGCTTTAATACAGAAAACCAAAACATTAACTTTCTTGTTGGAAATTTCAAAAGCCTTAGCAACATATGAGACTATGAACACAATACACAGAATCCCACACTATGTGCCTTATGCATGCTTCATACATCATCCTAAACTGTCCAATTAATTTAAATGTGGCAGGTGGCAGAGAGGTTACAATCCAGATCTATTTTTTTCTTAGTGAGCCTTTAATTCAATAGTGTTTTAAGAGCATAGGTGATCCAATCCCAAAGGCTCAAAACACTCTCATTCTATGTTGGGGCTACTCAGCCATCTAACCTCAATCTGCACCTTTCTATAAAAGGTAAAAAGGTCACCCTTGCTTGGAGACCAGTCATATCCAGCTCTGGGGTTCAGTGTTCATCTCCATTTATAGCCAAAGAGCCAGCGCTGTCTGCGTCTGCAGACGTTTCTGTAGACATGTGGCACGCATGCCTAGACACTGGAGTGCACAGAATGCACTTCCTACTGAAGTGATACCTATTTATCTACTTGCAATTTCTTGCTTTCAAACTGTTAGGTTGGCAGGAGCTGCGACAGAGATGGGAGCTTACTCCATCATAGTACTTGGGTCTTGAACTGCTGATCAGCTGACCTTCCAGTCATCAAGTTCAGCATCTTAACCATTAAGCCACCGCAGTCCCATTCTATACCACTATTCTATAGGAAATATAATTTCAAAAGGCCAACTGGGAAAGGTTTACACAATACTGGATGCAGCTATGCTTCAGACTTATTAATTTATAACATCCATTTTAGAATGCTTTTGTATCTCCACCCCAGGACAGTGCTGGACTAACTGCATTCCAGGTTTCACTTTGGAAATATACTACCAAATTTTAGATTAAGCAGTCATTTTAATGAATGTAAGGGTCCTTTCTATCTATCTGGATAGATATTATAACAGAGTTTGACACAGCAAGAAGCAGCCAGAAAGCTTTGAGACGACTGAAAATGCTGAAAAATAATCCAAAGAAAGGACACTGTATGCAAATATAGCAGGCAGGCAAAACCATCCATGCATAGTAAAAATAAAATATCAAAGTGATATTCTGGATGAATCCAATGAACTTTCTACTGACTTCATATTGGATGAAATAAAATAAGTCATAAGAAGATATAGGAATGGCAAAGTGACAAGACTTGATGATATCCAGATCAAGTGAATTACTGGCTGCCCAAAATCTACCACCATTCAAAAATGGTACATTGACAGTGCTAACAAATAATTAACGAAATCAGGCAACACATTACCAAAATGATCCACGTCACACACACCAAACCCCTAGGTTAGGGATCCCCAACCTGGGACCTCTAGACTACATACAGCCCCTTAGCTCTTTCTGTGAAGTCCTCTAACTTGATTGCCCACTGCTATCACCATCAGGGCACATTCCCTCAAACCCACACTATTCTTCCTGCCTCAAGCAGCACCATCTACTGCTATTTTTCCTATCTCTTTCTTTTAAAA
This sequence comes from Furcifer pardalis, assembly GCA_030440675.1. Classification (NCBI taxonomy): domain Eukaryota; kingdom Metazoa; phylum Chordata; class Lepidosauria; order Squamata; family Chamaeleonidae; genus Furcifer; species Furcifer pardalis. Next base: position 196,897,401 of record CP126891.1, read on the forward strand.
AAAAAACCCCAATAGCATCATTGTTTCTTCTGGTTTTCATGGTTTCCCCTCTTGGTATTATCCTCCATAGTAGCTTTAATGGGGCTCTAGCTGATGGCTAAAATTGAGAAGTTTTCTGAACACCTCTCAAACTCTAAATATTGAATCAGGCTAGGAGGCTAAACATATGAGAGCAAAAACAACACACCTGGCCAAATGGAAGAATGCCAAAGAGTGTCTCCAACCAGAGCCATCTGGAAGTCACTTAACAGACTTTGAAGCAAAGTAGGAAGATCAAGGAATAATCAAGAAAAATGTGGCTATTTTTCTGTGAATGTAAATTCAATAATGGGCATTCAGTTTATAACCTACTGTGTGTACCAAAGAAGATTTAGTAAATTCTGTTGGCTTCTGGTCAAAAATAGTCTAATAATTTCCACATTTTAATTTGTTTGAATTGTATCTATATTTTGTATACATTCATAACTTCAAATTGTGCAGTGCTCTGATACAAATAAAGAATGTGAACCTACATAATTTGTACTTTCTATGCTAATACCTGTAGTGCAGTTTCCCTGTTGGCATTTGCACTTTTAATTTTGCATTGTAATTCTACAACAAAAAAGCATGTAAAATAGATATGTTAGGGAAATATTAGTGAAAATTATATAATTTACCCTCATTTTAACTTCTGTCTCTTGATATATTTTAAATACCCTCATTTTAACTTCTATTCTTTTTTGCTGTACTATGCTGATCTTGGACCATAATAAAGATTGATTGATTAATTATATGCAAAAATGCACTATAATGGGAAGGTTAGCTGAAGAAATTGCATACAGATGTTTGTACAAGAAAATGTCTCAACATTTCTCAAAGTTGTTTTCAAAATAGTGGCAGATGTAGAAATGGTATGGGAAGGACAAACCAAAGACAGAAAAAAGAGAGGAAAAATCAAAACAAACAAAATTAACACATTTATCCTTCTTTGGGGTCATGTCTTTAAGGGGTTCATAAATCACAACCAGAATCCTGAATTATGTTAGAAAGTAAGTCTTCATGGATTTTTACAGTCTGCAAGGCTACCCCTCACCTCCTGTATTGCTTCTTCTTCTTGGGTTTGTTTTTAACAGAAGCTTTGTGATTTTGCATTCCAATAAAATGGGTGTGATCCGGACTGAGTCATAATTAAACTGATTAATTTTAGTGAGTTTATTCTAAGCATGACTTTGTCTGGATGCAACCCAACACATTTCCCCCCCCCCCCAAAAAAAAAAAAGACAAGAAAACATATTCTTTCAGGTGTGTTTGAAATCAGTAATCTGGAAGCCAGGCTTTAGACTACTACTGTTGAGATCATTTCTAGATGGACTGATTGACTAGTTTGGTCAGCAAACATTTCAAATCAGAGAATGGAAAAGTCTGGATACTGTAAAACATTTGTTTCTGGCAGAGGTTTCACAGATTCAAAGCAATATCAATGCTTCAGCCATTTAGAAGCTCAGATGTACTGTATTTATGTATTTGTTACTTTTGTATACTGTACTTCCTTTTTCAGTTCTAGGCCAGAGATGGCAAACCTTGGCACTCCAGCTGTTCTTGAACTTCAATTCCCAGAAGCCCTGATCAGCAGGAATGCTGATTTGGGTTGTGGTAATTGAAGTCCAAGAACACCCGGAGTGCCAAGGTTCACCATCAAAAACCAAAGGTTTCCCAACCTTTGGTTTTTGAACTTCAATTCCCAGAAGCCTAAGTCAATTCCCCAAACATTGATCAGCCAATGTACTGACTTAAGCTTCTGGGAATTGAAGTCCCCGGCTGTGAGGCATTGGGCCCACATTGGGAACCACTGATCTAGACCATCCAGGGTGGTAAACAAGTAAGTTAAAACAATTTTTTAAAAGTCTGGTAAAATACTTAAAAACGGTAGCTAGGTTATAAACAACCAAGAAAAATACAATATAACACACAGCCAACAATCAACCAAGCAGGGAGAGGCAAAAATTCACAGAAAGTATCTTTGAAAAGCTCAGCCTTTTGAAGTTTCCAGAATTCCAGGGGTGGGGATAGGCGGTTATGTGTGGGAAGGGCAACTCAGGTCATTAGATCCACCAACGAAAATGACCAGATTCTAATCATAAACTTCTGGTCCTCTCTCAGGTGGGCACCCAAAGTCCTAATACTTAGGGAAGATCAGATGATATGGGCCGAATTTAATCTGGGGAGATTTAAGTCAGTGTTCACTCTTAGAACTTGGTATTTTTTATATTTATATTGGGATAGGATGGGAAAGAGAATGGGGACAATGATATGGTTCACTTCAACATTGTCCATTTAGCTTATCCAGATATAGTCATGCTTAGTGTAAATTCACTAAAATTATTCAAATGAATTATGACAGTCTGGATCTAACCCATTTTACTGGAACGTAAAATCACAAAGATTCTATGAGTCACCTCTTGTGAATCCTCAGGCAAAGGTGTGGCAGGAAAATCAGCACACATAAAAGAAAGTACAGTCAAACCTCACATAAAGAGCGCTTCGCTTAAAGAGTAACTCACTTAAAGAGCAGAATTTTCTCGGAATGTTTGCTTCGCTTAACAAATAAAACCAACCAAAAACTTGCTTAACAAATAAATTGGGATTTGTAGTACTCCCCACAATTGGTCATTTACAATGGTGTTTCGCTTAAAGAGCAAACTCGCTTAAAGAGCAATCCTGTGGAATACATTATGCTCTTTAAGCAAGGTACCACTGTAGTATTTCTACACAACACATCACTGATTTGTGGGATTCATTTCAAAAGGTGGTGAGTTGATGGTGGCTGGGAGAGATGGTTTTAAAAGGAGATACTGTGTAATCAAATTCATTGGGGGAGAAGGAAATTGGACAAATCAGATTTGTGAATAGATGTATGGATGAATGTACTGTACATATTTACTACATTTCTATACTGGCTGTCTCCTGGCAGTCAGACTCAAGGTGGCTTCAAAAGATCTATGTTACAGTGGCTATAAGCAGCCCCCAGGATTGGCCACAGCTAGCCTGTTTGTAGCTATATTTCATATTAGCGGATTGGCAATGCTGGGTGGCAGATTTGTTGAGTTGTGCTCTCTGGTTGTTTCATATTTATATTTATATTTACTGAATACAAGAGCCTTAGGAAAGTATACATTATTTTTTGAGAGATGTGCACAATATCAATGAATTTCAGTGCAGATGTTAAAAGAAACAGACAAAAACTTGAAAAGGAAATGGAATAGAATGACTACAACACAGGGAAAATGAGAACCAGTGAAATCAAGCTTTATAGACTCATCTATCCCTACAACATATCATTATTTTCTAGCTCCCCACATCACAAAACACATGAAGGAGGTTCTTGTGCACAACTTCCATTATCAAATAATAGGGAAATAAGTAACTGGTATAGATTTTCCTTTTAAAATTTAATTGTCTGTTCTTGCTTTTAGATCTTTCAGAGGAAGATGCATACAATTAAGGCTGTGCTTCCTGTCCCCCTTTCAGATTCTTCCATGCACTGAGTGAAAGTCAAGGAAAGAACTTGCTCAAAAATGTTAAGACATTTTATAAATCATCACACAGATGAGTTGGAGGAGGGGTAAGCCCCACTTGATATTACACACTCTGCATCTCCTTGGAGCACTACAATGAGAGTAACACATGGAGATTGATACTGCACTGCCTGCTGTAGCACAACCTGCCACTGCAGCTGAAGTTACATGTAATGCCAAGCAGTTCTGCTGGGTGGTTCATCTCAATGCCTGAAACTTTATGCTCCCCCTCATTAAAGGGACAGAACATTGCAGCAAGCACTGAGGAGGCAACAGACTCTACTGTTTCTTCTCGCTCCAGAAAATCCCTGTAGAGACCAAGCAGCACTTGAAGGAACAGTGGTACAGCCGTACTAGTTAAGAGTGCAGTGCCTCAACACACCCCAACTGAGACAGGATATCAAATAGAATATTTCATTAATGGCAAAGAAAATAAACCCATCCTTCCCATCTAGCAAAGTTCTGTTAGGCATAAGGAAGGGGTTTTTAATCCTTTTTTTCAACTACGTACCTGTGATTTCCCCCAAAAAAATCCCCCTCCAAAAACAAGCTCCCATTAGAAACACTGGGTTTTTAATTGAACATTCACTTACAGAGAGGGGGAAGAGTCCCCATACCTAGCACATAAAACTTCTGATTAATCGATTCCCCAGTACTGCAGGACAGAATGAGCTCCCATCTTTGTCCCAGCTCCTGCCAACCTAGCACTTCGAAAGCAAGAAATTGCAAGTAGATGGATAAGGGCCACTTTGGTGGGAAGGTAAACAGTGTTCATGTGCAGTCATGCCTGCCACATGACCATGGAAATGTCTGCAGAAGCAGACAGCGCTGGCTCTTAGGCTTTGAAACAGAGATGAACACTGAACCCTAGAGTCGGATACGACTGGCTTTTGAGCAAAGGAAACCTTTGCCTTTAATATTTCCCCACCTACCACAGACTTCTTTATTTGTGTCATAGGCACCACCAGCATATAATAACAATACAAAGCTAAAATTAACATATCTAAAACAAAAAGGAATTAAAAGGACTAAGTGACATCTGCCCAATATTGGTCCAGCAGACAATTGTGTAGAATTTTAGAATCTGAGAATAACTAAGTTATAAGAGGCTATGAGACCATCAAGTCCAATCCTCTGCTCAATGTAGGAATCCAAATCAAAACAGATCTGACAAATGGTTGTCTTGAATGCTTATGGCATCTGTTGTTTTACTGATGCCAGGCAACTAAACCGTCAACACAGCCACGATGGCCCATGGCCAGCGTACTAAAATGTTCTAGCGACCATGTGCAATGCGTGCATACAACCCGATTCAACTGACTCTAAAATCTGAGGAAAGTAAAAACATGAGCAAAATCTAGTAGAAATTAGTTTCTGCATGGACAGCACATGAGTGAACAATAACTGTTACTGAGTGTAACTCTTCCTTTTCTAAGCAGGCTGCCAATTTATGGCACAAGTCAAAACCAGCTTTCAGAAACCACTGGCTATACACAAAAGCAGCATGGTATATAGTGAAAAACAGCATACCATGATTACTCACAAATGGACTTTCACACAACTCTTCACTGTGTTCAAAGAATACCTGCCATCTCTGCTGTTAGAACTGACTCCAGGCTAACCATATCTGAGATAACTAGTTGTCTATGTACATCACACAATATCAACATTATGGGTTACTGAACTAAAGGAAATACACCAACTAGAGTTCATTCCATGTGCTGTCCTTGCAGAGAATTCATTCTTACAAACATCTAACAGGCATTTGTAATGAGAAAAGAAGTGGTACATAGTTTTGGGGGTCAGGCAGGTCTAGCTGCTGCAGTACTCTCTGTGATGCAATATCATTTATGTACTTAGTTCATATACAACAATGCCCTAGAGTACCTTTCCAACTGACAAATAAATGCCTTTTAGCCTTCTGATCAGGAAACTGATGAGGGGCAGATACTTATCCAAGTCTCTGATTCCAAATTGGGAATCACCAAAAATGTACACCAAAGCCTTCATGATATGTAGCATGGTAACATTATTTTATACAGCTGATACCTACTATTCATGCACAAGAAGCTGTGGCATTTATAATACATTCTATCTCACCAGCTGCAATGAATCCACAACAAACACCATGCTAGGCTGGAAAACCTGGGATAAACCACCTGGCAAAAGGCATTCTGATTAAACAATTCTGCCCATCCTTATTCCCACTGAAATAGCTGCCATTCATGAAATGCATATTTCAGTTCACTTTCAGGGCTGTTTAACCTACTCCCTTGATCACTCACCATGGGAAAAGCCTTGTCAGTTTTGACTCCCACAGACTTCTGTCTGTGCCAAGTTGGTTATAAGTACAGCCTGGCAAGCCCTGCACTGACTTTTGGCATGCTACCACTGACCCACATTTAGGGCAATTTTGGAGGAGTGCCAAAACCTTAACCCAACCACTTGGCACAGGTTGAAGCAGCATCGGTTAGGTTTTTTGTATGACTGCTGTTTGCTAACATGGGTATGTGAGCAAGCCCTGAATCTTTGTCAGATCTGAAGACAAAGTTTACGTTAGACCTCCTGCCTATTCCCTTCCTTGTCTCATCCTCCAATTTAATGTTTCATGTGAAAGAAGCCTAAGAGGAAGAGTTTACAATGGCTAATGTAAAATTGCTTGCAAGTTGACAGCTGTGCTGGAAGACAATCACACTTTTAAACTCAATGGCTAAGCTTTTTATAAGAGGAAGTATAAAAATGGATGAGGAAAGGAGAAACCTATAAAAATGTACACATACCTCTGCCTCAGAGCTCTCCTCAAATTGCGATCAAGTAATGAATGTTTCTGTTAAGTGCTGGTTTTAAGAGTGCATTTTAATCTACAGCTTCTATATTTACAGTGCAAGCCCTTTCAAAGGATAGATGAAACAGGAATTAAACTGCTAATTATTGCATTTCACTGGAAGTCACAGGTCTTTTATTGGGGTTGTTAAGCAAGAGAGTTCAACAATGGAACATTTGCTGGCACATCAATGAAACATCAGTATGCAATCTGGAGACAGACATTGACCAGGTTGACAGGACTCTGCTGAGGATCTGGTTTTATCAGTGAAACTAGTAAGGAATTGATTCCCCCACTCTATATCCATAACCCCTAAAACTCTATTACAAAAGGCTAGGAAACACTCTAGAATATATATTTTAAGTAGCATATAAGGTAGCCAAGAGGATCCTAGGAGTGTAAAAGAGGAAAAGGACAAGGAAATCCTGTTTACAATTGGAGGCTGTAAATACGATATGGATTTCTTCTTCTTCTGCCATATCCGAATCGAAATATAGGTGATCATCATGCCAATCAGCCATGAAGACTGTTCCGAGAATAGAATGCAGTGGCCTTTCACCTGCCTTCTGCACTGCAGCATGACTCTCATACCGCTGATCTAGTTCAGCAAGTCACTTTCTGTTCCTGAGCCGTTTTGGCCTGCAAAGTCCTCATCATCCCCAGGCCAGTATTGATGAAGGCGCTGCCCTCCATCAAGATGGATTTAAGTGGGTTTGAATCCACTTGGGTACCATCACCCTTCCCTGTGAACTTTGGCACCCATTAGTTCTCAGGGTTGTCAGGTTAGTTAACAACTATCTGACACTCAGCGTTGAGTTGCTGGCAGTATGGTCTACTCTATTACCATAGCAGGATAACCTGGCCAGACTGTTAATATGGATTTAATCCATACAATCCATATCTGCAATGGATAAATCATTAGCTGGCTGGATAGCCCAGAGGTTAGGAGGTCAATTCCCCTCAGTGCCTTCAGGTGAAGAGCCAGCCTATCTAGCCTTGGATAAGTTGAACAGTTCCAGGACATCCCAGAAGAAGGGACTGATAGACATCTTCTCACTATACCTAGAAAACTTTGGAGAAGTGACCATAAGTTGGAATAGACTTAGTGACATGTAATTATTAGTAGAATTAATCAACAGAACATCTTGAAAAATTCCCGAGAACCAAAAGTAACTGGCTACAAAACAATGAAACCATTTCATACTGAGCTACTTAACTGCATCTTGAACACACCTTCCTTTTCTATGTACACTTTGTTTTGTATATACTTTGGAATGGTTTGGGGACCCCTTTTTTTAAAACCAGTGGTTCCCAACATGGGGCACACATCCCACAGAGGGAATTCAATTCACAGAAGCCTAAGTCAGTACATTGGCTGATCAGTGCTTTGGGGAATTGACTTAGACTTCTGGGAATTGAAGTCCAAAACCAAAGATTGGGAAACACTGGTTTAAACTTAAGGGTCTTATCTCTTTTCAGTGCCAATCTTTGTTCATTATTACTCCCTACTGATCATGTACAGTAGTTCCAGGTTTTACACCCAGTCTTGGTAGGTGGCTACAAAACCCAACCATATGGAAGCATAATAAATCTAAATAAAATGAAAAGATACAGTAGAGTTTTAAAAATAAAACAAAAACAGCAACTAAACCCAATTAAAAGTCATCTGGAGAAAAGGGAAGAGTTTGCCTAGCACCTAAAATATAACAAGAAAGACCAGAGGCAAAAATCAGTGAAGAAGAATCACCAGGGAAGAATCACATGCCTTACAAGGCATGACTCACATAACACACTTCGGGGCTATTAACTGTTGCATAGAGTCCTGGTACTGTAAGCCAATTTGTTTCCCACTCTAGTCAACTGAGGAGGGTGGAATTTTGTCCCCCAGCCCCACAGACATGATAGGAGATTTACAAGAAAAGTTCTGATTTAGAAAATTATCTCTGAACACAACATTGTGAAGGGGTTACAAAACAAATGCTAGCAAAGTCTTGCTCTCTCCATTTGGAGTCAGGTGAGAACTTTGTTTGTGATATTCATAGAGGCATTATAAACTAACCATGCAAAAGTTACCATATGTCTTGTCATTTAAACTAGTTTCAATGCAGGTTGAAAAAGGTTAAATCAGACTCATATAGGAAGTTGTGTGATTGTTTACATGCCAAATCTTCAAGCTCCCCCCCCCCCATAAAGCCTGACATTTTGTGATGCTACCACCATGTTTCTGGAAAAGTTCTCACAGGTCCAACTGTAGTTTGGTTCAAATTAGATGAGAAACCCTCTTTCTGAGCCAGAGGAATTGAGTTTTCTGGCCTAACTTCTCTCCTACGTAGTTATTAAAATATCAACTTCTCCCTCTACTATTCCATCCCAAAGAAAGAGAAACTCCAGCATTTGTATTTCTAGAATTGAAATTAACAAGATGCTCTGTTTTATTCTTTCCTTTATGACTGTGATGGTAGCTGGTGGTAGAAACTCTCTCTGTTTTTCTTAGAAGCCTGGATACCAAGAGAAGGTGCTTTAAGAATGCTAGCAAGATGACACAGGACATTTTAAAACTGCATTACTTATCACTGCAACATGCATTCAATTCAATTACAGCAATACAGTATGAGACTGGGTTCAACATGCAAATGCCAGAAAAGTCACTCTCTGATTTCATCAAAGTATCTCTGAGATAATGACCTATGTTTGACAATGAAGGGGTGAGAGGGATAATCATGCATAGCACTGACATTATTGCTAGGTGGTTAGAGCTATACAATTGCCTAGAACTCTGCCCCAGCTTGTTTTGTTAAAGAAAGAAAAAACAGTACTGTATCATATTATTCCTATTGTGGGTAGGTAATGTTTCCTGGCAGGACTCGTTCACTAACCAAAGAATCCTTGCCTTTTGAATGTGTCTCCCAGTAAGGCATTATTATTATTATTATTATTATTATTATTATTATTATTATTATTATTATTATTATTATTATTATTATTATTATTATTATTATTATTATTATTATTATTATTATTATTATTATTATTATTATTATTATTATTTAATTAGACTTATATGCCGCTCTACTCGCCTCACTGAGGTGACTCAGAGCGGCTCACATAACATAAGCAACATATACAGTATCACAATCTCAAATATAAATACAGCATAATATATATAACAACAGATGCAGCACAGATAATGCAATCAATAAATTTTACATAAAAAGAAAAAACAATAAAACAGTACAATAAAATACAATGTAAAAAATACAGTACGGTCAAGAGAGACAGGAGTCTTTGGCCAGCTGGCCCTCATTCTCCCTGTCCGACAAGCAAGGAGAGTTCTGTGATGTTCCTGGGGTGGTCATGGAGGAAGCAGCAGCAAGGTCATTATGGCTGGGCTAGCCGGGCCACACAGCTAACCCTCATCCTCCCTGTCCGACAGCAGCTCCATATCCTCAGTATCAAACATCATTTTTAAGAAGCTCCCATCCATTTTTATCTCTCCTTTACTGTTATTCAACCAGCTTTTTAAAAAAAATAATGCTGTAATTTAAAAATGAAAATAAGCATAAAAAATTAAATGTAAAAAACACAAATTGAGTTGTGGATGTGTGGATGTGTATTTGTGTGTGTGCAAATTTTTGAATTTTAAGAAATTGGGATAGGATATTTTCAACTACAAATCCCATAATTCTTCATTCTGGAAGTTCTAGCTGGCAGACAGATGTCTTACAGACACCTAGATCAGTGATGGCAAACCTTAGCACTCCAGGTGTTCTTGAACTTTAATTCCCAGAAGCCCTGATCAGCAGGAATGCTGACTTGGGCTCCTGGTAATTGAAGTCCAAGAATACCTGAAGTGCCAAGGTTCAACATAACTGACTTAGATTGTGTCTCAGCTGGGAGAAATACCTAAACTGGAAAGTTTTAAGGCCTAGCTCTGCCTAGCTTCCCATTCAGAAAGAAAGCTTCAAGCTAGCACCCAGACAGAAACAGCAAGCTCAGGTTGAGCTAGGCCTAGTTAGGAGTCTAAGCCTTCAATTTCAGGCCTTTCTTCCAGGTGAGTGACATTTAGGTGCGTGCAAAGTGCCTGGAGTGCAAGAGGTTGGAAGTTTGATTTCTCACTTTGCATCCCAGAAGAGACAGGCTGTGTGGCTTTGGGCAAGCTGCACAGTCCCAGGTGCCTCCAGAAGAAGGGAAAGATAAACCACTTCTGAGTACTCTCCAGCTAGAAAACCTTGAAAAGGGTTGCCATAAGTCAGAAATGTAAAGTATACTTCCTAGAATGGATAATTATAGGATTTATAGTCCCAAACAAATCTGATAGTCCCATCGTGACTATTTATTTAGTATGATAAAAGATTTTTAATGTACAGTATGAAAGTCTCAAATTCTCATCCTTCACTTGGAATTTTTTACACACATCCAACCAGTGTGATAGGATGAAAAGAGTTCTGAGTGACTTTTAGAGGTGACAGGAATGACTTGAAGGGAAAAGGCTAAGTTTCTTCTTCTTATCAGCATATTTTCTACTCAGCACTACTTTTCTGCAACTGCTTCTAAGCTGGGGCGGGGTGGGGAATGAGGCAAAGTTACATAAAGCAGCATGTCACATGGCGTATAGTTTGGCCTTTGGTCACAGTTGAGAAAGACGATATCTTAACAAGTAGAACAAGAGGCAAAACAACCACAAACATACTTTTATAATCATTATTCAATTTGTTAAGCTGTTCAAGCATTATCACAGGTGACAAAATTGATACGATGCAAAGGTAAACAAACAGATAGAAAACTGTTTTCTTCTATTTAGTCCTGCATGATACTTCAAAGACACAGAAATACGTCACAGGTTTATAAGGTGAAAGCAGCATGAGAATGTGTACAGGAGGCATAACAAACCTGCAAATTTCTGGGAAGCCTTGTACCAAGGCAATGACCTTTTGTTCACTTTTCTAGCTATAATTTGTCACTGTTCAACCTTTATCACTTTTACCTAGGACAACCTATCGACTCAGAGTCCCAGACTTTATTTTAAAAACAAAGCAAGACATGCTACTAACTTGTTCATTTGTTAAAACCGCTGAATGGCCTGTGAAAATTTATTTCACACAAAATGGTAGTATGTAGTAAGTGGCTCAGTGGTTAAGAAGTTTGCCTTGTTAGCTGGAAGGCTGGCAAGTCGGCAGTTCAAGACCTGGAGTACTGCATGACGGACTGAGTGCCCGTGTCTGTCCCAGCTCCTGCCAACGTAGCAGATCATAAGCAAGAAATTGCAAGTAGATAAATAGGGACACTTCAGTGGGAAAATATCTTGGGGACATGAAAGGAGCCTCATTTGGACGTCAACTGAGTGAGGTTCATCCAGCAAAAATCTTTTCAACCAAGAATAATTGCTGACACAAAATTATTATTATAGTATGTAGTAATTTCATCTACTTGATACTGGTTCTTTTAAAAAGAAAATCTGGTAATCCTAGAACTATGGTTTATCTCTGGAGCAGGAACAGCTATCTAGCTGTTGATATGTGGATATCCACCTAAAATCAAGTATTTCCTGTCACAGAGGACCTCTCATCTCCCTACCATGTAGCCATTTTAGAACCAGACTGCATGTATCAGAGGTGGCGCCACACATTTGACACTTCTACCTTCCTGCACAAAATGATCAAAAGATGATGTAGGAGACTTATCAGTACATGCAGGAAACTTATCAGTAGGACTCTGAACAATGTTTTCATGTGGAACAATGGAAAACGTATGTGTGAGTTACAGAACTGGCAAGATCTCTAGGCTACTCATGGAATTTTTGGCAACATCATTTCAACTTTCTATCTGCCAGAAGACACAGCTGTCTGCTTCAGAAATGCACATACGCGACCGTATAAAACCAAAGAATCCTTAAAGAAAACAAAATCTTTTAAAATACCAAAATGAAAGAGAATCTTCTGGATTTAGTAATGCAGATTAATTTTTATTTATATTTACTAAACTTGGAATCATTTTTAAAAATTTCCAATGTGTCCACTATGTATTCTATGTGTACACAGACATTCTTGACCAGTACTGTATAATTGCTTTTCCTTGTGCATTTCTGATATATAAAAGCAGTCCTCCAAATAATATTTCAAGAACTATGACTTAGATAACATGCTCTGTAGTTTTAGCATTGCAAGAATAAGCCTATAGTCTTTTTGGAATGTGTGCTTCCTTTTTTCTCTCATCCATGTACAGGTGAGTCAGAAAAATAGTTTCTAGCCTGCGGTTCGTAAAAACAAATTGATTTCAAACCTCAATTGATGAAGTTTGTTTCACTGATATTAACTAGAGTTCAGAAACTGGATGACATTCTAAACCAGGGGTTCCCAACCTTTTTACGATGTGGGCCTGACCACACCCCTGGATAGCTGAGCGGGCTGGACCACGTCCCCTGGAAGTGGAAATAAATGTGCCCGCTTCCATATTTATGACAGCAATGGACACATTTATGGCTGGTGTAACCACATGTATGCATGTGTGGGTGCATTTTACAGTTGTTGTAAATGCATCCGCTTCCACTTTTGGGTGTGGCAGTGGGCCACATGAAATGGTTCTGTAGGCCAGGGGCAGCCCATGGGCCATAGGTTGGGAACCCCTGTTCTAAAATGTGATTAACAAAATCAATGGAAGTAAACATTTCCAAACTCTTCTTACAACCCTGCCAGAGGGGTTCATGTGTTCAGGCAGAGAGTGGTGGGGAATATTTCTATGTAGAAAATGATGGAGAAAAGATTGCCATAAACCAGAATTGACTTGATGGCACACAATTATTATTATTGTACTTGTAGTGTTCAATTGTGGTTTAGTGTTTCATTCAAATACAGTCCACATAATCATAAAAATGGATCCTGGTATATCTTTCACCTCTCTGGACAACATTCTGTAATTCTATCCCCCCCCCCCCCGCATTCCTACTCTCATGTTAATTTCTCCCCTTTTCCAAGCAGGGGGAGAAGTTTGTTGTAATTTACTATATAATAGAGGTGTGTGTGTCATTTGTAATGAGATATTATGGAGGGTTGAGCCCTTTTGGTCATATCAGCCAGCTCAGCACAGCCCAGGAATGTAATTGCATTTGAGAGACTGTACCTTCTAGTTTGGTTGAGGATTCTGATTTAAAATAAAAATAAAAAGCAAGAATGGACTTGAAGGTAGCAACAGGTACAGACTCACCATTTTCTGGCTGGTCCTTAATATCAGCTTCGCTTGGCTGGCTTGGACTTTCAGAATGACTTGAATCTAAAAAACATAAAGATGTCCCAAAATTATAGAAATTGACTGCAGAAAGATGACACACTTTGATGGAAATTTCTCATCCTCCACCCCTAACAACCAATAACACAGAAAGCTGGTACGGTAATAACTTTTTACTAAAATTTTAAAATAAGTCACTTTTTCAGCATTGTTTCATTTCTTACTTCTCCATCTTTGTTGTGGAAATGAATCCATACAAACTCAGAATAATGTTTCCTTCTAGAACTAGACTTCATAATCATTTAATATTTCAAGTACTATGCAGCCAGCTGAAGACTTTTACTTTATAATGCACTATCTTGCTGATGATGGTAAGAACTCCTAACGTTGTCAAGTTGTTAACAGTTTTTCAATGTGCTAACAGCTTGCTGTTAGGGCATTAACCTTTTCATGTTTGTATTATTAACTACCTTTGTCTACATGAAAATACAGACTCAGTAAACTACTAAAATTCACACCACATTCTAAATCAGAGCCCCCCAAACTTTTTGGGCCATGGGCTGGTCACATGATCCAGGGGGCTGGTCACTATGGCCCATGGGCTGAATCTAGCCCCCATGCCAATTCATCCAGCATACAAATCCCTCGTTCCTGAAAGCGGAAGTGAAACACACCTGTACATGCACATTTTACTTCCGCTTCCAGGAGCAACAAGGGCTTTGCGGGATGGATTAATTGGCATTCGAGGCCAAGATCCAGCCTACAGGCCATAGTTTGGGCACCCGTGTTCTAAATGAATTTAAGCCATACAGAAAACACTAGGGATTGGATATAAGCACTTTTCTTGCTTTTCGAGAAAGCTGTTCATTCAAACAAACAAATCAGTTTTAACCAATATACACTGCAGTAGCAGACCATGTTATTTGTTCATTCAGTCAACTTCTATACCATCCAATTGACTTAAACAACTTGCTCTGAGTGGTTAAAAATGGTTCACAGACATAAGCAGAATAAACAGCAACAATAAAAAAATAAAATAATGCTGAACAACCCATAAAACAAGCAAATTGATGGCATCTGTAAAGCAGAAATAATTCTAACAGAGGACAGAACCGTTCTGGGCAAAGAATCATGAACAGCCTCCTTCAACAGCTCTACTTTTAATAGCTTCCAGAAAGCTTGTAGTGTTGGGGCATGACAGACATGAATGGGTAATCTGTTACATAGACTTTGGCTCACCACAGAAAAGGATCCGGCTCTTGTGAAGGATTTCCAGGGCGGGCACTCTTAGTCTTCCTGCCAGAGAAAAGCATGTTCTCCAGGCAAAGTTTGCCAAGAACAGAGGGTCTAAATATCTGATATCCTGCACATATTTCTAGCTGAACAAGGGATGGTTGGGGCGTAATGAATGCAAACTGGATCTTTATACAGTAATAACATATACAGTAATTTGGTTCTCATTTTTGAGGCTGTAGGGCAGGGGTGCCCAAACTATGGTCCACAAGCCCAATTAGGCCCATACATCTCATTAATGCGAACCGTGGTGAGCACCCGGGCTCACTGCGGACTGCGGTCTGCCCCCCCACCTCCTAACGTCAGCACTGGTGGCGGTGGAGGCAGCGACCTCAGTTCATCCCCGCTGTTCCAAGCAGCCTCTGGCTCAGTCTCTTCGCTTCAGCAGCCTTTGGGGACGTGGATCGCTGCTCAGAACAGCAGGGATGAAGCACGGTTGCTGCCTCCACTGCCACCACTGCTGACATCAAAATAGTCAGTAGTGGGAGCAACGCACCTCCGGCCCCCAGAGCTGTGTGTCGGGGGCGGGACTGGCTCACAGCAGGAAAAGTTTGGGCACCACTGCTGTAGGCTCACAGCCACAGTGACCTCCATCTAATTGAATAGTGTAAAGGTAAAACAAGCTCATGCAATTAGTATCTTTGCAATATAACATCACAAATTCATAATGAAACAAAAGTTGAAGACTGCTGTTCTAAGTGTCTAGAATCCTATTGCTGTCCATGTTAGATATGGCTCATTGCCAACGCGTAATTGTGGCTAACTGTCAAGGTGCTGTGGTGCATGACTAGGCATGCAAATACGTACACACCTTAACCATTATCAATTTGTTGTGGCAAGTTACACAAGCTTCATGTGAACACCAGAGAACAAAAATGTGTAAGACCTGGCTTACTAGAGCAATTTCTTACTCAGGTACAGTATATACCTCTGGATCAACTCAGGATAACATCTCAAAATAGCACCTTAGCTCACAAAAAACCATACACCATAACATGTGCAGTTGTGCCTCACTTAAAGAGCATAATGCGTTCCACTGGATTGCTCTTTTAGCGAGTTTGCTCTTTAAGTGAAACACCATTGTAAGTGACCAATTGTGACTTCCAGTGGTGGTGGGGATTTATTTGTTAAGCAAGTTTTTGATTGGTTTTATTTGTTAAGCGAGGCGACCATTCAGAGAAAATTCTGCTCTTTAAGCGAGTTACTCTTTAAGCAAGGTGCTCTTTATGCGAGGTTTGACTGTATATCATTTACATTGCCACCAGGTTCACCCATGCAACTGCACTGCTTAAATGCACATGCATAGAAGATGTTTGGCAACAGAAAGAAGTTCCTATGACATTAATTATAAAATAAGCCCGGCTATCTGTGCTAAGCAAATCTGAATTTAACTCTGGTTCCTAATGGTTTATGAGGCAATTTCTCTCTCCTTACATTCTGTTTGGGCCTTATTCAACTGTCCTTAAAGTCTGCATCCTTCACATACAATAATGGGAGAATGCTTGCACCAGCTGCTCTACCATTGCTTTTATTTTGTGAAAGCAAAGGTAAAGTGTGGAAAGTTTTCTGCTGCTATACTTTTCTGTATAATATTTTCCACACCATATATATCTATGTTCATCCATAGTTGTCGGGGTTGACGAACTCCAATCAATCATGTTGGATGAGCTAAATATAGGACATGAACTTCTACAAGTATTCTTCTAAGGAGACAAGCACTGCAAAACCATAATGCTCAGTTGCTGGGGGGGGGGGGGACTAAAGAACAACATATGACAACCTCTTTCTGTAGACAATTCAGTTGGCTTCTGACTAAGTCTAGATGAGACTTATACACTGTGTATTTGTCCTCCACAGACTAACAAATGAATACACGGATTAGCTTGTTTCTATTTTGCAAAATCTCTAACATTTGAATCAGTCACAAGTAGCCAAGACAAAATATGATGAGCTGCTTCTACCCACAGATTACATCTAACTTTTAGTGAATTGCAATGTTCAGTGTAGTTGTATTGAATCAATTTTTTTCAACTTGAAATGGAACTGAAAAGTAGGAAAGAGAGTGAGAAAGTGAAATTGAAGGTACTATAGGTATACATAAGCAAAAGAAAGCTAAATTTGTTGATGTATCCAATGCAGCTTTCTTTTGGCATGTGTCCTGAAAATGGTATTTCATGTGTAATCATTTTTAAATAAATATAAGGGAAGTTTATGCTACTAAAGGGACTGCAGTGGCTTAGTGGTTAAGACACTGGACTTGCTGACTGGAAGGTCTTCAGGCCAGCAGTTTGAGATCTGAGTGCCACACAAGGGACTGAGCTCCCACTTCTATCCTAGCTCCTGCCAACCTAGCAGTTTGAAAGCAAGAAATTGCAATTAGATAAATAGGGACCACTTCAGCAGGGAAAATAAAACACCATTCCATGCACTCTGGTCTCTAGTCATGCCTGCCACATGACCAGGGAAATGTCTATAGATGCAGACAGTGATGGTTCTTTGGCTACAGAGATAAGCACCACACCCAAGAGTTGGATATGACTGGCTTTCAACCAAGGTTGACCTATATGCTATTACAGTATCTTTACATTATTACAAGCATTTCAATCAAATAATTTCCACCTAGAACTTTGAATGAGTTTGAATATTATATTTAAATCTAATATGTTCAATCGGATAACATTATTTAGAGCACACTCCCCTCCATATATGTGGATGGTTTCAGTCAGTGCTATGAAGCTAAGGACTGGGAAGAAGAAATCGCAGCAGAGGTTGAAGTTCAAGCCTCTTCAAAGCTGTTCTGACAGAAATTTTTTGACAATGGTAGCGTTTTCCCTCAATTATTTGAGCAGATGGAAAACAAAACTTAGAGGTGGAAATCTAAACTTTCTCAGAAATGTCTATCTCAGAGATTCTGAAACTCAACATGATCCGAGATGTCATCTTCCTTTGTCTGCTCCCTCTGCTAGCCTAATATTTGGAGGCAGCGACTGGCAACTTGACAATCAAGATGGCCAGTGATAGCAGAGGAGCTTTTCTTAGCTCTTCTGAGACTTATTTTAAAATGCCAGAGAACATCACTTATCAGTTGTCTTTAATAAAGAACCCCTCAATGCTGACATTACTAGATGAGTGCTGGTGAAAAACAAGAGGGAAGTGGCACATTCTGCAGAAAAACAAACATTTGCATTAAAACGGCATATATTTTATTTTTAATCTACTGCTGTCCACCAAACAACACTATGAAGTCTCAGCATAAACTACTCTCAATCCTGAGTGCCAAACACTTAATCTTAACTGCAATTAGGAAAAGAAAGATGCAAACCATGTGATGTATGTGATGTATGCGTTTATGTAAGTGTGTCATGTGTAAGAAACGGAATACCATGGTTTAATTCCTTACAGTTTTAATACCAGGAAAAAGACATTTCCTGCAGGAACCCTGAAGAAGAATATTTCAATTTGAGATAATAATGCTGATAATAATGCTCTGGAATGTTTTTTTGTTTTGCCAGTCCTATTAATGTTTACCGGTACTTATTACTGCTAGAGAATGTCAGATTTCTGGCAAATATACGGTAGCATTCACCTTGAATCCTCAAAACCCAACAAAAGAACCAATGGCCCTGATATTTGACCGTGCTTTAGGAGTCCACACAAAATTGAAAGATTACAATACTGCTCGCTAATTAACTTGAAAATCTTATTTCTGTTGCAATAGAGTTATAACACCATCCTTGATGTATTAACAACACTGAAAAGATAAGTTCTCTGAGTGACTTTGGTTCAAACTATAACAATTTATTAGTCCTCTAAAGCATTCTTTGCTTTTAAGTAAATTAAGTTTAATTCTTAGATTATCGTATAATAAACCAAATCCTCTATTACAGATATTCAGTTCTGAATTTGTAAAAACTTGGTGAACAAGCCTGTATAAATGAAAAAAGCATAACTAATGAGCGTGAACATAAAACAATTTGATTATTTGCAATATTATAGTTTTACATGCAAAACAAGATACATTTCACAAGGTTGGAGTCCATTCAAACATTGGTTAATGATGAGGAGGAATTCAAGATTAATATATAAACTGATACTATGACATGATTTTTTGTTGTTCAGTCGCACAGTCGATTCCGACCCTTTGCGACCCCATGGACCACTGTCCACCAGGCACTTCTGTCCTACACCATCCTCCTCAACTTACTCAGTTCTGTGCCCATTGTCTCTACAATACCATCTAGCCATCTCATTTTTGGCCACCCCCTTTTTCTTTTGCCCTCCGCCTTATTTTTTCCCACTGGGCTTAAAAACCACACACAATCTGAAGCATATATTGTTGCAAAATGCTAGAAAGATAATAGAAGGGGAATAAATGGAAGCAGTGACAGACTTTACCTTCTTGGGATCCAAGATCACTGCAGAAGGTAAGTGCAGCCATGAAATAAAAAGACGCTTACCTCTTGAGAGGCAAGCTATGAGAAACCTAGGCAGCATAATAAAAAAGTAGAGACATTACCCTGCCAACAAAAGTCTACATAGTCAAAGCAATGGTATTCCCAGTAGTAATGTATGGGTGTGAGAGCTGGACCATTAGGAAGGCTGAGCGCAGAAGAATAGATGCCTTTGAATTGTGGTACTGGAGGAGACTTTTGAAAGTACCCTGACTGCAAGGAGATCAAACGAGGCAATTCTGAAGGAAATAAACCCTGACTGCTCATTGGAATGACACATACTGAAGCTGAAGCTCAAGTACTTTGGCCACCAAATGAGAAGAGAGGACTCACTTGAGAAGGCCTTGATGCTGGGAAAGATCGAAAGCAAAAGGAGAAGGGGGTGCCAGAGGATGAGGTGGCTAGGTGGCATTGTTGACGCAATGGACGTAGATCTGTGTGGCCTGCAGAGGATGGGAGAGGACAGAGAAGCCTGGTGTGCAGTGGTCCATGGGGTTGCAAAAGACCAGGCTCGACTGTGTAACTGAACAACAACAGAAAGATAATTTACTTCTTCTTTGCTTCCTCTTTTAACCCTTCAGGTGTCAAGAGAAGAACATCAACTGCTGTGTAAAATGTCAAATTGTGTGATAACATTTTATAATTTAATATGAAACAGCAGCAGATAAAATTCTCACTTGACAATGGGGCAGGGGTTTTGAAATTATGTCTGTTTTTGTGTTCTTCTACACATTTATGTGCCCCTTTAATTGACTTATAAAGATACCACCTAAATACAGAGTCTGAAATGTATTTGTGCCAATACGACTACCACTACTTAAGAATCACTATAATTCTGCTACCATAAAATTGATGCACTATTAGTCATGAGCTCATCTGAAAAGCCAAAGAAAACAATTTAATTTTTGGTTCTGCAAAAACAGTAGAAGGTGATAGCAGAGAAAGAGAATGTCTTGATATAGTTTGAATACCCCAGCAAAAATCAAACAAAGCAGCCCCCAAATTCTTCAAATGCACAGTAAATTTTATAAAATGTTTTGAAAAATCAAGAGGAGGAAATACCAAGGATTCATGCTAGCATAATAAGACTGCCTGGTAGAAGCAGCAGCAGAAACCAAATGCTGAGATCAATTCAAGAAAGGAAATTATTCAAGGTTGAAGTGCAGTAAACAGAGAGGCAGGTAGGCAGCAATTCAAGATTGGGGGTTCTCAACCTATGGCCCGGAGTTTCACAGGCAGCCCATGACACCATTTCATGTGGCTGCCCACCGCCTCCGCTAAACCTGAAAGTGCCATGTGCAGCAGGCAGGGCAAAGTGGCCGTCCAGCCCCCGAAGCTGTCTGAGGGAGGGTGACCCGGCCCTCTGCTTGAAAAGGTTGAGAATCCCTGTCCTACATATTCAAAATTCCCATGCCTCCATCCTGGAAGTTCTGACTAGCTGCTTACACCTCTAGCAACTCTATAGGATGACCAATTTCCCAGGCATTTTGTTAGTCAATGTTTGAAAGAAAGTAGAACGCAAAGAAGGAAACACAAATGAATAGTGTCTCTTTCAGCTCAAAGAATGCTGAATTGTTTGAAAACAAAACTCTCCTTCCTCGAGGTTAATCAAATTCTAAAGAACCTGATGCAAAGGGTCCGACTCCACTGTGCAACTGAACAAGTATTTCACTACTTGATTAAAAATCAGGAACATCACAGAATAGCCAAAAATGTAAAGTTCCCAACACATTCATAGAAAACCTTTTATTTTATTTTTTGGTACATACAGAAGAATCCTATTCAATGAGAAGTCCATTCTTTTATATATGTCAAAATCCCGTATTTTCCACATGTATCACACTTCATATAGCAACACATGCAAACACTTCCAGCTGAATCAGTGTGGTTAGCTGGTAACATTTAACTGATACAAATAAAAAAAAAACTTTCATCTGCATTTGAATTACATTATCACTTAATACAGACCCAGGTTTCCCGTTAATTTAATATGCCTTGGCATATACACACATACGTACAAAGACAGAAAGATGAAGGAGCTGTATTCTACCACCTACAAAAATTAAGGCCACTATGGAAATAAATAATGATACTGTACACATAATAGATTGGAGTATGCCTCAGGCCAGGTTTTATTACAGCAAGGGTAGATAATAAGATAAATGATTACAAAACTATAATAAAAGCAGGACAGGCACAATCCAAGCAAATATAATAATTTTAAAATCTCATTAATTTAAGTGGAAAAAAGTTACACACATACATAATTCTGTCATTGAAATCCATGGGATTTAAAGTAGGTTGTGCACAGTGTTATTAAAAGAGAGCTTAATTTACTACAGATGGAGCTGGAGGCATTATACTGTATTGTAGAGGAATCTACCAGAGCTACAGACATATTTTAACACATGGACTTAGTTATAGTATTTTTTCCTTCTGGTGGCTTCTGACAACATGTGTATGTTGGAGTGTTTCAGATAAAAAAATATCTGTGGATGGTAACGTTAAGGCAGTGGTTCCCAAAATGGGCCCCAGGCCCCACAGGGGGACTTCAATTCCCAGAAGCCTAAGTCAGTACATTGGCTGATCAGTGCTTTGGAGAATTGACAGGCATCTGGGAATTGAGGTCCAAAAATCAAAGGTTGAGAAACATTGCCTTAAGGCATAAATTAAGTGTAAATATATGGCAATACTTTCAAGGCATTCAAACTATACGGGAAGCAGAGTGGATACTAGTCATATACAACTTCTGAAAATTTTCTGTTTGATTAATAAAGCTGCATGTGGTGAAAGAAAAAGTATGAAGAATGAGCTGAACATCCTATTTGTGAAGAAGCTCCTAATTTCATTTCCAGGTTTTCTGTAACATCTTAGACCTTTCACAGAATTCCTTGATGTTCACAAGTGCAGTAACATGATGTCAAAATCTTCATTCTCATCCTGAAACTTTATCAGTCTCTAAAATGATATCTGCCTTCTAACTACAATGGAAGCCTTTTTGTATTTATTTGAACAGCTCTGTTTTCTGTATTTCTACTCACAGACTGTAGATATATGTAACTAAAACTACTAACCTGTATATAAAAAGAACTGGGGCATGGAATCCTGACAATTTTATCCCAAGAAAAGTTTTTATAATGCAGTAACAATGATACAGTAGAGTGTTGTTAAAATATATGGCTGAAAGTCATTCATTTTGGCAGTTTCATGTCTGGCCTACACATGGAAGAAGAAGACCCACATGAGATGGATGAGGATGTCATTAGCAGAGATGATTTTTCAGAAATTAAACATTTCCTACATCTGTACCCAGGCTACCATAGGTCCTATGCAATTGCTTTCGTTGTTGGGAAGCTATGGGTTGAAGGACAAGAGAAGAAAGCCTTTAATTACTGAGAACAGTAATACCCCGGTTAGCGTTTGCACCGCACAATGCTAAAACTGGATAATGAAGGGGAATTTGAGGCAAACCTTTGCACCGCACCGCAGGGCTTTGTGGCAGAGATCTCTGCTCAGAGCAGTGGTTTGGTTGGGGGGAGGGCAAGTGCACCCAACCAAACCGGTGGTCTGAGCATTTTATTGCTGGTTTGGTTGGAGAGAGAATGTGCACGGAAAACTCCTCCCCAAACAAGCTGGTGGTGAGCGTCCGATTGCTGGTTTGGTTGGGGAGAGAATGGGTCCACCTGCACTCCTCCCCAATCAAACTAGAGGTCAGAGTATCCTATTGCTGGTTTGGTTGGGGAGAGAACGGGCGCACAGCCTCCCCAACCAAACCGGGGCTTGGCTCAATCCACCTGCCTCTTTGGAAAAGGCAGCGGGGATTCCACACATGGAATCCCCACTTCCCTTTCCAAAGAGTCAGATGGATCGCCACCCTGTTCCCTTTCCTCTTCAGAAAGGGAACAGGGTTTTTTTAAACATTGTGCAATCAATGTATCGCACAACATTAACAACCAGATAATGCTAAGATTTGTGGAACCAAGTTTTAGCGTTATCCAGGGAATTAGTGTATCTGGTAAAGTCATCCCAATGGCAGTATTTTCAGCAGTTCAAGACTTCCTCCTCCTGTCCCGCAGCTCCCATATATTCCAGATAATGAAGGGAGTTATTTGGAAGCCTTGGCTGCCTCAAGTCAGAAGTAGGAAATGTTTGATTTAAAAAAAAATGTTGGTTGCTAACATGCAGACATAAGCTTTGGCACAGGGTTTCAGTCATTATTTACAACTGGTTAAAGCTAGAAGATTCAAACAGAGAAATACCACAAGCTAGTTTTACCCATGGGTTTTTATCTGAACAGAGTACAGTATGTGAAATGCTTCCACCAAAATAATTGTGTGAGGAAATGAAGGCACGGCCTTTGATTAGCAACAGCTTTTTCGTCCCCATTAAATCACTGTCTTTAAAATCTCTAAATAGAACTCTTCTACTTACAGACTGTAAAAAGTATCTCAGTAAAGCATAACAATTTTAATAATCGTGTTAGGATTGTTGTGCAAGCATTTTTCTTCTGCACAGAGGCAAAAAAATGGAGTATGCAAAAAAGTCATGGTGCCTAGGATAGGAGGTGTGTCATTTACAATTCTAACATCACTATCACCATCACCAACACTCATCATTTGAATTTTTTGTGACATTTATTTCCAAAACTTTCCTCCAATGAGCTTTACACAGAGCAGGCTCTCCCTGCTTTAGGCTCACAACAACCTTGTGGAGCAGGTCACAATGAGACTGGCCCAATGTAACCCAGCAAGTTTCATGGCACTTGAACCTCAACCTTGCAAAGTCCCAGTCCAAAGCAAATCACACAAAAATGCTGGCTATGTACACAAGGATAACTCTCTTAACTGAGGCTAGAATCAGTGATAACAGTCCACGAAGAAGGATTTTTTTTTTTTAGCAAATGCAGGAGTGTGTCACAACATAAGGCCCTCTTGTTTCTATGATTGTGTAAACTGATTTACTTTCTGGATGACTATTCTTCAGGACTTAAACACAGGATTCATCTGAAGTCAGGTCTCTCAAACACCAAATGACTGCCTTAAATCACCTCTGTGTAACATGATCCCTAGCTTTAAAGGATTCTCTGCTGATCTAAAAAAGTTTCTTTCTAAACTTTTTCAGAGACCCATAATGAGGTGCAGTGGATAGAGTGATGGACTAGGATTCTGGAGATCAGGGTTCAAATTCCCACTTGGCCACTGAAACTCCCTGGAAGAGTGAAACATGTAAACCCACTCCTTAAAACTCTGTGAGGGTCATTATACAGTAATTCGGTTTCATTTTGGTGGCACTTAATTAACTAAAAGAAACATAATGCTCACATCCTAGAAAATCCAATGTAAGCATTTTTAAGTGAAGGTAAAAATTGTCCTTGCTCGAAAACCAGTCGTATCTGACTCGAAGGTTTGGTGCTCATCTTGTTTATAGCCAAAGAGGCAGCACTATCTGCATCTCCAGACATTTCCATGGACACATGACAGGCATGACTAGACACTGAAGTGCATTGAATGCTGCTTACCTTCCCACCGAAGTGGTACCTATTTATCTACTTGCAATTTCTCAGTTTAGAATGACTAGGTTGGCAGGAACTGGAGAGAGACAGAAGCCCATTCCATTGTGCAGCATTCGGGTCTTGAACTGCTGACCTGCCAAACTTCCAGTTGTCAGGTTCAGTGTCTTAACTAGCAATCCACTGCAGTCCCCTAAGGTCAAGTACACAGAGTCTATACTGACTTCTCTTACTTGTAATTTAGGGCAGGTCCAAGTTTTTCTCAGTTGTGTAAAGGTAAAGGTTTCCCTTGCTCAAAAGCCAGTCGTATCCGACTCTAGGGGTCAGTGCTCATCTCTGTTTCTAAGCAGAAGAGCCAGCGCTGTTTGCTTCTGCAGACATTTCCATGGTCATGTGGCAGGCATGAGTAGACACCGGAGCACATGGAACACTGTTACCTTCCCACCGTAGTCGTCCCTATTTATCTACTTGCAACTTCTTGCTTTCGAACTGCTAGGTTGGCCGGAGCTGGGACAGAGATGGGAGCTCATTCCGTCCTACAGTACTCGGGAATCGAATTGCTGACCTTCCGCCTCCCAGTCAGTGTCTTAGTGACTTGAGCCACTGCAGTCCCTCAGTTGTGTAGATACAGGTATATCCAACCATTTCTCCCAGTGTCCATTTCTTCTTTGCCTTAACTCTGAACATTTACATCATTTCCTTTTTAATAAGCTACATTTCATACTGCATGGCGGATTGAGTACCCGTCTCTTTCCTAGCTCATGGGGACATGAGAGGAGCCTCATTTGGGTGTTCCATAAGCAGTTTCTTCTACAAAAATCCTTTCAATCCAAAATAATTTCTGACACAAAATTATTATTATCCCAATAAACAATTTATGAGAGAAAAAAGGATTCTGCACAATGGCCGAAACCCAGCAAACCCAGCCTCATTTTTGTGCAAGGGCTTTTAATTCCCATACACTGGGAAAGAGATTATCTTTGATAATGGAAATGTAAATCAAAGCTGTTGCTCTTGTTTATTCCAGACACACATTTGTGTGTTAAGTCTGTTTATCAGGCAATTCTCTGTCTAAGCCAGGAACCAGTCAGCCTTTGTGAGAAGATGTATGCAAATATATTTCCCAGGAGCCCTTGCAGCTAAACTTTTGTAGCCAATCCACACCAACCTCCTGCTCCTTGTTACCTTACCAGCAAAACTGTACTAAGCCAGCTCATGAGTAAATGAGCAAAAACAACTTGCTAGACAATGTTGATGGCCATGAATAAAACCAAAACATGTGCTCACAGTCTGTTGCCCTTTATTCTAAGCAGACTTTGTGTATTACATCTGTTTAGCAAGCAATACTTTGTCTGAGCATTTGGGCTTTGTTAAATGAAATTCCCAGAAGCTGCAAGGTGACTTTTTTTTTTTTTTGGCCCAGAAGGCATTTACTTATAAGCTACAATGTACGATACTATATAAAACATGATTATGATAACTAACAGGATCCAAAGTGTCTAGATAAAACTAGCATTCTCTTCAACATTCTAATTTTGGGATAAAAGATGTACTGCTTCCGTTCAATAAGTCTTCAATTTTCAGGAAGGGGGACTGTTGCTAACTTTTAATATTCCACTAAATGTTCATTCTGAAAAAATAATGTTTGTTCTCTTTGTTTCAAAGCTAGAACACATTTCTTTTGTACCAGCATACATTAATTCCTGATTTAATTGAATTTGTCAAAAGAGACTTCCTTCTAAAGGTAAATATTCTTAAATACTGCAGTATTCAATTCTGCTTTTCATAAGGGGGGGGGGGAGAACCTAAATACAGAGGGGAACCCGTCTTACTCAAAGGAATTTTTAAAAAACCTATGTTTTCTGACCTCCCCTCCCCCAAGAGAAAATAAACATTTTAGGACTCAACTTGTTTGTATTCTCCTCAGAAGCGCCGTATGCATCAGCAACTAGAAACAAAGAAACTTTGAGCTGCTCAGACAAAATGCAGAAGGCTCCCCAAACAACAAAGCAAAGGGGGCTGGGAAGCATTCAAAAAGTCTGACAGTCCATTCAATATACGGATGATGGTCATAATGCATCCTGGGTCCCCTTGCTAATTAAATATGCATTGGCACAGTTTTGATCGATGTGAGCCATGGATCCGATGACACACCTGCAAAATCCTGAGTCCAGAGCTCCAAGGGAGGAAAAAAGAGGTGGTGGTGGTGGTAGGGAGGAAGGGAATACAGGCTGTCTCCTTATCTTTGTTTTCAAAGGCTCTCAATTTCTGTGCTTAGATATCTAATTTAATTCTCTCACCCCTCAGCAAACTGGATTAAGAAAGTCAATACTGCCTTTGTGCATCGACAGGAACACACAGCTTTCCTTTTATTCAATTTAGCCATGACCTTTAGACAAAGATAATGACAACTGTCTAAAAGAAAGGTACAGCTTCAAAGAAGGAGCTCTTGAGCGGGGCCTCTTTTGGACTCCTGCAGTTTCACCACTCAGGTTTGCTGCACAATCTGAGTTGAGGAGGGGGCTTCCTTATTGTTTTTAAAGGCTACCTCTCACTGGCAGCCAACACTAAGCCTGTGTCCTAAAGCGCCTAGTATTGTCATAGACGACTTTCTGTTGAGCACTCGCCTTCTGGACATAGACTCACTTGCTTAAAAAAAAAAGCATCTGCTTATATAGCATTTCATTTGGTGGCTAAGAGTTTTAGAAGGGAATATGGCTGACAATGCTTTAGAAAGAGAAGACGAAACGAATTCCATTAGACCCATCAAATGTTAAAATTACGTAAGAATATTTCTCTTCCTGCATCAACTGTAAAGTTTAAAAACAGCTGTGCAGATTTTGCTAAAAATACTCTATGGAGTATTTCAAACTTCAGAAGCAGGCCGCCACTCTCTTAGGCATCAAAGAGGCCAAATTAGGCACTTTCCCATATGTCACGGAAGCGTCTCTGGGTAGATCTGAAAAGAACAATAGTAGAGGTACTTTTATCTTTTATATGGATCAAAACAACTGACTGGGTTTATTTAGCTAATTTTGTTAATTCTAGAATTCTTCAAGGACCGTTAACAAGAGCTGAGCAGGGCTGCTGAG
The DNA here is from genome assembly GCA_030440675.1 of Furcifer pardalis. NCBI lineage: Eukaryota > Metazoa > Chordata > Lepidosauria > Squamata > Chamaeleonidae > Furcifer > Furcifer pardalis. The sequence continues at coordinate 196,925,345 of CP126891.1, forward strand.
GACAGGACATTATGGAGATTACTCGTTCATAGGGTCACCATAGGTTGGAGGTGAATTAACAGCATACAGGGTGGCCTGTAAGGCTACCCTGCCACAAGGAGAGTAGGGCTCTGCTGGGCAAGGAAGAAAGCACTACCATTGGGCTGCTGGGCAGAGGGAGGGGCAGGGTGAACTATATGCTGGGAGGAGGGAGGAAGTACTCCTATTGGACTGCTGGGCAAAGGGGCAGGGTGCGTACCCAGCGAAAAGATGGGTAGGGACTTATGGGCTGAATAGGGATTTATGGGCCACCCTATATAACAACTAAGTTACCACCAAAATATTTAATGAGAGCAAAACAATTCCAGACTGATTTGGTCAATAAATACTGTAGTACATAGGATGAGAACACCATAGCACAACCCCAGTCTGGAAAATAAAAATTAAAAATATTTAAGTAGCATATTGTTCACCAGTTATTGCCCTATTGCCACATGTCTGTATTTCATCACTACAAACCCCAATTTAAAAAGGATGGACGAATGGATGGATAGACTATCTGCGTAATCATTTCCATACAGTTATATATACCTCTGTCCTCTTAGCCATTCCCTATCCTGTCATCCCAACTGATTTACATTATTCACTACTATGAATTCTAATGTGATTTAAATTTATTGGGTCACTTAAAATTTTAGAGAGCTTCCAGTTGGATCTATATGGCTTTCTAGACATATGCATAGTTTAGTTATTTAAAATTAATTGCAGTACAATAATTTTAAATTACTTCACACTGTACTAAACTCAAATGCTTTGAAATATCTGCACAGCTCTATTTAGAAGCCATCAAAGTTCTGCTGAATATGGGCGCCACAGAGCAATTTAAAAAACTGACTGGATCTTTACTAATTTCTGCTGACAAAACAAGAAGGCCACTGTGGCCTTATGATTACTTATAGTATCCAAAAGGTAAGAACCATTCTGTTTCATAGTCTAGAGCTTTCAATTAAATTAGTTATCTCTTTGTAATCTGCAAAATTGCCAAAATGGTAAAATTGTTATAAGTTAGATCAGTGTTTTCCAAACTTTTGTTTTTGGACTTCAATTCCCAAAAACCTAAGTCAATTATCCAAAGCACTGATCAGCCAATGTACTAATTTAGGCTTCTGGGAATGGAAGTCCCTCCCTTGGGGCGTGTGCCCCAAGTTGGGAACCATTGAGTTGGATGGATCAAAAAAGCAAAGGAATTTCCCAATGCAGTGGGATTAATCCTCCCCCCCCCCAAGAGACCAACTTGATTCTTACCAGAGCCTTGTCCTGTTTGAAAAATCCTCACAGTCATTCCATGAACAAAGGGTAAGTTCCATAGCCCAAGATAGGAAACAGACTATTATTAAACAAATACTGCTTCAAGGACTGAGCACCCACTTCCTGTAATTTCTCTGTTAATACTTTCCAAAACAGAATGCAAGAAACATGACTGGAGGGGAACATCAAAGATCTCAAAAAGATAAACCAAAACTACAATGTAAACCAACATCAAATTTCCATTGTTTCCATTAATCATAGCAGGTTCTCCAAGGCAACACAAAAACAAAAGCTCATTTTCCCCATCCTTTTTTGTTGTCTTTAAATACACATTCTGGCCTAATTCCAATTGTTAATATCAACTAGTGAAGACTCACCAACCAATGGTAATGTGCATAGGTCAATACTCGTGTCATATATTTCAGTTCTATATACTTCCTTTGTTTTTCAGGAATGTGCAGAGAAGTCCAGGTAACTTCTCAATTGGTTCCCTGAGGGCCAATTTTACTGAATAACACATCACAATTTTTGTAAATTAAAAAAAGTCTTCAAATTGTTCTGAAATAGTGGTGCAAGGCACCTTCATAGACTTACTAACTCTATAGAGAAAATGCTCACCTGCCCCTAAAAATAAAAAGATCAGAAAGGTAGCATTTCTTGAAGCCTGAAAGACAAACTAAGCAGGATATGACAACTACACATATTTTATCATTTTTATATAAATTTTCTTCAAACGTTGCTCCCTGCTGGGGTGAACAGGACCACAAGGAATGGAGCACAATGAGGTAACATTTTCCATATCCACCTTCTACGTATTTTATTGTTAAAAAGATTAGGTCTCAGTCTCAATTTGATACATGCAACAGATTTGAACACATGTTAATAAACAAATTTGGTTGCCCTGTTGTGCATCTTCCTGCTGAGGCTTACAGATTGGAGTGGGGTGAAGAACCTTCCAGGTTTTGTCCAAAATAAAAAAAATACTAGGCTTACCACAAGGTACTCTACCCTTCCGGCAGATGCCGTGGCTATAGGATCGCTTATTTTAAATTACAAGAAATAAAGCAGGAAAGCAGATGAGGGCTCAAAGGAAGCCTGGATCAATTATTTTAATTCAGATTCTGAGTGCCCGTCTCCTTCTAAGCAATGAGAAGCACCAGAGGAGATAAGTACTTGCTTACTTATTTACTTGAGATTTTAAGCATGGGTGAGATCTGTATAAAGAACTGTCTTAAACATGAACCTACCTAATTTGGCAATTTTACACAAGCCAATCTCTCTCATTAGCTGAAATGTCAATGTATCTGTCTTTTATACTGGACAATTTTGATATATAGTAAAACCTTGAATAAAGAGCACCTCACTTAGAGAGTAACTCGCTTAAAGAGCAGAATTTTCTCTGAATGGTTGCCTCGTTTAACAAGTAAAACCAACCAAAAACTTGCTTAACAAATAAACTGGAGTTCGCAATCCCCCACCACCACCAGAAGTCACAATTGGTCACTTACAATGGTGTTTTGCTTAAAGAGCAAACTCGCTTAAAGAGCAATCCCGTGGAACGCAAGGTACCACTGTATTTGATTCAGAATAACATAGACACTAAAACTACATTTACACACTGTTTATAAATGTATTTATTTTCTCCCTACACATTTACATATCTGTAAGGGTAGACATCAATATAAAGAAGAACATAAGTGATCTTATTTAACAGCATTAGTGAGGATGGTTTACCAGAAAATATGATCTTTCATGGCTTTTGTATTGCTACTTCTGAGATTCATGTCAGAGAGTACACAAAAAACAACAAAAAATACAAAAAAAAAAATGTTGTGGCACCTTAAAGACTAACTCTTGTATTTAAATGTTAGCTTTTTTTCTGTTTTGTTTAGTTTACACTCTGATATGCTTGCACAGACTAACATGGCTACCACTTCAAACATTCTAAGATTCAGAATTCTTTCAGATAGAAAGGGCTGTTGGCAAGATGCCAGTGAAGATTTGAGTTAAATTTTTTGAAATAAAATAGTATTGTGCAGATTAAAAATGTCATAATCATTCTTGCCAAAACTCGAGGCACTATTATGTTATATGTGAAGAAAGTTACCATTTAAAATAACTTCTTATTGGAATTTGCTTCCATGTGTGGTTACTTACTTTATTAACTTAAAACATACCCTCACGTTAAAAAGTTTTAAATACTGCATTCAAAATATTAAACAGAACTTATTTTTTGCTTGATATCATTCTGGAGAACTACAATCTGGGAATGAAATTAAAGATAGCAAAATTCTAATGAGCAGGTCAGCAGGCATCACTTCACTTTCTATTTCAGGATGGAAAGGTTCATGCAACATCCAAAGTTCCAGCGGGTGAACACTTCTGCAAGTTTCAAAAATGAAAAATATAGCAGTTCTCTATTCAAGGTCCCCCGCTTTCCAAACTCCTGAATTTTAGTAGCAAAACTACATGCTTACATTATAATTAATTTACAGTATTAGTTGTGTTGAATATTTTCTGTTAATGTGGTTTAAATAGCAACTTTTGCAGTATGTGCACCCAGCAAGCTTGTTTGTCTGGCAATATCATAAAACTCCCAACAATGTTTTTATATCATGTTAAGTTATCCTTAAATTGTTCCTCTTGAAATCTATGTTTCATCTTTTCAAATCTGAAAACCTCATGCCATTCTGAGACTAAAGAGGAAAATATATAAAGTGTTAAAACCACTTTAAAATGAAATGATAAAGATCATTTTGAAGGTGCCTTAACTGAACCTGTATTCCTTTGAAAGATGGGTATGTTTTAAAATATTAAAAGCAACTAATATTAAAAGCATCTGAATGCAGAAGAATGATAAAGAACACATTTAGCCATTATTAATAATAATCATTTCATGTCGGAGCTATTAATTATATGGCTTTAGCAAAAAAAAAAAATCCTATTATCTTGCATGCAAATTATAATAATAATTCCATGTCAGAAATTATTCTGGGCTGAAAGGCTTTGTCAGAAGAAACGCTGCTCAGGGAACGCCTAAATGAGGCTCCTTTCATGTCCCCAACAGCTGGGACAGAGACGGGTGGTCAATCCCAATAGTGACATGGTTTTGGGACCATAAACAAACAAACAAGCAGATTTGTATGTACTGTGTTTCCTAACAGCAGAGATAATTGTACTTGTGATAATAGCCACAATGTGTATTAAACAGAAGGAAAGAAATTGAATTAATTCTATACATCATCATCATCTCCTTCAGCGATTATATGAGGTATACACACATTTTAAATGTGTTTCAAATATTTATTTGTCTGCTTGCTTATATTTGTTTGCTTGTTTCGTTTCTTTTCCTGTGATGAGGCACCTTTTCCCCAATCCTATCTTCATAGTGCCTTTGAAAAAATCCACAAAAAGCAACATTACTGTGGCCCAACAAAAATTGTGATGTCACATGAATCTCAAATGGGTCAGCTGTTTGCACTCACTTCACATTCAGGAACAGCAGCTCAAGGCAACTCCCCCAATGAATTCCCCACAGAATGATCAGCCAAAGCCACGATGGTCAACTTATCCTAGATCCAGTGTAACACTGGAGAAACAAAGAACCCTGTTTGTGTATTTAAGCAACATCTCAGCTCAAGGAAAGAGAACAAGCCCACACATATAAAGAACTAAGATAGCAAGTGTAGGTCTAAAACCAACATAGCATTAAGACTGTAGTACCAGCTTGCTCTAACTCCCCTTTCCTCACCGTCCTTGGAGTGACACAAAAACTGGCAATGGCAACTTTCCAATGCAAACAAAAAGTTATGGAACACGTTTATTAAGTACATGCGGAGACTGTATTATGAAGGAGAGACTGCTCTCACCATTTCTACTGTTATGCAAGTAGAAGTACTTCCAGTACTGGATTCTCCCAGCAGACATTAAGGTTTACTGCTGTGCACAATACACAAAATGGTGGTGCTGCTGAAACGTTTTCAGTTTAATCAGATAATAACATTTGTTGTTCTATAAATAAAGTATGCTGCTGAGATTAGCAAACACACGCTATGTTTGCTGGCTTTCAGCCATCAAAAGAAATCTTATTTTTTAAGAATAATATCATGGAACTATATGGAACTATGTCAGAAATTCATATTTAACCATAGCCATCAAGATGTCCATAGGACTGGCCAAATTGTGCCTAGTCTATACCAATAATCTTATACTCCGTCCAGTCATAATATCTTTTAAAAATGTATTTTTAAGTTATTGATGCATCGCACAGGAATTTAATCCCTTAAACATAATACTTTGCTCTTGTTAAATTTTCTGAGGTTAATCATGACACATAACAATCTGTTCTTCTTTTCTTGATTCTGTTTGGATTTGTGGTATTCATGCCTAGTTCAGTTTGGGTATTTCTTTGCTTTGTTTTGCTTTCATGCCATGTTTCTTTCTACACTTTATATTAACTTTATTTATAACAAGGAATGGCTTTTTCCATTTTAGTGTTTTTCCTTCATAGTTTCAAACATGTATGTTGCACAGCATGTATATGTACAGAACAAAGAGCCTCATTGTTGTTGATTTTTACCAATGTACTGTACAATCCTCCTGTGGTTTCATTCCACAGTAACTGTTGGTCCCTAGGAAGTTTGGCTGCTTCTTTTCAAACAATACAATGGGTAAGATTCAGGACATATTGCTGACACAGCGACATCACTGCCTCAAAGAAGCTGTGGGAAATGTCTGATTTATGCTCCTATGGGTGATGGGTGGACAGTTGTCTCTTCCCCCTCCCTTTTCAACAAGCCTCTGTCAAAAACAGAGCTTCTAGAAAGTTTTTGGCTATATCCCAGCAAAGCAGAAGGAGGCTGTATTCCATGCTTCCTCTGGGACCTAATGAAATATACAGCCTCTGGGCTTCTTTCAATTTGGTCTTTCAGATTGCTAAGCCAGTGAAAGAAGGATCCTAGCTGTTAGGGACATCACATGTTTGGGGTCACCTGCTGCTCAGGGGTTCTCATGCCAGTTGTTGATATAATAAGCATCCCTTATACTTTAATTACAATTCACAGTGTGCAAACTCTGCAATCTGTTTTAAAGGCCAACTGTTGTTGCTTTTTTAAAAAAGAACAACACTAGCCCTACTACTATCAGCTCATAAATAACAACAGGGCACTCTAATCTACATGTCTACTCGGAAGCAAGTCCCAATGGATTCAGTATGACTTGCTCCCACTCACTGAGCACAGGACCGCAGCCTAATGCATTAAAATATCTGGCCTCTTGGGCACAAAAAAGAAGTACTAGTTAGCAAAATGTTCCCCTCCAGATTTGCTATTACTCTTATGCAGAAAGTAACTGGGGAAGTGAGGCTAGTAACTCCTCTCTAAGAAGACTGACAACACTGGATTTTATTATAGTTTAATATGGTTTACTTTTTCTTTGAAACATGGGTCAGATATACATCCCTATACACATCATAAAAAACAGCCATGTTCTCTTTAGCACTAAACTAAATGATAAGTAGGGTAGGTACTGAGATTTGGTATGAATCCTTTGGACTTAACCTTCCTTTGTTGACTGAAATGGAAGCATAAAGACAGGGAATTTTTATTTTTGTGTATATGCTGCTGAAATAAACATGTAAGAATTTACTTTCTGAAACAGCATGAAAGGAAGGAAAGAATACTGAATCAAGACCACCTAGAAGAAGATTTATCTTTTTAAAAACACACAATTACTGCCAAATACTAAAAAAAACTCATCCCATTTGACACCCTCCATTTTAGGAGCTCATGAGGTCATTTGAGTGAGTTTTGTGAGCACTATTTGGATGCAGAAAAGATAAAACATCCCTGACCTTTTTTAAAAAAGAGACACAACAATCACATTTCTAAAAAATAAATTGGACTTTTAAAATTCAAATTGGCTTTTTCTAATTTTTAAAATGCTTCTTGTATTTTTAAAATACCAAAACTATGTAATGATAGTTTTAATTCTAATTTCATTATGGAATGGGGTTATCAATTCCATCTCTATGTTATGAGAAAATGTATTATTACAATCTTTTAAAACAAAGCACTGTAAATAAGGTCCATCAGTTTTTGTACTGCAACCTCCGTTTTAGTTACCCTTAATACACTTAAACGTCTCCCCTAAACTCCAGCCTAATAGATACAGTACCTTAAAATGTACTTTTCAAACAATATATACAAAGAAGAGAAATAACAGATTTCATCAGGTTTTTTTTTAAAAAAAAACAATTCTAGCTGAATCAATCCTGAATGGGTTCTCACCCCCTCTCTACATGATACAATTTTGGAAATTTCTGAAAGTCCTATTAAATTCTTCCACGTTGTTTTCAATATAACTGGACAATAAATTGAGAATAAAAGTGGCAACCCAGTATACCAATCCAGTGAACGTCTCAAAATTTTAGTTTTTCAATCTTGGCCTCCTCACACCTTTCAAATCACTTTCTGTAATCACACTTGCAGTCAAGTTGAAGTGACATCAGCTTTTGGTATGCCTACCTAGCTAATGCTGGTCCCCTTACACTTTCATTGAGCCCAATATCAGAACTGTTGCCATGATGAGAGAAGAAATGTCTACACTGCAGCTGACCCAACTCTTCTCTATTCTCTGTCTGACCAAGAGAAGTTGGAAAAATGTTTTTGCTGTAAAAACTGCACCTGCCTGCATATAGCATGATCCCTAACCTGTCCAGGCATGTAACAAGCATCTTTCCAAATGTATACAGAGATGAAGATCCATATAGCCTCTAAATTATTGCATTTAAGACAAACTTTACAAAGAAAGATGTCAAATTATCCCAAGATCATTGCCATTATGGTTGTAGATTTTTTTTCTTCCTATTAGTTTAATTGCTTGTTCCTCACTTGGAACACATGAAAACAGTGGGTTGTGACCCAGTAGGATCAGATTGTGCCCGTTCCTCCCTTTGTCACCAGACAGTCGCTTAGCACATACAAGTTGCTACAAACCACGAAAACAGAGAAGGGAGAAAACCGCTATCCTTAATCTGCCTAATCTACAGTTCTCATTCTATACTTCTGTTCTCCAATCTATATTCACACAAAACATTATATGTTATATGTATGAACTACAAGATGTGTGAGCACAAAATATGCATGTGTGTATGTTTACATTTGGAAAGTCAAGAAAACAATTCAACTGTACATGCCTCTCTGTATTTGTTAACATTTTTCTGAAATGAGATTTTTCTGCTCATATGTTGAAGAACTATAGTAGCAATCAAATAGTATTGTAGATGACAGGTAAAGCATTGCATCCATACCAATATTTCATCAATGAGCCATCATATTTGCCTATACAGTACTGTACTTATTTTGTGCTGAAGCCTATATTCAGCATGTAGTGTTAGTATGTCAATGATACATCTGTCTGGTCCAATAATAACTAGTACTCAAAAGAACATGGGAATGCATTTAAACATGTTGGAAGTGCCTAAATGTTCACAAAGGTAGAAAATTTAACTAGGGCCTTTCAGATTCAGGGAATATTCTGAGTGATTTTAAAAAAAAACAACACTAATCTGAAAAGTTAATGACAGCAGGCTTATAAGAAAAAAAAAGAACACAAATTCACTGCTTCACACAAATGCTTCCTCCCTCTCTTAGTGGGGCTGTCTAGTACACAGCATGTTTGGTAAAAAAAAAATTCATGTTCAAAAGGAAATGAAACCAAAGAATAAGTTATTAAAAGGAGTCTTTGAAGCCAAAGGCAGTGATGTGTAAAAGGCATAACCAGAAGAGTTTATTTAAACATTGAGTTGAGAAATTGGGGAGGGGGAGGAGACAGGAATTAGGAAATCAGAGGCATAGTCTTCATTGCACCCAGCAGCCCTTTCTTGGTACAAAAAAAATTCTTATATCTATGAATATTTTATCCAGATTCCAGCTACCTTTTTCAAGTTCTTCATATCAACATCCCAGACTCATTCTTCAATAAATTCAGAAATGTCTCTCCCAAATTTATCAGTCTTGGTGGATGATACACAATTAGTTGTATGTGGCCATGACAAGTAAAGCTTCAGGAAGCCTTCTGCCCTTCTGTTTTCAAACATTTCTTTCAAACCATTCAACAGAGAGCAATAATAGAATCTGCAATGGATGGGATTCATGTTTATTTCAAACAACAAAGAGAAGAGGGGAGAAGAATATGAAAGAAGAAGGGGAATGTTTCTTCTATGAATTTTAAGCTTGATATTTATTCCCTCGGAATTTTTAAAGCATTCGATTTGTCCAAAATCTACAATCTTCTCAAATCTCCAGGAATGCAGCTGAAGAAAAGAATAATTAATTTACAGTTCTTGTTTACCCAAAGAACAAGTAGTGGTGGTGGTAGTGGTGGTTTATTGAATCATGTCAAATGCTAGCCACACCTCTTTATCTCAAATTGTTACCTTTTGAAATGCAACAAAAGTCTTTGTTGTTTTTGCTGCAGTAGTCAACAGATAAACACAGCTACCCCTCTGTAGCCGGTGGCCATCCAGGACCTGTCCGGACATTTTGCTGTCTAAGGCAAAGCAGGAAATAGCACCACTAATCAGTCCATGTCTCATGAAACATAATTGCTAAAATAGCTTTAATACTTAGAATAGAGTCTGCAACCTGTATCTGAGAATGCAATTTTTCCTGAAGCAAGGAAAATGTCATTGGTGTGAATTTGTTTAAGGTGGATCCCAGCTTGCCACACACTATGACCACAGAGCCATCACCTGTGACACATATGAAATGAGACATGCAGGATTTAACACCGGGACTGCAATGGACTGCCACAGCCTTGAGGATATGGATAAGGTGCACCTTCACAGCCAGTCCATCTGGCATGGCCTCTTCCACCTCCATGACCATTGGGAATCAGAGTTCCTCCACTGCTCATTTTGCCATTGGGCCCAATTTGATGGTTTCCAATGGCATTTTCTCTACTGAGGTGACCATCACCTCAGGGCTCATCTGCCCATAGCCATTGGTCCCTTTAGGGAGTCAGGTTATTTACTGCCACCCAACACTCAGCACTGAGTTGCTGGCTGTACGGTCTACTCCATTACTGTAGCAGGATGTCCGGTCAGACATTAGGATAGCATTCTTGATTAAATTCCTGCTAGAACCTCCAGTCATGTTTCATTGGTTGCAAACCTTCATCCACACACAATGTTCAAACACATATCTCTCAACTAATGTCCCATTTCATGAAATATTCCAATTCATGCTATTATCTACCATCCAACTATGCACACAGTTCAATTAAACATTTTTGTATATCTGTACCAACACAAATCTTGCTTAGAACTACACTGATGAAGAGCATAAGCTAGAACAGGGCAAAGTTTGACTTCAGTGTTCAGACTGGAATATTTGTATCACACTGTACCAGCACTATTAAACTTAAAAGGTCTGGCAGTTTCATCATACTATGGAGCCATACATATGTACTCAAAAATAAGTTCTGGAAAGTTTAATAAATACTGTACTATACAACTTTTTACGAGTTTAAGAATGACAGAACTCAGGGGTGTCTGCTGCTGAAGATGCAAAGACTTCCACAGCCAACCAAATTTACTGTTTCTGTCTTTCTTCAGATACCAGGTACTTCACTGGAACTCCTCAACCCAATCCCAGAGGTATGCCACTGAGTGGGAAGACTAAAAACCATATTGGGATGCGAAAGATTTCCATGGATAGAAAACAGTTTCTTTGTGAATACAGGGAGGGGAAAAATCGATGACTGTGCCATGATTTAGAGACAAAAGAAAAAGTTTTACAAATATTTTCTAATTAATCAGTGCATGATACTAATGTAATTTTCTTTCCCTTTTTAAGGTAATCCTTGCATCTATCGTGTACTGTACTTCTATAAGATTTCACTGTACTGTACAATTATTTTATTATTTGCTACACAGGAAAAAATATATTTGTGAAAGGTTCCATTATCTAGATAATTAGCCTTCTGGTGAACAGAAAGAAACTTTCTGAATAGTCATTCATGGAGCCTGTTGTACTCTTTTATATTCTGTGCTTTGGCACAAACTCTATTTTCTTCTTTCTTCCAGTGCTTCTCTGCTCAATAGGGTTTTTTTTTTAATAGTAGCTGCTACTGTATCTCTACCCACATCAAATGAATGGAAGTAACTTTTACATGCTAGCCTCTTCTACAGAAGAGCTTGGTTGTCTTTACTAAAATTACTGAAGATTTTGAACTTTCATAAAACATTACAGATACCCTATTTAATTCAATAATTAATTAAATGTTAAGCATAACACATACCAAGCTTATTCAACATATTACACTACCGTCCATCCAATTAATTAGTTGCAAAAGCTCAAGTAATAAATACTCATGCTTTATAATGCACATCAGTGGCACTTTACCCTCCTCCAGAGTGTAAGAGAAGGGAAGGGAAGCAGAGGAAAGGAAAATCATCATCAGCATAGTAAGTAGGATATCTGTCAACTAAAGAGAGAGAGAGAGAGGACAAAGAAGACGAAATCAGTTCTGCTTGGTTTTAGGGCAAAAGTTCAAAAAGGTGACACAAAGTAAAAAATGTGAACATTAAGAGACAGCTTTCTCGCATCAAAACTAAATTAAATTAATGAGATGTGTAGCTTTGGTGGTGTTTTCAACTATGAGTGGTGTTTTCAACTATGCTCTCCAGGCAGTGACTAGAAAAGACTTCAGTGAAAAAGCATCTGCCCGCTGCTTGAAGCACATGCCGTATGCAGTGACTTCCCATCAGAGGGAATCGACAGACACCTTCTCCTTCAGCTACTCCTGACACAGCATAAAAAGCCTTGAGGCCCCACCTACTTTGTTCCATCGCTCAACCATGGTGTAGAGGCAAGACATCAAGCATAGGTTTACATCATGATATTCCCCATAGACACACACACCAAAATGCAGACCACTGCACCGATAACAAAACAGGTACAAATCTCTCTCCCCCCCCCCCCATTTTCACCAGGGAAAGGTGTTCTGTATTGCTGATGTGTCTTCAGTACTTGCTCAATCTCCTGCATTTTACAATACAGTATTTTGAATTAAAACTGAGAATGACTGAGTCCCTTAATTGGGGGTGGGGGTGGAGGCAGCATATAAATGTAAACAGACAAACAATATACTGTTGCTTGAAAAGACCATTTTCCCATTCAGCTACTGTAAAACTGCTATTAAGCTCCAGAGTATCAGGGGAGCTAAAGGAGGGTGGCATTTTGACCCTGTAACCTCAGTTCCACTGCAATACTAATAATTGTGTGTTGTCAAGTCAATTTATGGTAACCCTTTCCAGGGTTTTCTAGGTAGAGAATACACAGAAGTGATTTTCAATTTTCTTCTTCTTTTCTGGACTGTTTATGACTGTACAGGCTGGCTCTTCAATATTACCACACAGCTTCCTGGCTAGCTGGCAGGGAAATGACTACTATCCTGACACTCCTGTTAGTAAAATGGAATAGTGATGAGTGGGAATGGATTTAATCTCACTTGCAAGTGATGTCAGTGCTGCTGAATTTGCTGTTCAGTATTAAAAGGAACAGCAGTGGCTTAGCAGTCAAGATGCTGAACCTGACGACTGGAAGGTCAGCAGGTCACCATTTTGAGACCGGAGTACTACACAATGCAGTGAGCACCTGTTTCTGTCTCAGCTCCTGACAACCTAGCTGTTCGAAAGGAAGAAATTGCAAGTAGATAAATAGGTACCACTTTCGTGGAAAGGTAAACAACATTTGGTGCACTCTGGTGTCTAGTCATGCCTGCCACATGTCCATGGAAACATCTGCAAATGCAGTCAGCTATAAACAGAGATGAGCACTAAACCCTAGAGTTGGATACGACTGGCTTTCAAGCAAGGGTGACCTATACCTTTTATCCGTATTACCTGCAGAATAACAACAAGGCAAGTGGAAATACTGTGAGAGGATTTCAACTGAACCATTCTCTAGGAACCTGTCCCAGCAGATTGGTGAGAGGGAAAGACATAAATATCTGGAATTAGAAGGTTAAACCATCTCTGTAGGCAAAATAGTTCCTGTGTGTACACACGTGCATGCAAACCTATGGGATACCATGATCCCCAGGATGAAAAGGGGCTCACACTCTGCTGTAGGCATCTCTGAGATGTAGCTTTGTACATGTACAGATAACCTTGCATATTCTACACTGCAGAAGGTGCAATAAGAAAATTCCCCAGTGAAGAGGCCTCAATATACTAGTTATTATCTGGACATTCATAAAATGTCTTTAATCTGTGACTCACTCAGTTGTTAATATGTTTGAGAAAACATGCCCTAAGATGCAAAGGTACTAAAATACAAAACTGCATTGTTGCTGAGGTGGCATCGATGTGTGACATTTTATACAGGGCTGGCAGCCCTTTGAGAATATGCTCTCCATTCTAGCTGTATTCTTAATTTTAAAAGCATTCATCAATTTGGTTTTTATTACTTTTTTGCACTTGAACAAGCACAAGAGTTAAAATTCAGTAGCTTTGTAGTGTCACTTTGAGAGTGTGTCGCACTCTCTCTCACCTATGCTGGCAAACACACTGTACTGGCTGTGAAGGAAACCACAATGTGGGAAGGAAAGCCTACAAAAGAATGAAAACAGAAAGTGTCTAAGGCCTTGGCAGAAGGACACTAAATAAAACAGAGAGCAGTGACTCATTCTGGCAGGGAATCCACCTCAACCCCTTCAAAGATTTTGGCAAGAGTCCTCAGAGGAGACCCTCAGCTTTTGCCAAGCCACAAAACACCACAATTATTATCGCAGCAGTCATCAACAAAACAGATTCTGTAAACTGACTTGCTGGCACATAGATTAAAGAAGCTATAAAAAGGATAACAGCTGTTTGGGTTACCCTTCATTAAAACTCAAACTAAAGAAAGTATGTCATGTATGTGCCCTGTGCCTACACATATGTTAAAGTACTAAGTAGATACTTCAAAAGTATGAGCACTTCCTAAATCAAACCAGTTTAAAGCTTAAAAAGGATGAAAACTCTGGAAAGTGTAGTGGCATCTGCTGACATTATTTCTAAATGGTTCGATTATGTCAAAGACATAATGACTAGATAGCAAAGTGAATCCTGGCTGGAGTATAATGCTATTTTTAAAAGTTGTGTAAATCAATGTTACCAAATTAGGGGACCCAGATGTTCTTGAACCTCAACACCCCAAACTCCTAGCCAGGGCCATAGTCAGGGGGTGGACAGGGTGAGCATCACCCACCCTGAATTAGCAGTTTGCCCACCCTCAAACTCCTGGCTGCTTCTCTCCCTCCCTCCCTCTCTCTCTCACACACAATTGTTGCCCATCCTGAAAAAATATTCACCCACCCACATCTAGAATCCTGGCTATGGCCCTGCTCCTAGCCTAGATAGCCAGTGGCCAAGATTTCCAAGAACTGTAGTGTAAAATCATTCAGGGACTCAATTTTGGGAACAGGTAGGGTAGAGGAAGGCATTTTGGCAGGTTCAGTCTGTCAATCAGATGAAAAGATAGCTGTATTTCAGAAACAAAAAAGTTACTTTTAAAATATAATTGGCTATAGTTATATTTCCCAGACCACACTAAATAGCTAGATACTGTTATAAATAGATACGTAAAGGGTTTTTCCATCATTTCCCCCCCTCCAAAGTAACTAAAATTGTTCTTTTTTTTAACACTTTAAAAAAGAAACAAGGTAGTAACATAGCTAGTGTAAGAAAGGAGAACAAAGTGAACACAACTGCAGACTTCTCACTATGCACAATTGGCTAGAGCAGAAGACAACAGCAGCAACAATGACTACTACAAGCAGTAGATGTAGTGCAAGACTCAGAAGGAAAGAGAGAGCAGATTTCATGAGAATTAGTTACATGAACAGACACCTACAAAGTCAGGGAGTGTTGCTGTACAGAAGGAGTTCTCAGCCTCTTGCAGCCAGGGGCCGGGTCATGCTCCCTCAGACAGCTTTGGAGGCTGGGTGGCCATTTTGTCTTTAACCCACCACATGACACTTCCTGGTGTGATGGAGGTGGTGGAGGGCCACATGAAATGATGCCGCAGGCTGCATCCAGTCTCCGAACTGCAGGTTGAGAATCCCTGCTGTAGAGATCAGAAGGACTGTTATTTTTCTATTTAATAATGAAGAGAAAGAAGCCAGTTGGTAAATATCATGTTAAGGGTGTTTTTTAAGGATGAGTAGATAAATGTTTAAGTATTTGGCTTTGTTATGAAATAATTTAAGAAAGGTTGAAACTGTACGCTTAGTGGCCAGACTCACTTCTTTAGGCTTTCTTGCACACAAGTACCACTTGCTGACTATATTCTATATTGGGAGGAAAAAGTAATATATGGACCCAAGGAGCAAAGAGCATTATAAGGTACTTTACAAATTGTACACTGGAAACTAGATGGCCTATTGACCCTTAGCAGTTAACTTCTAGCACAGGATATATGGCTGATAGCTAAACCTACAAGAAGATGCCTTTGTCTTTCATGCAATATTTCTCTGAGACTAATTTTGTTTATCTGTTGTCAGCACTGTTTTGCAAAAGGAAAAGTGAATGTTTTATCCCAGTAGTATCAGCAAACAAAACCATATTCTCTTTGATCACACAGAATAAGTATTCATTGAAAAGAAATGCTTTTTGTTTACAATCATATACAGTTGTACCTCACTTAAAGAGCATAATGCGTTCCACAGGATTGCTCTTTAAGCAGGTTTGCTCTTTAAGCGAAACACCATTGTAAGTGACCAATTGTGGGAGGGATTGTGAACCCTGATTTATTTGTTATGCGAGTTTTAGGTTGGTTTTATTTGTTAAGCGAAGCAAACATTAAGAGAAAATTCTGCCCTTTAAACGAGTTACTCTTTAAGCAAGGCACTCTTTATGCAAGGTTTGACTGTAGTGGTTTTTCAAAAAACATTTTTAACTTCCAGAATGCATGCACATGTATCCCTCCCAATAATGCATGCAAGCATCTGAAAATATATTATGTGATTTACTAAACGTTCTTCTACTATTGGTGTCTTTTCAGCTTTAAAACATATCTTTTTAGGCAAGCATTTAAGTCAACAACACTTAGAGTTTCAATACACTCCAGCTTGTCAGTGTTTTTAGGGAGCAATATTTTGCATTACCTTATTCCCTTTCTTCTTTACAACTAACTTGGAACCACACAGCATATTATTCAACTACATAATTAACTAGCACACTAGCAGAAGCAGCTAAGTTCCACCTCTTCAAGTACAGTATTTAAAAAGCATTCAAGTACACACTGTCTTCTCTATAGCCCAGAGATCCCTGCTGAGTCTCTGCCAAGTCCCTGAAAAGTTGGACTCGACATCCGGTATTTACACTAAGCTAAAATTCTCATCAGCACTAACAGCAGTGTGTTTTAATTCAACCTTATGATTTTATTTGAATCTCCCTAAGCAACTCCACTGCCAGAATGCAACTTGCTATAAATGTAAGTAAACAAATGCAGCAACTAAAACACTTTTGAAGTTTGCAGTATAGATGAAGTTTCCATGTCTTTAGATCAGGGGTGCCCAAACTTTTTGAGCCACGGGCCAGTCACGTGGTTCAGGGGCCTGGTCACTATGGCCTGGGGCCCAGATCCAGCCCCCAATGCCAATTCATCCGGCCTACAAAGCCCTCATCGCTTCTGGAAGCGAAAGTAAAACACGCCCATATGAACTGGCATTGGGGGCCAGATCTGGCCCCTGGGCCATAGTTTGGGCACCCCTGGTTTAGATGCACGTTACAGAAGAAAATAGTCTGAAATATAATTGACAGCTTGGAGTTCCTTGAAAAAGAAATCCCGTCCAGTTAGTGTTTGGTATACTGTTGCCAAGGAAAGAAAACTCTTAGCTTTATTTTACACTAGCTAGTTCACCTCATGTCATCCCCTAAAGAGCTTTCTGCCAAGTACTGTGAAAGAAGAACGCAGTTACTACTTGGATCTCTGGATGACTCTATAAATTGTAGTGCCAAGAAACTGGTGCCAAGTTCAGCATCTTCCTTGCTTGGGGAGAGTGGGGGGACTGCCAGCAAAATTTTGTGAAGTTGATCACCATTTTGGACCTATTCTATCTATTCAGACCTTGGCAGCCATCTTACAGCTTGGCAACCATTTTGAGAATTTGTCTGGCATGTACTCAGAAGTGGATGATACTGTTTAAACAATGACGGTTAAGTATAGTTTAAATTAAACAATATAGTGCGATACCAGGTTAAAGTCATTCAACAAAACATCTTATAAATATTTTGAATTAAAATAAATAATAACCATTTCTAAACAATAATTCTTGTTTCTAAGATGAGTGTGCAATTTATTAAGGATGTTGATGCTGCATGCTCCATAACCCACAAATAGACCTTTAGCTAAAACACGAAGAAAATAGTATGTGCTATTAGTCTTTCTTTGGATAAAGAAAATTCAGACTGGGGTGGGGGACAGGGAGGGAGAGAGAAAATAAGAGAGAGAGAGAGAGAGAGAGATGGAAAGATTTATGCAGGGTATGAAAGCATCAGTAAACAATTAAATTATATAAGACGCATTGTGCAAAGAACTGCCTGTTTTTTCATAAATTATTTCTGATTTGCCACCAAATGAAAAAATATCCTGCAAAAATACTATATTAAAATATTCAGTTTAATATTTTAAATTAATACAATTAGATATGTACTGATTCAAACATTTTCATCTGTCATAAATAAGCCTTTTTTTTAAAAAGTCAAAATAGTTTGATGAATAAGTAGCCCTTACATAGCATAACCTTTCTCCAAAAAAGATGCCATTTCCACAATGCAGACACGTATTTAAAATTACTCAGCTTTTTCTTTTCTGGGATTAGCTTGAAGTGGGATTAAAATAAATGTTCCTTGCTGCATGTGACTTGTGATCCTGATCAATAGTACACTTCATTATGGTGTATAACATGTATACACTCATTCAGCAAAGGTGTTTTCTAATGCTGATGGTAAATTTTTTGTTTACAGTTTTAAGGGGGTTTTATTATTCTGTTTTTCTCAAGGTAGCATTTTGAATTGCCCCCTGGTTGCCCCTTATTTAGTCAACATTTGTCTCCATGTATTTCCTTCATTCCATTGTTTGTGTTCTTTCTTTCAAGTTTAGCAAAAGTATGCTACTTTGCTGTAATGGAAAGATAACTTGTATAGTAAAAAGATAACAGTAATTCAATGACAGATACAAATGTATCTCCACACAAGCACAAACCAGGCATTTGGCCTAAACAAGATACTCTTTATAGATGAGGGTGTTGTGGAGTTGTGCATCCTGGCACCATTCCTTCCATCCAAGAATATGCCAGCCTCGCCCTTCAGTTAAAAAACTGTTGTGCTGAGCTGTAAGATTTGAAATAGAACTACTGTATACCTGAAAGCAGTCATAACTCACCATGTAATCACAAACCCTGTTTTATGAGAGTTTCCAACTGTGCCGGAAAACTCTACCCACATTTAAATGAATGCAAGTAGAATTCCCTTTCATATCTTTACACTATATTGAATTGACTAGGGTGGGGGTAGTAGAAGCAAACACATTCTAATATCTGCACAGCCCCAACCCCATGTACAATATTGTTCAATTAATGTTCACTGTTCAGACTGAACACCTCAACAACACAGCTGTGATTTGCTTGAAAACCCACATCTGTATTCATAGATGCTTCATAATGGTTCCAAAATGGAGGTCAGTTATCTAAGTGTTTGGTCCATAAGCTGTTCCTATCTTCTCTTTCTCTCTCCACGTGGTCAACAACTAAAGCTACCAATCAAAAACAACAGAGAAATGTAGGATTCCAATATAACAAAACCTGGGAGCAATATTTGGTCTAAACCAGGAGTTCTCAATCTTTTTAAGCCGGAGATCAGGTCACACTCCCTCAGACAAATTTGTGGGCCAGACGGCCATTTTGCCATTTCTCCACCACATGGCACTTCCTGGTGTGGTGTAGGCGGGGCCACATGAAATGGTGCCACAGGCCGCATCTGGCTCATGGGGTGCAGGTTGAGAATCCCTGGTCTAAACTCACCACAGCAATCGTTAGCGTGGAAGGAGGAGTTTCTTTCTACAGCATGCAAAATATGAACATAGAAATTCCCCTTTCTGGTGATCAGATAAATTACTCAAGAATATTTATATTTCTGTATCCTCAAAAAATGCTCCCTAAGGCTGGAGTTTTCAGCCTTTTAAAGCCAGGGGCTGGGTCACACTCCCTCAGACATCTTTGGGGGTTGGATAGCCATTTTGCCCTTCCTCCGCCACATGGCACTTCCTGGTGTGGTGCTGTGGGCTGCAGGTTGAGAACCCCTGCTCTAAGGTCTCAGGACAATTAAATGTTTCTTAATTTTAATGTTTATGCTT
Organism: Furcifer pardalis; assembly: GCA_030440675.1. Taxonomy (NCBI): domain Eukaryota; kingdom Metazoa; phylum Chordata; class Lepidosauria; order Squamata; family Chamaeleonidae; genus Furcifer; species Furcifer pardalis. The sequence continues at coordinate 196,945,036 of CP126891.1, forward strand.
ATACATCTATATGCACAACATTCACAATTCAAAGTTCACTGCTTTGTAAGCTTCAATTTTCTAGTGAAAATATAGTAACATTATTCAATCAAGAAAAAATAAATAAATGAGCCATAAAAGATTGTTATTTGAAATAAATATTTGCTATTTTTATCTCCCAGATCAATTAGTATAAACCAAATATATATTATTGTTCAGTTGCATAGTTGAGTCTGACCCCTTGTGACCCCATGGACCATTGCACACCAGGCACCCTTATCTTCCACCATCCTCCTCAGCCTGCCCAGCTTTGTGCCCATTGCATCAACCATGCCATCTAGCCATCTCATTCTCTGCTGCTTACTTCTTCTTTTACCCTCGACCTTTCCCATTATCAAGACTTTCCCAGGTGAACCCTCTCTTCTCATTTGATGTCCACAGTACTTTAGCTTCATCTTCAATACTTGACCTTCCAATGAGCAGTCAGTTTGATTTCTTTTAAAATCGACCTAATTGTTCTTTTTTGCTGTCCAGGGTACTCTCAAAACTCTCCTCTAACACCACATTTCAAAGTCATCTAATCTTCTGCACTCAACTTTCCTTATGGTTCAGTTCTCACAACCATACATTACTACCAGAAATACCATTGCTTTAACTATGTGGACTTTTGTTTGCAAGGTGATGTCTCTACTTTTCACTATGTTCCCCAGGTTTCTCATAGCTTGCCTCCCAAGAATTAGTCACCTTTTTATTTCATGGCTGCAATCACCATCTGCAGTGATCTTAGATCCTACAAATATAAAGTCTTTCACTTAAGTACCATATATTAAAATAAAAAATAGGAAGAGATAGCTTGCCATAGAATCCACCACAAATTCTATTAGAACTCATCTAACAACCAGCTTCAGCTAATCATCATTCCTTGGATCACCTACCCAAGGTATGAGCAAGCATTTAGGCTCACAAATATAGTCTTCTTGGTGTACACAGTTAACCAAGGCATGTCGACCCATTTCTTATAATGCAAAAATTCCAAAATAATTCTTATCAGGTTCAGTTAATCTTAAAACATGCTTTGATATTGGTTATGCGTGTCAGAAATTACTCTGTTGAAAGGATTTTTCCTGGAGAAACTCCGCTCAGGGGACACCAGAATGAAGGTCCTTTCATGTCACCATAATCTGTTGAGCAGCACTCAGGTATCGAAACTTGGCCTTCCAGTCTCCAAGGTCAGCATCTTAACCATTATGCTTGCACAGGCCTCCATTATAAAGCCAAAATATCCCTGGCTTGCACCCAATCTGGTTCCTGAAGCTTCTTTCCTTCCTTCTTTTTCACCTGTGCTATTGGTTGCCTGGGGCTATCTGTATACTCATGGCTTGAACAGCACTGTGGTAAATACTCAAGTGAAGGTGAAGTAGCATAATTCCTAAAAATTGGACCATTTCATGCAGAAACGAAAACAAACCAAAAAAATTATTTGTTCTTTTTTATGCAGAGGGAACAACAGGAAGCCAAACTGAACAGATGAGGAGCCTACCACAGATGGAGTATGTTATCTTCAGATGCCAGCTTTTAAACCTGCAGGACATGGTCCTAATCCCATGAATGGAGAAAGCAAACTTTCTAACGGCTGCATCCAATCAAGATGTAAAAGTAAGGCTCCTGGGATTTTAATAACCTGAAATCACGAGTGGTTTGGGATTTTAGTCTTCTTTTCATATTAGCAATAAACTTTAGAAACTTTGAAATAAACTATGAAAAGAAATTTCATAGGGAATAGTAATTATATTCCATATGAAGCTATTAAAGTGAAGTAGACAGAAGAAACATCCGGATTGTTAGATATTTATAGATTGAGGGACAGTATCTGCAGTTGCATGACGTCAGCTGTGCTATACGGGCTTGAAATGCATTGATAAATTGCTCCATCGATTCTGTTCTGCTTCACTTACCATAATTATACCCAGTAATGGATGGCATGAGTGATATATTCTTACTTTAGAGGAAAGCCAAGAGTTTTCCTGTTTCTTTATGAGATTAGCCCAAATCCTTTCAATTAATACGGAATGATTGATATCTGCAAGTTTAGTGGGCTAAGAGCCTTGCTTCAGTGTGCACATCCAAAGTTTGCTGGTGTATGTACTTATGTCCAGACATACAGTTCTCAAAATATTGAAAAAGTAGCATAGTGACAGTTTTCCAGTCTTTAGTCCAAATCTTGACTTTGTAATTATTATTGATGTATTGTTTGCATACTATAACAATATAATGGGAAGGTCATGATTGTGAGAATCTCCCTTTACTGTGGTCTTGATAATGCTAGGCACATCCGTTAAGCTGCCTTTCAATGAAATGCAGTGCCTTGATAAATATTTTATGCATTTTCCATTTCTTGTGTGAAGTTTCATTCATAATATAAGATAGCAGTATGCAGACAATCTGCAGTAGTATGGTGGACCACCTACTGTTTACAGTTCCAGGAATTCTTAAAAAGAATGCCAGACAAACTGGAATTTGGCCTAATCCAGAAATATACCTCTTGTGTTCTAAAGCAAGAGTGCATTCTCAAGAACAATTAACAAAAATTGCTTTAACTTTAAAGAGAACTCAGTAAGCACTCTTAAAAATGCATTGGTGGGCCATAAGAGATCAAGAGTTGTTTTTTTTTACAGTAGCCTCTAAAAACGGAAGGTAGGCCACCTTGGAGATGAATTATTATGTCCCATTTCCATTCAAGTGAGAATACTTGATTACTGCTTTCACAATGAAAAACATAAATACACACAAATTTATAGAAGAGATAAAATTACAGACAAAATGCATTGGAAACATACAAACTTTTGCTACCTATCTCCCCCTTTAAAAAAAAAAATCCTGATAAATCATACTGAATTGAGTTCAAACTTGATCACGATTAGTGTAGCCCCACTTAAATCAATGGCTTTAGTCAGTCATAACCTCAATGGTTTTTAAAGGTTTCAGTCTTAACAACAACAACAACAACAACAACAACAACAACAACAACAACAACAACAACAACAACAACAACAACAACAACAACAACAACAACAACAATGACAATGGATGTAGCTTTCCATACATCGCAGGTTCTGGGGTGTGATGTACCCTGCAATTGCACAGATTAATCCCTCTTCTCCTAGACAAGGGACAATGCCTCTCATTAATGTTCTATGAGTTCATGCTAGTTTCTATCTACAAAATAAGGTTACTATATATACTTGAGTATAAGTCAATCCGAATATAAGTCGAAGTACCTAATTTGGACCTCTAAAACTAGGAAAATAGATTGACCTGACTATTAATTAAGCGGAGAAAATGCAGCAGCTGCTAGTGAGTTTCAATAATTAAACAAACATGAAAATACAGTAAAATTAATTAATTAAAACATTTGTGTGGGCATGTTTTTGAGTGTTAACGGTAGTTACATCTTTTTTCTAAAACTGTAATTGCACCACCAACCAGTGGTGGTGCTGCAGGGGAAATGGGTGGGCAGGAAGCAATGTTCTAGCTTAGCCTCTTGGCTCTCCCTGCAACCAGGAAGCATGGGTTCCCCCTCCATTTTGACTACATGGTCGGAACAAAGACAAGAAAGGTAAGTGAAACCCTTTCTTTTTATGCACATGTTTGGTTTCCCACTGAAATGCATTGGAAACATACAAACAGAAAAGCTTTAGAATACAGTACAAGAAATCGATTTCCAATTCATTTTAAATGGGAATTTGCGATTTTTGCCCTCTAGTGGCCACCTGTGGTAATGGCCTACCAAACATATGTTTTTCTTTCCCCTCTCTTGCCCGAACTGCACAGAATCCAGCATGGTTTTGGACTCTCATGGTTGTTGACCTGTGTATAAGTTAAGCCACCTTTTTGGACCTCATTTTGGGGGCTAAAAACTCGACTTATACTCAAGTATATACAGTACATGAAAAGGATAACCAATGTTTTTCTTTATTATAATTAAATGTTTACCATTCATATCTTTCTGTATCTGTCAAATTCAGGCAGTAGCAAAGAAAGTATAAATATTTTTATTTATCAACATTCCCCTCGTAGCTAAATGGCTGTAATGTGTTATGCCAACATTGACTGTTGGAAGGAATGAGAAAAAACTGTTGAAATTAACTTAAGAAAAGCAATCATATCATTTCAGAATTAACAGTATTGTTCAAGTGTTTAAAGAAAACAGACTCTCAAAAATTCTGCTCCTCAGCGAGTATCGAATTGATCTCTGCTTAGAAATATTGAATTTAGCCCCTTCTCATCTTACAAAGCCTGTCAATGAAAATAAAATGTAACTTGGAATGACTGTAGCTGCTATCAAACCTCCTTTGACACATTATAATGTCTGAAACCCAGACACTCATGGTATACATCTGAAAAACTTTAGCTTGTAGTGAACAACTCAAAACCAACTATCGATCATATGTATTGATTTTTACAAGGCAAACCAAGAAGGAAAAAGGCCCCAGAAAAGATAAGATTTCTTCCCCCACTCTTGCCTCTAACTCACTGGCTCCAAAACCCAGGACTTTTAAGGAAAAAACCATCAGAAGTTTGCATTGCAGCTAGCCAGGATGTCTGCACAAGATAATTCAAGCTGAAGGTAGATATTTTGTAGTGGCAGCTGTTTAGCCAGTGAATTCTATTGTGACCTGTCGAGTTCTCAAAAGAAGCTTCTTTAAAGAAAAAGGTGGCTGGACTCGAATAGTGCAAATAAAAGTACTGTACTGTATCTGTGTTTTGAATATATTTGAATGTAATTTTCCTATGCCGTTTGTCCTACTATGGAACACTCGAGGGGATTAGAAATAATCAAAATATGTCCAAAAATTGGGAAAGGAAAGAAGCAGTGGTGAAGTTAACTGATGATACTGCAGTACAAATTAAAGAGTATTGGAGCAATTCAGTAAGAGTTTTATAAGACTGGATGCTAGACTAAAGGAATCATGCTATAGTTCTGGTGCCAACTTCAAGCAATTATAGTTCTATAAGATTAGGTGTGATTGCAGAGAAGCATGCCTAGCAATCTTCTATAATGGGAATCAGGATCTGTTCCAAAGGTGTGGCCATGTTACCTTCTCACTTCTCTTTACAGAAATTAGTAGTAATGAGTAGGTTTTTAATAGAACACAAGAGAGAACTGTAGGGTTAATAATTATACACAGTTATGAAAGCTTGACTAAGGCCTCCTTCCATCCAAAGATCAAAAAGACACTAAGAGAGAGAAAATAATGCTACTCTCTGTTTCTTCATAATTTAAGAACAAATGAATTCATATCATAATGTTTTGATATCTAATTTTGAAATAGTTTGGCCAGCGTTCAAATCCAAGGAAAGATTTTGCATTCCATGTTTCACAACTAGATAAATACTCTTTTCTCAATTTCTGTGGGATGCAGCAAGGATATAAATACTTGTGCATATTTTGCACAGCATAAGCAGAGCACTGAAAGGAAATCTCAACAGGTAACCTTTTTTAAAAAGGTAGACATTGTTTCATATTTTAAAAATCTATGACAAAAATCAGGCATCAGTACTGGAACAAATTAACTTTACTGTATTTTGTTTCAGAATAAACTAAAACATGCCATTATTCTACGGCACAAAAAATATTCCAAACCACTCACTTTATTATCCTTTATGTTTATATTTCTTTGACTAGTTACACACTGTGCCATCTATCACATTTCTCAGCCTCTTTTACACCTTAATTTTCTACCTTCTACTCAGGGTTCTTGATGGGAAGATGGGAATTGTCTTTCCTTTCAATCCAATTAATTTATATCTCATATATAAGTGGGTTTCAAGTTATCTTGAGTGCCCCCCCTACATTGATACATGGTGAAATTATGCTAGAATTGGGTTCACAGATTCGTGTTCATACATGATGCTGATGATGTATGCTCTCGAAAAGGGAATCAATGATAGTGACTCCACCTGGCTTCCCTCGACATCCTTAACCCTTAGCTTTATGCCAGCTAAAACGTGGCAACAATCTGTACATAAACATTTATTTGGTAAACAATAGAAAGAAAAAAGAACCTCAGGGACTCATTTGGAGTAATGCAGAAGACATTGGAAGTGTGCAACTTCCCCCTTTTCCTGAAACTCCATTTCCTTCACTTTAATGAGACTGTACTGTATAACTATCACTAGGTTCTCAGAGGCCGGGCTACAAACTTTCTGAACTGTTTCAAAGTTGACTGAGACATACTTATGTGTTCTGGTTAGCATTTATGTAGTTTGTGGAACTGAAAATCCAGGTATTAAGATCTAAAACCCAATACTGATCTGCAGCTGGAGATAAATGTAAAACTGGTGTCTAAATAATCTACAGCACAGATGAAAGCACTTCTGAAATCAGAACCTAATGTAGTTAGAACCACAGAAAAGCATCACTTCAAATTATTACTGCATCAAGTATATTTTAAACAGATAATATATATGGATATTAAACAATATACAAATGCAACATCCCAAGGATACAGCTGGAGAAAAAATAAGATACCTGAAAACAAATATTTTTTAACTTACTAGTAAAGGTAAAGGTTTCCCTTGCTCAAAGGCCAGTTGTATCAGACTCTAGGGTTCAGTGCTCACCTGTTTCAAAGCCGAAGAGTCAGCGCTGTCTGCGGTCATGTGGCAGGCATGACTAGACACCGGAGCACACGGAATGCTGTTTAGCTTCCCACCAAAGTGGTCCCTATTTATCTACTTGCAATTTCTTGCTTTCGAATTACTAGGTTGGCAGGAGCTGGGACAAAGACAGGAGTTCATTCCATCCTGCAGTACTCTGGAATCGAACTGCTGACCTCCTGTCTTCCAGTCAGTGCCTTAGTCACTTGAGCCCCTGCAGTCCTTACTATTAAATGGTAAATTTACCCTAATGCAGGTTGTGTGTGTGTGCCAAATTGTTTTATGTCAAGACATATAATACCATATATCTGGATTAAAGTTATCTAGTTTCACTTTCTGAAATTCCCAGATGTAACAACTGAAATTCATACCTGTGTGCCCACTCTCTCACTCTCTCTCTCTCTCTCTCTCACACACACACACATAGATGCCTTTAATGGCATCTTATGCTATTTGCTCTGAAAAAGTCAAGAAGGAACATCCCCTGTTCTACTCCCACTAGGAGAGAGACACATGATCGATCATTTTGACAGAGAGGACTGGTGGATCTCTGCATGAAATATCTCCTTGGTGCACCAGTCATCATCTAGAATGTTACCAGCTTGGGATGGGGAAATGTCCATTTTATATTGAACAAAATTATAAAAGGCTAATTAAAAAATAGAGATGAAAGAATTTATATTTTGAAGAAGTAAAAGCATAAACAGTTTTACAATTCAGGCACGTTTTGCTTTTATCGGTGAGAAAAGTGCTATGGCAATTAATCTACCAAAACAAATGTCTCAAATGAAAGCAGCAAAAGAAAAATATTTGGTAGGCTGCACTAAAATGTCTATTTAACCCACACAATATATCTCCAGGTGCCACTTTTATGGACAAGGACTCTTTGAACACCTAAGTAAATGGCTAAGATCAAACTGATGATGTTTTTCACCAATACTAGTGAATGAGTGATGGGGAAGGAGGAAATGTTTGCTATCACTTTCTTTTAAATGTCACAATAAACGGCGCTGAGCATCTGCCTGTAGAAAGGTGGAAACCAACTTTCTTCTAAAGACATATGTCACACTCCAAGAACTGCAAGTGTGTTAGGCATCTTTTTAAATGTTGAAGATATCACCAGAGTAGGAAAGTTGTAAATCAGATTTGAAGGGACTGCTGTGGCTCAAGTGGCTAAGATGGTGACGGGAAGGTGGGAGGTCAGCAGTTCGATTCCCGAGTACTGCAGGACAGAATGAGCTCCCATCTTTGTCCCAGCTCCTGCCAACCTAGCAGTCCGAAAGCAAGAAATTGCAAGTAGATAAATAGGGGCCAGTTCAGTGGGAAGGTAAACAGTGTTCAGTGTGTATTCATGCCTGTCACATGACCATGGAAACGTCTGCAGAAGCAGACAGCACTGGCTCTTCATCTTTGAAAGAGAGATGAGCACTGAACCCGAGTTGGATATGACTAGCTTTCGAACAAGTGAAAGCTTTACCTTCACCTTTAAATCAAATTTGACCAGCTTAGAGTCTCAGATGTTGTTAAACTACAAATCCCACCATCCCCAAGCATTAACCATGCACATAGGAATAATGGTGGGGTTGAATCTACAAAAAGTAGACACTGAAAATTGAGAAAGGCCGGGAGAAATAATCTGCTTGGAAACCTTGGCAAGTACTTTTCGCTTCTGTATGACTGTAGAGCAGAAGAGTGAGGTCAGCCATTACTAGGAAATTGGTGAGATTGGTTAGGTATTTTATGACATAACAATCCAGAGGGGATTTATGTATTAAAACTTAAATCACAAGCAGGGTTCTTCATTTTTCAGCTACTCTCTGAATATGTGTGCTTTAAGTATCAATGAACAACAGCAGGTAACAGCATATCACTCAGTCCTATGAAAGCTTCATTTTTTGTGTATTATGCATGTCAAAGGCAATCAAGGATACCACACATGGTCATTGTAACCGGCTGCTCAATTTAAACTTCAATGCATGCAAGAGAACACAATTCCTTCCCTTCCCTTTGATCTTTCTTTCTTCCCAAATGAAGCACAACGTGTACCACACTTCAACAAGTGTATAGTAGTTACTACTATCTAGAGAAAAAACTTCACAGACTGCATTTCTGTTCATCTCTCAGGAAAACGTGTTAAGTCGCCCTAAAAACAGAAAATCCATAATACACATATTTCATTGCTGCACAAAGACTACTAAACTATTACTCCTAATTGCTTCAGGATTTATCACTGCTGCATTTCATAAATACCTGCTGAATTGGATCTATGTTCCAATTCCTCGTTTTATCCTTAAAACCAACCCAAACTTTATATCAAAATTAAATTGGGAACATTTAATAAGTGTCCAAAGTAAGGAATCCTTAACTATATTAGTATTTCCAAAACATGCATGCAAATACTGTACTCAGTAAAGTAACAGACAAACAAACAAAAAATCTTTAATAGGATATACATACAAAATACAATCTTTACAAGACTTGAGAATAAAACAGTGGCTTGTCAGTCAATGCATCTAACCACAGCATATGGGTAAAGGTTTCAGTCTGCTATCACCAGACTCTTGTTATGGCCCTGGTTCAACACGACTGAACTGCTCTCTAGACAAAAGAAACACATTCAGAATGGGTTCTGAGAGCTGTCTGGCTAGTACAAACTGCAGAGTCTGTCTGAATGTGCACATACTACTGGCAGTGGAGACGTGGGATACAGTGTGGAGGTCTTTAGAGCTTTCTGAGAGCTTTTTTAAAAAGAAAGGAAGGAAGAAAGAAAGCTGCCTGAAGGTTAAAGCTGGCTAGTCAGAACGGCATACTTGGCTGCGTATATAGCCAGGTGGCTTAGGAATACTGGCATACTGCCCAATACATATGGCTCGGATTGTTTTTGCTCTTCCCAGGAAGCTTTCCTACACTTTTAAGCACGTATTTAATTCCACACAGGTTTTTAAAGAAGCTCTCCTTTTTAAATGTGAAGGGGCTCGCTCTTTTATTTTTCTACCAAAAGCCATATTAAAATGTGTCCAATCGATTTTCAGAAATTCGTATTTTGATCACAACTTGGGATTCCTGATGGACCACCCTCTTGTAAGTTCACTCACTTTATTAGTAATTAACTCTTCCCACTCCCTAATCAAAATGCTGCATTAAAGGAGAAGGGTTGAGACAATGCCACTCCTGGAAATAGGTTTTTTGCAGGGAAAAGCACTTTTAAAAATTATTTATTCCTCTGTTCAATTTATACTTCACTTTTAAAAATTTTTTAAAAAATTAAACGATAAAATAAAGCAGTAAATAAACAAGAACAAGACCTCAATAAAATTACAAAAACAATAATAAATCCAACAGGAAATTTGATATATGATATGAAGGCAACAGTTATCTGTTGAGTGAAAGGAAGTGGGTGTGGAAGGAAATAAGTCATTGTGAACTGTATGGTTTTCCAGGAGGGCAAAATTAGGTAGGTGGGATGCTTTTATTTCTGAAGACTATACTTCCAGGGGCAGTTTCTATAGTGCTTTGCAAAAGAAGAACTTTCGAGAGTACAGTCAAACCTCGCATAAAGAGCGCCTCGCTTAAAGAGCAACTCGCTTAAAGAGCAGGATTTTCTCTGAATGTTCACTTTGCTTAACAAATAAAACCAACCAAAAATTCGCTTAACAAATAAATCAGGGTTCGCAATCCCCCCCACAACTGGTCACTTACAATGGTGTTTCGCTTAAAGAGCAAACTCGCTTAAAGAGCAATCCTATGGAACACATTATGCTCTTTAAGCGAGGTACAACTGTAGTGGGAAAATTCACCTCCCTTTCTCTGGGGTGATGATGTAACATATGCACAATTATGTGTAATCATGTCTATTAATTATTTTAATGAGTTAGAAACTTTGTTACTATTACTTCTAAAACATTAGTTTGAAACCATTAAATGGATTGGTATAATTTCTTCAGAATTTAGTGCAAGAAATATGCAAACGTTGAAATCCTACGGGTGCCTGCATAGCAAATGCTAACTGTGGCTTATTGAGGAGGTGCCAGAGTGCATCTTGCTTGAGGAACTGAGCATGCCAATTTAATGGAAACCTTACACCAGGGGTGCCCAAACTATGGCCCGCGGGCTGGATCTGGCCCCCGATGCCAATTCATCCAGCCCCTGAAGCCATTGACACTCCTGGGAGTGGAAGTAAAACGTGCCCATAAAAAGCATTCTAGAAAGAACCAATTCATACATGTTTCCACAAGAGCCTGCTTCAGACTTCACTGCTTAGCAAAGGCCTCATCCTGCATTAGTTTTCTATTCAGAAATGAAGTTGCCCCACTGGTAGCTGAAAGATTCCTTTCTGAACCGGAAACTAGGGCAAAATTAGTCCTATGCTAAGACATGAGGATCTCCTAGCTAGACCTTTTTACACATTAAAAGGCTATACAGGGTATTTGGGTATCTATAGGTATAAGTCTGTCAGGTAGAACTCCAAAAATTGAGAATTTCAAAATAATCACATTTACATTGTGAACCTGTTCATCATGAATTATATGTCCTCAAGAATGTAATTCTTTTGTTTTGTGGGGCACAGTCATTCTCAAGAAAACATTAGTATAAAAAGAAAATAAGGTCTGGAAATCTTCATCCTATGTGCAGATCAAGATAAATTAAAACATGCCGAACAATAATAAACCTTGTTATTATGCCCAGGGAGTGAACTGTTGTTACCAAACTCTGTTGAATTAACTCTTGAGAAAGTTTACTAATCCAAAAGGGAAAACATTATTTGAGGCAACTCAGTTTGTGGCTATCTATCACTCTGAATGAGATCAGGATTAATTCTAAGCCACTTTAAATCAGAGTGTTTTGATTACATGTTCTGGGTGGAATGGGGCTGCAGCATTTAATTTTCAATATTCGCTCTAAAATCAAATAATACTGAAGGAACAAGACACTAAATTATTGGTAACACCCCATATATATGAGAAGCTATGAAATTGCATTTAACAGACATTTGAAGAAAGCAAGCTAAGGTTCACTAATAAAGATCAAAAACAATGTCTGTAATCTGGCTAGAGTTATTGAAAGGACTCAAAATGTCCTTGGGAAAAACACACAAATGAACCTACTTATTGGCAAATTGATAGCACATTTTCAACATTTTAAATTGTAACCAAACTTTTTTATGCTATTTCTTCCAGTATCTAAATGAGGGAAATAATCAGAGTTTTGGGGAAAGTGATAATTTGCAAGTTTAACATGTATGCTTTAAGACCACAACTATCATGGAAAACATAAAAACAAAAAAGCCATGATCATACATTATACTTTCTTGGTACAGAACATTGTCTGAGAGCAAAATGTTTCTGTGTAAGTTTTGCACGTTCCTGAAACCCAAAGACCAACTGTTCAGGTTTTCAAACCAACAACGTCTGCTCATTTTGTCCTGGCCCTTCCAGCTTAAATATTCACAATGTGCCATTATTATGGAATCATTATCTGCCTTTAGCTCTGACAACAGCATCATATGGGCTATGAAAGGCTTCTTTCTTCTCATGATTAGTCTCTAAAACATTTCCTCATTTTACAGCGCTGTTTGGCTTCCCAGAATGCATTGCTCAATTACAGTGCTGAAATTAACTGTATGTCACTCTTATATATTGATAAAAGAACAATCAAGTGCCCCAGCCCATATCCTGCTTTAGCCATAATTTATATATCAAGTTTCAAATAATTCATTTAATTCTTTCCAAGTCTGAAACTTGCTAATATTTAACACAGCAGCACTGGAATTTTCTTCCCTACATGTCACAGTCTCTACTGAAATTGTGCTCTACATTCTGCCTTTTAGCAGATCAGCTGCGACACACAATGGTCTCACTTCTCCCTCCCCACTTTCTTTTTTCTTTGAAAGTAGCAGCCAGAGGTTAAAAACACAAGTAGTAAGAAGGTTCTCCAGAGGTGTTTTTAGAAACTTGTTTTTCACACACAGGAATACACAAGCATAGACTTGGGGAGTCCCATCATTACAGTAGAATTTCTTGACTTTAAATAAGCAATATGTTCCCCCACCCCCCAGTCACATATTTAAAAATGCCAAGGAATTAAGTAGGCTACTTAAAAGTTCTGCTGACTTCTCACCTGTAACAGAAATATAAAGGTGTTTTTGTGTATTTCCTCCTTTTTTAAAAGAAAAGTTCTAACTAAGATAGATTTATGAATTACAACTCTGTGTATTGATTTTAATCAGGAGTCACTTTCCTTGAAAACAATATACTAAATTTATGCTGTTGTTTACAGTCTTAAAAGCCAATGTACTGAGACAACATGCTTCATCCGGTTGAGTGCCAGAAAACAGTATAAATGTCTGGCACACCTCCCTCCCCTTGCAAAGATCTGTGTGCACTACTCCTATAAGTGCAACATCTGGACACCATTCTTGGAAAGTTGCAGTTATTTCTCACAGTACACTTTTCACTTTGGTAACTACATGTAGAAAATAGTTGCTTATAGTGCCACTTGCACAGGGTGCTTGTGAGTATTTATTGATTGTGCCACAGTTCTATGGATGTCATCTCCACTTATTTTAAAGGGCTGTTGTGACTCAAGAGTTTGAAAATGATGGTGTTTGGACTACAGCTATCAGAAAACCTCACTTTTCTAAGCTTTGTGTAGGAGCAAATTCCTCTGATGTCAAAAGGTGATGAATCTGCTCTGGGTGGAAGTGTGAACTTTAAAAAAGCTATTGAAGGTTTTATGTTTATTTTGGAGATAGCTCTCTAGATAGCTTCTGAAAAGTTATGACCAAAAGTCAGAGCAGATTCCCTGGCACACCAGCCACCAACAGGTGTAAGATATGTGTATTCTGTGGCAAACCACTGATCCCCAGGTACAAAACATGCTCCTGTGCATCTCCCATTCATTCTGTGACTTAGAAGTTGTTTGGTGGTTGCAAGTAAATGATAAGGTAAACAGTAGCATATTTTTACACAGCAAACAAGTGAAGTAAGTGTCAGTGAGAACAACATTCAGTTTCAAGAGATTGCAAACAAGCTTACAGTGTGACCACAAATCACTGAAAGGGAAAAGTTTTCCTTCTGATAGCTAAAGGTTCCGTTTTATTCATGGCATGTGTCTTAACCAACAAAAGAACAAAAATAATAAGATTTTTTAAACCTCAATGATACTTACTAACCCATGCATACATTAATCATTTATACCACATGATTATTGCTCAGCATTTCTGCAATAACAAAAGAGAGGGGGCAAGGGGTTATTGTGGGTTTTTAAGAAACCACACTCTATGTAGGCGAAGCCAACTATTAAACAAAAGCCTAACTTGCCAAACCAAGATAAATACTTGCCATTATTTTGATGACATAAAAGGCACTGCTCTCGGCTTAACATTCTTCTTACAACTGGGACTAGTAATAATTAAACAAACGCATATGTTTACAGTTTGCCTTTGAATGGTGTGGTGATTTAGCAGTGATGACGTCTCTAATTTCTTTCAAATGTACTACTGGCAGACTTCACAACTGGCTGTATAAATACCACTGTGCCACAATAAATTGGTTAATCATCTAGTTAAGTCAGCGTTCCTGTCAAGCTTAAATACACTGTGATATCAGAGCAAGTTACTATTTAATGTGTGCAGTGATAAATATGAATGTGTATTCATTTTGCATAACCACAAAGACTGAGAAGTCTTAGAATACAAATAGCCAAAATCTTGCTGGATACTTACATGCATGCAAGATGAATTGTGGAAGGGGTATCAGTTCATTAATAAAATGTTCAGTGTGTGCTGGGTAGGCAACTGGGAGTATAACCACGTACATCACTGACATACAACCAGCAATTTAACAACTGACCATAGCAACTTCCTGACTACCTACTCAATTTCTGGATGTTTGAAAGATGTTTCAGGACAACTTGAAATACTTTGCCATACCATGTTGCCTACAAAACTAGGGAAACAGGTATGATGTGTGCAATTTGGGATTTTGCTTGCATTCAATCAGCAAAGAATAATTTTGCTAACTCCAAATGCAGTAATATATCTTGAGAAGAATCAAATAATTCCTCTCAATATAATCATGCTTATATATAAGTTATTGACTCAGAAAAAATATTTTTAAAATGTGTGAAATATTAAGAACTGTACCAGAATAAGAGAGTAAAATGTATGAACTCATATACTAAAGGCCATATCACAGAATAAGTGTCCAATATCCCTGTCAAGTCTGTGGCTGGCTCAACAGCTCGGTGGTTTAACTATCTGGATGCAGAGCCAGAGGTTGGAAACTGGAATCCCCATCGTGCCTCCTGGGAGAAGAGCCAGCTTGTGTTGTCATCAGCTAGCTGTGTAGAAGAAGGAAATGGCAATCAATTTCTGTGCATTCTCTACCTAGAAAATCCTGGAAAGGGTTGCCGTAAATCAGAATTGACTTGATGACACATAACATCATGTCTGAAAAATAAGTCAATTCCTTCCACTCTGCATTGTTAGTATGGATGTTCACAAAGATGGGCTGATATTTACATAAAGTCCATTCAGTCATTATCTAAACCAGGGGTGGCCAACCTATGGCCCGTGGACCAGCCCTGGCCCATGGCACCATTTCATGTTGTCTGCCACCACTGCTACTGGAAGTGGAAGCAAATGTGTTTATGGCAGCCATAAAACAAGCCTGCATAAATGTGCCCACCATATATGCTACCGTAAAAGACCTACAGCTGTTGTAAACATGTTTACAACAGCTGTGGATGCATTTTACAGTAGTGTTTATGGTGGGAGGAACCATATGACCCGCCCACCTAGCTGCCCGGGGGTGTGGTCCATCCCACAGCGTGAAAAGGTTGGGAACCCCTGATCTAACCTCACACATCTTCAAGATGTTGTAACTTTCCATTTGTGAAGCCAGCAATCTGAAGAGAGAGAAGTAACTCTAGCCATGAGCTCTCTCCCCTCAATCCAGAATCGGGGGGGGGGGGGACCTGTTTTGGTTCACATCGTCACAGCAGCCTAGTCTTATTTTCCTATCACATAATAAAAACAAAAGCAGAGGAATCAAAACTAGATTTTTCTCAGTTCTTAAGAACAGAAATGGACCTTCACATCTTTCCATCATATATACCCATGACGGTGAACCTTGGCACTCCAGATGTTCTTGGACTTCAATTCCCAGAAGCCCAAGACATACAGGGACATTTTACTTCCGCTTCCGGGAGCGATGAGGGCGGTGTGGGCCGGATGAATCGCAGCAAACCCATTCATGTGGATTCACAGGGGCTTGGGCTTCTGGGAATTGAAGTCCAAGAACATCTGGAGTGCCAAGGTTTACCATCACATATTTATACCAACCAACATACTATCTGCCTGTTATGATTCCACGCCGGTGGAGGATCCTACATGGGGCAGAAATATGTTAGTTTCTCAAGATGTTAATGGTTTAAAGTATTTTTTAAAAAAACTTATTATCTATCTAAAAATATTTTTTAAAATCTTTCTTTGTGGATAACCAAATGCTATAATTATTTTCAATGAACAGCAGTGAGTTGGAAAGGCGGAAAATGAAGCTTGATGGTGACTTCAATGACGTTTATGTCTTTAATATAGGCCTACAAACAAACGTATGAATGGAAAAGCCACTGACTAGGACAAGATGCTGCACATTATATGGACCTTGATTAAGTATCAAACAAATGAGATCTTTTCAGTTAAAAGAGACAAATAAAGGAAAATTCCTATTTCAGTCAACACCTCCAGAATGCACTATTCTTTCAACAAAGGACAAACAAAAATGGCTGTTCTGAAGTAAATAAAGAGTTGTACAAGATGAAATTAAACACACAAATAATACCTTTCAACTAACCATTTCTATTACAGTACTGTACTGTACTGTACAGTACTATAGCTACTATGATACATGGTAATGTTTCCAAGGCTATCTCTTGCCAAATGTAATAATGACGGATGGGGTGCAGATCTAGATATAGTAGCGATTGTCTTTCATTTTTCTTCTCCCTCCCCACTTAAAAAGATCCACAGCATAATGCAAATTATGAAAATTTTCACCATAAAGTTATAACTAAAGGAGGGAAATGGGTGCATTACCATTATAGTGAGTCTGGTACAAATTAGAGGATTCACTGCACACAGCCTTCTTTGTAGTGATAATTTTATATAGACAAAAAAAGAGAGAGGGTGAACTCTAGCTGTATTATACAATACTCAGTTACAGTATTTTGTAGGAGGTTGTGGGAAGACGAAGGTGCAAGTTTTGATTCCTTGTGATGCTTCCTCCTTCCCTCCCATATCTTTTTGCATGAAGACAGACAGACAGACAGACAGACAGACAGACAGACAGACAGACACACACACACACACCCCTTGTGGTTTGCAACGAACAGTGACTCCCATTTTGTTCAGACACTGCAAATAGTTTGCTCTGATTGCTGGTGCTGGCTTTTTTACAAAACAGATTTCGTAAAAATGTTAACAATTTTCAGAGGAAGACATGAAAAGTGGGAGATCTTTAGGGCTTTGTTTTCAGTGACTAATCACAATAGGACATGTTTTTAATATATTTTCTGTGCCACCAAAGCATGCGGTGAAATCAGTTTCAAGGAAAGCACACAAGGTCTCATCCAACATTAGTACAATCCCTGAAACCACAAATCCACAAGTCACTCTGTGCTACCTATGGGTTGTGCGGTTTCAGAATTTAGAATAGATACTAAACAATGCAATGTGTCTGTATGCATCTGCAGAGAAAAGAAAGGAAGAGCTGCAACAAAGAGAGCAAAACAGGCAGTTTTAATAAAGCAATAAATTTCCCAAAAAATTAAGCTTAGAAGCAGATCAGGACCTGAAAAATACCTCAAGGTCTCATGAATGATAGGTGATTCTATTGTGTCCCACCCCACCCCCTTAGATTACCTGAGAGGAGTGAAGAACATAGATTTGTTCTTGCAGTTTATTGTTGTCATCTGTTGTAAAGACAAAACCATCTTATAGAAACGCTGAAAAAGGCTTTTTAACTGAGATAGTTAAGGAGTGGATTAATTCACCAAACGAGTTTCTATGACTTGAGTGGGGATTCAAACCCACAACTCATGAGTCCTAGTCAATTCTCTCTCTCCACTGTACACATGTTACAGTTGTGGAAATTATCACCATTTAGCCAAGACAGGAGCAGGGCTGTGTAGACATTTATCAGAAAGTATACAATATGAACTGCTAATGTTAAAAATTTTAACAATTACTCAAGCAAGACTTATTTGCTGTGCTGGAAGAGTTCCTGATGCTACCTTCCACCTCTGTGTTTTGTTTAGTAGTGCTTAATATCTAGCCTACTGAAACAAAAACGCAGCATCAGCTCACAAGTCACACTCTTTGTTATAAAGTGAAGGGTGGAGCTTCCAATAAATGTCTCCAGACCTTCTCTTTTTATTAAAAATAAGCATATACCAATCTTCCTAATACAGTATCCCAAAAGCAGTATAAGTGTGATGAAGAATGCCAGAAAGGGGATCTTCTTAATTTACCTAATTTGGCCAGCTAGTGATAAAAGCAACCAATTGGCATAGGTCAATTTAACAGCATATTTTCTAGCAATATGATAAATCTCTAGGCACTCCAGCAGCCCCATCTGGACGTGGGCATGAAAGACCATGGAGAAGTGTGAGTGAAAGCCGAAAGCAAATGGAGTCTGGAACACTGCATGAGTATCATTAATAATCACAAACCATATCTAATAAGGGATCAGCCTTAGCTTTTGATAGGTGAAATCCAGTAGTAAGCTGCAACCACGATCAACTACTCAATCAGTAGGGATTTGGTGAGTCAACTCATCTGTAAATTCCACTAGGTCAATGGGCCCACTCTAGTTGCAATTTACTACTGGGATTTAGCCACTTATATCCAATCACATATACAAAAGCCAACTCCGGTGACTCCAAAATTCATATTTTTGTCTCAACTCCTGTCCGTTTTAGAATGATTCTTGAAACAGGAACTGACTTTTCTTTCATCCCACTTCTGAACAGTTTAATACACAACCAGATGGAAGACCAAACCATGTTGTAAGTGCATCAAAAGGAGGGTAATACATATATGCAGTGCAACTAAACTTAAGGGGTAACAACATTAGTACAGTAAAACCTCATACAACACTAAAACCTGGTTCCACAAGTCTTGGTGTTATATGATTTTTAGTGTTATCTGATGCATGTTAAAATCCTATGGGATCCATAGAGATACATTGTAACCACACAGGCTTTAGCGGTTGTTATCTGAAGCATCCCATAGGATCTTAATGTTATCTGATGCAATTCTTCCCCCCAGATTCCTTAATGTTATGCGATTTTAGTGTTATTCGATACTAATGTTATATGAGGTATTACTGCATAATAAATTGCAAGAAATACCATGGCTTTGGGGTCGGCCGATTTGCATTTTTCCTGATCACACCGATTTGCAATGAGAAATGCAAATCAGCCCAGAACCCTCTCCACATCTGTAGTTTTTACTCTTTGCCAAGGAGGCTTCCACTTATTAAAAATACAAATATTTTCTTATTGGTTCAGGCCTAATATGACCTGAACGTACATAGAAAGGGAAGGTAAGCAGCATGTGTGCATACACAAAGCGCCTTTCCTCTTGCCTCTTATCTCCTGAGGGGATGAACACAAGGCAGTGCAAAGCCTCTCTCCCAAGACTCTATTCTATTCTATTTTTTAAAAGCTTCTGCTCCTGGACAACAGTCCAGATTTTTTAAATAGCTTAAGAGCTTAAGAACGGAGAGCAAAGCTCCATGTTAGAAACTAGATAGGTATATAGAGAGGGGGAAAAGAGTGAGGGTGAACTCCAGCTATATTAATACAATAGTCAGAGAGTTATTTCACAGGAGGTTATGGGAAGAAGACGCAAGTCTTGAGGAAACAGAGACAAGAAGACTTATCACTACTTGTTAATACAGTTCTTTAAATATCACCCCCTGCAAAGCTGGAAGCAGCAGCCACTTAATTTGAACAGAGTCAAATTGCTCAATATGATTACACAGCAAGTGAATGCAAGAGAATTTCCATTTCTCATGCTCTGTAGTTGTGAAAAGCAAATTCTGGAAAAAAAGATAATTTGATTTGTGGCCCTCCTCCAAAGCTACTACAAACAACTGGATGGGAATCCATTTGGTCCTGCATTGAAAGACACACAAATTCAACCTTAATATATAAAATGATACTGGAATTATTGTGTGTTGTAAAATGGCATGGTGTTGCTCAAATTAATGCGATTGCACAATTACAGCAGCTAAATAACATAAAAATAACAAACAGCTGAGAAACTTGCTTCCTATCATGGTAGGTGATGTAACAGAACTTCCTTGGTGGTAACACTTTTTTCACATATACAAAATAATTCTTTTATTTGTAAAAAAAAAAAAAAAAAAAAACACTGAGAGTACCTCTGGCTATCAAAGCATACCAGGTAAAATTTAACAGAAAAGTTGTAACAGTTTATATTTTACTCCACTTTGACACAAACCCTCACACAAAATGCCAAAGACCAAACCTTCATTCATTTACTGCCTACTTTTCCACAACTTTCTTCTTTCTACCTACTGACCTACCAATGCCAGCCATGCCCACAGACTTTAAGCCACATACTTTGCGTTCACAGTTTTACAGCACAGCAGATCAAAGTAGGCCCAATGCCAAACCTGTATACAGTACTGCCTCTCTGGATTTACATGTCGGGGATAAACATTATGAAAATCGCTAGTCACAGGACAAAGTAGCCAATATTTCACATGTATGTATGCACAGGGTAGTGCAATGGTAGACTGAAGGACTAGGACTCTGAAGACCTGGTTTGAATCTTCCTCAGCTATGGAAATTCATGGAGTGGGGAGGGGGGTGGACTAGTAAAACTACTCCTCAAACCAGGGGTGCCCACAGACTGGATCCATCCCTGGTACCAATTTATCCAGCCCATGCCACCTTTTTTGCTCCCAGAAGCAGAAGAAAAAACACACCCATGTGGGAGCATTTTACTTCCACTTCCAGGAGAGATGAGGGCCAGATGAATTAGTTTCAGGGGCCAGATCTGACCTGCACCCCTGGTTTAAGCAGAGAAAATGGCAGTCTAAAAATCTATCTCATCCTGTTGCAAAACAGATTGCAAGGAACATTTTACTTCACTTCCAGTGTAAAGAATCACGTGACCAGCCTGCTGAGCCATGTGACTGGCCCATGGCCCGAAAAGTTTGGGCAATCCCTGCCGCAAAATATCACTTATGTTGAAAGCCCTATGAGGGCTGCTATAAATTGGTTTTGATTTGATGGCATTTAACACATAAACATATTTAATCTTCTTTTTACTTTAAAAATAATAGATGCAAATGGATCCATCCAAGAATGGTATCATTGCATACAAAATGTAACCTCTTCCCTTATGCTACAATCTGGACAAAAATCCACTTCTTTTCAACGATGTCATTTGCCTTGAGAAGAGATACGTGGTTTAGCCTGAAATCCATATTCATGCTAATATCCTCTAAAAATGGAGGGAAGAAAACATTCTTTATATAGACTGTATGTTCAAAACCATTTAAAGTTTTTAAATTGTGTGTATTAAATGTTTCTATGAAAGGGACCATATTGGAGAACCATAAGCTTGAACAAATTGATTGATTTTTTATTGCTTTGCTCTTTCCTGAATACATGCCACACTGCCACACTAGCAAAGGAGCAGGCAATATTCTTCTAGTATGGTATACTGCATTTTAGTTTTCCGATGCTGGTACTGTATTTAAGTGCAGATACAATTTTTTTTACAAGCTTATGCACTGTAGTAATAGTTACAGTCTCAATAATGACCCATGGTTAATAACTAGCAGGCTTCTGCCTTTGAACTAGTTTTGTTTCATCCTCAAGAACCTACAGACTACATTCACACATATGCTGTAAAATATATAAACTGCAGTTAAGTACCATGTGTACAAGCAAAAAAGAAATCATTGAAAAAGGCTGACTAAGATAGTCCTTTTCCCTTCCTTGTGGCTAAGAGAGAAAATGAACCTGTGTTTAGCTTTGTCATAACCAATCTTGGCTTGTTTAAACGTTTAAACCAGGACTCAGTTTAAAAGAA
Source organism: Furcifer pardalis (assembly GCA_030440675.1). Lineage (NCBI taxonomy): Eukaryota > Metazoa > Chordata > Lepidosauria > Squamata > Chamaeleonidae > Furcifer > Furcifer pardalis. Next base: position 196,966,808 of record CP126891.1, read on the forward strand.
AGTAGTTTATTCAATAACACAGCTTCTTAAACCATGGCCTGAAGTTGGTTTATTCCACAATTAAGACTGAATGTATATGAAACTACCATTCCTGTTCTGTGTAAGGACGAACCAAGGCTTGGGTAAAATGAAACTGTACCCTGGTTTATTCCTGCTATCCATACACATGAGCACAAAAAAAAGGATGGGGAAGAATGCATGAATGCAGAATTGTATTGAGGATCATTTCTTTTTGATACACACAGTGTTAAGTTATAGCTTAGTGCTACCAGCAGATCGTTGTGACCTTTAACTTGTCAGTTTGTTTCTCTGCTCCAAATCCTTCCTCCTGCAATATGGATTTCAGCTGAGTGCTTAGCACTGGAGTGTCTGCCTCTTTACTTGAGTGTCTCATCTGTAACGTGGACATGCTAGCTTGATGTGTTGATGAACAAGATGAGAAATATAAAGCCATATGTTATGTGGTGGTGGTGGGAGACAAAAAGACAATTGATATTTTAAAAGCAATCAGAACATCTATAGCAGGAGTTCTCAACCCTTTAAAGCAGGGGCCACGCTCCCTCAGACAGCTTTGGAGGTTGGACGGCCATTTTACCCTTCCCCCACCACATGGCACTTCCTGGTGTGGTGGAGGTGATAGGGGAGGCTCATGAAATGGTGCTATGGGCCACATCCGACACATGGGTTACAGGTTGAGAATCCCTGATCTATAGTGACATGATGTTAGTTTCCTCCAGTGAGAATCAGAATCACAAAGCTTTAAATATCTTCACAACTCCAATTACTAACTGGCTGTGTCTTGCCTTCCAATTAGTTCTCATCATTGCCGTAAGAGTGACGGTGTTTATCTGTCAAGTTTCTGTTCTTTTATGACCTTCTTTCGCCTTCCTATTTTGCTGTTCCAAGTAAAAGGGAAATCCCGGTGGCACTCAGCCACTGTCTTTTTGGCTTAGGAGTACAAGCTGTCTCGGCCAGGAGGACGATCCCACTGCCCCTGCATTCCTGAGCTGATACAACAGTCCCTTCAAGCTACTGGCAGCTGAAGATATTAGGTCAGCCAATCTGAATCTGAGAGTACTGAAAGTGGGCATTGAAGCTTTCAGCATTGCAATCAGAAAACAAACACACACACCCATTTCCAAAATAAAAGAAATTAGGAACTCATATGAAGAACAAACACTCATCCACATACATGCACACCTGTGTGTGCACCCACCCGCCACCCACCCCATAAACATTGTAGAGTGATGTGATGAGTACAGGATTTAGTAAGGAATGACAGGAATTCCGCCCAGGGCCAAGAATAGTAACAAACCAAACTATTTCAGAAGCAAAATCCAATTTTTGCAGAAAACTAGAAAGGAATGACTACTGATCATTCCAAACTTTCTATTGCAAGGCTCAAAGCCATACATAGCCAGAAATGGAGTACAGTACAACCTTGAATAAAGAGTGCCTCGCTTAAAGAGTAACTCGCTTAAAGAGCAGAATTTTCTCTGAACAGTCACCTCTCTTAACAACTAAAACCAACCAAAAACTCGCTTAACAACTTAATCGGGGTTCGCAATACACCCCCCCCCCCAGAAGTTACAATTGGTCACTTACAATGGCATTTTGCTTAAAGAGCAAACTCATTTAAAGAGCAACCCCATGAAACACATTATGGTCTTTAAGTGAGTTACCACTGTATTAGGGCTAGCTGGACTAGGAATTTTACACAGTGAAAGTTGCGAAGTGCTTACATCATAACTAAATAATTTTTCAGCATTAAAAAGAAGCGGAAAGACCATGCTTACAAGAATAATGTGATTTGTGATAACTTTCATTACACTCATTTAACATCCATGAAGAAAGATTGGTACAGCTTAGTAGTAATAATACCTGGAATGTACATCTGCACGTCACAATAATACTGTGTCAACAAAAGTTACTCTGGCAACAAATATTGCTTTAGATTATTTAGAAGTGTTTTCCCTCCTGCTTTACTTAGAATGGGTTAAGCAAGGCAATGATTTCTAAGCCTAAGAGAACCAAAAGAGCTCATTTCATAAGGCAGAGTTCCTCTGCAGTTCCCCAACAGCTCCTACTTCTTGTTTATCTTTTCCTTCCATTCCCTCCCTGTGCAAACACTTGGATTTGCTTTAAGAATGCTGCAGAAATGACCATGTGCCTGACTCCTTGCTGTATCTCATTTTTTAAAGGAGCATACTTTGCAATCAAAGGCTAGCCATTCATCAGTGAAACAAGGCTCATTGTTTTAACTTATGGTGTATCTCTGTTCCCAGAAAATAGTTCAAACTCTTAGATGAAACACTCCTGAAAGCATTTTGTGATTACAAACCACCAACTAGTGGGCTTTATAGATAACAGATGAACAATTCCTTAACATCTGTTCTCAGCAACACTTTCCCCACTGTCTTGGAAGAGTCACAGATGTACAGAGGACCAAGGGCAGAGTGAGTATTATTTGAACAGATACAACTTGCCACTGGTGTATGAACACTCCCAAAACCAAAACATACTGTACAATAATATTGCTATTTATACAGTATAGGCCAGTGGTGCCCAAACTAAGGGCCAGGGGCCGGGTGCGGCCCCCAACGCCAATTCATCTGGCCCGCGAAGCCCTCGTCGTTCCTGGAAGCAGAAGTAAAATGCGCCCATATGGGCGTGTTTTACTTCCAGGAGCGACGAGGGCTTTGTGGGCTGGATGAATTGGTGGCGGGGGCCACACCGGGCCCCCGGGCCTTAGTGACTGGCTCCCTGAACCACATGATCGGCCCACGGCCCAAAAAGTTTGGGCATCCCTGGTATAGACAAACAGTTCATATAAGGTCAAATTGATCCTCCTCTTGTGTTGATAGTCCTACTTGATAGCTAAAGACAAACAATTACACAAGTCAGTCTGTAAAAGCAAAGGGGATGTATGTACATTTCAGCATTTTTCCTGCCCCACCCAAAACTGCTGTGGGCTAATTTGCTGCTTTTATGGACAACCAGAGAATAAAGCAAGAATCCAAGTCTACTTCATATAAATTAAGGTTCTTCAGTGCAGTGCTAATGCTAGGAAGTAAAATAGAAGGATGAGAAAAGAGCACCTGGTGACATCCAGGACTTCGAAGAATTATTTTGTAGTTCACAACTCCAAGAATCCTCCTGCCATCATGATCAGTTAGACTATAGCTCTGTAAGACTATAGAATCTGGGGATTTCCTTCTATGACCTTGTATTTTTAGCAGTGCCAGACACATTCCAGAGATTGCCCATCTAAAAATCTGTGAGGATGATTTGTTTTTAAAGTGCAGAGAAGTCTAAATATTAGCTATTTCAATACATACAGTTACTATTCAGCATACAATCGTACAGCACAGATCCATCTTCTATCTTTCAAACAAGAGATATTACCCTGGAGTCAACAAAATGTTAGATCAGGCCATAGGCCCCAAGTACAGCACATATAACCTTACTTTATAATTTATCGAAGGGTTATTCCCCCTCCCACAGCCAGCCATGTTGTTTTATCTACTGGCGTGACAGGATGTCCAGGAAGCAGCTGAAAGAATTATTTGCAACGAACTCGGAACAGACTGTGAAAGAAATATGCACACACACACAAAACCTTGTTAACCAAATAATAGGTTCTCTGTTCCCTGGCAGGCTTTTAGCATTTAACCCTTCAGGTTAAAGCAGGGGTTCCCTAAACTATGGCCCAGGGGCCAGATCCAGCCCCTAAAACCAATTCATCTGCCCCATGGCACCCTTGTCATTCCCAGAGGCGGAAGTAAAACGTGCTCCATACGGACATATTTTACTTAAATTTCTGGGAGCGATGAGGGGTGGGGTGGGTCAGATGAATTATTGTCAGGGGCCAGATACAGCCCCCAGGCCATAGTTTGGTCACCCCTGAGCCATGTGACCAGCCCTTGGCCTGAAAAGTTTGGGCACCCCTAGGTTAAAGGCTAGGTGAGGTGTTTAAATTATTGTGTTGCCCTTGCCTATTCAAATAAGAGGGCTGTGGCTTTGACCATGTCACACTCTTCATAGTTGAGAGGATCTCCTGCCAAGGTGAAAAGCAGTGATGTATTGAAGCACAAGAAAATAGGGCCTTTCTCTACTTCCTTTCTAGACAACTTCTAGAATTCTCAACTATGTGCTAAAATGTAATGATAAATAGTATATTTGTTCTTCTTCAGGGAAACACTGAAAAGAATGGGTAAGTACAACAAATTGAGGGTAGGAGGAGAGACTTTATGTAACTTTTAATATTATTTTTATAATGAACTAGGCATATACCATATATACTCGAGTATAAGCCAACCCAAGTATAAGCTGAAGTACCTAATTTTGACCTGAAAACCCAGGAAAATAGATTGACCCAAGTATAAGCCAAGAGTGGGAAATGCAGCTGCTGCTAGTCAGTTTCAATAATCAAAATACAGTAATACCCTGGGTAACGCGAGTACCGTATAGCGCTAAAACTGCATAACGTGACAAGATTTTCAGAAAAATCTTATCTCGAATAACGCGATTTTAACGTTATTCAGAACAAGCGTATGCGTGGGGGGGAGTTGGATTGGGTAGAACATCTACCCAATCCAACCCCCCGCGCCCGCCCCCACGATGTTTGGAAAGGGTATGGGGATCCTTACCCTTTTGAAACTTTGGGCAAGTGGCGCGCGTCAGTGGGGATTAGCGCAGGATACAGGGGGGACCTCCATACCCTGCGCTAACCCCCACCGACGCGCACACGCCTGCAAGCCACCTGATGTTCCCAAAGGATAAGGATCTTTACCCTTTAGAAACTTTGGGCGCGTGTCGGGCGTCGGTGGGGGTTAGCGCAGGATATGGGGTGGCTCCCCCCGCTTTGATGCCTTGCCTTGAAGTGCAATCCCCATTTAGGCGCTTTGCGATGGGAGTTTGGGTGCCCAAACTCCCATCGCAAAGCGCCTAAACAAGGGTCGACATTTCCGAATTTCCCCCTCCCCCGGGGGGGGGATTCGGAAAAGCCGGCCCTTGTTTAGGCGAGCAAAACGGGGATGGCACGTCAAATCCTCATTGCTATAGCGCGCCCGGGAAAGAGGCGGCTTGGTCAAAATCCTCACCCCCGCGCAGGGGGAGGGAATTTCGGCCAAGCCGCCTCTTTCCCAAGCCGGGGAGACCCCGCGGAGAAGCGCCTCTCCTCTCCCGATGTTCTGAAAGGGTAAAGATCCTTATCCTTTGGGAACATTGGGCGGCTTGCAGGCGCGCGCGCATTGGTGGGGATTAGCGCAGGGTACGCAGGTCCCCCCCGTATCCTCCGCTAACCCCCACCGACGCGCGCCGCTTTGGTGGCTCCCCCCGCTTTGATGCCTTGCCTTGAAGTGTGATCCCCGATTAGGCGCTTTGCGATGGAAGTTTCCCATTGCAAAACGCCTAAACAAGGGTCGGCATTTCCGGGGAGGGGGGAATTTGGAAAAGCCAACCCCTGCCCAGGTGCGCAAAACGGGGATCGCACGTTAAGGTAAGGGATCACAGTGGGGGGTGGCACCCCCCGCTTTGATCCCTTGCCTTGATGTGTGATCCCCGTTGCTATACCCGTTTGGTAGAAGAGGCTCCCGCTGGCGCGCTTTTTCGCGCGCGTGCGAGCGTCTCTTCTCAGGTTTTTTTAGCATTGATCAGACAACGCGAAAAACCGGACAACGTCATGACTTGTGGAACCATGTCATAATGTTGTCCGGGGTACTAGTGTACATGAAAATATGGTAAAATTTATTAAATTGTTGGCACATCTCAATCCGGTGCATTCTTGGGACCCTCGTGGTCAGTAACCCGAGTATAAGACAAGTCCCCTTTTTGGGGCTAAAAAATCTCAGCTTATACTCAAGTATATACAGTACCTATGGAAACAATAGAAATTGAAGATAAATGTTTACATTGCTATCTTATCAATAATAATAACTGTGTGCTCTCAAGTCATTTCTGATTTATGGCAATCCTTTTCTGGGTTTTCTAGATAGAGAATACATAGAAGTGGTTTATTATTCTCTTATGGTAGGTATGCTGGAACTATGCAGCTGAGTCTTCTCTCAGGAGGCATGGTGGGGAACTGAACTCTGAACCTATGGTTCTGCAGCGACATAGCTAAACCACTAAGCTATCCAGTCAGCCACTATCACTAGGAAAAACAAAATATGAGTTACAGCCAATGCCAAAATGAAACTAGCCTTACAAGTGAATTCTGCAGATTGCAAGATTTCCAAACAACTTCACTACAGTAAAATATGGAAGAATAGATAGGGGATGGGGGACACAAGCTACTCATTCTACACATCATAAAAGAAAAGAACAAAATATGTACACATACAAAATATGTGTTGTTTGACTAAATTTACGGTACTAACAAGACAGCAGTTGCTAAGACAGCCAACAAGTAGACTAGTGGTTATTCCTAAATACTGCATCACAGGATTCTCAAAGTAATACTCTTTGTTTTAGCAAGAATTTCAAGAAATGTCTATTATCAAACTAAAGTCAATCTAAATATTACTTGTGCACATGTTTGAAGAGAGTGAATAAAGAAAATCATGTTTTCCAACTTGTGTTATTATTTATCTGAACCTAATGATTTCTTTCCCATTCATTCCTCAAGTTGCATGTCTAAAGGATGAAATACTGTCTGCAGCAAAGTCAATGGGACAACAATCTTTGATATCAATGGAGCCAGAGTTCCAGCCACAGAAGCTCACTAAAAGCACCTGTTAAGAGAAGGTTACTCTATATCAGATTATGTACATAAATCTTTTATAAAACGTACTAAGCACAAGCACATACACATTTATGGCCTACTTTATTGTTAGATCTGAGCTACTGTTATAATGCCAACACACTGCTATTGTTACAATAAAATGGGGGTGCAGCTTGTCTGCACTGGACTCTTTAAGTCTATTTAAGTGTCCCACTCACCAGGTGATTATCCTCACATAAAAACAGGTATGAAATGCATTTAACTTGCTCCCTACAATACACTGTTGTAATAGTTTCTGAAAGTGCCAATGATTTGATATAGATTCCGCAGCAGAGTATCTCTCCTATCTGATCTTCCATAGTTTGAAGCACTGTGGGGAGATTACACAAATATATGAGGTTCCCTGCTTCAGATGTTTAGTCCTCAAAATGTATGGGGGAGTACCAGAATGGTAATGGGGTGAAATAGCAATAGCAAATACAGTCAAACCTCGCATAAAGACCGCCTCACTTAAAGAGTAACTCGCTTAAAGAGCAGCATTTTATCTGAATGTTCGGTTCTCTTAACAAATAAAACCAACCAAAAACCCGCTTAACAAATAAATCAGGGTTCACAATCCCCCCCCCCAATTGGTCATTTACAATGGTGTTTCGCTTAAAGAGCAAACTCGCTTAAAGAGCAATCCTGTGGAACGCATTATGCTCTTTAAGCGAGGTACAACTGTACAGTAATACCTTGGATAACGCTAAGACTTGGTTCCACAAGTCTTGGTGTTATCCGATTTTTAGTGTTATTCGATACATGTTAAAATCCTATGGGATGGATCGGATAACGTTAAAGCTCCATAGAGATACATTTAACCGGACAGGCTTTAGCGGTTGTTATCCGATCCATCCCATAGGATCTTTAAGTTATTCGATGCAATTCTCCCCAGATTACTTAACGTTATGTGATTTTAACGTTATCCGATCCAATCGTTATCCAGTGTTTTACTGTACACTTATATATTACCCCATAGCATTTAGTGTACTCTCTGGGCAGTTTATAGATAATTAGCATTTTTCTGCCAACATGCCTGGGTACTAATTTTGCTGACGTTGGAAGGATGGAAAGCTGAGTCTACCTTGTGCTCCATCAGGATTGAACTCACAAAATCAGAAGTAGTTTTGGATGCAGTACAGCAGTTTAGCCACCATGCCACAACTCCTGTAGTTGTTGTGGGCCCAAGGGACAAAGCATAGCCAACATGCTTAGTTCCATTTCTGAACATGAAAACTGTGGGTGGATGAATAGGCATATTCATATGCATGTTTGGATGTGAGTTTCTGTCAGGATAATAGCTTCTTCTGCATTCCGTGCAACCAAACTCTTCCTTTAAAAAAATGGGGGGTGGGTGGGGGAGAATCCTTCAAGCCCTGTGATAATTTTTTTACAGGCAAGTTTTCCCCAAATTAATATTTATTCCTCTGTGATTATTTACTCATTTGCGAAATGCATATACAGATACCCGCTTTGAATTTAAAAAAGGATTTTTATGGCATCTAGTATATAAGAAGCCCAATAAAAAGCTCACAGAGTAGTATCCTGCAATGCTGGAGCAGTAATCAAGAGGTGACTGCTTGAGACAGAAGCTTATATGGCCTGAATGATCTCAAAGTTTCCAATTTCAACCTGGCCTCAACTGAAAGAAAAAAGCATTCCTGAAAATATTTTTGAGGACTGATAAGAATTTCCTCGGCCTATCAGTACACCACACACACCTACCATGAGAAATTAAAAGCTCTCAGCACCAACCTCTTTTTGATCTTGACTGCATTTATCAAAAGCATCAAAGCATTTCAGTTTTACAAGCACCAATTCAACCCAGTGAAGTCTAGGGAAGTTATACTATGAGTTAAATAATATAAATCAACGGTTTCCAACCACAGCTTCCATGGTGATTATACTTTGTCAAACGTCATTAACCATCAAGGATGATAACCAGTCCTTTGCCAACTAACATGTCAGCATCTATTGAACATCAATAGGAACAGGAACAGTAGATTCAAAGCAGCTCCCCATCCCTTCCAGGTTGAGCTTTGTTTGCTTTGAATATATATTGGAACTTCTTGGAAAAAATGTGGCTTGCAATATGAATACTAGACTCCATCTTCCAGGAGTCCAATTGCAAACAGGTCTCACCATGTTCACTACATTCACCCACTCTCAAAGAAAGGCACAAAGTTACTTGCCGTGGACTTTATTTCCTGAAAACAAAACAGGTGTATCTAGAAAATCTGTTGTGTATAACTTTCAACATAATTGTTCTATTTACATTTCCAGAAAATTGTACATTTACACAATGGCAGAAGTAACAAGTAATAGTGTGGTGAAGACAGGCAAAAAAAAAAAGGGGGGGGGACAATCTATGTTGCAAGTGAGATCTCTTTGAGCAATTCCAGATATATGTAGACAGGTGGTAGGTACCAGGGGTAACCCAGTTTATCCAGCAACAAATAACTTCCCCATGTATCAACACCAGTACTAAGATTATCTAAACCAGGGGTTCCCAATCTAAAGCCAACGGGATGGCCCTAGCCCACAGCACCATTTCCTGTGGTCCACTGCCACCCCCAGAAGTGGAAGCGGATGCATTTACGTCAGCCGTAACACATGCCCGTCTATGCACATGCACATCTGCGTCTATCATAAAAGCAGAGGTGGGTGCATTTACAACAGCTCTAAATACGCCTGCTTCCGCAGGAGGGGGGGAGTCTGGTCAGCTCAGCTGTCCAGGACACATGGTCAAGCCCACATTATAAAAAGGTTGGGAACCCCTCATCTAAATCTCCAATAAAAAAACCCAGAAGGGCCAAGCGCAATTCCAGGACAACACTACAGGGAGGATGAACTTTAATATACACAAAGAAAAGCAAGCAATTCCTACCATTATACAAATGAGCCTGAAAAGGCCTCACCTCTGTACCAGAGTAGCTGTTCAAATGGATATACAAAGGAACAGGCTTCATGAGGGAAGAAAACCCTGCCTTCCTCTCCTGATCAAGAACTCAGAACTACTAGCACACTGTCAAATTTGCTAATGGATAATGAAAAAAATTCCCTTTGTCAGCAACATCAAGGTCAAGAGAAGCATGACAGTGTTTCTGAAATGGAAAGCTTGCTAAACAACTTTGCCACAATGATTATAATTATACTCTCAATTATACTGCTCTAGCAGAAGCCTGTCTGTAGAGAATGAACAGCATTGGCAATGAAGAGATTTCTTGCTGCATACAACAGCAGCACCAGATCGATCTGAGTGGATGGCAGAATGGATGTGGTTAATTTTTTTTTTAATCAAGACGGCATATGTTGTTGACATATGGCAATGCACCGCCATCTGGGTTCAGAAGCAGACCTGGGCTCCCAAGCTGTTGCTGGCTCAAGCCAAGAACATTACTAGGTACTAGGTCAGACTGGCTGGGGACAGTTCTGCCAAAACAAAACAAAATTCCCCTGGATGCATTATTGCCTTCATTAAAACAGTCCGCTTGCCTGCCCTCAGAGGTGGGAGTTTCTGTGTGAGACAAAAGGAAGTAGTACAGGGCAAGATCAAAAGGTGGTTAAGCTAAAACAAACAATTATCTTCCAGGTTTTGGTTTTATAATATACAGTACATGTAAACAGCTACTGGTACATTGTTTTGTAAGGAGCAAGTTCTACAGAAGAAGAAAAAATAAAACCAAATCAGCAACAATCCAAAATTAAGAAGAACGAAACAAGGCTATTTCTACTAGTTAGGTTTTATCAATTTGTATTCTATATTTGTTGAGCTAGCTTGGGCAGTTCATTTGGAACAAGCAATAGAAAATAAATACAAATTAAGCTCGCCTCCAAAGGCAATAGTGACAGAACTTTATTTATTTGTTTTATATTTATTTATTTATTTATTTATTTTAAACATTTGTAGCCTTCTCTATATCGCAAGCTCTCAGGACACCTTAGTAAAGGTTAAGAGTACCCTTGCTCAAAAGCCAGTCATATCCAGATCTAGGGTTCAGTGCTCATCTCTGTTCATAGCCAAAGAGCCAATGCTGTCTACATTTGCAGACGTTTCCATGGACATGTGGCAGACATGCCTAGACACCCGAGTACATGGAATGCTGTTCACTTCCCACCAAAGTGGCACCTATTTATCTACTTGCAATTTTGTACTTTCAGACTGCTAGGTTGGCAAGAGCTGGGACAGCTCACTCCACTGTCTAGTACTCAGGTATCGAACACCGACCTTCCAGTCTTCAAGTTCAGCGTCTTAACCAGTTGAGCCACCGCAGTCCCCTCAGGGCATCTTACACAGCAGTATAAGACAATTCAAATATATAAAATATTTACATCAACTTCAAATTAAAACAGTTTGAAATACTGTACATTGAGTTAAAACATTAAAGCACCAAAACCATTGAATTTTAAAGCCAGTGCAGGTCACAATCTTCGGCCCCTCAATGGCTCTAATAAATAAACTTGTTTTGACTTGGTATTGAAATCACACCAAAATTGGTGCTAGTGAAGTCTCCAAAGGGAGAGCTTTCCACAATCTATGTGTTACAGCTGAGAAGGTTCTACCCTATATTTCCACATAATGTGAAGTTCTTAGTGGTGGAATGCCAAAAAGGCCCTTCCCTATCTCTTAGTCATCAGGAACACATAAAGGGAGAGGTGCTCCTTCAAATATCCAGGTCCATGTTTAGGGCCTTGTAGGTCATTGTAAGTACTTTGAACTCAGACCAGAAGCATATTGGCAACTGGTGCAATTTGTTCAGAACTGGCAAAAAATGTTCCTCTTCACTGTCTAGCTGCTGCATACTTCAGTTGCTACAGAACACTGGGTGTCTTCAAAGGTAGCTCCACATAGAATTCATTACAGCAGTCTAACCAGAAGGTTGCCAGGGCATGGACTACAATAGCCAGGGTGTCCCTATCCAGGAATGGTCACTATCAGCAAGCTCAAATGAGCCTCAAGTGACAAGGATGAATCGAAAAGTACAGCAACAGCAACAACAAGAGTCAGGAAGTACTGTCAATTATTTTCCCAACACTCACCAGTAGATTCTCCTCTAGATTTTGGCACCTTGGGGCAAACTCCAATTGCTCCATCCTATTTGTAGCCCTGGCTTACAGAATGCTTTCTTCTGACTTGCTTGTACCTGTACTTGTTCTGGAATGATCAGAATGTAGACAATGTGAACATTCCCTCTTACCAGCAGCAAGGAAGAAATGCCAAACTGGTTTTTGCCAAGTTTTAAAACAACGAGAGTAACTACACTGTACATTTACAGCCATTTGATGCCACTTTAACTGCCATGGCTTATTTGAAAGAATTCTGGGTCCTGGAGTTTGGTGAAGCACTCAGAATTTCATATTGAAGCCTACCAGTGCTTTCTGGAAGAGTAGCCTAAGTTCCTCACCAAACTACAAATCCAGGATTCTGTAGGCTAGAGACATGGCTAAATGTCTGTGGACTGTAGATAACATTTTATATCAGAAACATATTTTTTTTCCTTCTACAGAAGGAATACTCTCCATTTCTTGGTGACCCATAATTTTCACAGTGCTGAAATAGGAGCCCTGTTCCAGCATGATTATTCAGGCACCATACAGCCTTTAGACATCAGTAATTGAAAAGAGGAGCACAGTCCCCTTCATCATCATTTTCTTCACATGAAAGAAGAAAAGCTGAACAGCAGACCCTGTTGTATTCATGGAGGGTCTATGTCCAAGTGAGAACATGGAAAACCCAAGGTCCTGGCTCAAGTATTGAGCCTCCACAGATACAGTAGGATCTATTCTTCAGAGGATGAGTGTATTGTGCTCCCCTCTTCAGGAGTGGAGTTCTCACACTTTATTAATGAAAAGGGCTGGGCAGAGTTCTATGCAAACAAATTTGGTGTGCAACTGTGGGGCAAAATCTATCATCTTAATATGGTGATAAAAACGTTGTATTAAGAATAACAAAAATCTAGACTTGCACAGTTCAATTTGTATGTTCTCCCAAAAAACCATGCTAATATTTCTGCTCCTAGATGTTTCTGCCAGTTTTTGAGATAAAGTAAAAGAAACCCCTGCTGACATTTCTGTTCCATCAGATCCAGTGCAGAGAAAAGGAAGATTGGACACTTTATGCCATACACAGTGGCAAGTCCTTTAAGTGATCTGAGGCTCTGCTCACTGTCAATCCTACCAATTAGCTGAATGCCAAATTTTTATCTGCTATTAAAGCTTCAGCTGATTAATCACATTGATTAAAGCTTACTGCCCTATTTAAAATGTTTTCAAATGTTCTACTGTCAGTTCAAGAGGATAAGCTGAAGTTACAATAAGCACCCAAATGGTAAAGTCTGAGACCAAGAATGTGATTAACAGCTGATATATCTGAATGTTCATTTTCTTTCATACTAGGTATCTTATTCAGTTTCTATGCTGTACTGAACAGCTCACTATATACATAGATTCAGCCTACCAAATTCTATTATACATATTAAAATGAATGGATTTACACCACATTTTATTTTGCTTCAAGCTAATTTTTTGGAAAGCGACTAAACAAACAGGAGATTATCATCAGTTTTACCAGACTTCACAAACCACTCCTTCAAGCTGGGGAATACAGATATGCTCAACAGTTGCAAAGCCATTAGCTTGAGTGGATAGCAAACACATATATGGTCTATCCATTTCCTAAATAAACAACCAATTTATTACTGTTCATACATAAAATATATAGCTGGTTGGGGCCTTTTTGCTGCAGACAGACCCAGTGCATAATTTGGGGGTTCTCCTGGATGCACGACTCCTACTCGATGAGCAGGTGGCAGTCGTGGCTAGGAGGGCTTTTGCACAACTTTGTTTCATTCACCAATTACACCCGCTGCTGGACCAGGACTCCTTGCTTATGGTCACAGACACTCTGGTCCCCTCCAGACTGGATTATTGTAATGTGGTCTACATGGGGCTGCCCTTGATGACCATTCAGAGGCTGCAGCTGGTTCAGAATGCAGCTGCCCATGTAGTGATGGGGTGCAGGTGTGATGCCCATGCTTCACCCCTGCTACGGGAGCTGCATTGGTTGGCAATGTTCCTCTGGGTGCAATTCAAGGTGCTGGTAATTAGCTTTAAAGCCCTATGTGGTAGTGGGCCAGGATACTTAAGAGACCGCATCACCCCAAGGATATCTGCACATCCCAAGAGCAGACCGAAGGGGCTCTTTAAAAATACCAACTGCTAGAGGCTCACATTTCTAGTACTAGAAGATCCTTTTTGGTAATCGCTCTGACCCTATGGAACCTCCTACCAGTTGAACTGTGTCTCCAGACAGAGTTGCTGCCCTTCAGGAAAGAGCTGAAAACCTGGCTGGCAGGGCAGGTGTGGGGAGGTGGAGAGGGAGCAACTACTACCACCCCCATTTATGGCAGGATCACTCATGGTTTTAATAGTTTTTAACTAGATTTTTAATTGGTGCGGGTGGGAAGTAGTTTTTCAGTGTTTTTAGGAATTTTAAGGGTTTCTATAGTTTAAACATTGGGGATTTTATGTAAGCCACCCAGAGTCACATGTCACCTGGGGCGGCTATACAAATTGAATGAATGAATGAATGAATGAATGAATGAATAAAATACATAAAATATACATTTCAGCTATAATATCATATATGGAGGTAGAGAGAATATTTATTTGTTCTGCTCAGGTTTGGAGCAGGACCAATGCATCTAGCAGATATCAACAATTTAATCATTTATTTCTTCTTTGTTATTAGGAATTGCTACGATAATTGCATATTTGTCACCTTATGATAAACTACATGGATATCGCTGCCAAATGACAGAGAAGGATTTTCTGTTATTTTTATTTTGTTTTTGTTTTCTATTCTTGCTCTGTGCTTTATAATATATACAGTATATAATAGCAAGGAAGTAAAATAGCTACCCTATATTTCAAAATCATTCAGATTGTACTGACAGTGAATAAATATATGAGCAAATGAAATTGTAACTTAATGAATTCATATTTCTTTTTATTCTGATTGTGGTCACAGATAGATTAGAGATACAGGAGGTATACAGGAAATAGTATAGAGAACTTTAGTCACTTGACTAGGATATTTGACAAATGTGTTGCAAAAGGTGAATTTTTACACTTATTTTATATAATATTGGAACATTCCTTCCATGCACATTGCAATGAGGAACCAAAATCTTTGTGGGTTATGTTGCTTTAGTACAGGGGTGCCCAAACTTTTCGGGCCATGGGTCAGTGGACCGGTCACGTGGTTCCTCCCACCGGAAGTGGAAGTAAAATGTGCCTTGCCATCTGTTTTGCAACAGGATGAGATAGTTTTAGGCTCCCATTTTCTCTGCTTAAACCAGGGATGCCCAAATACAGGCCACGGGCTAGCTCCAGCACTCAACGCCAATTCATGCAGTCCATGCTGCCCTCATTGCTCCTAGAGGCGGAAGTAAAATACACCCATATGGGCACATTTTACTTCTGCTTTCAGGAGAGATGAGGGTGGTGTGGGCTGGATGAATTGGTGTCAAGGGCCAGATCTAGCCCACAGGCCATAGTTTGAGTACCCTTGTTTTTGTATTTATCACACAGGTCACAGAAACATGGTGCCTTAATCACATTGGCCTACTACACTGGAAAAAAAGCTCACTGTAGCTGATGTGTTATGAAAACATTTATGCCATAGTAGGTACTTTAAAGGAATCAAAGAATCCTCTGAAAAGCCTGTTATTATTTCCCAAGAGCCTCCAACAAATACAATCCAAGCCTGTAACTATCACTTACTAAAACACAGACAAATCACCTCTCTTCCTAGCTATTCACACTGCTTCTTATCCACTTGTCTTTCCTAACCTTCTGTCTACCTTTCTATCACCTCCACTTCCCACAAATACTCCTCTCTCCTACCTCCTACAGCTATTACTTAACCTTCAGGTACTCATTTAAGCAACCCACCAACCAGCAATAATGATCACATATAGTTACTAGATTGCTATGTAATTACTTTGCCTGCTGCGTTAATGTCAGTTGTCTTTTGCTTATGTACATGACATTTCTTTATCCTTCCCGTATGTTAAACGTGAATTACTGTTTGTTTGGTATCAGCTATTCTTAACTGCACCTGGACTAATTTTCAGTTCTTAAAATAAAACAAAATTACCAAGACACATTAACATATATTAAGCAATAAACTAAAGAGTTATATACTCCCATCCTTCTATCACACCAATGTGAACTACTAGGTAATAATTTATAGGCACATACAAACCTACTTCCATTCCCAGACTTATGGAAAATAGTATCACTATTCTTATATGGGGCTTATGATGGCTTAGTGGTTAAGACACTAAATTTAATGAATGGAAGGTCGGATGGTCAACAGTTCAAGACCTTAATGCTGCACAATGGAATGAGCTCATGTCTCTGTCCCAGCTCCTCCCAACCTAGCAGTTTGAAAGCAAGAAATTGCAAGTGGATAAATAGATACCACTTTGGTGGAAAGCTAAACAATGTTCCATGTCTAGTCATGCCTGCCACATATTCATGAAAATATCTGCAGACACAGACACTGCTGGCTCTGTGGCTATAAACAGAGATAAGCACCAAAGCCTAGGATTGAATATGACTGGATTTTGAGCAAGGGTGGCCTTTACCTTTACCTAATTCTCCCCACATCCAACAAATACTTTTTATTATCACACAACAGCACCCAAGTGGATACAAGAACACACTGTGCAATGTTGGGTTTTAAGGCCCTGTGTATTTCTTTTTCCTTTTCTGGTGTTTCTGTGGCACAGCCTCAGCTTGGGTGGAGCCTACTCATGGGTTTCAACTCATCTCCCTACTTAATGCCTTAGCTTCAAAACTGCTGAATTGAATTAACTAGACAGAAGGCATCTGCAGTAGTCAGCCGAGATATAGCTGGACAAATTATAGCTTGTATAGAACAACATTGGAGGGGGGAATCCTGGCAGCCTTAGAAAAGAATGAGGACAGCATTCTGCAGCGTTGAAACCTGTATGGCAGACAAGAATGCAACACGTGTTCTCCTCATCTCTGCATCTCCATGCGGAGTAAGCTGCCCCTCTTGCATTGTTACCTGTAATGCAGGCAAAAGAGCCCACCTCAAAGCAAAATGCATTTTGCTTCTGCTTCCAGGACCGATGAGGGCTCCATGGGCTGGATTAATTGACATCAATGGCTGGAGTGACCAACCCCCTGAACCATGTGACCAGCCTGCAGCCTGAAATGTTTGGGCACCCTTGCCCTAAGCGCTCCTTCACTCATATGGTGAAGTAGCTAATGAAACCCATTCTTTGCTCTTCTGCAAAGGAGCAGGGAATGTGCAATTGTTTGCCACTCCTCACTAATTGTTGTAGCCCTGGATTGATATGAGTAGGGGAAAATATATTTTCCAGTTTTCCCCTTTGATCCAGGACTACAATGATCAGCAAGTAGAGGCAAACAGAGTCACTTTGGATGCCAGATTTTGCATTGATGTAAAAAAAAAAGTGGCACTACCAATCGGGGTTGAAAATAAAACACTGCAGGAAGGGGAAAGTTGAGTTAATCCAATATCCACAAAACACAAAGTGCCCACATTGACTCCCAAAAGCTGAAAAGAGCACACTAAGCATTTGTCTAGATGTTCCCTAAGTAGATTCTGATGTTCACTACTTCATGCTTTAGCTTATGGCTTGCTTATGGTGAAATTATACTGAAAGGAGGGAATGCCCTTCCCTCTGCTTAAATGGATACTTGCCTACTTCCCTATGGAGAAGAGAGATATACAAGAACCATAAGGGGTAAAAATATAAATCTTATTTTATTTCATTGTCACAGGGAGAACAAATATATATATAAAGCTTTCCCCCAAACTCTTTGAGAATATGTGAGTTTCTGTGAATATCTTCCAGTTCACGGTTTTTAAAAAAGAGAAATTCATGGAAGTATTTTTGCACATAAAGATTCCATTTTGCATGAAACTATTGCAGTTTTTTTAAAAGGGCTGGCATATTGCATTAAAGGTCTTGGATTTGCAGAATAATTTTGCATTTTGTACAATAATTTAAAGGTTTTTGTGCAAAATCTAACACTTTTTCCCTAATGTGACAGAAAAAATATTCATCTTTTTGTTCACATGCCATTAAAAAAAATCTTCCAGAAGTGATGAGAGTTCTGATATGGTGTCTTAATATTCAAAACACCCTCTTTCATGAAAAACTTTGAGAACTCAGTACATTCTCAGAGGCAACAGTTAGGACAGAAAATGGAATGACGGAGTGGTTTGGAATAGGAAAAGGAGTAAGACAAGGCTGCATTTTGTCACCCTGCTTATTCAACTTATACACAGAACACATAATGCGCAATGCAGGGATGGAGGAATCACAGTTTGGGATCAAAATTGCTGGAAGAAACATCAACAATTTACGATATGCAGATGATACCACCCTAATGGCAGAAAGTGAGGAGGACCTAAAGAAGCTCCTGATTAGGTTGAAAGAAGAAAGTGAAAAAGCTGGCTTGAGACTCAATATCAAGAAAACCAAGATAATGGCAACAGGCCCTATCAGTCCCTGGAAAATAGATGGGGAACAAGTAGAAGCAGTGACAGATTTTACTTTCTTAGGATCAAAGCTCACTGCAGATGGTGATTGCAGCCATGAAATAAAAAGGCGACTAATTCTTGGGAGGCAAGCGATGAGAAACCTGGGGAGCATAGTGAAAAGTAGAGACATTAAATTGCAAACAAAGATTCATATAGTCAGGGCAATGGTATTCCCTGTGGCAATGTATGGTTGTGAGAGCTGGACCATTAGGAAAGCGGAGCGCAGAAAAATAGACACCTTTGAAATGTGGTGTTGGAGAAGGGTTTTGAGAGTCCCCTGGACACCGAGGAGAACAAATAGGTCAATCTTAGAAGAAATCACCCCTGACTGCTCCTTAGAAGGTCAAATAATAAAGATGAAGCTAAAGTACTTTGGACATCAAATGAGAAGAGAGGATTCACTTGAGAAAGCCTTGATGCTTGGAAGGGTAGAGGGCAAAAGAAGAAGGGGACGGCCCAAGATGAGATGGCTAGATGGTATTGTAGAGATAATGGACACAGAGCTGAGCGAGTTGAGGGGGGGGGTGGAGGACAGGAGTGCCTGGAGGACAGTGGCCCATGGGGTCGCAGAGGGTCGGAATCGACTGTGCGACTGAACAACAAAAAATGAGTAATGGTCAGAGGCAAACAACTCCTGTGTCCCAATGCTCATTAGAGGTACGCAAATGAGTAAGTCAGATAATGTACCATTATTTCAGTCTTTATGACTCACTTTAGAGGTATTGCTGACATCCACACTTGGTTATTCATTGTGACAGACAATGTACTTATTATTTTATTATGCACTTTTATAACTCACTCCTCCACTTCACTTCATCCTCAGAACAATCCTATAAAGTGGATCAGGCAGAGAGACAAAGAGAGACTAGTCCAAGGTCACCCAGGGTTCTTCATGGCTGAGTGGGACCTTCTTCTTCTTGTGCCATATCCAATTCTGAATACTGACGATCATCATGAAGCTCAGCAATGAAGATGGTCCTGCAAACATAATGCTGTGGTTTTTCATCTGTCTTCTGCATTGCAGCATGACACCCATACCACTAATCCAATTCCGCAAGTCACTTTCTGGTCCTGAGCCCTTTTGGCACCCAATGTCCTCCTCAGCCCCAGGCCAGTGTTGATGAAGCTGCTGCCCTCCATAAAGATAGATGCAAATGAGATTTACTCCACTTGAGGACCATCACCCTTTCCTGTGGCTTTTGCCAAGGACTCTAGTCTTCAGGGTGGTCAGGTGAGTTAACTGCCTCCTGAGACTCAGCATTGAGTCACTGGCAGTATGCTCTACTCTATTATAATAGCAGGATAACCTGGCCAGACTGTGGAGCTAGTGGGAGCTAGACCCTGTGTTTCTTAAGTTCTAGTTCTACACTTTTGACCAAAGTACCCCATGGATCTATAATGAATGTGACAATACTCAGCCATGCTAAGTAGGTAGGTGTGGTGGGACTCTGATTACAATGTCTGTTTGTGGCTGATCTATGTGCCAAAACTATGGTTCTGAGTGGCTAAGAGACAATATCTGGGTGTGGGTACTTGTTGTTTACCTAATTAGGTGCTTGTGTTTCCCACTCACCTCAGCAGCAAAGTTTATCTACAACTGGGGTTTTGAAGTCAACCAGCCTCTTCTTTCTGCACAGGATACTCAATCTATGTCTTCCATGTGGAACATACTACTGCTATCCAGTGAACAAGGCTATTAAACTAGCAAAGATTTCCCACGTTATAGGGTATGAAGAATACCTTCTGGGTTAGAACATGCAAGTCTTATGTTCCCTTCTGCCAACTTACTTGTGTAAAATACTTTATTGTGACAGTCCAGCTGCAGGACTGTGAATTCTTGCAGGACTTCTTGCTTGTATCTGGAGTCTTGAGGTAGTAAGTTTCTAAGGATCTAAGACAGGGTTGGCCAACCTTGGTGCTCTAGCTGTTCTTAGACTTCAATTCCCAGAAGCCCTGATCAGCAGGCGTACTGGCTTGGGCTTCTGGGAATTGAAGTCCAAGAACACCATGCCCTCTCTAGTTTGGTATTAGCTTTGGCTATTTGGCCAAAGTTCCCTTTCACTCATATTCCTAACACCACAATTCCTCCTACCTCCAAAGTCCCCAGATGTGCACTTTATGCTCTTTAGGAACAGAGCAATGTACACAAAACATGTTTTTGCCAGGTATAATCTATATATTGTTAATAGTGTTTTGCACCCTTTTTCAAAGTTAGTACAACCATACTCTTTGGTTCTGGGGCAGGGGTTCATCCCAGGTATGTTTGTGAAGAAATTCAAAAGAGAGCGAAAGGCCATGAGATTATCATAATGAAGAAAGTGATGAGCTTGGATTTTTTTTTTCAAATTTCATGCCACAGAATTAATTGGAAACAATTTTTACCAGGTTTTTGTGTTTATTTTTGAAATTGCAAATTGTATTTTTGTTTAAAGCGGATTGGGTGCTAATAATGGAATAGTTGGGATTTCCCTTTTGGTAAGGTATTTAGAATTTTCTGTAGATGAGATGAGAGGACTAGATTTCTTCAGCAAAGAATTCTAACTACTAAATTATAAACCCCAGGATTCCATAGGAAGAACTCTCCAAATTAAATTGATATTGAACTGTTGCAACTATATAATGTATAGCCGTTGTTGTTGTTGGTTGTTGTTGTTGGTTGTTGTTGTTTGCTGCTGCTGCTGTTGTCATGTGCAGTCAGGTAACTTCAAATTTATGGCAATCTTATGAATTAGTGACTTCCCAAAGGTTCTAACTTTTAACAGTCCTACTCAGCTCTTGTGAACTCAATGCCATGACTTTTCATTAATGAATCAATCCATCTTTTCTTCAGTCTTCCTCTTTTTCTATTGCCTTCAACACTTTCCAGCATTATTGTCTTGCCCAATTGAGTCTTAAACTGTTTTGCATCAATCCTATCCTTGTCCAGGATATCTAACTTCAGGCTTAATTATATATATTTTTAAGTCAATGCATCAAGGATTATAAGACTATCCTGGCTTCCTATTCTATTTTTTCTCTCCCCAGTGATACAACTTTGTTTTTTAAAAGAATGTAAACTTTACATGTGGAACATGAGCACATAAATGCTTCATCTGAAAGGCTTCCAGACAAGTTTAGAACTCTGATTTGGAATGCATGGGGTTAAGAGTGAACAGTGCAGTGTACGTTTGAAGAAGAAAAGCCCTCACAAAAGTAATTTCAATGCTACTCTCCCTCCCTCCCTCCTCTCCCCTTTCTTCCTGCTTTATGTCCTAAAGTGTATGATTTTATTCATTCTGCAGATCACAGTTATATTTCATCCCTTGTTCCCTCTGAAATAACATTTTAAAAGTGCCAGTTCATGCTTCTGCTATAAAATAAGAAAGACGCGCTGGCGTTCAGTTCCTGTGAGCTTTGCTCACTTTGAGTACTGTTCCTATTACACAATAATGTGTTATTTTGTTGAATTCTGGCATCCATCTCACTTGTCTGGTCAGAAGCCAAAAAATTAGAGTGTGTCAGTCAGCCAGTTCCTCTGCAGAGAAGCTCTCTTCTCGCCCAGCGAGTGTTCTGTGTTGTTGGATTGAGGCCAGGAGGGGAAATCCATTTTACATAAAGAATGCACACAGCTCAAGTGCTCCGAGACTTTTTACCTACTAAAATAACTTTGTGGACAAACGCCAGCCTGCGAGACAGTTTCGGCAAAGAATATCTGGCATGAAAGACAAAGTAAAATAATCTGCAGAGGTAACAAAGTTTTTAGAAACAAGGAAATGACTGTAAGTGCATTCGTGGCACGTCACATGATTTGGCACAGACTGTTCGATTGGCCAGAATTGAAGTAAATACAGCCGCCATGTAAGGAGTCTGAAAGCTTCGCCCTTTGCTGAATTCTTAAAATGGCGGACTCACTGCGCTCCATGAGAAGCAAAACGAAAGCCAGTCTCAGATTGTTCTCCCCCTCTTTATGCCTCTCTGCTGAAGTTTTTATAAACCTTACAGATTTGAGTAGAAACAGATTTCTCACAACTTGCGCTGCTTCTCAGTTTCACAGTTCAGCATACACTCAGGCTCTGTCAAAAGCTTGACAGTGTTCCAGGGAAAATATTAACTGTAAACTTTCCAAAAGGAATTAAAGGAACAGAGCTCAGATCTGGATGTTCCCTTTTTAAAAACACTGATAGCAGCCTAATGTTTATACGCACTGGCAATGTCTGTGCTACAAAACATACAGTTAACACTGAAATTGACTCAAATGTGGTTCCACTTCACCGTGTCATGAATTCAATTAAAAAGGACACACATCCTCTTCGGTTAAAAAAGCTCACAGTTTTTCTCACCCATTCCCGCAGGCCTGACCAGTTGAACACTGCATGCTTTGATGTATAAATATTTGCCTCTGGCTAAAGTTCAAGCAGCCCAGTGTGACTGCCAGACACAACAGAAAACCAACTTCCAAGGGAAAGTGTTTATTGCTGAACTGGCCAAAGCAGCCACTGCCAGCAAACAATCAAGTCTGATTGGTCCAGCCCTGCAAGTGCTTATCATAAAGTACCTGGCCGTCTGCCACTACTGGACTCCCACCCCTTTTATCAATGGTTGATTTATCTAACACACTTTCCATGGCTAACTTGTTTATAACTAATGCCAATCCATTTGCAGGTTTTGTCAGTTCTGGAAAGCAGAGTGTGAGTCACATTAAAACATCTGTCCTACTTCCTCACCTTCAGTGCACTTTTTGGTCTTAACCCTTTGTTTACATAAAAACAGTTCCATTTCAATACAGCCACAAGTAATTATTGTATAAACCAGTTCTGTCAAGATAATGCAAGACTGATAATGCCTCCAACGCATATAATGGCAATAAATTGTTCTAAAGACATTTTTACATGGCGACTTATACTGAAATAATTTCTTTAACTGGGAATCTAAATTGGAGAAAAACATCAAAATAATCTGTGGAGACTGATGCATTTCTCATCTCTACTCATGTTCAGGCATTATTGATACTTTGCAGTAGTGTACAAAGGTAGCAAGCTATAACTGACTTAAAACATTTATTTGAATAAAGACACAAAGCAAAATCCTGATAACCATTCCCAATTAACCCATTTGGACACACTCCACAAGAAGCACACTTGAGTCACATGGTAGAACCAAAAATGAGCCAATGGGGGAAAAAATCTAGCTTTAGAGCTATTGAACAAGAGACAGCAAAAGATGTCTCTCAACTTAGAATCAGCATAGCCATATTTTTTTCAATTGAGCAATATTTATCACCTTATGGTGATAATAAAATATACTTCTCATGTTTGGTTTTCTGTTCTTGCCTGAAAACCTTGCATTACAGTACATTGAAAACTAATCCAAGTCCATGGACCTATTGTTCAGCCAACTATGTTAGCTAAGCTAAATAAGAACCATTTCATTAGCTACAGCCAAAGCAGAGGTGGGAAATAGAATCAGTCTGTGGACTTTTCATCCTACTAATTTGGAAGAAAATTTCAACATATCTGAAAATGAGTTCATGAAAACATCTGGATATCCCACCAATATGTAGATCCCTCAATCCGGGTTTCTCAACCTTGGCTCCCCAGATGTTCTTGGACTTCAATTTCCAGAAGCCCTGATCAGCAGATGTGCTGACTTGGGCTTCTGGTAATTGACGTTCAAGAAGACCTAGAGGCCCATGATTGACAAACCCTGCCCTAGATAATATCCAATTTCTAGCACCAAAAAGAAGTTGAGGATAGGTTGGTTAATAAATTCTTTGCCTGGTTGCCTGAATTTTGCTGTTTTTCTATTTAACAGCAATAAACAAATAGAAAAACAGCAAACCTCTCTGGCAACCAGGCAAAGAATTTGCTGATCAACCCATCCTCAACTCTCTCTCTCTCTCTCTCTCTCTCTCTTTTTGGTGCTAGAAATTTTATTTTCACCTAGGGGTCTACAAGTTGCAAGATACCCAGAATTAAGGCTTGCTTTACTTTTCTGGATCCTATCTAACTTAACAGTTCCTGTCTCCACTACCTCTTAAGATCACTTAGAATACAAGACAAACATGCTTCATATCTTGGGGGGGGGGGGACCCAATGGCCTGGGGTATATATAAACCTGCATACCTGAACACACAAAATATTCAAATAATGAGATATTTGGTTTACCTAAAGTACTGTACAGTACTATTTACATGTACAGTAATACCTCGGATAACGTTTACCTCGGATAACGCTAAAATCGCATAATGTTAAGTAATCTGGGGAGGAGAATTGGATCGAATAACGTTAAGGTCCTATGGGATGGATCAGATAACAACTGCTAAAGCCTGTGCGGTTACAATGTATCTCTATGGAGCTTTAACGTTATCTGATGCATCCCATAGGATTTTAACATGCATTGGATAACACTAAAAATCGGATAACACCAAGACTTGTGCAACCAAGTCTTAGCGTTATCCGAGGTATTACTGTACAGTAATTGCACTTTTCTGGAAACCCAAAGATTCATATTGGTTTGAATAACCATATGTGTTGGACAACTAAGCTCAGCCAAAGCTTTTTCTGACTATTTTAGCATGTACTCTATTCAACATAACAATATTTCAATAAATAATGCAGTGCTTTATTAGCCTCTCTTAGACATCAGTATTATTCAAAGTCAATGATGCACATACTTTTATGTGGCACAGACATATTCTTTACTATGCCTATACCAAGCTCCCATTTATTTTCCCTTCTTCCAGCATCCAGTTTCCTTTCTTTTCATTATTCCTGATCCTATTTGGTCTAGGTACTGTAAGTCCAGAAAAAGGCCAGGCCATGGGATGATGCTCCAACAGTTGTGCTTCTGTGAATCCTGTCTCATTTTAGAATATCATTACAGAAGACAATTGAAAGCATTGACACATCTATAAACCATGGGGGTGGGCAATATCCATGCATCATTGCAATATGCAACAGGTAAATTAAGCCCTGCTCTAGGTTCCATTGTGAATTATAAGATTTCCTCAAATGGTAGACCTTGGGTTGGGTTTGGTGAGAGGGCAGAGAACCTCACTGGGTGAACAGGAAAAAATTTTTTTAAAAAAATTGTGAACAATTTTGTACTACTTTTCAAATGGTCTTCACGTTAAAAATAAAAACAGTAAACATGTATAAGTAGAATGTTATAATAATAATTTCGTGTCACAAATTATTCTGGGTTGAAAGAATTTTTGCAGGAGAAACTCCACTCAGGGGATGCTCAAGTGAGGCTCCTTTCATGTCCCCAAGAGCTGGGACAGAGATGAACACTCAATCCATCATGCAGTACCTGGGTCTCGAACTGCCGACTTATCAGCCTTCCAGCTAACAAGGCAAGCTTCTTAACCACTGAACCTCCACAACCCTATTAGTAGAAAACAATATCATCCCCCAAATTGTGTTGCAC
The DNA here is from genome assembly GCA_030440675.1 of Furcifer pardalis. Classification (NCBI taxonomy): domain Eukaryota; kingdom Metazoa; phylum Chordata; class Lepidosauria; order Squamata; family Chamaeleonidae; genus Furcifer; species Furcifer pardalis. Next base: position 196,992,586 of record CP126891.1, read on the forward strand.
TGCAACAGAGTTGCAGCAAATTGGTATTGAAGAGCTCCTGCTTTGAGGTTGAACATAACTTGCAATTGATGTAAATGACATTAAAGTGTTAGTAATCTGCCAGTGCTGGTTGTAGCATTTCCCCTACACTAGTGTAGCTATGTAAGAGGATATCAAACAATATAAAATGCATAAATTAAAATAGAATAAGAAAACATTTCAAGTAAGGCATGAAAGAGACAGAAGGAAGAACAAATTATGGGTTTACAGACTCTTTCAAAGGCAAGCAGACAAAAATAAAATGATCAGAGGTAGAATTGAAGTTTTCACAGAAATGACTGACTTAGAGCTGATTTCATCAGGAGATATGCTTGTCTACCACTCAGAGCCCCCTCTGTATTCCTTGCTCACAATTAGGGTCACTTATAGGTCAATGCGTGGATGCAGCAATTTTTTTAAACCATCTGTATCACTGCAGTGACATGATAATAAGTGTGCTATTAGCTGATGAGGCAAGGTACTCCAAAACAAGCCAAGGGCAAGAAACATTATCTACTAACCTTTACACAAAATAATAGATGGCTGAGCCTGCTTCATTGCTGTTAAAATGTATATTTCTGACTTTTAAGAAAAGGCAAGGAAAGAAGTTAAACAATCATACTAAATCTTTGAAGCAGTGGTCAGATGGATTCATAGTTATAGAGAGCAGTAAATTCTCAAGGCATTCTAGCAAAACTCAGTCCATTCCTGTAGGTTCCCAGAATATATTTATATTCCACTATTAATTATTTTATTTTCATTTTTATACTGCCCAGTTGACCTACCTGTCATTCTGGGTGATACACAAAACAGAAAAAATATGAATGAATGAATGAATGAATGAATGAATGAATAACAACAACAACAGCAGCAGCAGCAGCAGCAGCAGCAGCAGCAGCAGCAGCAGCAGCAGCACTTCCCCCCACACACCAAATAACAAAAAATAAAAAATAAAGACCTGTAAGACCACAATTACAAATGCAAACCGAACAACATCGGAAACCATTAGCTTGTAAACATAAGCAGAGGAAAAATTAGCTTAGGAGAAGGTAGTGGTGGGCAGCAACAGGTTCACATCCTCCGGGGGGGGGGGCTGGGGGTAGCAAAATTGGGTGGCCTCTGGGCAGGGTGGTGGTGAAATTGGGTAACCTTCAGGCGAGGGAGAGGGAAATTGGGTGGCCACACCCACCTCCCTGCCATGCACCATCAGGTTTTGTCCCTGCAAGTGGTTCAAGGGCTCCCTTGCTCAAAAGCCAATCATATCCAACTCCAGGGTGGAGTGCTCGTCTCCATTTACAGCCAAAGAGCCAGTATTGCCTGTGTTTACAGATGTATACATGGCCATTTGGCAGGCACAACTAGATCGCACATGATGCGTGCTCCGCCCATGACATAGACTCTACCCACAATGTAGGCTCCGCCCACGGTGTGGTAGCGAAATTTTTTGCTGCCCACCACTGGGAGAAGGATGTCAGCAAATGCCTTTTTTAATAACTCTGCCTCAGCCAGTTTGGGAAATGAAAAGATTAGGGACATGGGGCAGAAAAGAATTCAACAGCGAATTTATGTCCCCTGATGGACATGGGACAAAAAAGAATTCCACAGTGATGGTGCCACAATAATGTCCTATTTCTATTAGATGTCCTCTTGGCCTCCCTCAAGCTGAGTAGCCATGGTCCCAGAATATTGGATCCTCCCCCCAATCAGGTGACCATATTCTGGGACCTGTTGCAGCTTTCTAACCTTCAAAGGAAGCCCCTCATAGAATACATTATTGCACTGGATTCTTGAAATATTTGCTTTTCCATAGAGATAAAATCCATATTCCTAATCCTTCAGGGGAAGAATAACCACATCAGATGTTACCAGAACTTCCCAACCTGTCAAATGAACTTTTCAGCATCTTGTCTGGATTCAACCTCAACATATTAACCCTCATCCAATCCATTGTTGTGGCTAGGCAATGACCCAGGACCTCAAAAGCATCCACTGATTATGATGAAAGGGAGAAACAAGAGTTTCTCCATATCAATGACACTGCACTCCAAAAGTCCAAATGACTTTGCCCAGCTGCTTCAAATAGATGTTAAACAACATCGGGGAGATGACAAACCCTTGTGGTACACCATATTGTTGAAACATAGGCTAAAGCCACCTCACCAATCTGAACCCTCTAGACATAGTCATTGAGAAAGTATAGTCCAAGGCTGACTTCCTCATCCCCAAACTAGTTAACCTATTCAGGAGAATACCATGGTTGACAGCATCAAAAGGCACTGAGAAATCCAAGAGGGTGAAAGGGATGTCTCCCCCCTCTCCCTAAAGAGATAATCTAGCAGGGCAACCAATGCTGTTTCCATCTTGTGTCAAGAATTGTAACAGGTTAATATTCCCCAAGAATACCTGCAACTGATCTGTCCCCACTCATTCTACCAACCTGCCTATAAACTCCACCGGCCGGAGTTGGAGGACTTTAAGAACCACTGGCTGGAGCCCCAGGACGCCGATGCCTTCCTCTGAGCCCTCACCACCAGCCGGAGTTGGAGGGCATTAAGAGCCACCGGCTCTTAAGTTAAGTTCCGAGATTGACACTACAAGTACTAAGAAGAGATGTAATAAATATATTCTAAGCGATTGGGCAAAATTAATGAATATAAAAGATGTATGGAGGGAACTTAAAGGACAGGAAAGGGACTATACTTACTATTCTCAAGTTTATGATATGTATTCAAGGATTGATTATATATTTGTAACGCAAGGGTTACTGAAAAACACAGAAGATATTAAAATAGGGACATTTAGAGAATCAGATCATGCCAACATAAGTATAGATATAAAATTGGATGAAGGCGATAGGAAAAGATATGTTTGGAGATATGACTCAAAATTATACAAAGAGGATAGCATGAAAAAACAAATTATGGAGAAATGGAATGAATATTGGACATGGAATGATAATAATGAGGTCAGCTCAGGAGGGGTATGGGACACAATGAAAGCGATCTTTAGAGGAGAATCAATAAAACTAAGTAGTTGGAAAAAGAAACGGAACATCAATAGAACTCAGGAATTGGAAACACAATTAAAACAACTTCACCGGGAATATATAAAGGGTAAAGATCAGAGGGTATTACATCAGATACAGAAAGTAAAGAAAGAGTTGGAAGCCCAGGACATGGAAAGGGTAAAAAAAGATTTGATATTTTTAAAAAGAGAATATTTCGAGTATAGTAACAGAAACTCTAAGTTATTAGCAAAAGCAGCGAGGGATAAAAAGAATAAAGGCCAGGTAGAAGTATTGGTAGATGAGAAGGGGAAGAGATGTAATAAAAGGAAAGAGAAAGCAGTAATAATAGAGGCCTTTTATAAAGAACTATACTCAAAGAAGCAGGTAAATTTGATCAAATTGGAGGATTATTTTAAAAAGTACAACATATCAATAATAACAGAAGAGCATAGAAATAGGATGGAGGAACAGATATCGGTAAAAGAAATTGAGGAAGTAATTAATAAATTAAAATTGAACAAAGCACCAGGAGAAGATGGGCTTCCTGCTGAATTTTATAAGGATTTTAAGCCCTGGATTGTTCCAAGATTACAGAAATTGTTTAATGGGATTTTAGAGGGAGAATCAACACCGGAATCTTGGAATAGATCTATTATTGCATTGATCCCTAAGCCGGGTAAGGATTTACAGAAAATAGAATCATATAGGCCGATATCCCTAATTAACCAAGACGCTAAAAATTTTTCTACAATAATGGTGATTAGGCTAAATAGTTTCATAGCCAAATACATAAGAGATGATCAAGCAGGGTTTGTAAAGGGCAAGTATATGTCAGATCTCACAAGGAGGGTAGTGGATTTATTGGATATAGCTGAAAAGCAAAAGGATAAAGCGGGTTTTTTAGCATTGGATATTTTTAAAGCATTTGATTCTTTGCAATGGGCAACGATACATGAGGTAATCAAACTGTACGGATTTGGAGACAAATTCCAAAAAGTTATTAAGAATTTATATAAACAGGGGATAGCGACAGTGAAATTCAATGATAGTTATACAGGAGAAATAAAATTGGAGGCTGGAACTCGGCAGGGGTGCCCTTTGTCGCCTACTCTGTTTGTATTGGCTATGGAACTATTGGCGAATTTAATACGGCAAGATAAAGAATTAATTGGAATAGAAGGGAATAAAATAAGTTTATATGCCGATGATACACTAATCACAATTAAACAACCAGCACAAGCAATACCAAAGATTAATGAACATTTGAAAACTTTCGAGGAAATGACAGGTTTAAGGGTGAACTGGGATAAATCCGAGATGATCTTAGTTAATGGGAGTAAGAAGGATGAAGAAGAAATAAAGCAAAAATTTAATATTCAAACTCCGAATAAATTAAGATATTTAGGGGTAATACTTGCTAAAAAAACTGGGGAACTTAAGGAACTGAACTATGGAAAACAATTGAAAGAGATAGACAAAAAAATACTACAGTATAACAAGTTGAATTTATCGTGGTTCGGCAGGGTCGCAATGTGTAAAATGATGTTGTTACCTAAATTAAATTTTTTATTTGATGCTCTGCCAATAAAACATACAGATAAAGAATTGGAAAAATACCAAAATATCATAAATAGATTTTGCAATGGGAAACGAAGAGCTAGAATATCTAAGTTTTTGTGGTACGTATCGCAAAAAGAAGGGGGACTGGGTATTCCGAATGTTAGCAAGTATTATAGAGCCTTTCAATTACGAAATGTTATCAAATTACTAATTAGAGAAGAATCAATATGGGGAAAATTAGAATCAAAAGAGTTCTCGAAGAAAGGGAAGGCATTTTTTTTATGTGGGAATAAGGATAAAAAAATGAGAATTCAGGGTAAGATGATAGGAGCAACAATAGAGGAATGGAACAAAGCAAGAAAGGATCTTATTCCAGGGATCTCATTGGTTACAGAATTAGAAGATTTTAATAATTTTCCGATGAAAATAGACGGTAGGATTAGGGATATCTTATTAGAAAATGGGGTCTCTATGTTGAAAGATTGGATCAAAAGTTGTAGGGATCTAGAGAGGAGAAAGGAGCTTTATCGGCAATTGGAGTTGGATTGGTTTAAAATCCTCCAGATGAACAATTGGAACAAGAGATTTTTTTTGGAATTGGGATCAGACAGGGAGCTTACAGAATTTGAAAAATTGCTGGTCAAATTAAGAAAAGGAGACATAGCAATAAAAGGGATAGTTAGTAAAATATATAAAATATTAAATAAAGGGGGGAAAGCTCAACAAATATTGAAAGATAGCTGGGAACAGGAATTGAACACAAAAATTACTGAGAAAACATGGGGGAAAATGTGGAGAAGACGTATTATGAGATCTATGTCGGTAAGAGTGAAGGAACACAATTATAAACTAATCTGGAGATGGTATAGAACCCCAGTAAGACTGCATTTAATGTATGAAACTGTGAGCGAGAAATGTTGGAGATGTAAAAAAGTCAGAGGTACATATGAGCATATGTGGTGGTCGTGCGATGTTCTGAAGAATTTTTGGGGAGACATTGAGGATGAAATTAAGAATATATTGGAATTGCAGGTCAAACTGGGGTCAAATACAGTCTTGTTAACTGAGGTGGATAAATATAAAATGAGTGAGGATAACAACGAACTGATGGCGATAATGTTATCGGCGGCCAGACAATGTATAGCGAGAAACTGGAAAAATAATGAAAATTTACAAAAAAGGGATTGGTACAAGGAAATGTGGGATTTGGCACTCAATGAAAAGCTCACCTGGGAGTTAAATTTTAATAAGGGTAGAGTAACTGGCAATGGGTTCTGGAGGATTTGGAAGCCTTTCGTTGAATATGTGATGGATAAAAATAAAGGCATATTCCCTGCATCTGAGCAAGATGATTTTTGGAAAAAATAAGGAAACATTAATCCCCGGACAATGTATATATCACGAGGGTGTTTCTTAAGTAAAGAAATAGTAGAGTTAGAGAATTAAATAGATTGGTTTTGAGGTGATATGGGGAGACATAATGTATAGTTTGAAGTTTTATCATGAGGTAATAATATTTGAATGATGATACAAATGTAGTTTTGTTAATTATGGGAATCTTTATCTCCTTTTTTGATTTTTCTCTATATACACTTTGGATTTATGTAATGTTTTTTTTTTCCTTTCTTGTTCTATGTATCCTTTTTGATTTGTAATACTTTTTATACCTAATAAAAATTTATAAAAAAAAAAAAAAAAAGAGCCACCGGCTGAAGCTCCAGGACGCCGATGCCCTCTCCAAGCCCTTGCCACCCGCTGGAGTTGGAGGAGACGGTGCTACCGGGGGGGGGGGGTTGGTTAAGAGCATGCTCTCGCCCTCCCTCCAGACCTCGTCATCTCGGTTGGAGGAAAAGATTGCCGGCACCTGCGGGCGGCGAGAGAACGCTCTTGCCCTCCCCCCCCGAACTTCATCACCTTGGCCCGGAGACCTCGCCACCGCTTCGCTGGACTCTCCCTCGGCCAACTGGCCTTGAAGGGAGCAACAGCTGGGTGTCCCGGGGGTGATGAAGGACCTCACCGCCGGCACTTCACTAGACTCTCCCTCAGCCAGCGGCCTCGAAGGGAGCAACAGCTACGGATCCCAGGTGGCGATAAAAAGACCTTGTTTTGTAGGATTTTGCTTATAATCATTGCAGGATTCAGTAAATGTGGTTTTTGTTTTTGCTGTTTTTTTTTCTTTGCAATGTTTTTTGTAACATTTTATGGTGATATTAATATTTTCTGATTGTTACTGTGTTATTTATATGTATATATTTATTTTTCTGATACTGTGATGATTGTGATTATGATAATGTGAAATTTGTGACTGTTATGTTATTTTTTTATACTTTGTAAGCCGCCTAGAGTCAGGTTCGCCTGAGCCAGGCGGGGTATAAATCTGAAATGAAATGAAATGAAATGAAATAAAGGGAATGTTAGTAATTGGCCTAACTTTATAAGATATTCCGTCTCACTATTAAATTACTTTAGGATTAGGTCAAATTATTATTTTCTTTCAACAGGAGGGAAGATGCCCTTCTAGTACGGAAATGATAACAATCTGAGTGGCCCAACCCACGAATATTTCCTTGGTCACTTTCCAAAAGCCAAGAAGGATAGAGTCAAGAGGGGAAATCACAGCCTTGCACTGTGCAAGTGCCTTGTCTGCATCATCAGGTGTCAGAAAGCTGAAATTGACCCATAACAACTGGACAAGACACATATCTGACCAATTAACTGTCCAAAAGGATGGGTCATGGTCCCATTGGATGGCTTCAATCTTTGATTTAAAACAAGCTGCAAATTTCTCTCAGGCGTTAACATCAGATTGAAGTCCTAAATCTCCCTGTCCAAAGGCAGCAAAGTATCTGAGCTCTACCCACTGATTCTCAGCTTCATTACTACATTTGGTAAAATGATTTTTGGTGGTCTTACAACCTTAAAATACTCTCTGGACAAGTTTATTACTACAGCTGATGGAGCTTTCCTCCATTTGCATTCCAATCTTCTCTTATTTTGCTTCACCAGTCTCATCTCATCTGTAAAATATGGTGAAGAGTGAGGTCTGCAGCCAAGAGGGCGTTTAGGTGAGATCCCCGACTCTTATGACATTCTGCCCAGCTATTAGAGCTTCAACATCAGCACCAATCAGATTAGTTGGAAACTCTGGAATGCAAATGGATCCAAGGGCCTCTGAGGGCGAACCAACTTAATCAGTCCTTTCTCCTCAGGGGGTGGGGACATATACATACATAATCCAAATTTTAGCATGGTAAACCATGACACAGATAAGGAATAGAGATTCAGCACCCTCAGATCACCACCACTCTGCTCTGCTAACAAGCATACTATGGTCACAATGCCTTTCATCGTGCCTCAGTCTACATTCCTAGCCCCCCCCCCCCCCACCATAGTAAAGCCAATTAAAATGAATAACTTTTAAAAAATCAACTTCTGTCTTTTCAGGAAAAAAAGGTGAAGAGAGCTAAAAAAAGCTCTTCAGATGCATGATGAAACTGCACCTGTAAAATCTACCAAAAATAGCTCTTTAAACAGAATTGTTAGTTCTGATCTTGTGTTCCTTTCAACTTAGCTTAGATGGCTGAAAATTCACATTGTGTAAAACTACATAAATGCTGTACTATCTAATCTCATTTGCTATTCTGTTTCCTTTATATGAATCCTAACAACTCTACTTGCCTGGGCAAATCTGTCTCTAAACCACAAATGGTCTGTGATGTCACTCCTGTCAATCTACTTTAGACCTAAGTATCCAAGCACTAATAGTATCAAGAGTAGCTTCCAGGAAGCCTGAGTGAATCATGTGAAAGAGGATCACAGAGGAATGTTCTGTTCCCACTGAGAACAAGACAGAATTAACTCTGAGAGATGTTTCCTTCTGTTGCTCTGTTTGTCAGAAAGGTCAAGATGATTAGCTCTTGTATACTCAATAGCAGACATCAAAACAAAATATATGTAAAACCCTAATCTATTTTAAACAGACCAAGGATACACACAGGGAAAGGTAGACCAAGTTTTGTGTCAGCAGGATAGTTTAAACTGAACTATATTGAATAGGTAGGCTACAAGATTAAAAAGATCTTCACCACAGTGAGAAGTGAAAAAAAGTCTCTTGTCAAGATTATCTATTAAACAAATTATGTACACATTACCATTTTAATTCTCACCTTATTTTAATAAAATAAGAATCAAGCCCTTTCATTCTTTTGTTTTATTTCTTATCAACAATCTCCAAAAATCATTCAAAAGTAAGCCATTTAACACATCAAATGAGTTAAACCAGTATAATTATTATTATTCATTTCTTTATTTCTTTATTTATTCACTTCATTTATATCTCACCTTTCTCTCCAAACTGGAATTCAAGGTGGCTCACAATAAGACCAAAATGCAGATGCAAAATACACAAAATTATAGTAAACCTACATTAAACAAATTATATTAAAACCTATTGAGTCATGTGAATTGGGGTTATATACAAGGATTGGGTTTTTAAGCAGGAAGGCTCAAGTGGCTAAGACGCTGACTGGAAAGGGGCAGGTCATCAGTTTGATACCCGAATACTGCAGGACGGAATGAGCTCCCGTCTTTGTCTCAGTTCCTGCCAACCTAGCAGTTCGAAAGCAAGAAACTGCAACTAGATAAATAGAGACCCCTTCGGTGGGAAGGTAAAAAGCTCCAGTGTCTAGTGATGCCTGCCACATGAACACAGAAATGTCTGCTGAAGCAGAGATTGCTGGCTTTTCGGTGATGAGCACTGAACCCTTGGGTCGGATACGACTGGCTTTTGCACAAGGGAAACCTTTACCTTTTAAAAAAAGAAAATATATGTAATATAAAAAGAGATATGGGATATAGCTATAAATGATAAGTTAACATGTGAGATAAAGGTAAAAAAGGAATTAGCACAAAAAAAATTTCCCCGGAGAAATATGGGGATAATTTTTAAAATATGTATTGGTAAACCAAAATAAGATGTATTTTTTTTTTAATCAGGGGACAAATACATAAATTTAATGATATGGAAAACACTTAATAGAGAAGGTTTGCAAATCCCACTTAGACTTGTTTTTTAGGCTTCTGCCTGCCAGCAGAAGAATGATAGGTGTGGGATGGGGTGGGGGCTAGAAAGCAGAAGTGAATTCTATATATTGGGAAAAGCCAATGTTCTTTAATGATCATTCCATCAACAGAATCGGAAATTTTTTTCATAATCATTCTCTCCAGGACTTTGAAAGGGTATCAAAGGAGTGATACATGTCGAACATTCTTAGGATCAGTCAGTTCTTTTCCTGGCTTATGTAGGGCCACAACTTTTGCTTTATGTCTTTGGGATTGTCATCCTATCCACACAAATATTCATCATCAATTTCATGATCCAAGCAATAGTTATGGAGCTAAAACATGACATCCAAGCCTGGAGCCTTATTGTTCTTCATCTGTTGAATAACAGTTCTCATGTCTTCATATGTGAGAGGTGTAGTAAGATGGTCTTTCTCCTCTTTATACTTTTAGGATTTAATTTCTCTGGGTCTTCTTGTAGTTTTCCCATTTAATAACAGTTGATGTGCAATTTGGTCAGGGTTAATTTTACTGAATTCCACAGGGGAGGGGGGGCTATTGGATTACCCTGGAGGTTCTTTAATAATTTCCAAGCTTGGCAACTATTTGATTGTGTGTCCAAATTTCCTAAGAAGTTTTACCATCTATCTCTTCTTGATTTTGATAGGTTTGGAGAAGCTCTTCACCCATTTATATTGTTTCCCAGAAAAGGGAGCAATTTCAAAAATATGTTCATACTTCTTAAGAGCCTTCAAGCCTTTATCTAACCTAGGTAGATAAGGTGTTCTACATCCCCTTGGAACGTGTCTACATGATACAATATTCAACAAAATATCCATAAATTTCTGGGTGTGGGTTGGCTTTTGTTAATTTTTTTATCCAAATCTTGAGCAAAATTGTCCCATTGTACTCTCTTAAAGTTGAATTTTCTTTTAAATTTAACTATCATATAATAGCTCAAAGTTTTGTTTTTGGGAATGGTTCCACAACATTCTTCTTGGCTTGGCAAGCAATATGATCACTGACAAAAATATTAACTGTATTATATCATTGCCTCCACCAACCACTATTAAATGATGGGGGCAGCTTTGGATCATGTATTAATTTCTGTTCAGACACATGTTTAATAAATTCCTGCCTGACAAAGAATGGGTTTTAAATGGAGGTACAGTATCATACTTTATCTTTTTTAAATGAACTTTTAAATTGTTTTAAATTTATTTTAATACTGTAATCTATAGTTGATTTAACTATCTTACATTTTAAATATTTAGTAAGCAACCTTGAGTGCATTAATTGGAAGAAATGTAGGGTATAAATAAAATGATAAAACAAAATGAATTTCCCTACCAAATATGAGCATGGTGGAGCTAGGAGAAGGAAATCCGCCCCCAAATCTCAAAGCTTAGATAAACTTGTATGGGACAATATGTTCCTTCACAAATTAGAGCTCTAGAGTTACAAAATTTGCTTAACAAATTAATGTAGAGTTATCAATACTAAATGACACTTAATTTTAAAATAATAAAATTAAAAATAACAGATAAAATATTGTGAGATTACCTGAGCACCAGTACCTGAAAACAGTGATGGACTGGATGCCAAAAGAAGGTAAGGAAATCAGACCTAAGAAAACATGAACTTTTAGAGAAAAATTGAATAATATGCAAATCCCTTGGGAAGAAACACTGAATTTAGCAGCAAATCAAACTTGTTTTAAGCAACTAAATAAATTTTGTGTCAGAAATTACTCTGGATTGAAAGGATTTTTGCTGGAGAAACTCCACTAAGGGAACACCTGAATTAGGCTCCTTTCATGTACCCAAGATCCGTCATGCAGCACTCGGGTATCGAAACCCTACCTTCCAGTCTCCAAGCTCAGCGTCTTAACCACTAAGCCACCATAGTGCTCAAACTGATCATCTGCCTGATCACCCAAGATATACTCTCACATGCAAAGACATAAAAAGAAAAGGGTGTGAAAACAAAGAAACAAATAAGAATTGATTAGAGAGAAAAATGATGGATTGTTGCTTAGCTTTAGTGACTTGATGACTGAACCCTGACTATGAATCTTGAATGTAAAATTTCTCCCCTCTGTGCTTCTGTACACACACAGAGTTCTTTAAGAGAAAGGAGTTTTCCACTCACTACAAAGTCAGACAGAAAGTGATGCCAAAAGGCTGCCAACTCATGTCAAATCCTCCATATGTACAGGAATGCCCTGAGTACATCTGAGGTCTTAACCCAACAAAGATTTTCTACATTGGGGCTGTTCTGTTTTGTGAACTACAGATTCAGCATATGCACCTAATAGATACTAAATGTTATCCACCATAAAATTCTACAACACGGGCATCTACAGGGTACTCAAAACGTTCAAACAATAATAAAACAAAACTAACACCAATATTCCATTCAATGCTGTCTTTACTTTACTGTGTGCTAGTGTAAATATAGACCAAAGTAATCAAAATGCCAGAAACATAAATATTCCCCTTAATGCCACTGAATCCATCATTTTCCTAGGAAAAAAAAGGCTTAGCTATGTTATTTGCAATTCCCTCACTGCACAACAATGTACATTACTGTCTGTAAGTTCTAATTTGGCATAGCGCATCATTAATGACCTGAATGGTGGCTGTTTCACACATACATATTTAATTACAACAGCTGAACAAATTACATATTTATGCTTTATAAAGGGGATTGCCAGTCTAATTCATTTGCTATGCATGCAGGTACAGAGCTCCATCTGCACCAGCATCTGCACAACAAGAGCGAACAATTATCCATTGTACAGTGAGTGTATCTGGTGAAACCTGTAAGAGATGCAATCGCATTAACCACTTCACTACATACGTGCCATTATTTTTTCCTCAATGGCCTCAAATATTTTAAATAATGGATTGTTAACTGTAATGATGCCTTGCCTGTCTCTCAGCGTGTTCAAAGCACTTTGCAAACAACCATGAACAAAACCGTGGAAAAAGCCCTTTGGAGATTTTAAAAACTCAATGCTGATTGCTTTTACAGATAAGGTTAAGCGACACCAATGTGGCATCACAAGAGAAAAGGGAGGGGGACACATCTTTGTCTTCCTCAACAATTTCATACTTCACATGTGTTTGCCTGCTGCAGCAAAAGGACCAAAAGAAAACTGTGGCCCTTTAAATGCCCAAATCTTCTTGGATAGCTTAGTTTAGGGAAGTGATATCAATGGAAGTCGCAGATTGACTCTAATTAAAGAGCCCCATTTCAATTCCTCATTGCTTCACTTTCATCTCATTCCACACAAGGTACGTGTGAGACCCACTATCAAAGCAAGGATTCTTTAATTAGCATCAATCTGCTGCTGCAAGTGGTACCAGTTTCCCTACACCACCATAAACTAAGCAAGACAATTTGGACCTTTGTGGCTTAAAATATCAGTGGGGTGATGTTTATCTCAGATTTGTTGTTGTTCAGTCACACAGTCAATTCTGACCCTTTGCGACCCCATGGACCATTGCCTGCCAGACACCTCTGTCCTCAACCCACCCAGCTCTGTGCCCATTGTGTCTACAATACCATCTAGCCATCTCATTTTCTTCCGCCCCCTTCTTCTTTTGCCCTCAACCTTTCCCAGCATCAAGGCTTTCTCAAGTGAATCCTCTCTTCTCATTTGATGTCCAAAGTAGTTTAGTTTCATCTTTACTATTTGACCTTCCAAGGAGCAGTCAGGGTTGATTTCTTCTAAGATTGACCTATTTGCTCTCCTCACTGTCCAGGGGACTCTCAAAACTCTCCTCCAACACCACATTTCAAGGCATCTATTCTTCTGCATTCAGCTTTCCTTATGGTCCAGTTCTCACAGCCATACATTACCACTGGGAATACCATTGCTTTGACTATTCAGATTTTTGTTTGCAAGGTGATATCTCTACTTTTTACTACGTTTCTCATAGCTTGTCTTCCACGAACAATCAGATACTGTATATGTGATAAAGTGGAAGTGAGAAGTCCTCCCATAACATACTGATAGAGTGAGGGCAACATGAAAATAAGACACCCTTTCTTCTACAGGTAGCCTTTTCTATGATTGATTGAAGATGCTGCTTGGGACTAAAAGGAGGACAAGGATGGGGAATGAGCAAATGATGGCCCACTGTGAGAGGGCAGTTCCCATAGGATCCACCTTGAAGCATAAAGTAAATGCAAGACTCACAAATGCAAGGGCAAGAGACCACACCTATTAGATGACTGTGTCAAAACAGTACAAAGTTCTACGTGATTCAAAACACCTTTGGCCTCTGTGTATGCCACATGCAAGCAAGCAGTCAACAGCAGAGGATTGGCAACCAGGCCCATGTGGAAATATACCACATGCCTGCAGAGGAAAAATGCATGGAAAAGATGGGTCAGTCATATATCAAGCCTACTAGTACACCACTTCCAATGTGATCCTATCCGACACATGCCACCACAATTCATAGGGGGAAGCACGCCACCATACCTGAGGACCCTAACAAAGATTCCAATATCAGTACTTTGTTTAGTCCATTCTGCCAAGGGAAAGGGACACCCTGAATTTCTGATTGGCACCAACTTGTCCTACAAAGCTCATGTGACTGCGATGGAAAAGCAGAAGGGACCTGTGGCTCAGGTCGAAGGCCCTGTCCCATCCATGTCACCAGAAGAGAGGATTGCTATGAGTCATGAAGATGCCTGGAACAAAAAATAACCCTCAGGTGTATCATGCAAACAGCTTGAAGAAATATGTACAATGTCCACAGTGCTAGGTTTAAATGTTATGGTCGATTCTGCAATTTTGTGTACGAGTGATGTGATTGTTCTTTGCTCTTGTATTTATTATTATTATTATTATTATTATTATTATTATTATTATTATTATTATTATTATTATTATTATTATTATTATTATTATTTCGATTTTTATGCCACCCTACTTGGAGAAAACCAACTCAGGGCGGCTTACATCATAAAATTGAATACAATATAACAGATCAATACAAAATCACAGCATAGTACAACATAAATGTAAACACAATATGATCAAAATACAGTCCATAATCACAATACAATTCATATCTAATACAAAGAAAATAACCATACTGTAATCGATTCAGTAATGTACAATACAAAACACCGTCCCGCTGCCCATCCACATCCCAACACACCTGCCATCCAGTCCTGGTATGGCTGCTGCTAACACCCTCCCCCTATCCCCAATCCCCAGGTAGTCTCTGGGAGCCGGCGGGGCAAAATCAACTCCCCCGGACAGGAGTTTCGAGTCCGGGGGAGGTCAAGACGTCTGCGTGGGCTGCGTGGGCTGGCGGCGTTTTTCCGGCCATGGCTCCTGCGGCGCGCTCTGGTTACGTTGGGGCGTTGTCCTCTTTCTAACACCCCCGGAAAAAAGTGCTCCACCGCCAAAGTTCTTTTTATCGGCTCCGGGAGGACTGGTCCCAGAGAAGGCGGGGGCGGCGCCTCAACTGCCCGCAGCTGCTGCCGTCTTCCTTCCTCTCCGGGCCAAGGTGGAGGGGCCCGGAGACAGGGCAGGAGCGTCTTCACGCCCCCACCGCCGAAGGTTTACAAAGTTCTTGCTATTTGCAATGTTTTAAGTAGAATTTTTTGCTATTGTAGTTGAAAGAAAGATAGCGGGCCCTAACTCATAAGGGAGGTGGTATAAAATTGCAAAATCGTAGCATTTTGGGAATTTTATTCTTGAGAAAAGCCGTGTGAGGAATGCATGCATTTAGGGTAAATGGATGTATAAGAGCATGTGCAGAGTGTTGGGTAAGAATGGATAGAAAGTGGCCTTGGTTAAAAAAGAAAGTACAAGCAAACATAGCAGAGACTGCCAGCAGTAGGCAGAAAGAGAATGTTGAGAAGAGGCTATTCATTTGCATATGTGACTGGGATTGGTTGAAAATGAGTGATTGATGGGGAAAGTTCTGGAGAACCCTAGAATCATCTAGCAGAGGAGGGTTAAGAAGTCTACCCAGTGGTGGGATGACAACTACCCCACCCTGACGTCATGGACGTCATGGGCGGGGCCAACATCATGATGTCATGATGTAGTGGAGTGGAGCCAACATCATGACATCATGACGTTGTGGGCAGGGCCAAAGAAAAAAATAAAATAAATTCAACCCATCCCCGCCCAAAACATAAATCAACCCGCCCACCCACCCCAAACACAAATCAACCCACCCCAAACACAAATCAACCCACTCACCCCAAACACAAACCCATCACTTACCTGGCCTGGGGTCAGGGAACAGGCACTAGGCAGTCAGCACGGCGGCTTGCCTCCTAACATCCCCCCCCCATCTGCCTCACCGATGCTTCAGTGAGACGAATGGGGGCTTCGGGACCAAGCCATGCGTGCGCATGGCTTGCTCCCGAAGCCCCCGTTTGCCTCACTGAAGCATCAGTGAGGCAAACGGCGGTGATCCCAAAATCCCCTTTTGCCTCACCAAAGCATCAGTGAGGCGAACGGGGTTTTTTGGGATCAAACCGCGCATGAGCGCGGCTTGATCCCCAAACCCCTGTTCGCCTCACTGAAGCTTACTGCACATGTGCAGAAATTCAATCTGATGCTTGCGCACTTCACAATTGTAGCATGCATGGGTCAGATTGATTTCTGCGCATGCACACTAAATTGGAGCCATTTTGGCTCCAATTTTTTTAAAAATTCTTTTTTTGAGGCGTCGGAACCGGACGCCTCAAAAAAAGAACTACCCTCCTGGAGAACCCTTGGGATTGTTCTTACCGGTTCATCCCATCACTGAGTCTACTCTACAGTAGTAAGGTTTATTATTATTATTTTGGCCTTGGAATGGGTAAAGTGTTGATATGTTGCCTGAAGTATTTTATTAGTATTTAATGATAATGCCTTTCTTTCCCCCCTTTTTGAAATCTGATTGCTGATGTTTGTAAATACCTCAGTTTTGTTCACATAAAACTTTTTTTAAAATTCAAGCCCTTGTGTTTCCTCATACAGTAAAACACCGGATAACGCTAAAACTTGGTTCCACAAGTCTTGGTGTTATCCGATTTTTAGTGTTATCCGATGCATGTTAAAATCCTATGGGATGGATTGGATAACGTTAAAGCTCCATAGAGATACATTGTAATTGCACAGGCTTTAGTGGTTGTTATCCGATCCATCCCATAGGACCTTAACGTTATTCGATCCAATTATCCTCCCCAGATTACTTAACGTTATGCGATTTTAGCGTTATCCGATCCAATTGTTATCTGGTGTTTTACTGTACAAGTAAAGGGAATGTGTTTGTTTTTAGTCACACACTACTAAGATTAGGCCAAAACACTGATTATTCACTAACCCTAGGAAGAAGGCAGGCTGTAATTTGTCAAGGCAAGATGGGACTGAGTTATTGAATTTCCCAGGGTTTGTTTTGTGATTAGAAAAATCCAGACCAGACTTCACAGTTAAAGCGTTCTGGCCTGGTATGATCTCAGACTCAAGATTTTCTTAGGAAAACGGTCAGGTGATCGTTACAATATAGTCGTGATGGCGAGCCTTGGCATTCCATATGTTCTTGGACTTCAATTCCCAGAAGCCCAAGCACCCTGTGAATCCACATGAATGGGTTTACTGCATTCATCCAGACGACGCTGCTCTCGTCGCTCCAGGAAATGGAAGTAAAATGTGTTCCGCTTCCAGGAGCAATGAGGGCAGCGCGGGCCGGATGAATCGCAGTAAACTCATTTGTGTGGATTCAAAGGGTGCTTGGGCTTCTGAGAATTGAAGTCCAAGAACATCTGGAGTGCCAAGGCTCACCATCACAGCAATATAGAAAACCCATTTACAGTTCTGAGTGATGGGCACCACTGGCTGGCCTGTTGTCACATCCATAGTTGCAGCAGGTGAAGTGTTTACTCAGCTGAGTGAAAATTTCATCAGCTGGAGACATTCAGTGTGCTGTCCCGATTTGCATTACACTGCCAAGGCTAGAGGCTCTGAGCTTCTGTTTTTGAGTAAAAGGAGCATCATGATCCATTCGCTAAAAGAAAACCACAGGAATAAAGTGTCTGATGATCATAAACTACTAGGGTAATACATGTTTAAGGATTCTATCCTGTATATATTTCCTGGAAATAACATGTATGGAATGCAGTGGATATTAGTTCTAAGTAGATATAATCAGACGGCACTGTTAGCCATTCAAATAACCTTGAAGATTTGGCAAGTAGCGCCACAAAATATGACTATTATTTTTCCCTGACCAATATTAATTTTGTTCCATAATAGTTCAGCCTAGTGGTGAAGATTTTTAACAATTAAAATAATAAAGTATTGAAATTAGCCTTCTAGATAATTGTATGTGCAAATAATTCAACTTAAAATCAGAATACTTAAGTACCATGCAGGTTTTCTCTCCCATTTAACGGTGAAGCAAAACCTACAAAGGAAAGTCCTATTATCACTAACTAGAGATAATAAATCTGTCACCCATAAACTACAATTGATCCTGAAGTCTTCTAAAGTGTAAAAAGCTCCATGGGCTTACCAGCACTAGACCCCAAAGCATTAAACCAGTGTTTCCCATCCTTTGGCTTTTGGACTTCAATTCCCAGAAGCCTAGGTCAATTTCCCCAAAGCACTGATCAGCCTAAGTGACTTAGGCTTCTGGGAATTGAAGTCCCCCTGTGGGGCATGGGTCCCACGTTGGGAACCACTGAACTAAACCCTGTGAAATGGTCCTTATTTTATTTATTTATTCATTTTTCATACTTCTATACTGCCCTTCTTGCCAGGCCAACCCAGGGCAGTCTACAAACCATTAAAAAACCCACACAGTACAATACAATCCCATCATCCCAAGATCCTAACTATAAAAATTTAAATTTTCAAGATTTTTTAAAAATTAAAATCAGTTAATTTTCATAATTAAAAGATTAAAAACTAAATCCCAAAGATAAGATTAAAAAATTAAATTAAAAGACCAGGGGAGAGAGGGAGCTCAAACTAACCAGCGAGCTGGGGTCATGGTACCACCAGGAGCCCACACCTGTCCTGCCAGCCATGTTTTTAAGTTTTTCCTAAAAGACAGCAAGTCCATCTGAAGATGTAGCTCAGTTGGTAGGAGGTTCCATAGGGCTGGAGCGGACGCAGAGAAGGCCCTCCTTCTAGTGCAGTGTTCCCCAAATGCTGGTTTTTGGACTTCAATTCCCAGAAACCTAAGTCATTTCCCCAAAGCACTGATCAGCCAATGTACTGACTGAGGCTTCTGGAAATTGAAGTCCACTAGTGGGCTGTGTACCCCTTGTTGGGAACCACTGTTCTCGTGCCAGAGAGATGTGCCTCTCTGGCCGATGGAACAACTAGAGAGCCTCTCCGGTCTGCTCTGGTGGGACGGACAGATGTTCTTGGGGTGAGGTGGTCTCTTAAGTATCCTGGTCCACTACTATATAGGGCTTTAAAGGTGATAACCAGCACCTTGAATTGCACCCGGAGGCAAACCGGCAATCAATGCAGCTCCTGAAGCAGAGGTGAGGCATGTGCATACCGCCCACAGCCCAACACCACACAGGCAGCCACATTCTGGACCAGTTGAAGCTTCCGAATGGTCATCAAGGGCAGCCCCATGTAGAGTGCATTACAATAATCACAATACCCAAACCGTACAGTTTGTAACAGAGGTGCTCCTTCTCATTTCTATTCTTTAAAACATCCCATAAAACATGATCAGTGATCTCCTTTGCCTGGCATACTCTGCAAAAAGTCTGTCTTAGCAATTAATATATTACAGTAAAACCTCATATAACACTAAAACCTGGTTCCACAAGTCTTCGTGTTATATGATTTTTAGTGTTATCTGATCCTCTATGGGATCCATAGAGATACATTGTAACCACACAGGCTTTCGCGGTTGTTATCTGAAGCATCCCATAGGATCTTAATGTTATCTGATGCAATTCTTCCCCCCAGATTCCTTGATGTTATGCGATTTTAGTGTTATTCGATACTAATGTTATATGAGGTATTACTGTACTTTGAAAAACACAATACAGTGCTACCTTAGTTTACAGATTTAATGCGTTCTCCGGGACGTTTTGTATTGTGGAAAATTCGTAAACCGAAACCAACTCCAACATGCACGGGGGTGGCACTATATACTTCCAGGCTCAATGCCTACTGGGGAAACTTGCTTTGTATTGCAGGACAAAAAAAATCATAAACTGAGGCATTATTTTCAATGGATTTTCAGTCATAAACCAAGGTGTTCGTAAACTGAGGCATTCATAAACCAAGGTACGACTGTATTCTAGTTACCGGTCCTAACTAGGAATGTCTCCACACTACACAGTTACTTCAGTTTGAAATCCAACTGTCATGATTTCACTATATAGGCCATGGAATTTGTAGTTTGGGAAGGAATTCAAGATTATTTGGAACATAGCTCTAGTCATGTGCTAAAGCTCTCTAGCAGAGAATCTGAAAGAACAACAAACTATAATTCTCAAGATTTATTTATTTATTTATATTTGTTTATCGCCCTCCTCCCCGAAGGGACCCAGGGCGATTTCCAACAATTTTAAAAACACTTAAAAAATTAAAAACTTTAAAAAGCTTAAAAACTTAATTAAAAGCTAGGCATTATAACTTGGATGTACTGGGGGTCAAACCATCCAACTGGCTGGGGAAATTGAACCATCCACTCCTCAGACCAGACCTGCCAGCCAGGTTTTCACTCCTTTCCTAAAGGACAGCAACTCCGTCTGCAGGCGTAGCTCTATCGGGAGGAGGCTCCACAGGGCAGGAGCGGACACCGAGAAGGCCCTCCATCTAATGCCAGAGAGATGTGCCTCTCTGGCTGATGGCACAACCAGAGAGCCTCTCCGGTCCGGTCTGGTGGGCCGGGTAGATGTCCTTGGGACAATGCGGTCTCTCAAGTAACCTGGACCACTACCATAAAGGGCTTTAAAGGTAATAACAAGCACCTTGAATTGCACCCGGAGGCAAACTGGGAGCCAGTGCAGATCCCTCAGCAGCGGTGAAGCACGGGCATAATGCCCGCATCCCAACACTACTCGTGCAGCTGCATTCTGGACCAGCTGAAGCCTCCGAATGGTCACCAAGGGCAGCCCCATGTAGCGCGCATTACAATAATCAAGTCTGGGGGTGACCAAGGCATGTGTGACCATGAGCAAGGAGTCCCGGTCTAGCGCGCATTACAATAATCAAGTCTGGGGGTGACCAAGGCATGTGTGACCATGAGCAAGGAGTCCCGGTCTAGGAACGGCCGTAACTGGCGAATCACACGAAGTTGTGCAAAGGCCCTCCTGGCCACGACTGCCACCTGCTCTTTGAGCAGTAGTCGCGAGTCCAGGAGGACCCCCAAGTTATGTACCGGGTCTGTTTGGAGCAGGACTGCCCCATCCAGAACCAAAGGTGGTAGTTCCCGAGATAACACAGGACCCCCAACCCACAGGCACTCAGTCTTGCCAGGATTCTGCAGGATGAAGACATAATAGGCAAATTGGCATCAATCTGCTGCAATTGTTGTGAGATTCTGTGGATGCACTGCAGCAACAGACACAAAAATCCTCCAAATAAAAAAAGGAGAAAAAGCTATGTTGTAACTATAAGACCCACTTCCCAAAATTGCCATCCTTACAGCTGACGTTCCCATTTAGGCAAACATTTAATTTCTAGAGAAGACCGTATTCTTATGGGATTCTTAATGGTAAACAGGCAGGCTCATTCTGATGGATTCCTTTAATAGGACATAGAGTACCTTTGTGAAAATAATTCTTGCCTGCCCCATATTACAGCAGCAATAGTATAGGCTGGTCTCTACAATACCAAACTCACTGCATCACACCAAATGTCAGAATAATGCTGAACAGGGGTATCACAAGTTGGACAGATATAACTAACAAGGACAATTTTTTTTTAAAGAGGCAACATTAATTATATGACCCAAGGTTGGAAATCTTATCATGGCATAAAACTAGGAAGCGTTAAGTGGGTGACCGACATGGAGAGGAAAAAAGCCAAGAGCATAAAGTTGGAGAAGTGTAAAAAATGTATGCATTATTGGAACATTCATAAAGCAATTGAGAATATGGCCAACTCCTAGAATGCAATAAGGTCAAAACAGACTATTTCCTACGTAAAACTGGGGGACGAGGGGAGATGCCATAATGGCAAATGACAATGGAATTTTAAGCATCAAAGACAACAGCATAAGCAAAAAGGGAAAGCATTTAATTCATTTTCTGGATTATTTTTTAAGAAATAGGATATTGCTGTTCCTCTGCCATTGTACCTTGGGTGGGACTGAGAGCAGGCTTCCATGTTGATGAGTTATTTCATGGAGTCTTTCTACTCGACATCATTCCCTGAATAGAAGGCAGCAGCTCTACTTTTATTCAGGCCTGGGAAATAGAATTCATTTTTAGTGAGGTATGGTAAAGTCAAGTATGTGCCCAAGGTGATATGCTGGAGGCATTTATGAGTAACCTCTAAGGACCCATTGAGATACAAGACATTCTGGGATAAAATCTTAAGATGTTAGCTCTTCTGGCTGCTCTACAAGAATTGCTTAGCAGATGTGACCCTTTCTCCCACTCTTTTTCAATGATCTATCAATAATCAACCCACCCATTATGGCCTTTTGAAAATTCCTAATCCTTTAGCTAAGAGTCACTACAAAAAGTATCAAAGAGCAACCACCAGGCTAATTAGGGGACTAAAGAGAGGGATTCAATAATGATCACTTCAAAGAACTAAATATTCACAGCTTGATTATGCAATAACATCAGAGAAGGCTCTACACTTTATATAGTATAAATATCAAGAAGGGTACTATATGGTGATAAAAATATGAACTAAGTGATTAAGAAAGGAAAATTTATTAGGCAGATTAAAGAAAATTGTCCTTTTGACGACAAGCTAGGCTGGCCTGCACAAGAATTCCTTGGAGGAACTGGATAAAAACAAAGCTTGGACAGAGTGAATGTACTGCAGGGCAACAGTCACTTAATAGGACACAATGACCTATTAGATTTTTCCCATCTCTGATTTCTACAGCTCTTGGAGAATATTAAAGAACATTCAGATAGTCCATTTAATTCATTCAATGTGCAGCATAAGCACTGTATTACAGAATACAATAATATAAAAAGGGAAATGGTGGCCAATTAATCAATCAATCAAGATATTTCACATTACCAATTAAAGACAGTCTTAAATTACAAATGGGGTTAAACAGGCTTTTCTGCTAAGGTCAACATTTTATCACCATCCAGGATAGCACATCTTAACTACAGGTGCATTCATTAATTAAAAGTGAATTTAAAATCACCACTTGGTCTTGTTCTACTGACCAGTGAAGTCAATGCTTCTTGAAATCAATATTGAAAAGGGCACTATTCTCTACAGATCAAAGGATTACCTATCCCAGAATAGATACTTAATGTGGAAGATCAATTTTATCAGATTGAGAAACACAGAATTAGTTTGAGAAATATACCAGTGCCATCTCAGCTTCTGTGTATTCCATTGAAAGTAACCTACTTAGCCTTTCTTCAATTGACAAAGCAAAAGTTGGCATCAGCAGTATGAGTCAATATTTTACTTTATTTCTTGTAACAAAGCAACAGACTTTTAAAAAAATTTAATTCTTCCCAGATGCAGAAATTGAGAATGGAGTATTCATAATCAGTTTACCAGTAAAATGCTGTCAGGGACCTTCATAGGGTCAGGAATTAGCTTTTGCTATGTTAAAAACAAAAATGACACATTTCTTCTGACACTGACGAGCTGTCTAATTAAGCAAATCTATTTTTTATTTTGGAAATGAAATACAAAATCAGTTAAAGTTTTCCCAATCTGCATTCGTTAACCAGCTTGCAGAAGTAAAAGCTACAGGGCTACATCAGCATGACTTCATTGGTAATGGTGGGATATTCCCTCCTCATTTCCTATCTGCAGCTCCTCCATAGTTCCTGCAGCACATTTTTAACAAGATGTTCTTGGACTTCAATTTTCCAAAGTCCTGGCCAGGAGGTGTGCTTGCTTGGGCTTCTGATAAATGAAATCAAGAACACCTGGGGCACGAAGGTTGACCACCCCTGGACTCATCTCCTCTCCTGCCAGTGGAAGTGTGCCACTGGTTACTGCCCATTATCTTTAGTCCATAGTACACTATTACACACTATTACAAAACCTGGTGTCCTCCAGATAGTTTAGACTTCACTGCACATGACTTCTTAGATTGGCAATGTGAGATGGAACAGTAGGTCCATACCAAGTTGTGGAAGGCTGTTACCAAAGGTTTTCAGTAAATGTTGGTGATGAGGATACATGAGGTCAAAGAATTTTACCTCCTTTATTATTTTCATGATGTAATAGTTGTACGCCGCCCAGAGTCGCTTGCTGAGTGGGTGGCAATACAAATGTGACTAATAACTAAATAAATCAATCCAAAGCTTGATCAGTAAACTTGCTTCACAGTCCTGAAACCTCAGAAGACAATAACTGGACACTTTCATATGACAGAACCATGAAGGATAGAAACCTGTATTTTGAATGTTAAAAACAACACAGATGCTTTCAGGAAGTGAAATATGTCTTGCTAAATTTTAAATTCCCTGACACATGCTGATTATACACATTACGTTGACTTTCAGTTATTCAATAATAAGCACCTGATTTATTTATGAAGATACTCAAATGCTTACATTAGCTAGACACCTCTTGGCTAAACAGAAACACTTGAAATATTGACATATTTAATGCTTCTATGCAGGCAAATCAGGAGGTAATTTATATATATGTAGGAAAATTTGGAAGCAAAATATATATAATGAGAATGCAATTTTATCTGTTTATATATATATATATCCAATGTAATCCAAATTAATATTACAGAAGATCAACTTATTTTACCTGCATGCCTTCTTTCAATACCTCAAGTAACCTTCTCAACTCTCTAACAAACCCTCTTAAGAAAGGGGAATGCATTCCACAGCTGCTGAACAGAGACAGGGAGGATTGTTAGTTAAGTGTATAAGAATAATTAAATCAGCCTCTTATGTTGTCTTATATAAAGGACTTTAAGAAATCTGAAAGAACTGACAAGTGAACCCTTGTCAAAGAATAGCACATCTCAAACTAAGGTCACTTGCAAACTAAGATTAAGAGGGAATATTTAACAAAGCCAGCTGAGACAATTCGGCTGAACGTCAATTACTGCTTTTAAAAATGTCTGTGTATTTAAGTTTGATTTTGGCTAACACAATCCTTTAACTAAATAGCAAACAACTGCTGCACTATTTTTTAATAAATCAGAGTCAGCATTCCCATATAAGAAAAGGATGCAAGAATGTGTTCATTTTCAATTTCAGCATTAAACAACTTAATTGATGGTAGGGGTACACAGAAAGCGCCTCCTCAAAGATTGTGGTATTTTTGAACCACAATCAGATGAACCTGGTTAATCTTTCTCACACTAGGTTAGGCAAAATGAACTACAGAATGAATTCATCAAAAGGGTGGCTTCATTTTGGCAGTTTTACATCTGGCCTAGGTCCTAGACATAGAAGAAGAAATTGATGACCAAATAAAATCCAACATTAAAAGACTAATATAATACACATAAAATCCATGCCTAAGTGTATAATGGAACAAGGAAACACCCAAAAGTTTCTTGGGTTTTGCTTTTTAAGGATATATTACCTTACTACATTATGCCATGAGCATGTTTAGGAGTCTCTTATTTATTTATTTTTATTTATTTATTTATTTAGATTTATTATCCTGCCCCAATCAGGCAAACCTGACTCTAGGCGGCTTACAGAAAATTCATAAATTAAAACCTTGAGGTTCAAAATTACTTAAAAATCAATTTAAAAAGAATTAAACCATGAATTTACAAAAATCTAAAAGATTTAAAAAGGTTAAAAGGTTTTAAAAGATTTAAAAAATTTAAAAGAGTGAGGGAGGGGTGGCTCTCCCATCAGATCAGCCACCCAACATGGGACCCCACATTCCTGGAGCCCCACACCTGCCCTGCCAGCCAGGTTTTTAGGCCCTTCCGAAAGGGCAGGAGCTCTGTCTGTAGGCGTAACTCAGTTGGCAGGAGGTTCCAAAGGGCCGGGGCGGCCACGGAGAAGGCCCTCCTTCTGGTGCTAGAGAGATGCACCTCTCTAGCTGATGGAATGTTAAGAGAGCCTCTCCGATCCGCCCTGGTGGGACAGACAGATGTCCTTGGGACATTGCCTGTTTAGCCACTCTGGAATATTCACAGAACCCATTCTATTTAGAGAAATAATCCTACAAGCATGCCTGCCCCCTTTATTCACTAAAATATTCTAACAACAAAAGAAGAGAGTGAAAGACAACTGTTAAAAGAATTCAGGTGTTCCAGATTTTACTTAGCAACATAAACAATCCTACCCAGAGTAGCTGTACGCGATTGGGGCGGGGTATAAGTCTAAAAAGTAAAGTAAAGTACCATCTCTACTGCATTGATAAATCTGAAGATTTAAATACTAGGTATAATGTGAAATGGTGAAAAAACAGAGTGGCATGCAGAGTTGAGCTAAGGCAGAAACTATTCTAAGACAAATACCTCAATATAAAGCCTACATCTGGGATACTCCAGTGATGGCGAACCTATGGCATGCAATCACCCCAGCATAGTTTGCCCTGCCCCTCTGCCCAGCTGCCCAATGGGAGTGCTTCCTCCTTTCCCCAGCACAGAGTTCACCCCACCCCTCTGCCCAGCAGCCCAATAGAAGCACTTCCTCCCTCAGCCCAGCAGCCCAATGGGAGCATTTCCTTCCTCCCCTGTTGCTGTGTTGGCACTTTGAGAGAAATAAGTCTGGGGTTGCAGTTTGGGCACTTGGTCTCAAAAATGTTTGCCATCACTAGGATACTCTGTCAACAACAATTTTTACAATTAGTAACTTACTGTTTGATTTGGAAATTATACTGGCAGTCTCTTTTTGAAGGTTTTGTTTGTTCCATAATTTATGAGTAATTAAACTAAGCAACCTCAGAGTGGCCACAGATTTTCCATTACCAACAATAAATAAGACATGGCAAAGGAAATTTTCATTCTGCAAATAAATCAATTAGCCAAGGCTACATAATCAGTGCATTCTGACACTTAAATTTATTGCATCGAGAGATCAGAATAACTAATAACTCACCTGTTAAAGAACCATGAGTTCTAAAAAAGCATCTGTGATTGTGATAATGGGGGGCAAAACCCATGTTTCAAACTGTCAACCAAATAATAATAAAGTTCCAGTTTACAAAATAGAAAAACAAGAAGTTTGATGAATCATTTTGAAACACACAGTTCTGTAGATGCAATTAAGGTATTTGTGGGTGCTACTGGAAATATTCCTTTCACAAACTCAATCTGAAGTGAAAGCAGAAATCCACTGTCTCAGTAATTCCATCCATGTAGCTTGCCATGTACCAGAATGCACATCTGCAATGTGAGATCCATAACATCTGCTAATGTACCTTTTTCGAACATTGCTAGATTTGCTTTGATCTATGAGGATGCATGTTAAACTTTGGTTTAACAGAAATCAGAAATAGCATGATCAGTTTGAGAAACATATCTGTATTTCTACTAAAAGAGATAGAACTATTCATCTTTCAGAGTTTGCATGTGTCTTGACCTTTATGTATGCAAAAGGTACATTTTTGGTGATGGTTAAAGGATCACTGGAATATTTGCTGAAATGCACTAAAGCACTCATTTGATCGGTCTTCAAATCTCTTATTTTCAGATCTTTCTAATAACTGAAGTGTTTTAATTAATAAATATGTAAACCAATATCAGAGCTGGGGGGGAGGTTATTATTATTATTTTTACTATAATCCTCAATATCTCTCAGGCTGTATGGCCAGTTCTGCGTGAATTGACTAGCAATGCTTTAAGGGTTCAAGTGAAGAACCTTTACTAGTTCTTCTTGGAATGCACAGGGCTGACTGCCATCATCTTGCCCAATAATAAACTTGTTGACAGACAGATTATCCTTGCTGTATATTTCAGAGAAGGCATTTTGTACAACAAAAAATACTGAAATAATTTACTTTTCATTGAAAGAAAATGGTCAGAATCATATCTGGATTTTATTCCATAGTAAGCATACTCATGTATCTCATGTTAATGAACTGCAGCTAATTAACAAAATGCTGGTTGTGTGTCTGGTCAATTGACAGTCACACAAGCAAGCACATGACCAGGTAGCTTATTAATTTGGTATAATTTGCATCAGTTAACACAACTTTACTTATTCTGGTGTAAACTCCCAATGAGATTCTGATCAATACAGCAATCATTCTAAATACTGCATATTAAATGATGGGTTTTGAAAATGTAATAAGTTTAAAATTAATCACTAACATCTTATAACTAAGTAATCTAAAAACATGTTTCTCTTTAATAAGATATTTAATTGCCAGAGTGCTTTTCTAATATTTTAAGAAAAAACTAGAAAATGACACATGGACATTTTATTCACATGAATATTTATGTCATTAATAACTTAACAACTTTTTCTGACTTTAGAAAGTCATGTTTGTAAATTTAATGTAAATAATCAGTTATTACATCTAAACAATACTACCCTTGTTTCATCCTGCTATTGAAAGGAAATTCCTGGTGGTTAATAAAGCTATATCTGAAAAAGATGGAATCCTCCCATTTATAAACTGCAAGGAAAGTTATTTTGCAACTGTACAGAAACCACCAAAAACTAGGGTTAATGCTGGCATTAAGGGAGTCCCTGAGGAAGAACCAAGTTTGAAACATGTTTCACGTAATAAAATTTTCTCTTGCTTATATGGAGAGTTCCTTAAAAACATTTCCCTTAAAATCTGAAACTAAAAACACTTTTTGCAGCAAGGTGGAAGAGTTAACAAATAGCTCTTCCTTGAACATGACTGTTATAGTTATCTGCTGTCAAATCAGAACTGGGTTTCAAAGTAAGTGAGATATTTCAGGAGTGGCTTTACCAGTTTCACACACACACACACCCGGGAGTTTCCATGGCAAAGCTGGGGAATTGAACTCAGGTCTCCTAAGTCCTATCATTACTCTGTCCGCTACACCACACTAGATGACTATTCTACATTTTCCCCTCTCCATGCTAAGGGAACAAACACATCTTAATCCTACTGTGGTTTGCTACTACAGTTGTGTCTATATAGTCTCTGTACAGTAATACCTCGGATAATGCTAAGACTTGGTTCCACAAGTCTTGGTGTTATCCGATTTTTAGTGTTATCCGATGCATGTTAAAATCCTATGGGATGGATCGGATAACTTTAAAGCTCCATAGAGACACATTTTAACTGCACAGGCTTTAGCGGTTGTTATCCGATCCATCCCATAGGACCTTAACATTATTCGATCCAATTCTCCTCCCCAGATTACTTAACGTTACGCGATTTTAGCATTATCCAAGGTAAACGTTATCCGAGGTATTACTGTACTTCCATTGTAGAAACTAGGGGGGAAATTACAATTTCTCCATCCAGTATTTCAGGATTAGATTCCCCTTATTTTACAAGTCACATCTGTTTGTGTCTCATGCATTGTTTCCTCTACTGTTTTCAGCATAATTGTTTCAGCTGAACAGCAAAAATCAAAGGACAGAATCTCATCACAGACTGATTACAAAATTGACAGTAACTCCACAGAGCATTCAGAGTGGATCTGGAACAAACTGTTATGGAAAACAATACCTAAAAGTACAGAAAGAATCAATGCTAACTTCTTTATAGTGTCATGAATTATTTGCTTCAGATAACAATATTCAAGTTCCTTTGCATATTCCTGATCAAGCATTAAAACAAAACCTCTGTTAAACCAATGTCTACATTTTAGAAACACATTTATTTTAAAAGATGCATGTTATCTATCTACACTTGGATCTTTCAGCAAACCTTCATTTCAGAGAGCTGTGAAGAAATGATAAGAGGGGAAAGAGTTTACATATACTGTATGGGTCTAATGGAGGTTAGGTGAAACTCGTAAGAAATCCATAAATTCAGGCATTCTCTATTACAGAATTCCAAATCTTGCAGATTTCAGATGCTCTCAGTTGGGAAGCCATGAAAGACTCTAAAACTAAAATGGCCTCTTTTGTTGGGATTTTCATTCATGTTAACCCAAAAGTCACACCCCAAATTGACACCCAGTTTGTCAGTTTTAGTGAATGTAGTCACTAGTAAATTGTCTGTAATAATGGCTATTGATTGTTAAGAAAACAGAGGGGGGAGCTAGGGGGGAGATACCTCTCTATGGAACAAGTGGTCTACAATTGTCCATCTTTTATGTATTGAAAGCATTGTAAATGGAAGATATTTTACCTTCTAACCAGTGGTGGGATGTCAAAAATTTTACTACCCCACCGTGATGTCATCACAGTGTGGGCAGAGCTAACATCATGATGTCATGATGTGGGCAGAGCCAAAGAAAATTAATTAATTAATTAATAAAAAAATAAGCGCACACACACACACACATAGAAAGGTGAGTCACTTACCCTGGGGAGCAGGCTATACGGAGCTTCAGGTTAGCAGCTTCTCTTCCTCCTCCCTGCTTGGGAGGACAGCAAGGAGGCCGTGAATACATGCCAAGCACTGTAGGCGTGCATGCGCACCAAGTGCTTGGCAGCATGCGCAGTGGGGGAACCAGTGAAAAGGTAAGCCCCGAAGGTGGTTCCCCCCAAAAGCTGCTACCGGTTCTCCGGGACACTGGGAAAAGTTACTACCGGTTCTGACGAACTAGTGAGAACCTGTTACATCCCATCACTGCTTCTAACAGACCTTCTGAAAAATTATTGCTCAACCATCTTCAAAGCCACTTGATATCTTATTGACAGGGCCTCACAACTCAACAGCAAACTAATAATATGTTTTGAAAACATTTCTAAAAATGGAATAAGAAACTTTTGACAAAGAGATGTGCTGAATAAGAATGAGAGAGCTAAAATCTTTTCATTTGGGCACATCAACAAAACACTTTCCCTTAGAATGATTTATTCACACTGTAAAATCTGACCGGGATTTTAAAAAATTCTTACTGCTGCTATTTTTCCTGCTGAATATTTGTTCACATCTGAATGCTTAATTTCCCCACCACACACTAAACAATATATAAAACTGATGCATCTTTATTTTTTTAAAATGGACTTCTCCCTATCAGCAAGCCAGCCATGTGAAAGGAAACACCTGATAAATGATTTTAGAAGGAAGATCCTTTACCGGCCACAATCTCTTTTAATGAACAAACCATGTCCACACAAAGGAGAGATTGTTATGGCTGATGCCACCAGACCTTCTGGTATACTGTTGCCCAGAGTTCACCTGATAAAACAGACCTCTTTAAAAAATATGCTGTATTTCTACACTAAATTTACCATGCTTCTGGACAATGGCTACGATGACCTTCTCAGAATCCATGGTGATGGTAGGGAGTTGTAGCACTTGTTTGGTTTTCAGTGAAGGCCAGCTCGCAGGTTTTCCCCACTGTCGGTTTTCTCTTTGCAAAAGTTCAAATCCTTTTATTTGTGATATACACAATTAAAACATGCAGACAGATTTTAATAATTCTATTAGATGTTTCAACACATTTAGTCTTTCTTTCTTTCTTTCTTTTGTTTTGTTCAAGATATATGTGAGAAAGTGGGAGTGAATCCTCTTGTGAACAAATATTCTGTACATATTTGCTTCTTTTGTACAAGGTAATACCGACTGCTCATGAGATTCAGCGGTAACAGGGTTTATATTTAGACCCTGTGGGATACGGGATACACCTTTCAGGTTTCAAGAGTGGAAGAACCTCAGATATGTATTCTTTAACTCTAAAGGATCTTTGAGGAAGCGTGAGATACAACAGGAACACAGTTGAACCCACAGTCAACTTCAAATAAATATTCCGTTCTCCCTAAGAGGATGTCAGAAACTGACCCAATACTAGGCCTCATCTGGATCTATTTCCACATCTTCTTTCACCATTTTTGTTTATACTACCAAATAAAAGTTTAGATTTCATTATTTATACATACAGCAGTTGCCAATGGACTGTAAGCATTCTTTTACTGAAGGTAAGTGTTTTTTATCCAGTTTGTGTTCATTCAGCAATGTTCTAGAACTCTGAATAGCTGATATTAAAATCTGGATGAATGACTAGGAAACATCAACAGTGTGGTATAATGCATAGTATGAATGGTATTGAATATAAAGTCATATTAAAATACCACAGGGTAAGCCTCTTTATATTCTCATACAATAGTGCAGGCAGGGATAAACAGGTTGTTTAAACAGATTCAGGTTATACAAAATCCCTTTTACTTCTGGGACCATATCACTTTCCGATTACTTCAAAAGAATACATCTATTGATCACCTTCAATAATATTAGCATGTAGGAAAACCTTTTCTCCTAATTGGTTCTGAAAGTTTCCCTTGTAATTTCTGCTAGTGAAACCCAGAGGTTAATGCTACAATCCTAAAAGTGCTTAGAAGGGATCAAAATTCTAAGACTGCTCAGCGGAGACTTGCTTCTGAGTAAACAGGCTTAGGGTC
Source organism: Furcifer pardalis (assembly GCA_030440675.1). Taxonomy (NCBI): domain Eukaryota; kingdom Metazoa; phylum Chordata; class Lepidosauria; order Squamata; family Chamaeleonidae; genus Furcifer; species Furcifer pardalis. The sequence goes on from CP126891.1 coordinate 197,024,831, forward strand.
ATTCTGTAGCAGATTGAGCTGTAAATCAGGAAATCCCTTGTTCAAATGTCATCTCAGCAGCCAAATCTCTAGGTGATAACAGGCAAGCTGTTATATCTCATCCAGAACTTGGAAATAAATAGTTAAGTTATGTTAAACAATAAAGAAGAAGAAATCATGATGTTTGCACACACAAATTTAAAAAAAAAACCACAAGACTGTGTAAGACCTTTATAGGTCCACTGAAATATTAAAAACATGAAAGCTTTCAATCCCAGCAGGATTCTCCTTCAGGTTAGGCACAGCAGAGCTTGATGGGACAGTGGAAGAAACAGAAAGAGTCAAAAGAATCCTGATCAGATACTGCAGAGTCAGCTCCCAGGTTACACCAAAATCTTACAATGAAGTGTTAAGTTTTGTTTTAGGAATGAAGGATCAAGAGCCAAAAGACTGCTACCATATGACTAAACTACAAGGTGAACCAGAAGAAAGGTCTAACTGAACCTGAAAGCTTACTACTTTTTCACACTGCAGTGGCCTAAAAAAGACATTACTCCCTTTGTTTTAAGATTTATTTATGTGTTTCTACATTTCCTCCTTACTTCAAGGAAGTTTAACATGTAAATTTGCTAAATGACAGCACCCCACTACTCTCTCTCTCTCTCACTCTCTCTATGTAATGAGTAAGAAGTTTGCCTTCAACACTGCAGGGAGTGGTCTGAAGAAGAGGAGGGTGTTAAGGGAGCACTGGGCCCTAAGAAACTTTAAGTGGCAGGAACCAAAAGTGACCACAGCATGTGAAGTAGTGCTGCAGTGCAATCACACTTCTTTATTTAAAGGAGCAGAAGATCGCACTACTCAACAGTGCATCCAACTCTTCCATGTATGCTCAGAGGCAATAATCTTAGTCAGAATATTTCACATTAAAAATTCTCCACCCCAATTGCTCAACCAATCATTCAAACCACTTTCTACTGTGCTACAGCAATATACTGGAATAGTTTCCTTTAACTCTTTACTTCTGTTTTTAAAATTTTTAACTATAATCTCACTGAGTGTTTCTGGTTTATAACCCTACATAAATGCTTTGAATCATGTCCGAGAAAAATCAATGAATATAAAAATGAGTAGCTGCATTCATGAAACCTGCTCCTACATAGAGAATTGTGACTCAAACATATTGCTACTACTGTATGTACAAATCCAACTGAAATGTCTTGAAATACACATATACATGCAAACTGTGTTTAGCACTTAATGAACAGAGGGTAAAGAGTAAGATCCATGACTTTTTGCACTGCTGTGGACTGATGTGAGCATTGCCACTAGTTAGCTCAGCTAGCCCTAAGTTTCAGTAAGGTGACAAAAAGCTATTTTGTGTCTGTAAAGCAGGGCTCCCAAACTACAGCCCACCGCTGGATCCAGCCAACAGCACCAATTTATCCAGCCTGCGCTGCATCCACTCATTCTTTCTGTGCATGCACAGGCATGTTCTGCACATGCACATACATGTTTTACTTCCACTTCTGGGTGGGAGGAACCATGTGAGCAGCATGCTCGACCATGCTCAGACCAGGACCCAAAAAGTTTGGGCACCCCTGCTGTAAAGATTCTGTATGTTATTAAAATAGATGACAACAGATGTAGGGCAGATGTGTCCTGCAAATGCATCTAGCTGAAGCCAGTCAGATGAAAGTTACAGATAACCCAAAATCAGAGCTAAATAGCCACAGGTAACAAGTACACTCCTGCTCTTAATGCAAGCATAACATAAAAAGCAAGGATAATGGATAGGGCAATTAAGTATGGGGACAAAATTTAAAAAATTAGATTCAGTCTTGACCCAGCAAAGTATAGTTAAAACTTGAAACTGTAATGCTTTATCAGTGCAGTGAGCCACAGCTTAGCTGTATACGCCTACTAAAACCTCTTTCAAGCTTGTTTTCCTAATGAATATAAGAAATATTGATTTTTAACCTATGTACATTTTCAGAGACAAGAGAGACAGACTTAATTATAATCAATACAATTTACAGACAGTGATGCTACCCAGCAGAAATGTTCTTATCCAAAAGAACAGCAAGTATCTTCCTCCATATGTGCCTATTTTCTCTCTCTCTTACTACACTATTGGTTCTATGACCTTAATACATATTTTATGGTATATAGTGAATAAACAAGTATCAAGATGGCAGGTTTTAATGGCTGGGAAATAATAGCCTGAAAGAATTTACTAAAGAAAATGCATCTGTTTATACTAAGTGACTTTCTCTCTCTTTTGAGTATCTACAAAGTTTGTGTTGCAACAATGAAAAGCTTTTATACATCCCTGTCCTTCCTCATTGTCTCCAGAAATGTTTCCCAAACAATGTCTTGAAAACACTGTGATTCAGTAAGAATGCAAGTTGCTGCACACTTGGGGGGGGGGGTGATTTTGCATATATTTTGTGGAAATCACAATGAACATTTGACAATTAGGACCAGGAAGGGAATACATGGAACTCCACATGTTCCAGACTGTAAGTTCCAATAGCCCTGCCAAATTATATATACAGTTGTACCTCGATTAAAGAGCTTAATGCATTCCACAGGATTGCTCTTTAAGCGAGTTTGCTCTTTAAGCGAAACACCATTGTAAGTGACCAGTTGTGGGGGGGATTGCGAACCCTGATTTATTTGTTAAGCGAATTTTTGGTTGGTTTTATTTGTTAAGTGAAGCAAACATTCAGAGAAAATTCTGCTCTTTAAGCGAGTTACTCTTTAAGCGAGAAGCTCTTTATGTGAGGTTTGACTGTACAGTGGTACCTCATACGACAATTTTAATCCGTTCCATGGTGCTCGTTGTTGTGCAAAACAATTGCTATATGATGCATGCATCGTATAGTGATTTTCCCTATGGGATGCATCGTACAACTTGTCATGAAACGATATCTTTTTCCTAATGTTCTCAAAGCTTGAGGTTTGACTAGGCCTAAAAATCCTTTCCTCTCTGTCTCACAAGACTACGTGTCATGAGATAGATTGTTTTCAATTCAGTGTTCCTGCTCTTATCTCTCTAGCTAGCTGAGCTTTTTGGTGTTGTGACTACTCACTGTACACGTGTGTCAACAATCCTTTGTTATGAGAAAGTTTTCTTTGTTCCCTGATTGGTTAAAGGTACCCCACCTGACTGGAGAATCTCCATCTTGGAGAGAGGAGAGTGAGTTCGTTTTTGGATGTCTATGGGCTAACATCTTTGCCTGGGGGCTATGCCTTTTTGCTTCTTCAAAATGGTTACCTAATGTACCTGTGGACTGTTGCTGGACTGTTTTATGCTACTGACCTATGCTTTATGAACCTGATCGATATACCTGATCAATAAACCTAAGTGTGCTTGAACAACATCTCTTCATTGGACTAAGGGGTAAGAGAAGCAATGCATTCACACACAAGCCTCTGAATATGCTACCTGTTTAAACCTCCTTGTGGAAGAGAAGCAGCTAAGGGCTGTTTAGCTGCATTGCCGGCCAGCTCACCCTCTGGGGGCTTTGGTGTAGGAGGGCCAAGGCAGAGGGGGACAGCTGGTTTCGTGACACAACTTTTTTTTTTTGCTAAGTGGTTTTTCTCATTGAAAAATTGTTGTACGATTTTTTTCCATAGGGAAAATTGTTATGCGGGATGTCATTTCCCCCCAAAACCTAATTGTTATGTGAGTTCGTTGCTATACAGGGTGATTGTTGTATGAGGTTCCACTGCAAAGACCAAACATGAGGTACAATTAGAGTCTGAGGGCCACATAATCCCTACTACTAGGAGGAAAAATCACCTTGCTGTAACTCTTCCATCTCAAAAGTTGACTTTAATACACTGAAGACCAACTTGCTACATAGTCGAAGACAAGCATCAATGTATTATAGCATGTGTTCATTTATTACTGCTATTTTAATAACAATGGCTCTAGAAAACCTTATCTCTGCGGCCCCACAGGTATCTTTTATACACGATATAACAGAACTCCTTTAGGTTTTCCTCCTTATACAACCATAAAGGAAACAATCTGATTTAGTCTTAATTGCCTTGATTATTGTTTTTAGTAATTCCACCAAGGCCTTAATGGACTAATATATAGAACCCTATAAAGTGAAAGCTCAGAGAAGATTTATTATTTTGAGAAAGGACAGTGATCAATGGATTCAATTTGTTATGGTATAATTCTTCAACATTGAAAAAAGATCAAGATGCATTGGAGGTCTTCTAGGGCAGAAACTATAAATTAACAGAAAGCTTCCCTCCTTCTTCTTGCTTCCTGTGCTGTTTGCTGGGAAATCACATAATAAATGATGAGTAAGCAACCAAAGATATGGAAACTGTCAATATCAAAAGGAAACTATCCCACAGGTTGAATTACAATTTTTTTTTTTTTTGCATAACTGTAAAATGGGATTATTGCCACTGTATCCAATAGGACTATGTCTAGCTGCACGATTGTAAGTCAAAAACAGCTTGAAACTACAAAGTAAAAAATAACACTCTGCCAATAGAGCAACAGGATTCTGGCCTCAGCATATATACCTATATGAATTCAAACCTTTGATTTACAACTCCTAAATTCCAGGTTGCGTGGCCATGTTAGCTTGTGAATTCGAAAGAAAGAAAGACTGACTGACTGACTGACTTTTCTAAGCCCTGTACACTGATATTTTTCTCCATTACTACAACACAAAATCACTGGTCACAACTGTTCTGGAATGCTAATATCTCAAAGTGGAACATCTAAATCAAGGGTTCCCAAACTATGACCTATGGGCCTAATCTGGTTTGCAGCATAATCTGCCCTATGATGAGGACCTAGGCACCGCTGGAAGCTCCCTGCCGCCACCAGAAGTGCCAAAACTCAGAAAAAACACAGCAAAAAATCACAAAAATGTGACAAAAATGTCCCCCCCCCCCATCACCATGGAAAGCAGTGGAGGCTGCAAAACAACCATGATTGTGCCTGCCACCACCATGGAAACCGTAAGTGCCAAAACTCAGCAAAAATCACCAAAAAAATCACAAAAATACATAAAAATGTTCCTCCCTCCCTCCCGCCACCATGGGAAGTGGTGGAGTCTGCAAAAGCAGCCAGAAAATGCTGTAATTGCACCTGGCACCACCATGGAAACTGGAAGCACCGGAGGTGACGGGAGGAACCACACCTTCAGCCCACACAGTTGTGTGTCAGGGACAGTGCCCTGTGGTGCAAAAACGTTGGCCACCCCTGATCTAAATGGAACATTATGTATGTAAAATTATGTTATCTCATAAGGTGGAAATAAATAGCGCCCAGTTAAACACAAAAACTATTCTTTAAAAAAAAGAGCAAAGGGAAAAAAGTGAAATACTGTATCTTACTTTATTATTTTTGTACGAAATAAAGGTTTTAAAGGTATTAACAGGTCGTGATGCTTGTTTCTTTAAAAGTAACTATACTCAATCAGTCCATCAAGATCTGTAAATTGCCTAGAGTGTTCGAGGCATGTTTTTTATGTTTCCTATCCCTCCAGCAAGTAGCACAAAGCTATTAGTGGTTTGCCCTGCTAAAAGCTCAGCAGTGGGCGTAAACAAATTTAAGAGGCAATTTAGAAAAGCCTGGAACACAGTGTAATGCAAACTTATGCTTGTTTCAAGATGTCTCAACTCTGACCACACCGTCAATCTGGCAAAGGGCAGGGAAGGAAAAAATCCATATAAAAAGTTCTCACACCCTGTTGGCTTAAGAGACAGTGGGTATTAATCCAGGCTTTGCCATGCCTAGCTTCCTTTTTGTGGTCAGCGGAAAAGCTATGTGGTTGGTCTGAATGAGTCCAGTCTTTTCCCTTCTTCTGTGTTAAAACAAGAGAAAGTGGGTCTGTGACACAGCAAAGGAGAAACCACAGCCAACCCTTTCTGCTTTTGCTCCCCCTCAAAATGTGGCCTGGAGCGGTTTGCTTTCCAAAAAAAGGTTTAATTTAAACCATACACTGTACTATGAGCTGCCACGTTTCCAAACTGCACATTCCTTCCTAATCTGTGCTCTTCAGAACTGACAGATTCTGTTTCCACTGATAGCCAGGCGAAATGCAATGGCTGGGAGCCAAAGAACTGGGAAACTGGGACCTATTTCCCATTAAAACAGTAAACCTGCGCTGATTGTGGGCCTCTATAGGAGGAATTTCTCCTCCTCCTCCTCCTCCTCCTCCTTCTCTCTCTCTCTCTCCCTCTCTCTCACACACACACCAAAATAAACAAGCCATCCCCTGACCTGCAAATCCTTGAATAAAGTAAAACACATTGTCTAGAAAAGGGTAGTCTTAAATCATTCTCCCTGAAATCTAGTGAACTGCTTTTGGAACTGTTTTAGACAGAAGGAAAAAGGGAAGTAATAAGAGGGAGAAATTCTAATGGGCTAGCCACTAAATCAGGAGTGGCCAATCTTTTGATGCCATGGGCCTGATCACGCCCCTGGACAGCTGAGTGGGCTGAACCACACACACCAGAAGTGGAACATTTACAGCTGTTGTAAATGTCCCCACTTCTGCATTTATGACAGTTGTGGGCGTGTTTGCGCATGTAAGCACGCCCCTAGCCAGCTGGGCTGAGGAGGCAAGGAGGAACAGCTGCGCAGTTTGGCCGGTTTAAAAACTGCACCACTGTGCCCACTGCCGTCGCTGTTCTGGGTGCGCCCCTAGCCAGCCAGGCTGAGGAGGCGAAGAGGAACAGCTGAACAGGCCATCAGGATTAAAAACTGCACCGCCGTGGCCTAGCCATCCTGGCTGAGGAGGACATCGAGCCCCGGGCTCCATCAAACACATTGAGCCCCGGGCTCTGTTTAGGACATTGTGTGTTGTGTTGCTTGAATTTGTATTTTGTTATGTATTTTTTGTTATTATTTTTTTGTGATGTTCTGATGCATTTTGCTATGCTGTGTTTTGCTGTACTGATGTTTTGCTGTATTTGCTGTATTTTGCTATACAGTAAAACCCCTACTTACAAATGCCCCTACTTACGAATAATTCGACTTATGAATTGGTTCTTCACTGAAATCCATGCCTCGAATTATGAACATGCCCTGATTTACGAATGAATTTCCCCCCCTCTGTGTTGCCTCCAGTGAAGCATAAAATTGTCATTTCCCCTGTGGGTTTATATTTTATACACATGCAGCCTTTCAGAGCCCTGTAGGTGGCAGTAGAGGGCTTAGAGAGGACTTCTTTGTCTGGAGTTTCAGCGCCAAAATGGCTGCCGGTTGCAGTTTATTGTTAGAGTTTTCTGAATTTTCTGTCCATTTTCAAAGCTTCTTTAAGGTAAGGAACAGCGGTTTTGCTTATGTATGCTTTCCTTCCAATGCTGCTGTTGTTTTTGGGTGGTTTGATTGATTTTTGGAGGGTGTGGGTGGCCTGTTTTGATTGTTGGAGGGTTGGGTGGGGCTTTTGCTTTATCTGAATGGAGATGCCTCGAGTTACGAACAGATTCGATTTACGAACAATGCACTGGAACTGAGTTTTTTGTAACTCGAGGTTTTACTGTACTGTATTTTGCTATACTGATGTTTTGCTGTAGTTTGCTACATTGTATTTTCTTATATTCTGTTAGCCGCCCTGAGTCGCTCTGCTAGTAGGGTGGCATATAAATGTGAAAAGTAAATTAAATTTAAAAATTAAATGCACTGACATGTTTTACAGATGACATAAATGTACCCACTTCCACTTCTGGATGGAATGGTGTCGTGGGCTTGGGCCAGCCCATGGGCCGTAGGCTGGGGATCCCTGGTACTGTATATAGCTACCTTCTTATTCTCACTTAACATATACACAGAAATATCAATCAAGGGAATATACCAGAAACTAACTCATTTTTTTCATCAGCTAACCACTTCTCACCAAAACACAAAACAACTTCTTGACTGCTTTCTCACAAGTATAAATAACAGTGAGCAACTAGGAAATTGCTCTAGTGTTTCCTGTCAGGAACTAGGAAAGCCTCTCTTTTTGCCCATTAACAACAGAAAATAAAGGTCTCAGAAGCCTTAGAGCAGTAGTGGAGAACCTATGGCATGCATGCCAAGAAGGGGGGGGGGGACTCAGAGCCCTCCCTGTAAGCACAAGTGCTGTTGCCCCAACCCAGAGTTTGCCCCGCCACTCTGCCCAGCAACCCAATGGGAGCATTTCCTCCCCCCCCCCAACACTGAGTTCGTCCCATCCCTCTACCCAGCAGCCTAATGGGAGTGCTTTCTCCCTCTCCTGTTGCTCTGTTGGCACTTTGAGATAAATAAATGGGCTTTGGGTTAGAAGTCACAATCAGTCACTTACAATGGTGTTTCGCTTAAAGAGCAAACTTGCCTAAAGAGCAATCATGTGGAACACATTATGCTCTTTAAGCAAGGTACCAATGTAGTATTTCAAGTAGTTTTTCAGTAATACACAAGGATTTGACCTTACTCTTATTTAACAACACAACTGCCTTTAACCTATGGAATTTTCAGAATATATTCAGGGAGTTTGTTGAAAGAGAAAAGCAAATTTCAGTAACAATATTTTCAGGATTTGCTGCTTGCAGTACATTTTCAGATGCTAGTCTCCTATCTTGTGTCAAATGGGTTCAGGACAAAAAGCAATTTAATTACCATTGGTCAGTAATGTCCTTTAAAGCAAGGGTCCCCAACCTTTCCCTCACCATGGACCGGCTTAATGGCAAACAATCTTTCCACGGGCCAGCAAGTGGTGGGACTGAGAGGGCACAAGTGCACAACAATATAGAAAAAGTTCACATTGTGCACAAGTGGGGGGGGGGAGTCCCACTGCAGCTCCAAAACATGGAGGGACCTGGTGACCTGCCCATCTGCTATGTCTGAAGCCTGCACCCCCACCCTGCCAACTGGACAGACCCAGTGGAGCACGCCAAGTGCAGAAGGCTACCACCAGGACTCCCAGCCCCGCCCCGTCCCGCCACCCCGCCCCCCACAGCCCACCGGGTCAGCCTGTGGCCTGGCACTGGTCCATGGCCCAGTGGTTGGGGGACCCCTGCTTTAAAGCACTAAGGGAGGGATGAGTTAGACTTTATGGTAGTATAACTTGCATTTTAGGACTGCAGCCAAAGTGCATTCAAACAAGTTGTCATGTCTCAGCTGATGTCACTGATTGTAATTTGTCCAACAGGTTGTTTTCCTAATCTTTTAATATGGTCAAAAAAAAATTGAAGGTAGTACATTTAATTTATTTTTGCTTTTCTATGTGCTTCAGTAGAATTAATGCTCTTAAGTGGCTGCATTACTTTCTGAGCCAGCTTAATGTCCTTAGTGAAGACATTCAAGGACACACTGGTGCATGATTCTGAGACTGAAGGCAATGAGCCCTTCTCCCACACATTTCCATTTATATAAATAATGGCTGTGTTTGTGCATTGTGTATGTTGTGTTCTGGACATGCTCTTTTTAGAAGAGTGGCACATATTGAATTTCCTTTTCTTTTAAGGGCAAAAAATGATATGCTGTTAAAAAAAAAATACACCAAGGCCTGCTTTGGTCAGAAGAGCTGTAATTCTCAATCAGAAAAAGACTTAAGTATTCTGAAATACAAGCTGCCCGGAGGATAATAGAAATTACAATCCTATATATTAAAAAAAATCCTATTGCAAAGAGCAGAAGCTGGCAATCTCTGATTGCCAGGAAGGGCACTTCGGCATTACTAAATAAGCAGTAGAGGGGAAACATGTGTCCCTCCCCCTTAAACTAGGTACATGAGGCTATGCACCTTATGTATAAGTGGAACTGTACTGTTGCTGCAGCAATACAGTGGCAGTTGATCATTGCTCCCAGAGAAATAAAAAAAGGCAGTGAGTAGATTGAGATCTTTTTTCCTGCTGTTGTTCCTTTACTATGGGATGAGTTGCCAGTGGAAATTAGATCTTCTTTCACTTTATGGTCCTTTCGAAAAATCTGAAGGCATTCCTGTTTCAACAAGTTTTTTCCCCTTGTTGTGAACTGATTTTACAAATCCAGAAATTCCTTTATTAAATTTAGTGAGCTCTGATATACATTGCACAGTTAGGGATCTTTCAAATACCACGTGACCTAAAATAGGCCACTTTTTGACCCCCTCACTCCCGCCGCCATGCCAGAGGTGGTGAAAACAGCAAAAAATGCACCATAAACGCACCTGTGGCTATCGTAAATATGTTTACGACAGCTGTGGATGAGGATCATGGCAGCATTTATGGTGGGGCTAACAATGTGTCCAGCCTGCTCAGCTGTTAGCAGTTCGAGACCTGAGTACTGCATGATGGTTTGAACACCCATTTCTGTCCCAGCTCCTGCCAACCTAGCAGTTCGAAAGCAAAAAATTGCAAGTACAGTAGATAAATAGGGACCAAATTGTTGGGAAAAGATCTTGTGGAAATCCCTTGAGTTTTTCCCGCAAAAATCCTTTCAAATCAGAATAATTTCTGACACAAAATTATTACAGTATGTGATACTGAACTTTTCATCTCCTGACTTGGAAAGGGCATGTCTCTTAATGGCCTCTTAAACATTGCACGTCTGCTGTACAATATGTTTGTTCACCTATTTTCCAATGGAACACCTATGAGATACCAGGAGAAATACATTTGCCTCTCTAGGAAGCAACTCTTATCACTTCCACCCTTCCATCCTATCCTTACCTCACCATGCAGAAACAACAAATTATAATCAGGACTGGAGTGAGCAGGGAGGGTTCCAAGATTCTAGTAACAAATTTCCTCCTTCTAATATTTGTGGAGAGGAGGGCTGCCCATGTGGCTACAAAATGCCATCTGGATCCCAGAAACCTGGAAATAGAGTTACTAATCTCCCTGCAGCCTGAAACAGAACAGCAATCATTATGTGCTGATAAATCACCCGTGTCTGGAAGCACGTTAAGGTTATGATAAACTACTTTATCTTGACACATTTTTCTGATGGGCACCTGGGGTCTTCCAGGATCTTATAATACTCTCCATAGCAATGCCACAAAACACTTTTGCAATATTTCATTTTGTAGTGTAAATTTTGATTACAAACCCCTGTGAATAAGAAAATTGGACTTTCAATACAATACATTCAATTTCTACCCAACTAGCAGGAAGGCTGGGACAAAAGGTAACTCTTTCAGCTAATCAGAAAACCGGGCCAACTGATTTGGATACCTTACTTTATAAAATTTCTCACCAGCTTTGTATGCAGATACTGCTCACTGCTCCTTTAGAAACTAACATAGGTTTTTTTAAAAAATCCTAGGGTCTCCAGATGTTGGTGTCCAGCCACCTTTCATTTTCTATCAACAGCCATAACAACTACTGTATATGCTCGAGTATAAGCCTAGTTTTTCAGTCCTAAAATGAGGTCAAAAAGTGGACTTGGCTTATACTCAGGTCACTGAGTGCAATGGAAAAAGGCGGTGGCAACTAATAGCCTTCACCACCCAATTTTCCTGTCCTGTCGTTGGTGCATCTCAATCGGCATGGAGAAAACTCCTTTCTGCTGCATCTTATTTTCATGTACCGTATTTTGATTATTGAAACTCACTAGTAGCTGCTGCAATTGCCACCCTCGGCTTATATTCAGGTCAATCTATTTTCCTGTTTTCTAGGTCAAAATTAGGTACCTCAGCTTATATTCGGGTTGGCTTATACTTGAGTATATATGTATATCTGGAACAGTTCAAATCAAGTAACCTCAGGTTTGGAAACGCTGGGTTGTCCGATAGAAAGCCTGACTCTTTAAAAGTCAGGTTGAAAGCCTCTGAGCTTTCCACCACAACAAATGCTTTATGAGTTATTTGCGAGGAAAAACAGCTTCACCTACTATGCATTTTGAATCTGTTTTCTATTATTATTTACATGCACTTGCTTTCCCTTATACTGTACTTCATTTTAAATAACCATGTATTCATAATGTGTGTGATTGTAGTAAAATTTGAATTCTTTGCCACCTGAGATTAGAATAGCCCCTACTCTTCTGGTCTTATGTAAAATGTTAAAACTTTACAATGAATAATATTCTGGTAAACTGAAAAATGTGATTTCTGAACACTTATAATTTACTACCATGATTCTGGTGCCATGAAGGTTGACATTTGTTTATAGGGTTGGGTGGATTGTTGTAATATTTCTATTATTTGTTATTATAATATGTATATTATTGTTTGATTTGTTTTTACTGTGAACTGTCTAAAGTGGCTTTTCCCACAAATTATGATGGGGTATAAATAAATCAAATTATAAATAAATAAATATGCTCAATCACTTCTAAAATTTAGGACAAATAATTAGTATAAAAAAAGTGACTGATATACAGTATCCTACCACCTTACAGGCAAGAAGAGTCTGTAAATCAGAGTGAGGGTTTTTAATAGGAAAAAAACATCATCTGTGTTTTTATGTTCTGAAGTTGTAGCAGTTTACTGACCAGAGGTTTGAGCACTGACTAATGTTTTTGTATGAAAGGTTGAAGTTCAATGTGGTGCAGTGTTGCATTTCACAAGATCTACTACCTCTTTAGGCAGGTGATTAATCACATGATCAATAGACCATATGATTAGGCACTAATAGCTGATAGGAGAAGAGAGCAAACAACAATAAATTTGCTTCATGCCCTGTAATCCAAGAGAAGGAGAGGTCAAATAATGGTCACATAAGGTCATCCTGCCTCACAGCCATATAGAAGTACACAGACATACGATGCTATGATTCTTCAAATTAAATCTATATAAAAATACAGCTGTACAGGGGAAATTCATGCTTACAGGAAATCCTTACTGACCACTAGTGTCAGTGACCCTTCAGGTTATATTTCCAATAATGTAAGTAACCTAGCCTGACTAACAATATTATAGTCTGATCTTGGGCAAATTATTTTGGAGTACAAATTCCAGAATAATCAGTTGTCATGTTGGCTGGTGGATTCAGAGATCTGCTGTCTAAAATTATTTTTTTCCAATCTCTGGTTGTGATCACATTGTGATCTCTAGCCTTTCTTGGTGGGTTTTTGTTGTTGTTTCCACATATGTACCACTAAGCATTCTCTGGGCAGTTCACAAGATAATTAGCATTTCCCCCAAAACAAGCTGAGTACTCAGTTTACCAACCTCAGAAAGATGGAAGGCTGAGTCAACTTTGATCCCTGTCAGGCTTGAACAGTGGTTTGACTACAGTGTGCACTTAAATCACTGTGCCACAGGGAGTCAATTATGCTCTTATGTAAAATTAGGTAGATATTCATTTTTGTCTTTACATTATTATGAATTCTTTGTTAATAGTACCACAAACTCTAAGGAACCAAGCCTGGATGTGAGAATAACAGTTTTACTTTAGATAGCTATAAAGCTTAGTTCTTCGCCTTTCTTCTCACACCTCATTTCCACTCTTCTTTACCAGGGTTTTGCAACTCTTTCATTTCCTCCTTTTCATTGAATGAAACTCAAACCAGGTTTACAATAAAATGCATTCTTTGTTTAGTAGCTATCCAAAAAAGAAATAAGGAAAAAGAAAAGAAGGGAAGAGAAAGGGGCATTCATCTACCCAACATAAAAGCAATACATCATCAAACTCCATCAATGATCAAATCTAAACATAAAGGTTTCCTTTTAGTTCAATGAGATTCAAAAGTGCATGCATAAAAGTCGGCCCTAGGTTTGTGCAAGATAATAGCTGAAATTCTGTTGCTCGGCAATATAAATTACACTAGAGTAGACCCAATGAATCAGGAGGGATTTCGTGAGTCAATTTCTCCATAGGTTCCACTGCTTTAAATGGGCCTACATTAGTTGTGACTTAGTATGCTAAGCAACAGTATCTCACTCACTATTTCCTCCAACTGTCCAGTCAACTACAGCACAGGAAATAATATATAAATACTGTATCCTTTTTCTAAATTGAGAGCAATGTACCATAGGAAGGTTATATCTGAGCTAACTTTCTTGAGGCTAATTAATTAATCAATTATTTTCTCATATTCAGTAAACAAGCAAAAAAAGGATTTTAATCTTCCATAGAAACTCTCTGCACTCCCCCCCTCCATGGAGCCCTCCACCACTATGCAAGCTAGGAGATGCACATTAAAGTGAATGTAAAATGTAAGCAAATGTCAAGTGACAAACACTGAGCAACATATCCTAACTTCAAATATAAGCTGACAGGATCTGTCCAGGACAGACAAATTAGTTGTTGGGTGAAGGACTGAAAAATAAAAACTACCAATATCACAATGCATTTAACCCATACCTGTGGTAAGCATACTTGGAATATTATGCTGTATAAAGTTATATCTGTTGCTGTATAAAGTTATATCTGTTGCGTTGTTGTAATTTTTCTTATGAATTTTTAAGGTTTTAACCTGTGATTTTAATCTATGATGGAAGCCGCCCAGAGTCGGGTCTACCCGATTGGGGCGGGATAGTAAATATGAGTAAATAAATAAATAAATAAATAAATAAAGTTCTAGTCAAACTGGGAAAGATCCATCAAAGCAATTACTCTATGTAGACTAAATAAGTAGACTAATAAGGTGGAAGGGGCATAACAGAAAGGAATAACAAGTAAAATAAGGGTGGTGTAGGATACCGTAGCTGTGTGGTGCAGAGAAAATAGGTAAAGTAATAGAAACTCTATTGTTATTTATTACATTTATATCCCACCCACCTGGGATATTTTCCCTCTCTGAGCAGCTTAAAAGGTATTCTCTCTTAGCAATCTAGAACCTGGAGTCATCTAATGAAAGAGAATAATGATAAATAAAAGGAAGAACTTGTTTACATACAACATAATTTGAAGAATTAACTACCACAGGATGAAGTGGTCGTTGCTGACTTTGAGAGTTCTAGAAAGTAATCATATTAATAGAGAACAGGGTTACTACTTATGACTACTATAGATTACTTCTGCTGTCAAAGACATTATGTCTGAGAACAATGTGAAATGTGAGTGAATAAGCACTACAGTATTCACATTCTACTTTTAAGCTTCAAAAAGCACATGACTAGGTCTTTGGACTGATACAACAGAGCTGTTGTTATGTTTATTTATTGTATTTATGTCCTACTTTTTCACCAAAAATGGCACTCTAAGAAGCTAACAATTATAACTAACACATTAAAAACAAAATGTCAGTTAAAATCATAACATTAAAACATATAAATGAAAATGTTGAGGGCATTCAAGAGAAAACTGGACAGCCATCAGTCAGATCTGCTTTGATCTGGATTGCTGTACTGAGCAGGGAGTTGGACTCAACAGCCTCATAGGCCCCTTCCAACTCAGCTATTTTCTGATTCTAAAAACAGGCTTTAACCCCATTTGCTAGCTGGCTGTCTAGTTAAAGTGTTTGGTTGAGGACCCAAGGGTTAAGTGTCCAATTGCCCATTGTGTCTCTTAGTGAAAGAGTCAACCTGTGTAACCTTGTGCAAACTGCTTGGGCTCAGAACACTCATAAAAAAGGGAATGGTAAACCACATCTATGTATTCTATATCCAGAAAAGACTGTAAAGGATCACTGTACATCAGAACTGACTTGACAGCCCAAATAGAATAGCCCTATTGACTCAACTGTGGACTTACTGAGTCAACAGGCTTATCACTCTAATTCCAACTACCAACTATATTCAGACTGCTGCAATAAAAGGCAAAGCCAGTACCAAATCAAATTAGAGTCTCTTTAATAGCAGACCAGCCCACACATCCAAAACTTGTGTTATTCTTTGTATCGCAGCAGAAGGACAACAGTGAGGAATCCAAATTAGCTTCCCTGTGCTGCAGGAAGCTTGCCAATGGAAGTAACCCAGTAACAAGAGTGCACATGCTACAACTCAAACCCATAAGCTGAATATCTTAAATGCATAGCTATCACTCACACCTTCTCCTTTACAGCCTTATCATGAGCTTTGGAAACAACAAGAATAATATTTTGTGCTGAATATTTTTAGTACTGAGCTCTCTACGCTGCACTTTCAGTGACCTTTGCAACACAGACCTCCCTGGTAATAGCATTAATTCCATCTTCAACACAAGTCACAGTAAACAGTGTGTCAAAGCTAGACAAACGGCCTTAACATTGTACACACTCAAGCAAGAGTCACTTCAAACAAATCTGTAAGGTGACTACTTTGAGCAAAGAACAAAAGAGGCTGAACAGAAAATGAAAATTCTTGATGACTTTCATGTGAAATTGTCTAGGGAAAATTTAAAGAGATAATGAGGAGATTATCCTAAAGAAATTTGCTTCTACTGCAACTTCCTACAAAACTGTTTACAATGTAGATCAGTGACAAGACAATTCATCCTAACAACACCATCACTGCTGTGGCAGATCACCTTTTCATGCTATCACAGAGGAACAGCAGGTACTAAAGTGCTAGCACTGTTTCTAATATAAGATGACTAGCCCTTAGAAATCTTCTGTCTAAACCAGTGGTTCCCAACCTTTAGTTTTTGGACTTCGTTTCCCAGAAGCCTAAGTCAATTCTCCAAAGCACTGATCATCCAATGTACTGACTTAGGTTTCTAGGAATTGTAGTCCCCCTGTGGGGTGTTGGCCCCATGGGAACCACTGGTCTAAACAGAGTTTACTTTTCTGTAAGAATGCCACAACCAGCTGTCTTCAAAACATATTTTAAGCACAGGAATGGGTTCAACTTAGCTGTAAAATGCTATTTCTTTCATAAAAGTTAATCAGTTAGTTTAAAAACAGGTTTAACATCATTTTGATCTCTCAAAGTTGAGAGGGAAGTCTTAAAATTGTGCCCCTCTGGGTTCATTTTTTCCCCATCCAGTGCTATTTTTTCTTCTTTGTCATAATAAAGCATGGTGGAGCATGTAGGCAGCACTGGAGACCAAAAGTGGAATCATGCCCTAGCACTGCCCACACCTAAAAATAATAAGAGAAGTGGAAGCTTCCTCTTGAACTTATGGGAAAATATCAGTGGAGAAAAGTGCATGAGACCAAAGAGGTCCACAGCTCATTTCTACTCATGAACATTGCATGTAAACCTTGGCACAATCTGGGAAAACATTTATTATCTCACTTCATTACGTTCCATCTCAAACATAGCTGCACATTTTCACAAGAAATCAGTGATGAAAAGGAACACTGTAGCACAGCACTTAAGAGTGCTGGCCAGAGATATGGGACATCAGGTTCTAATCTTCACTCAGCCATGAAAAAACTGGCACAATCTTCTTCTCACCCTGGCCAAACTCACAAGGTTTTTTGGGAGCACAAATGGTGAGGGCCTACTTTAAGTTACTAGGAACCAAAAAGGGATACGAATGCCACAAATAAATAGTGAGGAAATTCAACCACTATTATCAGAGCTATTGCACATAGCTTATCTGAAACCAACTATGACCATAACTGTAATTATCCCTAACTTTGCTAATAAAACTAACTCTGTGCTGATAAATATCCCAAGCTATGTATAAGTACATCTAGCTTCCTATGATTACAATGAAGGCATTTAAAAAACCCAACCCTCACATGATCTTCTACATTGACATGTATTTAATTAATATTTTTCCCTTTTCCAGCTTCAGCTAACACAATAAGCCCGTATTCAAAGTAAGGCATGAATAATTCAGATTTTAAAACCTCATTATTACAAAGATGTCAAGTTCACACACTGTCAACACTAATAAACCTTCCGACCTTCTAAAACCAAGGCCTCCCTCAATATACTGTTCATCCCCTCAGAAATTTCAGGAGCAAGCAGCAGGCTGTACAGTCCTCCCAGTAAGGCATGAACGCTACTAAAGTCGGCATTGTGTTGGTCCATGAAGAAAATGCTTTGCGAAATTGAGACCTCACACTTCTTACCCACCCAATCTTTAAGCCATTCAAAAGACTGTCAACTCACATGTTCCACATGAAGTACAGTACATTCATAATACATTTTAAAAAGAGCAGCTATAGATCATAAACATATGAAGCTCAAATAAAGTTCCATCATTTAACATGGGGGGGATCAAAATAAACCAGTGCCAATTCTAAGCTTCATTTTCTTTTCCTAACTTTGTAGGAAGCACATGTGAGTGACTCCTTTACAGTACTATGTGAACAGTTTCAATCTACACTACTTGAAACCTTTTCAAACAAGTGCATATGATGTTTTACTATCAACTGTGAAATATTTCTTCTCCACTACCATCCCTGGATTACTCCTTTACAAATCAATTATCATACCAGGCAATGAATTCAGAGATATCATGAGTGCCCTAGTTCATGGGTGGGCAGATGTCAGCTTGAGAGATCCACTTTGTTATTTAGTAGACCTCTGTCAGCCACCAACTGGAGCCAGGTGCAAAACAGTGGCTCAGAAGGACTGACTTGCGCTAAGTCTTAAAAGACAACACACTTCTCAATACATGCTCATTTCAAAGCCTACATGTGCTCTCATGCAAAAAATCTTGTTTTCCCTTCAAACTTTCTTTTTCAGCAACAGAATCTATAGAAAAATCCTTTCCATTGTGGTTATTGTTATGCTAAAGAAAGTGAGAAACCTTGATGATCTACTGAAAATCATTAAGGAATCTAATATTAAATCCTGTTGTACCTAGTGCATACACTGGTTGATTGTGCTCTCTGCAGGAAAAAAGGGACAGCTCTATAATTATCCTGAAATTCAATGGTAAAGAAACCAATCAATCCTGAAGGAAATCAAATTTGATTACTCCTTGGAAGGACAAATACTGAAGCTGAAGCTCAAGTACTTTGGCCACCAAATGAGAAGAGAGGACTCACTTGAGAAGGCCCTCATGCTAGGAAAGATCAAAAGCAAAAGGAGAAGGGAGGCAGAGGATGAAATGGCTAGATGGCTTCACTGATGCAGTGGGCATAGATCTGGGCAGGCTAAGGAGGATGGCAGATGACAGAGGAGCCTGGCATGTGGTGGTCCATGACGTTGCAAAGGGTAGGACTTGACTGTGCGACTGAACAAGAATGAAAAGAAAACTTGTAGGCAGCAAAGATCTGAGGCTGCCACTCAACATGACCCTACTAAAATTCAGACAGATTCTCTATGGTCTGGAGACAGTTGGGAAGTACTGAAAATTTCCATTGGTTCTAACTACCTACAAAGTCTTCTGCAAGTTTAGGAAGAAAGTCTTGATACTTTCCTGAGTACTAGCTTTTGGAGAAAGTAGAACCATCCCTCATACAGTCAAGCTATTCATTAGGATACTGTACCTTAAAACAGAGGTCCTCAAACTTTTAGGCTATGGGCCAGAACATGCCCCCTCAGATCGCTGAGTGGGCCAGACTGATGGTTCCCCTGCCGTAAACGCTGCCATAAAATGCATCTGCTTCCGGTGGTAGAGGTGGAGGCGCTGGTGATGCAGGCCACATGAAATGGTGCCATAGGCCATAGGTTGAGAGCCCCTGCCTTAAAATAATGAGACTTCTAATAGCAATCTCTGGATGGTTTACAGGTAATTAGCATTTTGCCTCCATCATGCTGGGTACTCATTTTACCCATACTTTTTCTCTAAATTGCTATCTTTTATGTTAGATAGCTCGGTATAAACAAGTAGATATTTTTAACGGACTAGTTAAGCTTAGTAAGTATTTGTGATTTGGTTAAAAGTGTGATTCCTGAACATGATGGCTTATAGGTCAGAGCTTCCAGCTGCAGGTGAAGGAAATAAAATAAATTAAAAGTCAGCAGGGGAGGATCCCTGATCCATCAAGATCTAAGTGCTTCTGAACAAAACATAAACATTTGCAGCTCTCATTAAGGTTAATGAGTCTAAGTGTCTCCTTTCAGGATCAGTTTCTCGGTATGTCTGAACAGGAAGCTTCTCAAATAGTGAAATGGTGAACACTATTTGCAATACTAAATCACCAATTTAACAATAGAAATCATCAGTAATTATGGAAAAATAAGAACAATGAATGTGATGCTGTAACAGAAACATATTGTCTCATAATGTTTTACAATAAACTACAATGTTGGTACACCCAGCATTAGTAATACAGCATTCAGTGACAGCAGCAGAGAAAGACTAGACTTCAATGTTAAGAAAATATCTTTAAAAGTCTTCTGAAATCTTAACATGATGAGTTCAGGCTACCTAAAAGACTGCATTTACTCTGTAGAATCCCACTCAGGCTTTGAGATCTCTGAGGAAGGCCCACCACCTGGAATCAGAATGCAAAAGGCAGGGCCTTCTTACTGGTGGCTCCCAGGTTTCCAGAAGATTACACTATAGCTCCCTCCCAGCTGCCCATCCTTTTCCAAGAACATGCCTTCCTATTTACGTGGGTCTTTTTCAGTTAACTGGCCACTAAAGAAGTAGCCTTTAACTGGTAGTTTTCGTACTCTTATTTTTAAAGTTTTAAAATATTGTCATTCAATTAAACCAACTGTGCTTTCACATTGTAATTTGTTTACTCATATTATAATATTAAAACCTTTCTGGTTTTTCATTTGTACTTTTTAGAAAGCTTGTTGTGAAGTGCCTTGAGGCCCAGTTTAGAAAAAAAGGCAAACAAACAAATCAGAAATAAGCCATGACATGATTTTTAAAACTTACCCAGCACAAATGTGAGACTTCCTTCCCCTTCCCCAGAAGGTTTCCCTCAAATGTACATTTATGTACACTGCACCAAGCTGACCAGAAAGTTAGATCATAAAGAATCTGAAAAGTTCCTCAAGGCTCTCATTGTATGGAAAGCACTATTTGTGCCACAGGTTTCTCCTGACCTGAAAGTGCATCTTAAGTGTCATTAACTCATGAGCTGGCTATTATTAGCTAGATGCCATTATTAGCTTTATTTAAGTAATTAAACAGAGGAAAACCCTTTTTTTGGGTGTGTAGTCTACAGCTATTCAAATTATTATGTTAGTGAAACACAGTGATAGTCTGTTAGTCACAATATATAAAAATAGCAGTCATCTTAAAGCCAAGCTCTGGGTATTCATTATGCCATTTAAGGTACTGTATTGACTTTTGTCCCCTTTTGGATGCTCGAATACAGTATTATAGAGCTTAGATTGTACATGGTAAACACTGAAATTGTCAGGAATCTTTGTGTCTGCAGAAACTGGAAGACAGAAGAAAGAGGAAATGTGCCGATCTTATATCCACAAATAGGCTGGATGATCTTGGGAATTTCCATCTGGTGAGGATAAGAAGAGATCAGGGGGACAAAAGGTCATGGATCTAGAGTTTAGATCAACTTGCCTCCTTCTGCCCGCTACAGATATAAATACTTGGCATCATTCCTTGCCATGTCTGGCTAAATAAACTCAGCTAGCCATGTTGCTGTTATCTACCAGCAAGACACCTCTGACTTATGGCAACCCTGTGAATGAGTGATTTCCAAAATGTCTTGTCCCCACCAGTTCAGCTCTTGGAAATTCAATCTTGTGGCTTCTTTTAGGCCAGGGGTTCGCAACCTACAACCTGCAAACCAGCTCCGGCCCCTGATGCTGTTCCATTGTGTCTGGCCCGCTCAAGGGGGAGTTGTCCAGCCTGTGGTAGGAAAACTTTGAGAAACGCCTGTTTTAGACAATCAATCCCTGGATTACTCCTTTACAAATTAATTATCATTACAGACAATGAATTCAGATACAGTATATAATACATTCTTGTATTCAAAAGAAAATACAACCCAATTGGATGGTGGAAGAAATACTGGCTCCAGTTGGTGGCTGTCAGAGGTCTGTTGTTGTTGTTGTTGTTGTTGTTGTTGTTGTTGTTGTTGTTGTTGTTGTTGTTGTTGTTGTTGTTGTTGTTGTTGTTGTTGTTGTTGTTGTTGTTGTTAAGTCGCACAGTTGATTCTAACCCTCATTAATGGTTGGGGAGATGTCAGTTTAAGAGATCCACTTTGTTATTTAGTAGACCACTGAGTGCAGTAGAATAGTCACCTTTGAGATGTGGTGTTGGTGGAGAATTTTGAGAGTACCCTGGACAGCAAAGAGAACAAATGGGTCAATCTTAAAAGAAATCAACCCTGACTGCTCCTTGGAAGGTCAAATATTGAAGATGAAGTTAAAGTACTTTGGACATCAAATGAGAAGAGAGGATTCACTTAGGAAAGCCTTGATGCTAGTGGAGGGCAAAAGAAGAAGGGGGCGGCAGAAAATGAGATGGCTAGATGGCATTGTTGATGCAACTGACACAAAGCTGGGTAGGCTGAGGAGATTGGTGGAGAATAGGGGTGCCTGGCATGCAGTGGTCCATGGGATTGTCAAGGGTTGGAATCAACTGTGCGACTGAACAACAACGACAACGACAACAGACCTCTGACAGCCACCAACTGGAGCCAGTATTTCTTCCACCATCCAATTGGATTTTATTTTCATTTGAATATAAGAATGCATTCTTCCCTAATAATATCTGGTTTCAATCCACAGTTGTTCTGATTCAAGGTCAACAGAGATTAGTAATGCAAACCTGTACCTTACCTATAATGTTACTTAAATTGTATTTTGTCATTAGGATTCTTTTAGGATTCTTTTTCAGCTTTACTCTCATCTTGGCTATTAAGAATTCACCATCTCCTGCTAATAAAAGTTAGCTTGAGTTCCACTGCTGCTGCCTTCTCCACTATGTTCACCTTCAGCTAGTAGTTATCTTGAAGAGGGTGACTACATCTTAGTCTGGTTTCTCAGACCATTCTGCCTTGGGTGTTCCTGCTTGGAGTCCAGGCTCATAATGGAATCTAGTTTTCTGATAACTTTGCTCTCAACTTCACAGACGTACTCAAAGCGTTTCGCCATATTAAAGTGTACATTCAAGAAGAAGCAGCTAGCCATTGTATAAAACTTTCTTCCATAAACCAATACAGAATTTGTTCCAAAGTAGACAACCGTATTTTAGACAAACCACTGATCTGATGCAGCATGTTCTGTAGAATCAGTAATTACAACATGTAAAACCCATGTATTTTATACTTTTCCACTAAGGTGTTTAGGTAAAGTTAAAGGTCTCCCTTGCTCAAAAGCCAATCATATCCGACTCTAGGGTGTGGTGCTCATATCCGTTTACAGCCAAGAGTCAGGCATGACTAGACGCTGGAGCACATGGAACTCTGTTACCTTTCCTGTTGAAGCAGTACCTATTTATCTACTTGCAACTTCTTGTTTTCAAACTGCTAGGTTAGTAGGAGCTGGGACAGGAGCAGGAACGTACTCTGTCATGCCGCACTCAGGTCTCGAATTGCTGACCTGCTGACCTTCCATTCATCATGTTCAGCATCTTAACCACTAAGCCATCACAGTCCCCTTACTAATAAGGTTTTTATCTTGTTAAATTAGCTATGTAAAGCACTGTTATCCAGTTTTAGGTGAGAAAGGACAGATAAAAAAGAGGAGGGGAAACAGTCCCAATATCTGTGTTCTTTTGAAAATACTCTCCATTGCTTGCAACTGGACATACTCCTCAGTAAATATGCTGATAATGTGAGCCTGAACGAACAAACAAACAAACAAACAAAAATCAGTTTGCATTTAAACTCTGCGTTACAATAGTCAATTTCAATTTAAGAGGTACTGAATTTTCAGTGTGGATTATAGCAGCAGCAATGCAGATTCACCAACAAACATTATCAGCAAGAAAGCAGTGGTTAATGTCAAGATTTTTATTACTGATGCTTCAGCATATTGCCTATAGATCCCCAGAGTATCTATCCATCATTTCAGATTGTCAACACCCAAGTACATGCTAAAAGTTTTCTCTGTCCTCCTTTCAGACATAAATGATTTCAGGGGCATCCAGCCAAGGAAAGTGGCAGATAAAGGGGAAAAGCTTCAGCTGTGTGGCAGATAAACCTCAGAGTTTGGCGGATTCAATCAAATGCAGCTGCTTCTATGGCAGCATATGGTTAAGTAAATCATGCCTGAGGGCAAGCTGGAATGGTAGGCAGCCAAACCTCTTTAGAATGGGCACACAAATGATTAAATCATCCTATTGCCAGGCAGACCACATGAAGAAGCTCGTCAGGCTTCATGAGACCCCGTGCGGTGGCCTCCTGTAAACTAAGCCTTGCTTAGACAGTACCGCAAAATTAAGACAAATTGTGTGGTGGACAAGACGGCAGCCTGTGCCAATGGGCTTATCTGGAAGTTCTGCTGGAGAATATTACTGTATGAGTTAAGGAAACAATACCTGCAAAACAATGCTTTCCATGGTCAATATGCCGGCAGCTGTTGCCAGGGCATAGTTTAATCACAAGGGGAAAGAAAACCTTGATAACTTATTTCCACTACATTTTGTCACAATATCATGAACACAAATCTATTTATTGAGTACAGCACACACAATGGAGCATTGTACTTCAAACTCAGCTTCCCTCACTATACGCAAATGAACGTCAGGTTAAAGAAAGCAGTACATAGAGTCTAAAATACCACAACCACATGTTCATTGAGAAGTTTTTCTGGGATTCTACCCAAAACGGCATCCAACACGTCTGGCTGTTGACTGAATAATCTGGGCGAAATCTGCAGCCATTTTTATAAACAAGTCTTTCCCTTTACAATGAATGCTTTCTATATCACATTTTATTCTAATTCACAACTATGTGCATTGAATATTGGTCTCAATACATCTGAAGAAATAAATCATAATCCATGTTATCTCACACCAAAATACATCAACTAGTCTTAAATATCCTGTCCCCCACTCCTATTTTATTGTTGTTATTAATGGAATAAAAATTTTTGAGCATTCAGACCATTTACTTAGTGTACAGGGTTTGGAAAAGTCTTCCTTCCTTCCTATATAAAGTGTTTCAAGACCAGCATTTATGTACATGGGTGGTATATAGCTGGTGTCATGTGCTGTCAAGCTGTTTCTAATTTAAAGGCAATCCTAACAGGGTATCCAAAGTACATGTGAGATATTCAAAGAGCAATCTACCACTGCTATTCACAGACAAGTTTCCAAAGGCAAATGGTGATTTCAACCCAGATCTCCTGGTTTCCAGTCCAATATTCTACCCATTACAATACATTGGCTCTTGGCACTTAGTAGATACTGTATGTATAAAACTAATCACATCAAACAAGAATGTAAATAGAACAACAAAAAGAATGTTAAAGCAAATAAAAGGGAACCTGGGTGGATAGCTCAGCGGTTTAGGTATCTGGCTGCAGAACCAGACACTAAGAGTCCAATTCCCCACTGTGGCTCCTAGGAGAAAAGCCAAGCTGTGTAACCTTCGGCAGGCTGTACAGTCCCAGGATGCTTCCAGAACTAGTATGGTAAAAATTTTCTGAATATGCTAAACTTAGAAAACCGTGTAAAGGCTTGTCAAAGCGTGGAACTGACTTGACTGCACATTATTATAGCAACAATGACTATTATTATAAAATTAAAATCTATCATTAGATTCACAGTCAAAGACTGGTACAACATTAACAGTTCAAGACCTAACCAAGGAATTGTTAAGGTAATGTCTAAGTATATATGCACTTCCTAGTAGAGTTGGGTTTTTTCTTTTTCTTTTTTTGAGAGTTAAGATGTTCAAGTCCAATAGATCCAAAATGTCCAAATATCTAGGGAATCCTTTAGGTATTGCTCCAAGGGCCCTAATTACTATGGTTCGTTAAGGTGGCTGGCGGCTAACAAAATTACATTTCAAACTGAAAAATATGTTTTGATGTGCCTCACTTATCCTTTAAGAAGGGCATATTGTAGAGCCAGATTCGAGCTATTAGACTCCATGAATAGATATGGGCGTTTTCACCACTTACCATATCACGAAAGAACGTGCATATGTGGGTCTCCAAATGTTGAAAATAGCTCTCATATTATATTAGATTGCCAGTTGTACACTGATATTAGATCTAAATACTGTACCTTGCATCCCTATTGGAAAAAACAACTTTTTGGGACTCAAAAAACAAACTGTCTTATCTCCTTCTGGGCTCTAACATCCACGTTGTGTGTAGAACTGCCAAGTTTATAATTAAGGCATCAGCTAAAAGAATCGAATATGTCAATCAAATTGGGGTATCCTGCAAGGGAGATTCACTTATCTGACTATCGATATGCATGAATTAATTGTATTTAGGGACCTTCTCCAGTTTACATTCTTTAAAAGTAGTTCAGGTATGTATATATTGTATTTATTGTATTTTTACTGTATTTTAATTGTATTTTAATTGTATTTTATCGCACTTTATTGCATTGTACAGATTTTAAACTCTTATATTATTGATAAGGTCGAAAGACTAATCAATTAATAAATATTCATTCATACTATGGGTACAACAACAGATTTCTTCCTTCATAAACGCTCAACTGCAATTTGTACATCACGATATTTTGTGATTTTTCTCCAGTTTTTTGTCCTCAATTCGTGTATCTCCTGGTATAGCAACATCAATAAACCATGTCTTCTTCTTTTCCCCACAACAGTCATATCAAGTGTGTTATAAGTCAGATGTCTGAATTTTAAAGTCCCACAGGATCTTGACACTCTCATTATGGAAGATTAAACAATATAACCAATCATCACCACATAGTGCTTGCCCAGGAGGGGTCATGGGAAGAAACGCATTTAGACACAAGCAGATTGATAGTGTAAGGTGAGTTCCTTCAGGAAAAATTATACTGGATAAGATGAACCCAGAACTAGATATTTCTGGAGAAGCGCATGAGATGAACTTAAACGTAATGACCTTGCCCTGTTTTCTACCCTAACAACTAGCATTCACTGATTTATTCCCTCTCAGTTTGATTCCAGGCAGCCATTATGACTGCTAGCCACAGACCTACTCCCTGTGATTTTCTCTAATCTCCATTTAAAAGGCAGCTGAACTAGTCAATGTTACCACATCCTGTTGCAGCAAATTCCTCACATTCATTATACATTCTGTGCAGAGGTGCTCCATTTTTTCTTATACTTTGAAGAGAAAGAGTTGTACATTCCACTCAATTCTATTCTGATTACGGCTGACATTTATTTATCACTTTCCGGCCTCTCAGGGTTTTAATTTTATTTTTTTAATATTTTAATTTAATTTTAAAATGTTATCTTAAAGCAAACTCTAAAAGATAAAATTTAAAACCTGTTTTAAATTCTAAAGGTAACACAGAAGACAACAGTCTTAAGCATCCACCATAAGCTCAACAGGGATGCATCCAAAATGAGCATCCTGTGGCAGTTCTTTAGTTGAGGAACATTTATTTATTCTTATTCTTATAATAACTTGAAGAACTGTTATAACTTAACTTGAAGAACTATTACAAATAAATCCCTCTCTATATAATTTATCAGTCAATTGTTTCAGTGTGGTGGAATTTGCAACAAGGTCTCTGCTGAGGTAGGTAAAACAATTTAAAATAATAAAAGCAAGGACTGACCCCCAAGGTGACAAACCTCTCTCTGTCTTGGTCACTGTGTGAATTATTTTTTTAAAAAAAGCAGGTTGTCACGAAACCAGCCGGCCCCCTCTGCCTTGGCCCTCCTACACCAAAGCCCCAGAGGGCGAGCTGGCCAACAATGCAGCTAACCAGCCCTTAGCTGCTTCTCTTCCACAAGGAGGTTTAAACAGGTAGCGTATTCAGAGGCTTATGTGTGAATGCATTGCTTCTCTTACCCCTTAGTCCAATGAAGAGACGACGCTGAAGCAAACGTAGGTTTATTGATCAGGTATATTGACCAGGTTCATAAAGCATGGGTCAGTAGCATAAGAGAGTCCAGCAACAGTCCACAGGTACATTAGGCAACCATTTTGAAGAACCAAAAAGGCATAGTCCCCAGGCAAAGATGTTAGCCCATAGACATCCAAAAATGAACTCTCTCTCCTCTCTCCAAAATGGAGATTCTCCAGTCAGGTGGGGTACCTTTAACCAATCAGAGAACAGAGAAAACTTTCTCATAACAAAAGAGCAAAGTTTACACATGTGAAGGAAGTGTGCTCTCTAATAGTCAAAACAGCTAGCCTAGAGATAAGGGTCAAGGGAACACTGAACTGAAAACAATCTATCTCGTGACACATAGTCTTGTGAGACAGAGAGGAAAGGATTTTTAGGCCTAGCTAAAACTACAACCTCTCCAAGCTTTGAGAACATTAGGAAAAAGATGTCGTTTCATGAGTGGTCTAACTAGGCAGTGTTACCCATCTCTTGTCAACAAAGGACTGAAACTCACCAAAGCATCCTCTGTCGGATCCCTTGGGCAAGGTGAAAGCGGAGGGCACACGTCATGGTCCATCTAGTCAGAGGGTGACATGATATCCAAATGGCTAAAAAACCACATGAAAGTGGACTTGATTTCTTGAGTCCTTTTGCATATGCAAAACGTCATCACAGAGATGTCTACCAATGAGTGGACTCCTTGCTGAATAATGACTCCAAGGTATTCAAGGTAATAAATATGTATGTTGTAGGTTTTTTAAAACTCCTTACACAGTTTTGTGGTCTTCCCAAGAATTTCTGAAGAGATTCAAGGACTATGTAAAGGGACAGAACCCCAAAGAACACCATGTGAAGTTTCCAGAGAGGTAGTGCCTAAATGCTACAGTTTAGATTTCTTCTGATGATATATAATTCACATATCATACTTTTGTGTAACAAAAGTCTGCCCTGAAGAACTATCTCTATACTCAAATCCCAATTTTGGTGTGGGTGTTTTGTCATATATGTTGTTTATGTGGGAGCCCAATCCCTTGATTCTAACAGGAATTAGGGCTAAAGTGTTCTAGCTCTTTGGCACAGAAACTTCTAATCCCCAAGGTATTTGCAATCAACAATCTTGATCCTGCAAGTGTTGACACATATGTATAACTTCTGCTATGTAATAAGACCCTAAGGCTTTACCAGAGAACAAACCTGAAGAACTAAGATTTAAGCGCAACAAGGCATTTGAGGAAGAGCAGCACTGTAATACATTTTCTACACCAGTCTGATCTATGATAAAGTGCCTGATTTGGTCTCTAGATCCTTTCCCTCAGGAGTTCTGAACCCTTTCAAGGCATGGGCTGGGTCACGCTCTCTTAAACAGTTGGTGGGCTGGCCTGGTGGTCCAGCCTGCGCTGCCGCGAATCAACTGTGACTAATTTAGAGCTATTGTAAACACATTTACAACATCCGTAAATGAGTCCACTGCTGTCGTAAACGTGTTTACAATGGCCATAAATTAGTCCATGACCAATTCCGCCGGCAGCTGGAGCAAGGGCAGGGGTCAGATTATTTGGCACCGTGGGCCAGATCCGGGCTGTAGGTTGAGAACCCCTGCTTTACCTGTATCACCTTTTTTTATTCCAAGTGACACTGCACTTTCCTCTTTGCACCAGCAGTTTACATCTCTAGTTGATACTACCATGGACATTTTAAGGCATTTCTTGGTATTTTAGCCTTGTTCTCGGTGTAATCAATGTTTGTAATTTGCAAGCACACTGCAGACTGTAAGGGCAATGGTTTGTAGTTTAGCATGTTTACATACACACTGCATCAGCAAAAACGATTCCTTACTACAGAAAGATGGCTGCATGTGCAAGAAATAAATAGCCTTTGACATGCTGGTTAATTACATCAGTTAGCTACTATCACACATGCCTGAATGCTGCGCTAATGAAAAAAACTGCACTGTGGAAAATAGAATATATCAAGAGGTGGGCAAGTAGCTAGACCTATACAGAGTATAATTTAAAAACCAGTGCAACTCAGTCAAAACACTCAGGCATTCTGTCCAATAGAATAAAAGGATCGCATGGAGCAGCACATATGTAACAGCCATTAAATTTAGCAAAACTGAGTAAATGAGTACTGTAAGAATGGGACCAGTAAATTTTAATGACTAGCCTGCAGGTCAGGGATTAACAAGTACAGTACTCCCCATTAATCTGTGGTAAATGATCCCGAGAAGGCCTGTGTTCTCCTTCCTCCAGAAGCAAATGATATCCTGTAACTTTAAGAACAGAACTGGTACCTTCTTTAAAATGTCTGAAACTAGCAGAGGCATGTGAGAACATCAAGGGAGTGGAATCACAGTATTTCCAGAAATGGCAATTTAAAAGATGAGCCAAATCAAAATAAAACTGCACTAAAACCACTGTGATAGAGTACACCACATTTGGAGACCAGATTAGCAGAAGTCTGAAGGTAAAGCATTAGATCTCTGTCATTATAAGTGGATACAACTTTGAAGCATGCTAATATCTAAGCAAATGGTTGACTTTACCTAGATGGTTGCTTAAATCAGCAAGACTGAAAGCAAAAGCCCAAAGCAGATGCCTGCTGGAGGATTCTGAAACTGAATCAGGCATCCCCAAGGAAGGAGCAAAGGCAGAAAATGCTACTTAAAGTAGTCACTGGAGACTCCTAATTATTAAGAGTCATTCCAACAATCCCATCAGCTTCCATATAAAATGATATATGGATGGGCTTAAGTACATTTAGGACTGAACAAATCTATTTCTAATTAATTATACAAAATGGTTATATGGTTTTCACTGTTATCTCACCTCTAAATTTAATTTCTTATATTTTATATATATGACAAAAACAGGATTTCACTGTCAGAACTCAATACAAATAGCACAACCTCAAATGCTGCTTCAGTAGTAATCAGATTAACTGGATGCTACAGAAACAAAGTACTGTACATGCACCTATAGGCCTATATTTTTCTGCTTGCTCTCATAGTTCTGAATAACTATAGTCTGTCATGCAATCAGCTTCATAAAAACCAAGGTTGGTGCTAACCAGGATTACTTCTAACACTGAACCCAATGCTTGTCAGGTGAACTCCAACCTTAAATTGGCTTTAAATTATGACATAAAGAAAATTCCTGGTTTGTTTTATTTATATTTCCCCTGTACAAAAGAATTCTTCCACAAGAGTAAGCACAATCTTTTTTCAAACAATGGATAAGAAAGAAAAACAAAATGCAACAGAAGAAGAAAGAATTTCCAAACCATGGAAATAATTTGGTTTTGTAAGTATCTTTTTAATTTGTAAGTAACTTTTTAACTGTTTTGCTGCAGCTCCCCCAGTGGCTTAGTGACCAAGATGCTGAGATGGAGACTGGAAGGTCGGGTTTCGATACCAGAGAGCTGCACTTGGGAACATTAAAGGAACCTCATTCGGGCATACCCTGAGTGGAGTCCTCTCAACCCAAAATCCTCTCAACCCAGAATAATCTCTGA
Organism: Furcifer pardalis; assembly: GCA_030440675.1. Classification (NCBI taxonomy): domain Eukaryota; kingdom Metazoa; phylum Chordata; class Lepidosauria; order Squamata; family Chamaeleonidae; genus Furcifer; species Furcifer pardalis. The sequence continues at coordinate 197,055,914 of CP126891.1, forward strand.
CATGAAATTATTATTATACTGTTTGTTGCATTAAAGATTGGCTACCACTTTGTACACAGAATGTACAAATGTTCACAGTTTGTCACATAAGCATGACATCTCCTCACTAAGACTGCAATCATAACTACGGTAGTTATGCGTAATAAACCAGCAAGACTGAAAGTTGTGAAGCTGGATCAGTGATGGGATGTCCCCGGTTCCAGACGGTTCCCTGGAACCGGTAGGACCAATTCCGGAGGGTTCTCCAGGAGGGGAGTCCACTTTTGGGGCGTCCGGTTCCGGACGCCTCACCGAAAGAAAAAAAATATTTAAAATCGGAGCTAAAATGGCTCCAATTGACTGCGCATGAGCAGAAACTCAATCTGACGCATTGCGCATGTGTCAGATTGAGTTTCTGCGCATGCGCAGTCAATTGGAGCCATTTTAGCTCCAATTTTTAAAAAAATTGTTTAAAGCTTTCAGGACGGCAGCGGCGGCACCAGCCCTCTGAGAAGGGCACCTCCCCCGCGGTACGTTGAGGGCTGCCTGGGCCGTCCGCTGCCGACAAGCCGCATGCCCTGGGGACGCCTGGCGCAGCGCACCGCTGACGCCTCCTCCTCCGCCGGGCGGCTGTGGGCTGGGTGCCTGCAACCGCCGCCGGCGGAGCTGCCGCTGGCTGCATTCCTGTGGCCTCCTCCTTGGGCCGGTCCCTTTTTGGCCCGGCTGCGGCACCTAGCGCAGGAGGAAGTTGCAGTCGGCGGCGGTGCGGCATGGGGACGGCCCAGGGAGGCTCGGCAGCTGCGGCTGGAGCCACCGCCAGAGCCACTGCTGCCCGCCGCCCCTGGCCGTGGCCGGAGCCGGGCTAAAAAGGTACCGGCCCGAGGAGGAGGCCACAGGGGTGCAGGCAGCTGCGGCGGCTGTGGACGCAGTCGGGGTGCCGGGTCCCAAGAAAGGTAAGCGAGGGGTAATTTATTTGTGTTTTGGGTGGGTGGTTGTTTTTATTTTATTTATTTATTTATTTGTGTCTGGGTAGGTGGGCTGAGAGGGAGGGGTGTGTGTGTGTATGTTTATTTTTATTTTTTATTTATTTTTATTTTTGGCCCCGCCCACAATGTCATGACGTCATGACGTCATGACGTCGGCTTCGGCCATGACGTCATGACGTCATGACATTGGCCACGCCCATGACGTCCGTGACGTCATGGCGTGGTAGTAGAATTTTTGTCATCCCATCACTGAGCTGGATGCAATGTTGTTATTTCAGTGGCTAAAAGCACAGTTTCTCATTGTGAGAATTATGAATCATAAACTTGACCATGGCTGACCACAGATGCAAAGTGAATACAGGCCTTCAAAAATATTTTTGATCTAATTTCTATTTCCTTTATACACAGAGAGCATAGCTCCCAATTTTCATTGTACACTCTTGAATAAAAGTCTATTTAATAGTTGTGATCATTTTCCTACTTGAGAATTCAAGAATATTCTATTTCAATTCCTATGGACAGAAATGGAAGGAAAAATGCATCTTCAAATATGATTTCTATTGCCAAGCAATAGAAGCATGCATACAAGCAAAGCCACAATGCTAATGTACTGGCAGTTAAACTGCTTTTATCACTTCCATCTTTCATAAGATTCTGATGCACTAATCCTGCTTCGTCATGTTTGAACCAATAAAGTACCTGAATAGCTAATATAGGGACCAACTTTACAATAAAACCTGACCGTAATTACTTTTTTTTTTTTTTTTTTAAGAAAAGCATTTTCCAACAAATTTGAGGCTTATTAGATGACTGAATTATGAGATGGCACACATTAAAAATGTGAAAACCCCCACTTCTTCCTCTTGAGAAGGAGCATGAAAAATACTTCTTGTTTAAGTAAAAATGTGTTTTCTTGAAAGCAGATAACAATACAATAGAACCCCGAACAACGTGATGACATGGTTCCACAAATCATGACATTGTTTGGTTTTTAACGTTGAACAATGCTAAAAAAAAGCCCTGACGTCAGGGACAACCCACGCCGAGGCAAGGCTCGGCATTCCCCCCCCCCGGGTAGGCACGCGATCGTGTGTCATTCGGGGTTAGGGCAAGGTACGGGAAAGACCCCCGTCCCCTGCCCTAACCCCAAACGACACGCGCGCGCACGCCCGAAGTGTAAGGATCTTTACCCTTTTGGAACTTCGGGCAGCTTGGAGGGTTGTGCGGTGCGACGCCGGTGAGAGGAGGATGCGAGGGACCTTCCTGCATCCTCCCGTCACTGCCGCCGCACCGCGCAACCTTCCAAGCCGCCCGAAGTTCCAAAAGGGTAAAGATCCTTACACTTTTCGAACTTCGGGCGTGCACGTGCAGCGCGGCGCCGGTGCAAGGAGGATGCGAGGGACCTTCCCGCATCCTCCCATCACTGCCGCCGCGCCGCGCAACCCTCCAAGCCGCCTGAAATTCCAAAAGGGTAAAGATCCTTATACTTTTCGAACTTCCGGCGTGCGCACGCGGCGCGGCACTGGTGAGAGGATGCGAGGGACCTTCTCGCATCCTCCCGTCACTGCTGCCGCGCCACGCAACCCTCCAAGCCGCCCGAAGTTCCAAAAGGGTAAAGATCCTTACACTTTTCGAACTTCGGGCGTGCGTGCATGGCGTGGCGCCGGTGAGGGGAGGATGCGAGGGACCTTCTCGCATCCTCCCATCACTGCCGCCACGCCATGCAACCCTCCAAGCCGCCCGAAGTTCCAAAAGGGTAAAGATCCTTACACTTTTTGAACTTCGGGTGTGCGCGCGTGGTGCGGCGCCGGTGAGAGGAGGATGCAAGGGACCTTCTCGCATCCTCCCGTCACTGGCGCCGCGCCACGCAACCCTCCAAGCCGCCCAAAGTTCCAAAAGGGTAAAGATCCTTACACTTTCAGAACTTCGGGCGTGTGCGCGCATGTCGTTCGGGGTTAGGGCAGGCGCCCACACGCCCGAAGTTCGAAAAGTGTAAGGATCTTTACCCTTTCGCAACTTGAAGTTTCGAAAGGGTAAGGATCCCTGTACCCTTTCCAAACATCGTGGGGGCAGGCGCTGGGGGGTGGGTTGGTTTGGGTAGATGTTCTACCCAATCCAACTGCCCCCCCCCGCATACGCTTGTATCGAATAACGTGAAAATCGCGTTCTTCGATACAAGATTTTCCCGAAAATTTTGTCGCATTATTTGGTTTTCACGCTATTAGGTACTCGCGTTATACGGGGTATTACTGTACTCTCTTCCTACTTCCTCTAGTCCTGTTCCATTTTAAAATGTAAGGTGAGTAATAGAAGTTTTTAATTAAAATTAGCATTTCTGAGCTTGCTGTTAGTGGGAAGGTTCTTGTTAAATCAATTACATCATTTCTGGCTCAGATAGCACAGAAGCTTAATGAAATACTATAAGCAAGCATTCATTTGATTTTGATGCAAGAACAGTAATAAAAATACTGTAACATGGATGTTGGCAAATTAAGGCCCTTGGTTTTATTTTTGAAGCTGTTCTTCCTTTGTGAGGTGAAAGCTCACAATTTCATTCTGCACAAAAAAGCAAAACACTTTCAACAACAGTTAGACCCTCCCTGACAAATCCTTTCCTTCTTAGGATACATACAGCAATTTATCTCTCCTACCCTTTTTCTGGGGAGCTGCAGTCCAAAATAAATGAATGGTGACATCCCTAGTCACCATATTTATAAATAAGAATTCCAGGGCCAAAGTCAAATGCAGCAAATTGGGTTACTTACTGTTCAAATGACATTCTAATGTACACAGAACAGTAAACACTAGTATACCCTCACTGCAGAAAGCTCTTGACTTGATATCTATCTATCTATCTATCTATCTATCTATCTATCTATCTATCTATCTATCTATCTATCTATCTATCTATCTGCTACACACACAGAAACTCGAATGGAATTGATTCTGGGGATCTCCAAGAATAAGGCAACTTAATCTTCACACAGTGGCTGAAATCCAGTGATGGGATGTAACAGGTCCGCACCAGTTCGTCAGAACCGGTAGTAACTTTTCCCAGAGTCCCGGAGAACCGGTAGCAGATTTTTTCGGGGGGGGGGGGGGGACCTTCGGGACTTACAGTTTCACTGGTTACCCCACTGTGCATGTGTACCAAGCACATGGTGTACATGTACACCTACAGTGCTTGGCACATATGCATGGCCTCCTTGCTGTCCTCCTAAGCGGGGAGGAGGAAGAGAAGCTGCTAGCCTGAAGCTCCCTATAGCCTGCTCCCCAGGGTAAGTGACTCATCTTTGGATGTGGTGTGTCTGTGTGTATTTTAATGTGTATTTAATACCTTTACCTGTATTGATGTACTACCACAGTTCCTAAAAAGGCCTGGCAGCCGGCAAGCCTGGCAGCCTGGCTTAGGGTTTTTAAGCAAAGTGGGTGGGTGGATGTATTTTAATGCATTATTTATTTATTTTATTTATTTAATTTATTTATGGGTTTGTGTCGTGGGTGGGTGGGTTGAGGTGTGTGTGTGTGTGTGTGTGCTTATTTTTATTTTATTTTATATTTTTATTATTTTTTTAAAAAAAATTATTTGGCCCCACCCACAGCATCATGATATCATGATGTTGGCTCCACCCATGCTGTCATGACATTACCTCCGCCTACACTGTGATGACATCACGTTGGGGTAGTAAAAATTTTGACATCCCACCACTGCTGAAATCCTACTGCTTCAAATAGTAAATCATAGCTAGAGTAGGTTCATTGAATCAGTTGGGATTTAGTGAGTTAACGCTTCCAGTGATTCCATCTGTTAATCTAGTTACACGACACAACAAGGTTTCAGCCAAACAACTTAATGCTCTCCTTCCTCCTGAAATTACAAAAAAAAAACCACAAACCAATTACAGTGAAATATAGTTAATTAAAGTTTACTGATGAACTCGTTATCAGGCATATTTATCAAAAGATCAAAGTTTACTCTGTCACTGCTTCTAACTCTGGCTAAGCAATGAGATGCTTCCAACATTAGCAAATTATTTGTTTACTTTAAGCAACCAAGACCCCTCTGTTAGTCTGGGCTATAACATGTCCAGAGGCAGTGCAATAAAAAACAGTGGATTATGTGTGTGTGTGTGTAAAAAAAACACCAAAGATTACTTCTGTTGGCTGTTTAGCTGAGAAGCTTTACAACAGACACAATGCTAATGAACATGAGGGAGATCTTCCAAAAGAGAGATTTCTTGACTGCATTTTGTCTACATTTCCTAGCACAGGGGTGCTCAAACTACGGCCTGGGGGCCTGAAAAATTTGGACACCCTGTCCTAGCACCTTGCCAAAGTGGTGGCAGCATTAGCTCCAAGGGATTTTCCTTCATCCTCACCCCTCTCCAATTGCTTTTCCAAACTGCTACTTCACTGAACTTGCATGAGGGAACACAGAATTTAAAACTCCAATCTCTGCAACTCCCCCACCTATTTTTAAACAATATAGTTCAGTGTAGGCTCTTTGGGCCTGATGCGCACCTCACGTAGAGTGACAGAGGTCACAGATACTCATTTCTTCTCCATAAGAACACCACACAATTATTGCATGCCAAATCAACACTTAGATTTGCATTTGCTTTTATGCTGCTAATTTCTATTTCAGGGAAGGTTTTAAGCTGTTTTTTTTTTCACCACCACCCATTTCCTATTAACCTTAAAGTTGATTACATTCCCAGGGCATTTACTGGGTTGCGTATAATTTGTCTAATCAAATGTAAAGGCATATTTATCAAAAGATCAGATCTTTTGTGGTGGACCAGTTCATCTCAAGCACACACATACACATACACACACATACCTTATACTTCATGCTGTGGACTTTAATGAGGACCCTGAACACCAGATTAACTTGGCTTAAGTTTCAGCCCAGATGAGCTTTGCTTGTTAACTTGTCAAGAAAAATAGCTTTATTATGGTCATAGAACTCTGAAGGTTTAAGATCAATCAAAGAAGAAAAGACTGCCAAACAAGTAGTAATGCAATATTTTTTTAAAAAGTTATCCCTATATACCTGGAGCAAAGAAACAGAAATGAGATCTTAAATCATACATACAGTAATACCTCATATAACATTAGTATCGAATAACACGAAAATCGCATAACATCAAGGAATCTGGGGGGAAGAATTGCATCAGATAACATTAAGATCCTATGGGATGCTTCAGATAACAACCGCGAAAGCCTGTGTGGTTACAATGTATCTCTATGGATCCCATAGAGGATCAGATAACACGAAAAATCATATAACACGAAGACTTGTGGAACCAGGTTTTAGTGTTATATGAGGTTTTACTGTATTTGCAGTTGCAATGTTTCAATTTGGTTTAAATTTTCAATTTACAGAAAAGACTGAAGCATTTCTCCTTCTACTACTTAAAAAAAGAATTTAAGGAGGAATTTCCAAGTATTCTGTTGCTTCAGACCAGAGTACTCAATGCACAGAAAACCCGTCAGCATGACTGGTATCTGGAAGTATGCAAGTGGTAATCAGTTTCACAGCATGTACATATCACTGACTTGTTAATCTTAAAGGGTTTAAAACCTAAATAAAAATGGATTACTTGGAATATCACATTCCTGTTGATTTAATGTCAAGCAGGTGGTAGTCACATCATTTTACACCACTCTTTGGAGTGTTCTTCCCCCCACATAGTTTTGGAAAGGTGTCTGAGAATTAATGTAAACTGAAAGATGGTTCTTAAATCAAAGCCCTCTTTCAGCAAGCAGTAATTATTCAGCTATCTGCAATTATTATCTAATGTTTCATTTGTGAGTGCAAGCTGCACACAAGTACTGCTATGAAGGAGACTTCTTTCTGAAGAAGTTACAGGAATGAAAAACTCTTGTGTTCTATTTCTGTATTTGTATTTACACAAAGAAACCATTGATAGGGGCCTCTGCAGTTGTCAGGAAAAAGAGGTACAGTGGTACCTCACTTAAAGAGCATAATGTGTTCCACAGGATTGCTCTTTAAGCAAGTTTGCTCTTTAAGCGAAACACCACTGTAAGTGATCAATTGTGACTTCTGATGGGGGGATTGTGAACCCCAATTTAGTTGTTAAGCGAGTTTTTGGTTGGTTTTAGTTGTTAAGCGAGGCGACCATTCAGAGAAAATTCTGTTCTTTAAGCGAGTTAGTCTCTAAGCGAGGCACTCTTTATGTGAGTTTTACTGTATACACATTCCCATCTTCATCCTCACGTATGAAAATGATTTTCTCCCCCCTTAGGTTTTCTACCCTCTCCAAAACTCAAGAGTATTTATATATTTTTGTGCAAAAGACTTATAATCTGTGCAAAGGCTATTGTGTTGTGCAAAGCTTGTATTCTTTAAAAAAAACCCACAACTTTTTGTCCAAAATACACCTTTTTGCATGAAATAGGGCTTTTTAAAATAGGAAAAGGTTTTCTGCAAAATGCACCTTTTTTCTTTTTCTTTTGCTAATGTTGCTGACAAAAAAGGACACTTTTGTCACTCAAACACAACACTTCACAATATTTTTGACAGAATATCCCTATTGGTTCTGTGTAAAGTATGCTTTTTCATTAAGGACAAGAAACACAGGGAATATTTGTTTCATCCCTAACAGGGATGTCCTCCTATTAAACTATCAAAGTGGCAGTTTACCAGTATAGTAAAACACCGGATAATGATTGGATCGGATAACGCTAAAATCGCATAACATTAAGTAATCTGGGGAGGAGAATTGGATCGAATAACGTTAAGGTCCTATGGGATGGATTGGATAACAACCGCTAAAGCCTGTGCGGTTACAATGTACAGTAATACCTCGGATAACGCTAAGACTTGGTTCCACAAGTCTTGGTGTTATCTGAATTTTAGTGTTATCCGATGCATGTTAAAATCCTATGGGATGTATTGGATAACGTTAAAGCTCCATAAAGATACATTGTAACCGCACAGGCTTTAGCGGTTGTTATCCGATACATCCCATAGGGCCTTAATGTTATTCGTTCCAATTCTCCTCCCCAGATTACTTAACGTTATGCGATTTTAGCGTTATCTGAGGTAAACATTATCTGAGGTATTACTGTATCTCTATGGAGCTTTAACATTATCCGATCCATCCCATAGGATTTTAACATGCATCGGATAACACTAAAAATCGGATAACACCAAGACTTGTGGAACCAAGTTTTAGCGTTATCCGGTGTTTTACTGTATATCTAGGATGCATGTTTCTAATGTCCACATGTTTAAACCTCATAAGGTAAAGTGAAAACACAAAACAAGATGAAAACCAGTAGCTGCTGCTTTAATAATTTTGTCATTCACAGTCTAATCCTACTGAGGAACTTTTTTGAGCAGATCTTCAACTTCCTATAGTTGAGACAAGGACGCCAAAATGGCAGTGGCCCTCAACCAACTGCATTCACAAAAACCGTGCTTTAAAAATGAAACTTTTACAGTTAAAAAAAGAATTCTATTAAGACAATGGTCTTGTCCAAAACCATGAAAACCATGATGTAATTATAATTGTGAGTCCTAACAAAAGTAGACAACTGATGAATGATAAATCATCACTTATGTAAATCCTACTAATAACTCTCCTTTATCTGGAACTGGCAAATGGATTGATACCTTTATGTTCTGCTAAAAAAGGTGGCAGCCACAGCGATGAAAAAACTCTTCTAGAGTTCATATAGGGTAAGAAGCCTGCTTCCTGACCTCTGCAACAACCTGTCACCATTTCTGTAAAGACAACAGTATCTACTAGCTGCCTAGATTTTTCCACTCTTACTCATTGTAGATAGCTAGCTCTCCAGCTCAGCAAGTTGTAAACAAAATGTCAATTTGTAAAGGCGTGAGAGAAAGACTACTAAATGCAGTATTTTACCTCCATTCTTTGTATCGAAAGAAACTTTTATATTTATTTATTTTGTATCCAAATAAGCCTTTAACACAAGCTAATGGCATAAAATGGAAGCAATATAGAAAAAATGATACATCCTAAAACTTTTGACAAATACAGTTCTGCAAATAAAGTTTCAAGGGGAATAGGCAAAATGAATGCAAGTTCCACAAAAGATAGCAGTATTAGAAGCAGAACAAAAGTACTTATACTGTGTGGCTTAAGGAAACACCAACAGTTTCCTTACATCCATTCATTATAACTCTCTGAAGTAAGGAAACGAGTTGGGAGGAGCACCATAGCCTTAGATTTACAGAATAATTGTTCTTGTTATCATATACATTTGTAAGAAATAAATAAGACCCACTCACTTGGCAGATAAGGTGCCAAGAATGTTACACCATGTGTTGATAGGTAACTAGTGGTCTAGAGAATTATCTTGCAGCTGGCTTAAATTCCAGCAGCCACCTTACATTATACAATAATTTAATTCCCCTTTGTTCATGAACAGAAAGTGGATGTTTAACAATAAAATAATGCCTTCTGTATTATGGGTGAGGCTTTTAAAGGTAAACTTTCTTAAAAAGAAGAAGGAAAAATAGTTTCAGAACTTAATGCATACACAAGGAAATCCTGGTATCTAGACTCAAAATTTTTTTGCATATATAAATAACTAAAAACACTGCCTATTTTTTTAAAAAAAACAAATGAAACAAATCATTCTTTTGTTCTGACTCTGTGAGCCCATGGAAAGATGGGAAATTAACAACAGTGGTGTAGTCGTTCTTGCCAAAAGTAAAACAAAAGCCCCTCTATTGTACACGGAGGCCTCACATCCATACCTTTAGTTATATTCTGAACTTCCTACAAGTTTGTCATAGTTCATTAGCTCTTTGTAAACTTACAGCTCTAATTCTACCTACCAAGGCGGGGGGGGGGGGGTGCACGATTCAGCAGTCATATTCTACATTTTAATTATTTGACGAAGAATATCTATATCCAAATATTTAATCACAAAAGCAATGTTTAAGGTGCCTCTGAAAGTAATAAAAATAAACAAGTGTTTCTGAGAGTTGTGGCCTACACTCAGTGCCCTCTGCTTTCAGAAAATATTCCTAAAAGGGGACACCTCACACACAGACATTTCAGAGGGCCATACGAAGGTAGTATTGAATAAATAAAACCAATCAGATGCAAAGATAACATCACTTTTAAAAACTCACTAAATTCAGCAAAACACCTTGGATCTCTACTCTGGCCATTCAGCATCATACAATGACTGGAATTGTGACATGACACCTTGATTGCATGAAATGGCAACTATCCCTAATCACATATGTGGCAGAACATGGAAGCAGCACTACCAGTTAATCACAATACAGTCAAACCTCGCATAAAGAGTGTCTCGCTTAAAGAGTAACTCGCTTAAAGAGCACAATTTTCTCTGAATGTTTGCTTCGCTTAACAAATAAAACCAACCAAAAACTCGCTTAACAAATAAATCGGGGTTCGAAATCCCCCCCACAATTGGTCACTTACAATGGTGTTTTGCTTAAAGAGCAAACTCACTTAAAGAGCAATCCTGTGGAATGCATTATGCTCTTTAAGCAAGGTACAACTGTAATTACTGAATCATATACAGTAGGTGTGGAGTTGGAAAGAATCTCAGGGTCATCTAGTCCAGCTCTCTGCCACTACTTTGGTAAATATGTGGCTAAAAATGAGATGGCTAGATGGTATTGTAGACACAATGGGCACAAAGCTGAGTGAGTTGAGGATGGTGGAGGACAGAAGTACCTGGTGGACAAGTGGTCCATGGGATCGCAAAGGATCGGAATCGACTGTGCGACTGAACAACAACAACAAAATGTCTGAAAGAATCCATTGATCTAGATTGAACCCTCTGGTGTTCCATATTCTGTGTTTGCTCAATGTGAAATATACCTGTACGAAGCAGTTCTTCAGCCAATCGTGGTTAACGTTGTTCATGAAAACCATACAATAGGCCCCAATTCTATTGGGCTCCTTCCAATGCATCAACATTTGTTCTACTATAGCCATAAAACCCCACTGAAAAGATCCTGTCACCAAATCTTTGATATAATGTGGTAGTCACAACATAAATCCCAAATGAAATTAGAAATCCTATTAATGGTGCATTTATCACCTACTCCTACTCCTCATCTCCCCAGACACGTTTCAGGAAACCAGTCCTAGGCCCGGAGGGACTTGCAAAAGAAAAAGGTTTATGGGATATTGCTAACAGTGGCTGCTATACTCGGTACGAGACTGGATTACAGTACAATTCTGAGGGAATCAATACCAAGAAAGTGAATACTGCCATGTGTGGGCACTCTGATTTGTACGATTAGATGGGCAGAAAGTCACCACTCAACACAAAAGGATTGCATCCTTCTAAAAAAAAAAAGATAAAAAACTTATTTTAATTGATAACATTTACTGTGCATATTGCCATATAATGCATATAAATATCCTTCCCACCCACCCAAGAAATTATGGAGCTGTAAGGTTATCAGCCAGTGCAAAAATCCTCTCCTTTCGCAGCTTCAAAAGTTGTGAGCAAGGCAAAGAAAGGAGAACTGGTAGTTAAAAGTAAAGCTGTGGAACTTTGGTGGGAACATTCCAAAACCCTGTATCTGCTTGGCAACAGCTCCTATGGCGATATTGTTGCACTTTTAACTGTAACAGAGCTTTCCCAGGCTAGGATATATGAAGAACAGCTTGCTCTATCCCAGACAAGAGCCAAGCATGCATTGCAAAAATACATACGATTCTCTTTCACAGCAAAAAATAAAATAAAAATAAAACAACAATAACCAATCAGCCTTGCATAAAATGGAGTATGTTCAACAACTATATACTACTTTAAAGTTATGGAATTTCCATCAACTGATTTTCCCCACCCCCACCTCCCCACCCAAAAAAACCTGTTCCCATGCAGTTAATTTAGCTTAAAGGACCACTATTGAAAGTCCATGAAATAATTCTGGATTAAGCATTTTTCAAATCAGAGCCAACGTGGTGATACATTTTTTGTGGTGCTATAGCTGCAGCATACACACTGCTGAGGTAGCAGCAGGACCAAACTGAAGTGTAAATTAGGAGTACAGGAAGCTTACAATGGGAGAACTACCCAGGTGGTAGGTAAGTAAGTACCGTAAGCAAGCAAGCAAGCACATTATGACTACTGACCCATTCTGGACACCACTCTTTGCCATTAGCAGTTCTGCAGGATTTCAAGGAAGATTCTTCCCACACCATACCTTAGATCAGTATTTCCCAAACTCTGGTTTTTGGACTTCAATTCCCAGAAGCCTAAGTCAATTCCCCAAAGCACTGATCAGCTTCTGGGAAATGAAGTCCACCAGTGTTCCACAGAACATAGTTTGGGAAATACTGCCTTAGATGTTGGTATTTCCTGGCTGTCTCTCATCCAATTACTAACTGCCCTGATGATGATTAGCATTCTAAACCACTAGGGCATTACAGTTGGAACTGGGTGCTCAAGTGACAGGATGGCATTTTCAAAGCTTTAAAATATTTTGATTTAGGTCATACAAACATGTAGCTTTAGTCCCCCTGCCGCCGCCTGATAGTCTGGCCAGGTTATGGCATATACCATACTGCCAGTGACTCAATGCTGAGTGTCATGCAACGGTTAACTAACCTGACCACCCTGAGGACTAACGTCTTGGGTGCCAATGAGGACTTTGCATGCCAAAAGGGCTTAGGACCAGAAAGTGACGGGTGGAACGGGGTAGGTGTTATGGGTGTTATGTAGAAGGCAGATGAAAGGCCACTGCATTATATTCTCAGGACAGTCTTCATGGCTAATTGCAATGAAGATTGCCAATATTCAAATTTGGATATGGCAGAACAAGAAGAAGTAAGACATGGTTCTCTAAAAATGTCTACAGAGAGATTCCTGTCTTACTTCCAGTTCATCCCCAATTACTTCATATTTTTGTCATTGTCAAATCTGGGCATTTGGCACTGGGAAATATATAACATTTGTTTAGATACTAAGATTCAGTGGTGGGAAATGCATAAGACTTAATGGCCCAGTTTTAACACTGTCCTCCATTTTCTTTCTCAGCATGACAGAATACACTACCGTATATACTCAAGTATAAGCCGCCCCAAATATAAGCCAAGGTACCTAATTTTGACCTGAAAACCCAGGAAAATAGATTGACCAGAGTACAAGCTAAGGATGGGAAATGCAGCAGCTGCTAGTGAGTTTCAATCAAAATACATGAAAATATGGTAAAATTAATTAAATTTTTGGTATGACTCAATCCGACACGGTCTTGGGACCCTCGTGGTCATTGACCCGAGTATAAGCCATTTCCCCTTTTTGGGTCTCATTTTTGGGACTGAAAAACGCTTACACTTGAGTATATACAGTATTCACTATTGTGGAGTTAGGGTGGGAAAGAGGTAGCTGAGAAATGAAGTTTGGAAGGCCCTGCTTTCAAGAAATCACTAGAAGTAGTTCTACCCACTGCTGGGTTGCTGGGCAGTTCAAAGGGAATTCAGAAAAAAAATATGGGAAATGATAAATAAATTGAGCATTCTGGCAGTATACATGACTGCAGAGGGTATAAGATAAGAACCAGACATCTTAGGGGTTGTTGTTTTTTGACAGCCCCACTTGATACAGTTTTTGAGGAAGCTACAGGAAGCATGATTGATTAAAACTAGGGTAGTCGTGGATGTTTCAGGAGTTCATTACAGTCCCTGCTAGTTTTCCTCACACACAATTCAAAAACTGATCCTAGGCATCCACCCATCCCACTTCTAAATTACTCAGCCCCAGAGCAACCACCAAGGTTGTTTTCTATTTCCCATTGATGGGATATCACTGCAAGCTTACCTGAGCAAGAAAAAGCCAGGGTGTACACTATATAAGCATTAAAGTGATCTCAAGGGTTGTTGCCTGATATATCCAGTTATTTTTTGTTATATATCAAGCCATATATCAGCCTCCACATATTATTTAAAAACATGGCCTCTTTCATCATAGTTACCAAAGCATAATGCTAAGTACAGTAATTGCTAAATGAAATTATTACTATGGTGTTTTTTCTTAAACATGCGTGTGCAATTTACACATATACACAAATTCCCATGCCAATACTCTGTATCACTTTATTAAAATAAAGATAATGTAAAGCCTCCACATAAATAACCAAGCCCTTCATGGCAGTTTACTAGGGAAAACACATCACTACCAAATTAGCTGTCACATTTACTCAACACAAACAACTGATCTAAAAAAAAAAACACCACTGTTTAATGGTAACATTAATTGATCTTTTTTTTCTCTCTCCTCTCACACTGCCAATTAGCAAGATAGCATCATGGTTACTTTAGAAGCATTAGAAGAATTTTGCTTATGTGAAAACACTTCTGGAGAAAAAACACAGAGGGCCATTTAGTTAAACATAGATTGCTTCACTTAAAAATGAAAGAAATCACCACAGTTGGGTGACTTTTTAATACTTCAATGAATACTCTAATCTTATGCAGGGAGGGGGAGCAGATCTAATTTGTTATTGGAGTTTGTATGGGCATTGCCAGATAGCAGGAAAAGCAGAGGTGTGTGTGTGTGTGCATGTGCGTGTGCGTGTGCGTGTGCGCGTGTGCGTGTGTGTGCGCGCGCACACACACACACACACACACACACATCCACCACCTCCCATTATGCCCCGCCACCCCGTGGAACCACCTTCAAGCATTACTTCGCGGGAGCAGACTCTGTGTGTGTGTGTGTGTGAGAGAGAGAGAGATAGCAACCAAGGGTTGTTAGCAAGTTTGAGCCTCTCATTAAACTGCAACGGTTTACACTTTTCTTATACTGTGTGGATCAAACCACTTTCAGATTCCACCCTACATGGTCCTAACACATTTTAGCTCCAAACTGCTGACTGAAATGAACAATCATAATGTACAGGTGTATGTGGAATTTAAAAAGAAAAGAAAATCCAGGAGATAATACTAACTTAGATCAAAGCTGGCCATAACTTTACATAGTTTCCAAAAGTTTATGCTAGAAGACAAATAAGGTGGATGTAGACATCAGTTATAATTATAAGCAACTAAACCACAATGAAAGGTACCTCTTACCATCATCCCAAGACTTTGTGGTTCAATCTTCAATGCTGACCTACAATGCTGCCCTTAGAATAATGGGATTTTTCAAATCCAGAGCTCTGGTATATGGAGGCCACCCTAGCCTATTCTGTTTATGACCAATGTAACCCCAATGTATTGCCCTGCACTTCATGAGGTGAGGCCTACTTTTTAAGGGCCCTCTATTTTCCCCATTTAGTTAAGGATATTGGGACTCTTGAGATAACTTAGTGGCCTTTTTCTTGTTATCTCTAAGACATAATCGGAGTTTTCTTAGATGCTCTTTGACATATCTAAAGAAGGCTTTGGATAGTTAAACAGATCGGAGTGGTGTACAGTTGTGAAGTTATGCATAAAAAGAATCTGAATTCTTGTAGTTACATTGAAAAACAGTTTCACACAAAAGAAGAGACATTAACTTGCAAAAGCCAGAAACTTTTAAAACTCGTAAGTGTACATCCAAAGTTCGCCCAAGAAACCCAGATCACAGAAGGGAGAAACAGCAAACGATAAAACCAGATACCCACTGTGGGGATGGCATCATTGTCCTTTTTCCCACTGGGTTGTAGCAAGTCAGCCAATTCAGATGTTCAAGCATATAACCAATACAATACTCAGAGGGACTCTAGCCTTTTAGCCTCCAGGATCTACAGGAATTTTGTTTTGTTTTTAACATCTTTACCCCAGTGCATTTCTGTACAGGAAAAACTTTCACTCTGACATAACCAGTTTCCCACCCCCACCCATTGTAGGCAAAACATATCCTCCAATGAGCATTGACATGGTGGTGTCTTTGAATGTAGAGCCATTCTATATGCTTTCCTGAGTATATGAGCCTGCTTTTATGCATGAAAATAAGGCACTGTGATGCAGCATTTCACTCTAGGTAACTTAATGATTAAAGCAGATTCAAAGAGAACTGGGGAAGGGAGGAGAATATGGTAATCGTTAACATAAACCTAACAACACTATACCCACAATTATCTTCCCTGCCCCCAATTATCCACATGGTTTAGATCAGGGGTTCCCAATCTATTCAAGCCAGGGGCTGGATCACTCTCTTTCAGTCAGCTTCGAGGGCCAGACAGCCATTTTGCCCTGCCTGCATGATGGGGGTGGCCATTTTGTCCCAACAGATTCAAAGGGGTAGTCATTTTGTTTCTCAAATGCTCTTGGAGGGGTGAGGGCCCACATGAAATGGTGCTTCAGGCCAGATCCGGCCCACAGGCCTTAAGTTGGGAACCCCTGGTTTAGATGGATAGAAAGAGTTTAGAAACCATTTGGATCCATACAGTTCCTAGCAACACACATACACACAAGCAAAACAGAATCTCCACCCAGATAGCAACGCTATACACAGCAAAGGGATTTGTAAAGATGCTAAAGACTGGCTTTCCCAGATGTAAAGAAACAAGAAACTTGTCAAATGGGTACAAACTGGAGTAGGTTTCCTGAGGTCCAGCATATTCACCATGCAATCAGACAAGGCCAAATTCAGGCACTGTTTTACTGCAAGGCAAATGTTCTCTAAGCTGCAGGGATACCCTGCTGGCATTGCCTAGCGCGACCCATTTCTGAAACGACTGCAGCTTGACTCAGAAACCTGTTAAGACCCAATTAACAAAAATGTTATGCATCACTGATGCATGTTTCATCTGGAACTTTAATTCCACAGTTTTCCCAAGTAAATTCTCTTTTATTTTCTAGTCATTAAGTCACTTCTTCCCTAGGGTGCTCGGGAACTCTTCTCCTCTCCTCTCCTGTGTTTCAAAAGTGGGTAGCTTTCCCCTCCCAAGCTGACTCTGTAACTTGTCATTTTTACCATGACAAAACAAATGGAAGTGTTTATTCTTTGGGGCACCCAGAATGGGTGGAAAGTAGAGTTACATATGGTAGGTCATTGTTGGTTTTTTTAAAAAAAGACTAATCAAGATTCCACTGTGAAGAATGACCAGCTGAAAAGCCAAAAAAGATCATTTTGGCTAGAGTATGCTTAGTCTGACAATGGAAAGCAATGAGTGGGATTTTACTTGGCAGATGGGTACATCCAGGGAGTTTCTGGCTGTCTGAGTGGGAAGCCCACTATTTACTGTTTGTGGATAAATCAGTTTTATTTATCATGAACAGGCCAGATGCTTTGGCATTCAACCCCATAAACATTTAGCAGGAAAATAAATGAAATTTCATTATATGATAATAAATATAATACTTTTCTAGTGCCCTGGCAACACAAAAGGCCATTCAGGAAGTCTTACTGGTATATAGACTGTACATTGTAAAGAATTAACTGGAAAAATTGAAATAAAATTGACAGGTGTATACATATCTCAACAAGTATGCATCTACTTCTTACTGAGACTAGTAATCTGTTTTTTTTCTCTTTTGAATAACATTACTAGCTCAATCCAGTATATTTAAAAAGGTTTTCCACAACTCCTTAACTGTTTCCATATGACTCTGAATCCTACAGGTAACTTGAGTTTCTGCTATTCCTTCAGCAATTACACTCAGTGTAATTTTTTCCACTACCTCATCAGTACTCTATGTGCAGTCATTTAAGAAAGGTGTGTGTGTGTCTACACATAAAAACACCCACACATATGAATACACATCTGAGTAGAATCTTCAGGGTTTAGTTACTTCAACAACAAAAATGACCAATAAACCTCTTTTATTAACCTTAAAAACTATAAGCAGACAAGAGAGAATAACTCTCACTTAAATCAATCGGACTTTCGTATAATTGGATAAGTCTATGATTGCACTGTATAATCTACTGCTTCCTCTTGCCTTGATAAATAAAATACAAATCTTTTTAAAAGGATGATTGCAAATTTAGGCATGGAATTATTTCACAATAAAAGCTTAACATAATTACTGTAGGAAATATATCTATATCTGTATCTGTGTCTATCAATAAAGAGATAGGCAGGTTTTTTACCCTAACTATATACTGGTAATATTTTGTGCTCCTAAAATAACCAGTCTGAACAAACAAAATACAGCGGTACCTCGGAAAACATTTGCCTCTGATAACGCTAAAATCGCATAATGTTGGGGAATTTGAGGCAAAAATTTGCATCGCACAATGTTAAGGTAAGGTTATGCGATGCAAATATTTGCCTCAAATTCCCCAACGTTGAGATTGCTTGCTGTTAGGTTAGTGTTTCTCCGGCCAAAGGCAAAGGTTAACAGCAAGGGATTCGTCCTGCCCACCTTGTTGTTTCAGCAGGGGAGGCAGGGTGAATCTCTCTCGCCTTTGCCGTTGTGTTGGGGGTTGAACCAGTGCCCATGTTCAACCCCCAACCCAAAGGCAAAAGGGAAAGGCTAACAGCGAAGGATTCACCCTGCCCATTCTGTTGTTTCAGCAGGGGAGGCAGGGAGAATATCTTTTGCCTTTGCCTTTTGCCTCTGAGTTGGGGGTTGAACTGGCTTTTTTTTAACATTGTGGGATCAATGCATCACACAACGTTAAAAATCAGATAACGTTAAGACTTGTGGAACCAAGTCTTAATGTTATCCAAGATACTAGTGTATAATAAAAACTGGAAGTATGCTTATATTGGAGAGATGTGAGTGAGGCTGTCTTTCAGTGTTGTGAAATTAGTTATGCAAGGAATTCTATACTTAAGTCTTGAAGATCAAATATCAAAGAAGAAAAGCTAATTTGCAAGTTGTGGAGAGGAAAAATCCCTGTTGCATTCATCAGTTAAAGATGGCAAACATCTAATGAAGAGATATCTACATTGTCTGGTTTTATCCTAAACTATAGATGGGTAATGGCATCTCCGATCAAATCTAGCCAACTTAGGCAAGATAAAGTACAGTAAAACACCGGATAACGCTAAAACTTGGCGTTATTGGATCCATGTTAAAATCCTATGGGATGGTTCGGATAACGTTAAAGCTCCATAGAGATACATTGTAACCGCACAGGCTTTAGCGGTTGTTATCCGATCCATCCCATAGGACCTTAACGTTATTCGATCCAATTCTCCACCCCAGATTAGTTAACGTTATGCAATTTTAGCGTTATCCGATCCAATCGTTATCCGGTGTTTTACTGTAATAATGGAAACTACAACCCAGTTAGATATATACAGTATTTGCTTTCATCATTTCTCATGAAATACATGAACTAGAAACTTAGGATCTCCTTAAGAATACCATTGCTTTTAAAGAAATTGAAACATTGATTCTCCATTAGCTAACAGTCTTCCAAAGCATCAATCATTAAATGGTCAAAATTCTGCTTTTTGTGTGTGTTACCTGAGTTACTCAGAATTGGAAAAAGGAAGGGGTAGCTATACCTGCCAGAATCCCTTAGCCACCATAACCTCTGTATTTTTTAAAAAAATGCTGGCTGGATATTTTTGAGTCCCACAGTCTAACAAAGTAATTTCCCCAAGCTTTGAAATTAATTCATTCCAGCTGAACAATGTGGGATTTATAAAGACTTAAATCTGACTCAAAAGATGTAATCCAACAGCTGTATATACTTTTGATGGGTGTGGCATAGGTAGAACTACAAATGTATCTATGAACCATTATGGTGAAGAAGGAAAAATCCTTTGTGTTTACAAAATAGCATCTTCTTTAAAAGGTAAAACTTTTTGAGTGTTTAAAAAATACTACTCAGCATAGCACTTGACTTTACAGAATACCCGTTATTTTAAAATCCCTATCAATACCTGTCATGGCCTTTGAAATCAATCTAAGCGATCTTGCCTCCATAACACCTTTAAAAATGACTTTTTTTAAAAAAAAAAGAATCTAAATGAGAATATTTTGCAGAAAGTCCCTTACTATGAATTGTATGAACTAAAAGAATTCTCTTGACACTGGCTTTTAAGCATTATTATTTTACTTATGTTTAAACACTTCTCTAAGAAAAACATAATCAGGGAAACATACCTCGTGTCACCTATCCATTCCAATAGTATCACTCCAAAATGAGTGTCATTTACTGTTTCCATTTTTAAAATCACATTTTGTAAATACTGTGGTGGTGCTGTTGAAAGTATCTATTTTTATTAGTTTTCTAGTCAGGAATTCCGCTCCGCAAAAACACAAAATCGGCAAATCTCCCCAAATCAGCAAATGGCCTATTAGAATACTATTAAAAACAATGTTCTCATTCTTTTCTCTCTTTTTTTCAGTCATGAAAATATACCCCTAAACAGTTTTAATTCTCTCATTTCCCTAATCTGTGCTCTTGCTTTCCAGATGGACCATCAGTTTTATGCTTCTGCCAGCAACAGCTTGTGTATTATTGTTTAAAACAAAGATGATGGATTATCAATACAGTCCTTTGCATGTCTTACTCCAAAACACTTCAAAATGAGCCCAGTAAACCTTATTCCCAGGCAAGCTGAGATAAGAATTGCACCCGAAATATCTTATCCAATGTAAGGAAATTGGTTAAGAAAAATGCTGCTTTGCTGAAAGGTACAGATAAGCATGTGTGACAATAATTATTAATTTTTAAAAGTTGACAAATGCAAGCAAAGAAAAATAAATTTATACTTCTAGTTCTCTGAGGGAACAAGAATGTCTCCGTCTAAAACAAGAACCCTCTCCAGTAGACGTTGTTAACAGAGAGTTGTGCTGAGCCTGGCTCCCACTCTAAATTACACCAACTAACCAACAATTATGTCATTTCATTCAAACATTCATTCGCACGTCATGTGCCCAGATTAAACAGTAACACTTTGTTTTAAACATTCCGCTCAAATTAGCAAAGTAGCATTTCCGTCACCTATATTTAAGTGCTTGGTGAAGCATTCAAAGTTGCCTCGCTTGAACTCAGGCAAGTTCAAACAAGAATTCAGACAACAAACCAACAGCTAAATAATCTTCCTTTCCTTCCTATTATTTTCTTAATGTTGAATATTTAATGTTAGGGCTTGGTGGTCAGTATTCTCTATTTATCAGCAACCCCTATCTATTTGCAGAGCTTTAGAAGCAACAGTTTATTCACCCTGAAAAATATCTGTACAGGAAGAATCGCTTATTTTTTTTTATCGGGGGAGGGAAGGTGGGTGGATGAAAGCAAAAGAAAAGATGACTTTTAAAAGGAAAGGACACTATTCTCAACTATAGTCAAAATCAACATGTGGCTCTACTTTTTCTCTAGCTATCATTTAAAAATGAACAGGAGAATAGCCTGTCTTTCGAAGAAAAAACAACAACAACCCTACAATCAGAAAGATTTATCTTAGTTATCTATGTGCAATGTTTAAGAGACACATTTCACATACACATGGAATGCACTATGGAATGTAATTATGAGAATTCCTCAAATAGGGAAGAAAGTTTAAAATGAAGAGTTTACCACCTCATAATGCAGGGAATGTAGATAATACAAAATGACTGGCATTGACATTAGAATCTGTAGCGGCACCAACACTTTTAGGATGGCAGTGTGTTTTTATTCATTTTGTGTAACAGCCCAGATTACCAAGCAGGCTATGCATTTCATTAGCTACATGTACTTTAAATCTAGAGCAAACTCCAAGACACATGTGGATTTGTCTAAACCCTAAAATATGGCCCTTATGGTATCATAACTGCCAAAACCACAATTAATTCAGTCTTATTGCCACTAATCTTCTTGTATGTTACATATGGTTGACATTTTCCCCTGTAACTTGAGTGTTTTTTCTGCACATGTAGCTATATAGATTGAAAATAAGAAAGCATATAAACAATAAAAGTACAAGCTATAGAACAGAACGTTCCCATTTCCTAATGGGGTGGGGCGAGGAGTCATTCAACAGTATTCTGTACAGAGATACTGTACATAAACAAAGAGGCCCATGGATACATGGGGTGTGCAAACATCACGTTTGCCACATAGTATTTTTTTTTAGTCTTACCAAATTAGTATGGATAGAGAAAATGAAATCAATAGCAAGGAAACAAAGCAGCACTGTTACCACTTTCTTTCCATGAGAAAAGAGAGCACTCTAACTTCCTTTTCCTCTTCCCACAAATAGTTTACTTATTCTTGCATTGCATTCAGTCAAGTCTGGCCATTCCCTGAGACATCTGCTGCCTATATTGTCTAAAGCCAGAATGTCATCTATCCAACATGATTCATGACACCTTCTGCTTATCCTGGGGGAAAAGGTCAAGCCAGAAAGTCCCCAGAAAGTTCCAAGTGCTTTGAAATACCCTAAGGGAATATTTTTAAGCACCTGCTGCCACAGTCACCTCATCTCTTCTGTAGTGTTTAAACCTGCCAGGTATGTAGGTTGAAGCAGAAGGCATGGCAGAAGTATCTGCTCAAGGAGTTTCAAGGTCCAGTGTCCTCCAGAAGAAACATGCACTGTACAGATCCTGTCTACTGAAAGCAAGGCTCCAGGGCCAGATCAGGCGCAAATTCACCAGAGGGGCTTGGTATAAATGACAGATTTTGCGGTGCATTTAGGACAGAAACTTGAGGTAAGCAAGCAGAAAGATTGATCAGTGGGTTTTTGATACAACATGGTGCTATGTTATAGCCTCACAGTGGTGTCTAGAAAATGTATCTGTTGTGTAGATTGGTCCAAGCTTGGGTTGATGTTTGAATGGAAGTTTTGGAAAGTCTGGTGGAATTTCTCTAGGGCTTCCTTTTCATGGATCCAGATCAAAGAAAAGTAATCAATGTACCTCAAATAGAGAAATGGCTATTAAGTAAGCCTGTTAAGGAAGCACTGTTCTAGGTCGGCCATTAATATATTCACATATTGTGAAGCACATATTGTGAAACCTATGGCAGTTGCATTGATCTGGAGGCAGGTTTATTGTCAAAGATGAAATGGCTGTGTGTGAGTGCAAAGTGGCAAATCGTGATGCATTTATTATAATGACAGAATGTATGTAACCATATAAGCTTGCTTTAAAGAGCTATGGTGGTACCCAGCATCTTTGGTAGAGTGACTGGTGAGACATAAGGTACAAAATCCCAAGAATGGTCTAACTCAACACTTGGTAGAAAAAGTCACTCCACTGGGCCTTGCTGTCTGTTCCTTGCTTTGGCTCACATGTTCAAGTCCTGCTCTTAAACCGCTGATCAAGTGTGTTCAGTTTGATGAGTATCTTCTTTTGCACACCTGCAATACTTGTTACAAGAATATACTCAAATATAAGCTGAGTTTCTTAGCCCCAAAAAGGGGACACAGCTTATACTCGGGTCAACAACCACAAGAGTCCCAAGACCACGCCGGATTGATATGCACCATTAATTAGTTTTACCATCTTTTCATGTATTTTGATTATTGAAACTTACTAGCCACTGCTACATTTTCCACCCTCGGCTTATACTTGGGTCAATCTATTTTTCTTGGTTTTCAAGATCAGGTACCTGTGCTTATTCACGTCAGCTTATTCACGTCAGCTTATACTCAAGTATATACAGTAGACAGATTAGTCTAGGCTACACCTATTAATGCCAAAATAGAACTCTATGTTATTTGATTAAATCAATGCTTTAGTCACAAAACATTCTTCCCAAAGGATCACAGCCTGATCTTCTCATGACAATCAACGTTACAGAACCTTTCAAACAACTGCTGCATATGATGTCGTTTGCAGTCTGCAGTCTGTAACCACATGGACACACTTCCATACTAACCTTTTGGACATTATTAACATTACCAGCTACAGGAAATCTCATGTTCATTTATTGAAAAATTCTGAAAAGGTAGCTACAGTATATTAAACTGTCAAAATAAACAACAAAACCTTGAAAGTGTTACGCCACACATTTCAACTCTGTTATTACTCTCTCTTCCTTATAGCTTTACTTTATGCTACTATGAATGGAAAACTGCACTTACATGATACATCGTATCTCCAGAGCCAAAGTCTTTAGATATCCAACAGCCACTGTGATTAGATATGCTGTATGTAAATTAAGATGCTGCTATTATTAAGAATTATCAGTTACTAACTAGTTCCAGAAGCCCAATAAGTTTCTTTCAGTTTTTGCTTAAGATGCAAAGAAAAAAATGGAAAGGTTATATGTATAATTTGCTAGCAGGTAGTGTCCTGACAATATTGGGGGGAAATTATCACCTCTGTTATGTTTGTTTGGCTATTTGGTTAGGATTTGCACATGAGGAATTATTGCTGATGACACGATCCAAAATATGAGCATTGCAGTGTACTAAAAACTATTTATGAAAGTTCCTTCTATTCCTGGCTTCTAAATTAGTTCCTAAAATAGGAACCTTCCTCCCCCAATGGTAAAACATTTCTCCAAACATACTATCTGCCTTGTTCTACCATCTTGTACTCGTTCTTTCATCTGTGTGTTTTCTTCTTCTGGCCTATTTATTTGCTCTTATTTAATTACCCCTCTACTTCTCTCTCTCTCTCTTTTGCATCCCTGCTACTCTTTCTGTTCTTTTTCATATCCTTCCTCCTTGCATCTTTTGTTTTATGCCATGGTTTTCAATGTGGGTCACATGTTCCACAGGGGGGCAATTTGATTTTGAAGGGAGGCAATTTGAGAATGAGTTATTAACAGTGAATGGATTTTTAGGCTTCCTTCACGTGAACAGGAGTTCACTTTTTGAATAATAAGAATTATATGTCACAGTGGGTGGGGGTCCCAGGATTTTAGAGATGCTTTGGTGCGGCATGGCCAAAAAAAGGTTGGGAACCACTGGTCTAATGCTTCTCCCCTTCCATCTCATTTCCTCCACAACCTTCAGTTCTTACAGCCCTTTTAGATATGGCAGAGTTCGTGGGATCAGTCTTAGAGAGACAGAAAAGAGATAACTGGGATATGTAGAGAAATCCTACAGAGTTTTACTGAAGAGTAAGCCCCACTGAACTTGAGGGGATTTACTATGAGCTAAAATGTAACCTTGGCCCAAAGATTACAGGTATAGTGGGTCAAGAACAGGCACAAATATCTTCTGTCACAAACACTGCACCACCGATAGCTGATTTCAGACACCTGCCTGCAGATGGATCCCTCAGAATAACTGCTGTGTCTGCTATGACATGGCAATAGAAGAAGCAAAAAGGGGTGGAACAAGGCAGAAGTCCAGTTATGTCAAATCTAAATCTTATGCAGCCTAGGGACACAGCCACCGTGCCAGTGAAAACTTAGGTCAGAGTGAGGTCAGGCCAAATTAACTGCCAGTATCCCAAGGCTAGGAGGCATTTAAATTCTGCACAGATTCAGCTGGCTTAGTGTCAGCTCAGTGGGCCTTCAGTCACCTTGGTCAGTCAAGATCACACTCTTAGAAGGGAAGCCAAGAGGGAGCTGAAGAAGGAAGGATCTGTCTGTTACAACAAGCCTTTTTAGTTGGATCTGGGAGTGGGAAAATCACATGAAACCCTTTCATCACTGCAATATGCTATAGGCTGATGCATTTGTAGAACCAGCAGGTAGGTGTGCAAAATGGTGGGACTGGACTGTGGTGGCTGTGTGGTTAAGATGCTGAATTTAATGAATTGAAGTTTGGCAGGTCATCAGTTCGCAACCTGAGTGTTGCATGACGGAGTGAGCTCCTGTCTCTGTCCCAGCTCCTGCCAACTTAGCAGTTCAAAAGCAAGAAATTGCAAGTAAATAAATAGGTATCACATTGGTAGGAAGGTAACAGCAATCTACGTAGTGAGCTCTTGTCTCTGTCCCAGCTCCTGCCAACTTAGCAGTTCAAAAGCAAGAAACTGTAAGTAGATAAATAGGTACCACTTTGGTGGGAAAGTAACAGCAATCTATGTGCTCTGGCATCTAGTCATGCCTGTCACATGACAATGAAAAGATCTGCAAACGCAGGCAGAGCTGGCTCTTTGGCTGCAAACAGAGCTAAAGCACTGTGCCCTAGAGTCAGAAATGACTGGCTTTAGAGCAAACATTCTCTTTACCTTATTTTGAATGAGAAATAGGTAGAACTTCCGCAGTGTGTCAGTCAAATTCTCTAATTACAAGAACTATGGAAAACAAAACTTTTGGGTAGTACAAGGAATGGGTACTTTCTGTTTTAAGGCAACAAATACTGGAGGCTAACAGAATATGCAGGTAGGATGACAAGGATCCTTTCTGGAAAAACAAGATACAGTATGTCATATTTACAGCTAACTTCTTTCTTGAGTTATTTGTAACTCCAGTTATTACGTGCCACTATAAACACTTACAAGCAGAGCTATCTAAAATGAAATGAGGTAATAAAAATATCCCTGTGTAGAGATATTTTTATGCATAACCAATTCTAAAGTGTTTTTTAAAACAGGCGCTGCTCCTGTTAAAAGCATCGTGAGTCAGGAGTATGAAGTTTGGTCCTTGACGTTTATTATTTGGGATGAAAGTATTTTCTTTTAAAACTGCTATTAATTAAACATCAGAAAGTGCTATTTCAGCTATATTAATTACTTAAATTAACAAATGCCATACTACCCATGCCGAATAAAAATGAGAAATGCACTGCAATGACAAGCTATTTGATTAATATGATCATAACTTACATTATTTCACACTGTTCCCAATAAAGGACAAACAGAATATTCCTTCCTAAATGTTTTACGTTTGTAGTGCTTTCTCTTATACTGCATATAACTCATTCTGCTGATCAACCATATGGATTTCTATTAAACTGTTCATGTTCAAGATGGCATTAAGGTAAAGTGTGTCAGGCCTTACACTCAGGCAGCCAGTACTGCACAATCAATTCCATAGTTTGCTTATGAACTGTTTTGCAACATGCTTAAAAAATCCTTTGTAGATATAATTCTGGCTCCACCATTATTTTCTCTATCACCCCCACAACTTCTTGTTATGCATGCATAGTTGCACCACAGGATTTCAGCCAGTAATTAATCACAAACTCTTGCTGCAAGGTAACAGTGCTTTGCACTGTAATTAAGAAGAACTAATTTAGACATTTTGGACTGTTTGCAGGTGCTGACTGGAGAAGTCATGATGCTTGCATATAAGGTTTAGAACAAAAGTCAGATCATACAACAAAGGTTTGGGGCTGTTTAAATCAAGGGTTCTCAACCTTACCACACCACGGGCCAGACAACTCCCCCTCCGACAGCTGGACAGGCCGTGCACATGGTTTACCCCTGCCGCAAAAGCTGCCATAAACCACTGCAGGTGTGTTTGTGCATGCAGGAGCACATCTGCGCAGGCGCATTTATGGCTATCATAAACATGTCCGCTTCTGCTTCCGGGGTCATCGCCAGAGGCCAGATGCGGGCTGGGGCCGGCCCACAGGGCATACATTGCAAAGCCCTTGTTTAAGTCATTAGACCATAATATTTACATTAAGATCTACCAGTATAAGAAAACACCCACAGGGTGCATTTGTGCGACTTCAGAAATGTATGATGCATGGGAATCCTGGCTTGCAATGAATAAGCAGTGTGCTCCCATTTGCCATTCAGCTACCCCCACCTGCATGAAAAGTATCTACCACAGAATTGCTTCTATGGTTGGTTTACTGTATCACAGCTTGTCCTCTAATTTATGCCTCCCAGCAAGGAAGAAAGAGCCAAGAACAAGCCTGGATTCTTTCCTGGATCCATTTGCTGGAAGAAGACAAATTAGAGAAGGGAAACTTCCCACTGGCTGCATAACACAATAAATCAACCACAGAGCCAAACCTCATGGTTTTGTTGGCCACTCCAGCCACAAACTCATTTGCTGGCTCTGATTTTAACTTTTCTTTGTGTCTTTCTGTCTTACTTTCACTTGTACATGCCACTCATTCACAACAAGCCCGGATCAAGATGCCCAGAGATCTTGGCTGGTTGTAATCATCCAAATTCATCTTGTGCACTACCACAGTGATCTGTGTTCAAATTTCAGATCAGGCATTGAGCTAGCACCTTGACAGCTGTAAGAGAAGAGTGGTAAACAAATGTAATAGAGAAACATAATAAATTAATATGTATTCCTACTTTGCTGTAAAGTACTGTACAAGTAATACCTCATATAACATTAGTATCGAATAACACGAAAATCGCATAACATCAAGGAATCTGGGGGGAAGAATTGCATCAGATAACATTAAGATCCTATGGGATGCTTCAGATAACAACCGCGAAAGCCTGTGTGGTTACAATGTATCTCTATGAATCCCATAGAGGATCAGATAACACTAAAAATCATATAACACTAAGACTTGTGGAACCAGGTTTTAGTGTTATATGAGGTTTTACTGTATATGACACTTTCAGACATTGGCCTAGTTTAAGCCAGAAATACATTACTTGAGTTGGTGGTTCAAAAATGCCTCCACAGGTTCTCTCTTCAGCAACTTTCAGATGCTATGCCAGTGTTCCCCTTCTAAACACTGCCAAAAACAGTGAGGTGTATTGTACAATTGGTGTCACTTCTACATCTGTCAGAATTAGGCCTTGAAACATTACTTACTGGCCCTGATGGACAAGAGACTCTGGGAGCTATAGCCTGAAGAATTTTTCCAAGCTTTGGTCAAAAGTGGTGAGCTACATAAACAGACATGCTAGAAGCCCATCATTCAGAGGCATGTGGTACCTACCAACACTGGAAACAGGGCAATCCTAAATGCAACAGATAAGGAGGCAGTTTAGGGTAACAGTTCACAAAAAATTGTATCTTAAGTCCCACCGATCTCTCTAACAAAGAATCTAGGTTTAATCAATGATTTAGCAAAGAACCTAAATCCCACTTAAAAGTAACAAATAGACAATTTCCCCCAAGAAGGACATCAACCATGGTATGTTTTAAAAATACAAATCCAGAACTGGCATTGTTGAAAGTAAACACAAATAAATCCCAATCATAATCCCATTAGTAGTTGAAACCTGTAGTAACACCACTGAGTCCAGACCTTCATATTACAGCAAGGGAAAATCACAGAGAGACTATTATTCAACCATGGTAAAAAAAATAGTGTATTGGCGTTGCTTCTCTTTTAAAATGAAACTTAGTTGGTACCTGTCTAACATCAATCATATAAGTGGCTTGGCTGTTAGAATCATGTTTGAAATTTCTTCTTTCTATAAAATATTCAAAGGGGTTACCAATAAACTCTGCCTTCTCCCCCACCCCCTTTTATGTTTATTCCCAGGCTGAGATTTGTTCTGGGTATTACCTTGCTGCATAGTACAGGATGCAGACATTTCCCATACTTCCTCTTTATCTGTAACAATGTCACACCCAAAATTCACTTCCCCCTGCTTACAGTACTTGCCCCTGATTCACATACAATTTGTGCCTCTGTTTTGCAAGAAAGTGACCAAGTTTGCACTTCAAATATGATAAAGTTGTACAAGAGCAGGAATTAAAAGCAACTTGGGGATCCTTCCTCTATACCAGTGTTCCCCAACTTGTATAGAGCAGTGTTCCCCAGCCTTTGAGTTTTGAACTTCAAGTGCTTTGGGGAAATGACAGGCTTCTGGGAATTGAAGTCCAAAACCCAAAGGTTGGGGAACACTGTTCTATACAACATGGTAATGCCAGAAAGCAATTCTACAGACCTGCTACCCATCTTCAGTTGTTTAAGTGACTTGGACAATTGGGACGTTTACCTTCTAATGGAAATCTAACTGGATGTATTCTCAACATAAGGGAAACTTCTCTGAAGCAAATTATCTGGAGTCTATCACATTTATACATTAAGATTATCCAGTAAAACCTTTTGGTCTTAAAAGCACCTGTGATTTACATATCCTGCTCCCATTAATAGTAGTTCGACACACATGGTAATTTTCTTTCAGTGCTCCAAGGATATTGGCAAATAATTTGGATCAAAATTCTTCTGTTCATCAGTAGAAACATCCTGTCTCTTTTAATTATACTGTACTCCTATGTGCTATCACTATGGGTATGGAAAATAAGGGTTCAGTCAAAGGTAATTATAGAATTCTTTCCGGTGATATAACTCAGCAATAAGATCATTTCTGTTTAGAATGCACAAATACCACTCAATGGTATTACAGTATTACAATGACATGTAAACAAGAGGATACTCAAAGCAAACACACAAAATACATGTAGCATAGAAGATTGATTATGAGTTTTAAACGAAGCATAATAATAACTGGACTGCAGCGCAGCTCTGTTCAGTTGCTTCATAATTATTAATTCACTATAATCTATGTTTTATTAAGCTTACATGGAAGAGCAATACCATGAATAGAAGTCTACATCATTGGTCTGCAAACTGGAGATCATGCTTCCTGGGGGCATAAAGAAATTAAAACAATGATCCATGTCCATAAAACTTTTATAAAGAAAAAATATTTCTAGTTGAAATATCATCATCAGACTTTAGGATCTGTCAAGAAAAAAATGATTTTGCTTATTTATTTATTTATTTATTAAAATAAATGCATTAAGCTTTTTAATTTGTAATATTTATTTGCATTTATTTT
Organism: Furcifer pardalis; assembly: GCA_030440675.1. Taxonomy (NCBI): domain Eukaryota; kingdom Metazoa; phylum Chordata; class Lepidosauria; order Squamata; family Chamaeleonidae; genus Furcifer; species Furcifer pardalis. The sequence continues at coordinate 197,086,308 of CP126891.1, forward strand.
ATTGTAGTTAAAAGGGGATGGATGGGAAGGTGAGGGTTTCTCAACATTCCAAATGGGCACATGTTGTCAAAAAGTCTGGGAACAACCGCACTACACTGTTACGCCATTGAAATAATTATCCAGACGTAGACATTGTCAAGTGATTATGGTTTTCACATGGAACCAAATTACAAATTCATTGCTATTTTAAAAAATTACGTTCTTACAAGTAGTACACGACTTATATATTTAGCAATTTCACAAACCAAAACAGCTGTAACATTACTCCCCATAAGCCCTGTCAATTCATTTTGATTATAGAGTCAAACCTCGCATAAAGAGTGCCTCGCTTAAAGAGTGCCTCGCTTAAAGAGCATAATTTTCTCTGAACGTTCGTTTCGCTTAACAAATAGAACCAACCAAAAACTCACTTAACAAATAAATTGGGGTTTGCAATCCCACCACCACCAGAAGTCACAATTGGTCACTTACAATGGTGTTTCACTTAAAGAGCAAACTCGCTTAAAGAGCAATCCTGTGGAACACATTATGCTCCTTAAGTGAGGTGCAACTGTAATGTACATTTTGACTATAAAATATACCTATTCATCTAGTACCTTAAACAGAATTGTTCCCACTGAAAGTGAAATAAATGTGATTAGGTTATCCAGACAAGTCAACTTGACAAGAGGAACTTCAAAAAGCTAAGCAGGTCAGTGGTTACACAGAGACTATAATTATTTGAAGAAATAATCAATACTTCGTTAACATATGAGAGAGGTGGGGGAGATGCAGGGGGAAACAGTGAGAATGAGAGACTAAAGCTAACTCATCCATTCCATTCCAAACAATGCTAACATCTGGAACGGTGGCAGTGATCTGAAATTACAGCGACTAGACATAATACCTGTGCCATGGTCAGATCCCTATCTGGTGACTCTGGACTTTCTGGGGGCAATGTTCCAGCATAGGGAGGCAGGGCCAGTTAAATTGGCCCGCCCCCAGAGACTGATGGATCCTGAAGGATTTCAAAGGGAAAGGGTGTTTTCCTCTGGATCGGCTACACGATTCACCTGAGACTCTCATCGACCTCTGGCATGGGGGTGCGATGGCAGCCTTGGACATGATCGTGCCACTACAACCTCTCTGCGCACGTGGACTTCGCTCATCCCCATGGTTCTCAGAGGAGTTGAGGGAGCTCAAACGTGTACAGAGACGCCTAGAGCACTGTTGGGTGAAGACCCGAAGTGATTCCAATCAAACACTTGCTAGAGCCGCTATTAGGGCCTATCTTGTGCCGATGGAGATGGTGAAATGTCAATATTTCACCACCCTTATTGCCTCTGCGGATAATCACTCAGCAACCCTCTTATGGGTGACTAGGTCCCTCCTTGGTATAAGGGGCTGAACCCAGTTGGCAGGGGTCAGCTGATGATTTTGTTGATTATCTGATGGAGAAAATAACTCAGATTCACTCTAAGGTTAATATGGATATTGGGAGTCTGGAGTTGACTGGACCATGGTCTTGCCAAGTTATCTGGGATTGGTTTGATCCTGTTGTCCCTGAGGAAGTGGACAGGCTGCTTGGATCTGTTTGTGCCACTGCCTGCTTATTAGATCCCTCCAGTGGTGGGCTCCAACAAAAATTACTACCACCCTGTGGGTGTGGTACAATGGGCGTGGCCAGGGGGAAAGACCTGCATTGCACCTGAATTAGGACTACTTTATTTCCAAACTTGGATGAGTGGGGCCAGCAAGAATTTCTGCTACCCATTCTGGTGAACTGGTGCAAAGCTGCTGATACTCACCACTGGATCCCTGACCCATCCGGTTGGTTAAAACAACCAAGATGGTGTCAGGCAGTTGGGCCTGGACAGCCATTTTGCCCTGCTGCCACATTTGGCACTTCCTGGTGTGGTGGAGGTGGTGGTGGGGCCCACATGAAATGATGCCTCAGGCTGCAACTGGCCCCTGGGCCATAGATTGAGAATCCCTGGTTTAACTCTTTTTGGAACTAGAGATGGTCAGCTATTATATTTCTACTGTTCAAAGTCTCTGATCTTTTGTTTTTGAGAGAAAGGCTCTTCACAGTAGGGTTTAATATTTGCAACAGTCCTGACAAACCTATAAACACATGGAGAATCAGAAAGTTAGTCTACTCCTCAGTGGTGTAAACACAACCCTCTCAAGAGTGTGTTGGGAATGGAGAACACAACTCAACGCTACTATAATTGCTTTGACCCCTTTGAACATTCTCTAAAAGGAAGAGATTTCAAACATGATTCTAGCAGCTCAGCCATTTATATGATTTACATCAGACGTATACTGATTAAGGTCCACTTTTAAAAAAAAAACACTGATGCTTTCTATCATCTCTATATCTCCTGCCGTAAAAAAAGTTTGACATACAGTATTCATGTTCCACTTATTCTTGTAAGATATTTTCCTTCTGAATTTTACAATTAATAAATAAATTAGGGCATGTTAAAACTGCAATAAAAATATGAACAATATAACTCCAATTTTGTTTGTATTTATTTACATCTGAATATACTTCCCATATTTCCCTAAATATACTGGGGGTGGGGAATACATTTTTACACTTGGGTTCAGCTTCTTAGTCATGTCTTTGTTGCTTTGCTTTCAAGCATCTATGCAAATAAGATGTTAATTAGTATAATTGTAATTTAAATTATGCTTGTGTAAACCTCTCCACTGGTACAAAAGTGTGGGAATCTACACAACTGGCATTTAAAACAGCTGTACAAACTGTCCTGAAAAGTAAAACATACCAAGATCACTTTCATTTCTTTAGAACTTGTTTTTATGAGTAGCAGCATTTTTCTAAATACCATCACTTTTTGCTTCTTCAGATTGCATGAGACAGTCTGACATTTTACAACTAGTTTATTGAGAATGAGAACCGAGAGCTCTTGCTGTAAAAGACATTAACTACTGAATAGAGACTGAGATGTTAATGAGATGAAAGAAGGTACAGAAAGTTTTGATAAATGCTGTATATGCACTTAACTAGCAGCAAATATGGGTTAACAACCAGGGGTTCTCAACCGCACCCGTAAGTGGAAGTGGATGCATTTACAACACCCATAAAACACATTCATAGCTGTTGTAAATGCGTTAGCAGGTGCATTTACTTACGCTTCCAGGAGGGTGTGGTCTGGCCCATTCAGCTGTCGGGGCAAAGGCGTGCTCAGGCCCACAGTGTAAAAAGGTTGGGAAAACCCCTAATTTATGCCCTTGTTCAGTAGAATGCAACACTTTATATTAGGGATTCTCTACCTGAGCCCCATAGGCTGCATGCGGCCAATGGCACAATTTCATGTCCCCCCCACCTCCACCATACAAGGAAGTGCCATGTGGTGGAGAAAGGGCAAAATGGCCATCCAGCCCTCAAACCTGTTTGAGGAAGCGTGACCCGGCCCCTGGCTTTAAAATGTTGAGAACTGGAGTAGAGGATGAGAAGCTATGTATAAGCAGCTATATATAAGGAGGTTTTTATTTGTTACACCTTTTGCTATAATACTTTGTTCATAAATTCATTCCTACAAGCTACCAATCAGAAACAATCAACACAAAAGGTTGATAATTGGGAGGATGGGAGAAAACTCAGCAAAACAAATGCTGTGGGGGGGGGATCAAAGACTGAAAAAAATGGACACTGAAAAGTTGACACTTTTCAAACACTTCTTTCTCTTTTTCAACTGTATTTTATTGTTTATACCATGAAAAAAGTAAAAGTCTCCCCTGCTCAAAAGCCAGTAATCTCTAACTCTAGTTGGCGGTGCTCAATTCCTTTTACAGCCCATGAACCAACACTGGCTGCATCTCCAGATGTTTCCATGATCGTGTGGCAGGCATAACTAGGCACTGGAGCACACAGAACCCTGTTACTTTTCCCACTGAAGTAGCATCTGTTTATCTACTTGTAATTTCTTGCTTTTGAACTGCTAGGTTGGCAGGAGCTGGGACAGAGATGGGAGCTCACTCCGTTGTGTGGGTCTCAAACTACTGACCTACCAACCTTCTGCCCATCAAGCTTAACACCTTAACCATTAAGCCACCATGGCCCCTTTGTGCCATGAAGCTTGTGTTAAATTCTGAAAATAGATAACATAAAAATCTAATACAGTATACAGTACCTGTAATTCTCAATTACATTTATATTCTGTGGATGCGACTGAGTAGTCTTCTACTCAGCAAATGTCTCAAGGATACACAGCCAAATTCACACACATGGGCATCACCCTGTCTATCTCCAGAGTAGAGAATTGCCACTTATTTCAGAGAAGTAATATGCTAACTTTTCCTCTACTGCATTATGTTTTCAGGCACTTAGCATTCACAATGGACTGAGACCGATTCCCTGCTCATGAGCTCATGGATTCCAGGAAATGGAACAGATCAAGGGATTGTTGCATTTCTTCAACCAATGCAAAATGCTGCTCTGATATTTCCACCTAATGTGTCAATCCCCAGTATCCTTTTTGGTTTTAGCCAGTTTTCATCTTGGCAAGATGTGTAAATCTGTGCACTCGGAAGAAACATTATAGGCTTGCTGGCTGTCAAAATCTTCTTGGCCAATGCCTAAGTGGTATTCCTGTCATTTCGAGAGGGCAAGAGGCTCCTCCATCCTCTTGGCATACAGCATATTCGAAAAGAGCAAGTTAAGCCAAACGTATCAGCTTGCTATCAGAATTTATAATCATATCCCTTGTAATTATGCAGACATCCAGCTAGTAATGCTTGGTTGTTAAACGCAACAGACCTTTGTTCCAGCAGCTTTTCAGAATGATTCAGATAGTTGTATAAATAAAATGCACATCAATTAATGATGGAAAAAAGAGGATACCCAATGGGGGAAAAAACCCTATGTCTTCCTTTCACTGACTTCACACATTTTAAGTTTAAATTTGTACACACTTTCAAGCTGATTCACTACTCTCACACAGCCTTCAGGGACTGATTATTTAAACTGATATCTTTGCCCTTCAGTAGGACTCCTTTTCTTTTTTGGAAACAGGGGCAGAGTGTGTGCAGAAATTCTAACTCTCAAAAAAAGTGGGGGGGGGGGAGAGAGAAGCAGACAAATGTGTGCTGCAGCTTAGAAATAGCCATTTAGCCAAATTGCATACCTGTGCTGTGTCAGCTGTATAGTAGATTCATCTCATTCCATTGGTCTAATGGATGGCAATTGAATTTAATTAACAAAACTACTTTGACTTAGTCTCATACTGTGCTGAATGTAATGAAATCTTCCTTTCTCCCCCTTTTTTTTTTGTTCAACTAAAGAATGTCCTTACACCACATTCCTCAGAATATTTAATGCTATATATTTGGTGCTTAAAAACCATAATATTTCATCTTACCTTTAGGTGATATAAATTTATCGTATCTCATAATGCAATATTTTTAAACACTTTGACTTCTTAGTTTCAAAACTAAAAACATAAGGGTCTAAAAAGTTTAGATTCAATTATCATACCGGTTCAATTAGAAACATTTTTACAGCATGAATAAAATGAACAGCCTTTTGGTGGATCAATAGTTAATATATAGTACCATGACCCATGCTGGACAGGAAGTGAACCTTAATAGACTGTTTTCATATAGTGCTCTGAAAAGTGTTATCAAACTCATGTTTTGCCTGAGCACTGATGTATATAAATGGCTAATTCAACACTACATTATACTTACTTTTACACAGATTCCATCACACAATGACTGAAATCAAATAGTAAGTCACAACTAGAAAAGGTCCGTTAAATCAATGTAGATTTGGTGGCTCAGCTCCCCAGTAAGTACAACAGACTCAATGTCTCTACTCTAGTTGTGACATACTGCAGGATTTCAACCAATGTTTTTCCCTTGATGAGATAACTGTTTGCAACCAAGATCAAGCTGTCACCTGTCAAAATTTAATCAAAATATCATGACTGAATATGACAAGAACTGTGTTTCCCTGTCATCATGAACCCAACAAACCCAGTATTTCCAGGTTTGGGTAGTAATAACAGGTGATGTGTTCCATCTCTCCATAAAAGATTTATGGAAGAGGTCCTCAATTTTCAAAGGAATCGTTCGTTATCTTGCTGTAAAGAGGAGCATGACTTAATACTAGCTAGTACCCTCTATGGGTGTCAATTTCCCTTTAGAACTAGCACTTCTGGTTTCTATAAAACAGTGTTTCCCAACCTTTGGTTTTTGGACTTCAATTCCCAGAAGCCTAAGTCAATTCCCCAAAGCACTGATCAGCCAATGTACTGACAGGCTTGCATTACATCTTGTTTCAAATCATTTCAAGATGGTCCACACATAAAAGTTTGGTGTACATATTATCAGCACAGTTGTTTTAGGAACCATACATGTACCTTCAGACACTTGGTAAATCATAACTCTTCAGAATTATGAATGAGGAAAGGCTTTTTCATTAATTGACAAACATATAGACACAAATTGCCCAATCACTCCTACTTGCAGTAGGTAAAGGTAAAGGTTGTCCTTGCTCGAAAGCCAGTCATATCCGTTTATAGGGTTCAGTGCTCATCTCTGTTTACAGCCAAAGAGCCAGTGCTGTCTGCATCTGCAGATGTTTCTGTGGACATGTGACGGGCTTGCCTAGACACCAGAGTGCACAGAACGCTGTTTACTTTCCCACCAATGTGGTACCTATTTATCTATTTCAATTTCTTGCTTTCAAACTGCCAGGTTGGCAGGAGCTAGGGCAGAGACATGTGTTCATTCCATCATGCAGTACTTGGGTCTTGAACTGCTGACCTCCCAGTCATCATCTTAACCACGTGAGCCACTGCAGTCCCTCACTTGCAGTAAGTACAGCTAAACATATAATATCCCTTCTGTGAGTGACTTGCTCATCATGACACTTAGATCCCATCATTAGCCTTGTTTCTTCCCCAACAAACTTAGTTTGTTCTTGGTTTATTTCTAAACCAGTGTGCTAGGTTCTTATATCAAAACAAACAAATAACTCTAACACTCAACAGTCTGTGGTTTGTTTAGTTACTTATATTTTGGTAGTGTATATCAACTCAATGGCTCAAATCTAGCTGTAAGTCTCAGTTCGAACAGATCCACTAAATTAGTGGGTATTTGGTCAGACAACGCCTCTGTTTCACTGATTTAAGGAGCCTACTGAAGCTGAAACATTTCAGCCAATGTTTCATTCATGGTCAACCAGCATTTTCAAGATCCTTCTTTACTGTGGTAAGCAAAATGAACCAATTTGTTCTTCTGTGCTTAAGGTAATTTAAATAAAAATTCATAAGACACACCAGTTATTCTTTAAATACTGTACCTTTCACGTTCCTTTTGTGCAAGTGATAGATAGCAACATATACAGCCAGTTGCTTCACAGAGATGTACAGAAAAAACATTCTTAAACCAGAACTCCTAGAATTCCCCTGGCAGCAAAACATATATCTGCACACCTCTATTGCTTCCAAATGCTGCAGTATCATAATTTATCCTATGTGCAACTTAGAAAGATATGAAGTACAGAGTTAACAGGAAAACTTGAGCCACTGTACCAGAAACTCAGCATCTCTTGCTCTGAACACAAAGATTTAATCCTGTCTCTGACTTGAACTCAAGTACCAAAGATCAGAAAGTCAGCGCAATGAAGTTGATGCATTAGTATATTGAACTGCTATGTTGGCAGGCAAGACTGTGCAATTCTGGGCAGGTTCCAATTTAAAACAAAATCCATCAGTTTCCAGGTGAAAGGCAGGGTAGGAACTTGCAAAGAAACACAATGATGAGGAAGATGGAATCACTGGGGGTCTTAATACATCAGGGCAGTGAGTTTCCTTGCACAAGGGTGCAGCATTACTGGAGCCTATGTATTATTAAGGGAAATTCTTTTCATATTTGAAACTGGCAAGTGGTGCAGGTCTTTATGTAACCCTGGATTAACAAGTGATTTTTGTTAAAAGAACTGGGAATTTTTTGTTCTGCTTATCTAGTTAGAAACATGTTGCAAAAAGGGCAAGGCTGACCATAAATTAGTTCACTAAATATGAAAGTACACAATTTTATACACAATAACTTGGAAGTAGGTACTCACTAAAAACACGAAAAACAATGGAGATTGGTTTCCAAGTAGGTATGTACATGATTAAACTGCCAGAGATTTAAGTATTCAACAAAGCAAGAGTATCTTCAGGATACTCTTTAGATAAAATTAACAAGACCACAACAGGGAAGAAGCACTAATCTTAACTCACTAACTCATGAATATTCATGCAGCAGTAAGCAGATTTTGGGTTATGTGTGCTACAACTCACACTCAGAAACCTTACTTGTTGTTCAGTCGCACAGTCGATTCTGACCCTTTGTGACCCCATGGACCATTGCCCTCCAGGCACCTCTGTCCTCCACCATCCTCCTCAACCTGCCCAGCTCTGTGCCCATTGTGTCTACAATACCATCTAGCCATCTCATTTTTGGGCGCCCTCTTCTTCTTCTGCCCTCCACCTTTCCCAGCATCAAGGCTTTCTCAAGTGAATCCTCTCTTCTCATTTGATGTACAAAGTACTTTAGCTTCATCTTTACTATTTGACCAGAAACCTAAGTCAGCACCCCTCCTGATCAGGGCTTCTGGGAATTGAAGTTCCAGAACACCTGGAGTGCCAAGATTTTCTACCACTGTACTATGGTATTCAATGGTTATTAAAATCACAAAAAGGTAGCATTTGTGAAAATACACAGAATGATTATGTAATAAGCATCAACATGAATCACCATATTTAATGCCAAGTTATCTAGGATAGTTTTAAATTATTACAGCATATCTAACCTATTTTCTAAACTTGGTCAATCCATGGGTAGACAATTGGACACCCAGGCGGGATAGGAGAAAGTCTTGACCAAAACAGAGATCCCATCACTTGCTGAGAAATGGTTTTACAATTTATCCTTATTTTATAATGTATCTAGTATTATATCATAAATTACTCAACAAAATGAGAAAAATATGAGGACAAATAAATAAAACATTTACCTCAGAAACCTGGAGAATTGTTGATGTAGTCCAATTTTTATTTTAAATTGCTGATTTCTCGTTTTTTCACAGAACTAGCATCTTTCTACAACTTCCATCCCACTCTTATGCACATCCAGCAAAAAGTTCACCAGGCTAGGAGTGAAGCTGGACTTGGGGGGGGGGGGGAGATAAATGAACCATGACCTCTGTTTTTAAGGTATGATTGGGCAAAATGGCAGGATCCAACTAAATTCCCCTTCTGTACAGCAGCCAGCTGAGCGTTAAAAAAAACAAGTTCTGGAAGTTTGGGGAACCCTCCATAATCACTTTTTTGGGGAGAGTACAGGGGCCACTGCAATGTTTTATTTAGCCATCTAATTGTATAAAGTTCTAGTCACAACTACTACCATTACCTACAACCACTACTGACAATTTGCACTTCTTTTTCTTAAGAGATATGCCTATATGAGGAACAGAAGCACTCTCTATAACAGGGGTTCCCAGCATGATGCACATGGCCCACAGGGGGCAATTTGATTTTTAAGATGGGCAATTCAAGAATGAGTTATTAACAGTGACTAGGAGTTCACTTTGCTCTATAATTTCCTTTTTCAGTGTTTGCTACAATGTGTCAAAATATTACTCCAAGCAACACTGGATTCTTAGAGGACAATTTTCCCCTCAAAGAGAGACAAAATTATGTCTCTTCCTCACATGAAGAAATGACAAACCAATACGCAGGAACTCAAATGCTCTATTTGTAAATAAAATAATTGTCCCATTAGACAACATTAATTTCATCTTGACTTGATTCCTGAAATGCCATTTTAAATTAGATACAAACCAATATGTCAAGTTAGTACCACAGGTATATGTTTCTCATGCAAATTTTATTACTTGATTAAGTCAAGGAACCGAACAACAGAGGAGGACCGTGAAGATGAGAGAAAGTAAGTTGTGGAAAGCTCAAAAAACCAAAGTTTTATCCTACAACTCTGTGATTGTGAGGCTTTCATAGTGGTGGTAAAAAGGGAACTGAACATTAGCCACATGTGGAGTGATGGTAAGGTCCCCCTGTTGGCCGAACATCTCTCTATTTACAGCTCTGGAACATTTCAAAACACCCACACAGGTGCAGAGAGACCTAATTTATGATTTCACAGAAACCATGCAGAAGTATGGATTTTTATGCTGGGAATTTCTGTGTTTTCTTAAAAAGTAATTTCACACTTTCTTTTTTCAAAATCCTGAAACCCTCCTTAGCCAATCCAGGTTTATTTAATCTTTTTTTTCCCATTCCATAAAAAATATAATAAAACAAATAAAGCTCGTTAATGAAAATCCCGCATATTAACTATGGCAAATTCAGTTTTATTTGCAATATTACAGACACCATTATTACAACCTCATGACATGTGAAGAAAGCCATATGTTTCGTTATTTCGTCTAACAATTACATGGCATATAATTTATTAAAAAAATTCTTCTTTTTGTAAACAAAATTAGTTTTAAAAACATACACAGATATAGTTGCACTTCCTGCCTGGCAGGTTAGAAATTCTAATGATATAACCCCAAAACATATAATTTACAAAGATTACCAACATAATGCATTCTCTCTCTCTCTGTTTTTGGTATTTCATTTATCAGCCATGCAGTCATCCTTCTCCTCCCTACCACCATCTGTACATACTTTCCCAATAGACCATCACAGCTGTCCTGTTTTTCACACACACGGAACCTTTTATATGCTTTCCAACTGTTTTAATAACTGTTCTGTACTTAGCACTGTACTTCCTTTGTCTTCTTCAAATAGGAAAGGATATTATCCCAAACAAACAGGTTATCACACTAAAAATGTTCTGTGTGTTTTTAAAAATTGAGATCACTGAAAACATTATTGATCTTTTCAAATAATCCAACTATTTTAAGATTACAGCTTATTGGGCAAAAGGCATTGAGGAAAAAATCTCCACAGAGATACAAGCTTAGAGAAATGTCCCTAAAATACTCCCAAAGTTACTGCTTTGCTCCACTCATTTTTTGCAAAATACAATTAACAACACTACCTAGTCTACTGTTAAATGATTGGCTGTTCAGATCCCTAGAGGCACCTAGTTGTGCTCAGCTCTGGATCATGTGGTCTCTTTTAAAAATGCTCTAATATGCATCTGGCTGGAGGCCCAGACCACATGGTCATGCCCATCAGCAAGAATAGAGGAAACACATAGAGAACCAGACCCACCTGTGCAAGGCTAGCAGCAGTCATTTCAAAAATACTGCTGGCTCAGCTGCCAGGAAATGGGAGAGGAAAACAGCACTATTATCTCCAAGGAAATCTTTTTCTTGAATCACCCAGATCCTAGGCCTATGGGCAGAAACTGGTAGCAGAGTCCTTGCAAGAGCTGGAGATTATGAGCTTTTATTATACAAGTTGCTTGACTCTAGAAGGGAACCATATCCTGTATTCCAGAAGTCACTACTGAAAGAATACAATCCATCCACAGATTGTATTTAATTGTTTTTTGATTAGTTGGCTTGGATGCACTACTAACTACATGTACAATAATGAACAGACTAGGTTTTTTTAAAAAAAATCTGTAGCAGAAAAACATGGGTAGAGTTTGCCTAGAATTATGAAGAACAGCTGCCAGTAAATGTAGCCACATCTGGACAATCCTGATGTGAAAACAGGTTGTGTATAAACATCTGTCCCTATTTCTACGCAGTCTAACTTCTTTGTGCTAGGGAAGCTGTTGTGTCATGCACATTCCACCTTTCTCAAAATTCACAGCATGAACCTTCCCATTTCCCTGGTCTGCAATGAATTTCGTCTACCACAAACTACAGGATTGCAATCAGAATTACCGTATTTGCTGGCCCATAAAAACCACTTTCCCTCCTTAAAATACACTGGAAAATGGAGTGCATCTTGTACTGTATATAGTGGGCTATAGTGGGCTATTTTGGTAACAACGGGGTGTGTCATATATGCTGACAAATATGGTATATTCCGCCCCATAATGCATTATCTGGGCAGTGAATGAGCATTTTACAACCAACGTGCTAGGTACTCATTTTACCAATCTCAGAAGGATGGAAGACTGAGTCAAGCTTGATCCCTGATCAGGACTGAACTCACAACCTTCTGGCTTTAGTACAGCAGTTTAACCACTGTACCACCTGGGCTCGTTGCAATGTGAGTTATCTCTCCATCTTACAGTTCTCTATTTTCCTTCCTACTGTCCCTTGATTGTAAGCATTTTGTGACCATCTCCTTAGGTTTTAACGTATTCCAAGTGCATGCTGGCCTTTTTAACTGGAGAATTCCCCCTCTGACTATCTTGTTTGTCATTGAGCAATGTAAGGAAATCTTTACATCTACACATCAGACTGTGGTTCTTATCTAAAGGGATTGTCTACTTGTCTGTTTTGTAGTGGGTTAGGTCAGGCTAAATACAGTTGCTTAGAGGTCCAAACTACCATTTTGTGCAATCCTTGCATCTAAATAGCATACAAACCTTAAGCAGCCCTAAATGGTCTCCATCAGCTTGCTGTCATAAGCAGGAGAAAACAGGAGAGAGAGCAATGAGAGGTATTTTTGCTTGATTTTTTTCCTTACAGAGCCACTGGAGAAAAGCAAACCAAAATCATCCTCCTGCAACTGCCAATGCACTGCTTGCCCCTTTTTAAAAGCCAAGCTGCATGTACACACACACAAACAAAGAGAACATGAACATACATACCAGTGTCTAGCTTTCATAAGACAGCCTCCATACCCTGCGCTTTTGGAAAATAAGCATTTCTAGAGAGTCAAGGGTGTACACAGAAAGAGCCTCCTTGAAAAATGTGGTGTTGTTGAACCACAATCGGGTGTAGCCTGGTAACAGCATCCTTGTGTTGCCAGCTAATCTTTCTCACACTAGGTCAGGCAAGAGGAACTGCAGAATGAACTCATCAAAAGGTGCTTTCATTTTGGCAGTTTCATATCTGGCCTAGACAGAGGAGGAGGAGAAGAAGGAGAAGAAGGAGAAGCAGGAGAAGGAAGTGTTTAGTTTGCCAATATTCTGAAGTGGCTTACTTCACTAAGCCATTTCACAATACAGTACAGTACTGGCAAATTCAAACTGGAAGGCTTGCTGTGCATCAGTTCCAGTGATCAAACATGCTGGAATGGATTCAAACCACAGTAATCCTACCTGCACCAGAAAAATAGAGGCTTCCTGACTAAGGTTCAGAAAGGGACAGGTAAGACCACTCTGGATGAAGGCCAGCTTGTTCTAAGTAGACCAAATACTAGCTAAGCTACTAATAGTAGTTAACCTCTAGCACTATTTAGAATAGTAATATAAAAATGTCCATTCTCGCTATTTTTAATCATACATCATTACTTATTACTTATAGTCACTTCCCCCCCTCCCAAAACTTAAATTCACTTTTTCATATAATTCTTCAACAAGCCTTTCAATCTGGAGTTAAGAGATGGATGGACATTGTTTTCAAAGCCACACATCTATTCCCCTTATGTGTAATATCATTCATATCCAGATTATGGGCATGAGTAAAATATAAATGGGAAGAACAGATCAACCATTAACATAAAACAGAAGAGCCTGCTAAGATGTGTCTCGTCTCTCATAAGTTAACCACAGCTCTCAGAGTTCTCACCTGCCCCAAATTCAAGGTGAACTGATTGAGTGGTGGAATCTGGCCATAAATCAGAGGTGTGCATTTGACTCTGACCTGCACCCCAGGGCAGGTGAAGCAGCTTCCTTCACATGAGAGGTAGCACCAGGATCAAATCAAAGAAGCTCCATCAGGGCTGAGAAAACCAAACCTTACTCACTTCTTCATCTGAAAAGGAGAGTAGAAAAATAAACAACACACAGCAAGAGAGTCAGCAAACCCCAGACAGTGTTTCCAGGGGGATGAAAAGTCAGGTTAACAAAGCAAAATTACGTGCAGCGGGCATGGAACAGCCAAAACCCTCTTCAGAAAGGGAGGGCAATTTATGAATGCAATGGCAGAGAATGATGACACAGAGAGGAAATGTTGTTTAGAATTAGCCAGAAAATACCAATGAACAAAGTTTTTTTTTTTTTTTTTTTGGGGGGGGGGGAGTCTGTGCTACTTCCTCCCTCCCAGTCTAAACCAAAGAAATGAAACCAGCATGACTTCCTTCAAGGGCATACCAGCTATGCAGCTGAGTAGGACTGGATGAATCAAAGGCTTTTCTACCTGCTATGACTACAGACAAACTCTAGAAATGTTAACTGTCCTCATCCAGGGGAAACTGGGCAGGCCCTCTGATCATGCAGCTTGGGTCTGTCTCTCTGTACAGATGGAGCAGGTTCCTTTGCAGTGGGCCTCTGATTCAATCTAAATATATACTGGTTTCTTATGTATTCTTTGCTAAGTGAGAAAGGTATGCTGTTACATTGGAGTTATGCTTTAAAAGCAACAATACATTTAAAGAATGACTTGTTGATTCAGACACAAAGTTTGACCATACCAGCTGCCTTACATCTACTTTTTCTTGCTCTCGAAATTTGATCTGCACTCTGGAATTACTGCATCACAAGATATCTGAAGTAATACTTCAACAGTAGAGATGCACAATATTAGTTTCCACAGTCAAAAATTCAAAATATTTGCACACGAAGCTCGGATATAACCATTCCCAACTGTGAACAAATTTCCAAAACCAATGAATTCAATAACAGATGCATGATGTCAAGGTAATGTTTATGTGGGAAAACTTTGAGAACTCAAACCCAGAGCACGGAAGTCCAGCACATTAATCAGTCAACAAATTTGTCTTAATGCCACGCTGTCCTAAGAAAAAGCAAACAAGAAAATGGTCTATCATCCAAAACTAACAAACCTCTGCGACTTGTTGTCAGAACTGCAGTAAATTGTTTCATTTTACTAAATGTTACAGATATATAAACTATAACACATGGATTTTCTATCCTGGAATAAGGTCCTCTAAAGTTTACATCAGAGCTTCTCAACCTTTTCAAGTTAGGGGCAGGGTCATGCTCCCTCAAACAGTTGAGGGGGTCAGACTTGTTGTAAATGCATTTGTGATGGCAGCTGGAGTGAGAGCGGGGCCCAGATTATTTGGCACCATGGGCCAGCTCTGACCTGTGGGCTGCAGGCTGAGAACTCCCGGGTTACATGGTCATCCACAATTATCACAGAGTACAGTATATGGTTTACCTATCTGTCAGTTATTCCAGAAAATCTGAATATGCTAGACATTATCAGCAAATGTGTATTAAAAAGATGACCATAAACATCTGGAACATAGCCCAACAGCTGTGTTCCAGGACAATTTCTTTAGTGCAAAATATCTGTGTAGCAAATATATCTGGATCTTGTGCAGCAAGCTCAGTGTTTTACAGTGTTTGCATGAAAATGTCACAGAATTGGTCTGAAATGGGATCCTACAAACAATTACAAATGGCCTTTCTGTGTTACCATGCCAGATGAGGATGAGGCACGCATATAATATGCTAAAAATGGAGAAACTGCTTGATTCAACTGGAGATTCCATGAACTCTTGAGATCTCAAGGCCAAACCAATAAGCCACTGTTATGCTCAGGAACAATAGTTTATTGTACTGCTGAAAACATCTAGCAGAGAATCAGGTGTTGTTTTTCAGAAGTCTTAAAATTCCAGTTTTGTTTTTTAAAAATTAAATAGTTTGTTTCAAATAAAGGTTTTGCTAAATAAGGAAGAGAAAAAAATCTGTTAAAGTTTCTTTTACAACAGGAGGGTAAATATATGGGATTCTTATAGCCATGATGGAAACCATATTTAACCCACAAGCCTATGTCAGTCTATAGGTTTTAAACTATGCCCACCAATAAATCTTCCATTCTGAGTTTTCATTCTGGAACTTTTTTTAAAAGAAAAAACAGGATAAAGTCTCTATAATCTGGTTTGAGGAATCACCTGTCAAATAAATTCAATCGCATCCACCATTGAGTAAGCAATAAAATAATTTCTGCATAACCAGCAGGTTTATTCTGTATTTAGATAACTTGCATGAGTGCTATGGAGTCTGTAAGATGTTTAACTACAAATAAATCCACATATCACAACTTTAAGCAACAGAAAAATATCTGTTTCATTAAATAGCAGGCCTTAGGAACGAAACAAGAGTCTCTATGAAGAGCAAAGCTTTAAGTACAGTAGTAGCTTGGTTGGAAAAACCTGCAAAAAATCAGCTACAATGTAATCTCTTTGAAATCGCATTCCCTTATAAGCCTGCTTCATAAAGTGCAATATGGAAAACCCAGCCGTGCAGGTTCTGACAACTGAAATCAAACAGAGCACCAAGTTATTAAAAGTACTGCGAGGGATACTGAAACCGGACACACAGAGTTTTTGCATTCTGGCAGAGATTAAGGGGAGCTAAGCAACACAGACAATAAAGGAACAGATAAGCAGTACAGACAGATCTGTAACTGGACACAGGGAAATAGCAGCACTGAGATCCAAGGGAGACTAACACATGGAACAATTAGGATTGTGTTGGTGAACCTTGGCACCCCAGGTCTTCTTGGACAATTCTCAGAAGCCCAAATCCCTGTGAATCTGCATGAATGGGTTTACTGCACATTCATGTGGATTCACAGAGACTTGGGCTTCTGGGAATTGAAGTCCAAGAACAGCTGGAGTGCCAAGGTTTGCCATCACTGGTATTGGCCCAGCAATAATACGGTCAGAGCCAAAGGGCATGAAGGAAGGAGGGGTAGGTTTGTTTGTTACATTGTAGATTATTTTGTTATTTTATTATATGTTTTGGGGTTTTATTGTGAACCTCCAATGGTAGTGTTCTACACTAATTATGGTGCGATATCAAATAAACAAACAAATTTAAAAGAAGAAACTTCAGCTATTGCCTGAGCTAAGGGCACAGGTGCACCAAATCAGGTAGGGTTGTGTCTGTGCCACACATCTGTATACACGCAGATTTCTTAGTTTGTGTGGCTTTCTGGAAGTCCAAGGCTTCATTATTTTAGAAGGCAAAAAAAAAAAACCCACCTAAATCTACAGGCCACATAGTAAACTGAACCATTTTCTGCTGAGGAATGGAAAGCTAAAGGACAGGTCTCTTGGGTGAAATCTGTATTTGCTCTGTGCATCCTGTTCCTTCCTTCATCCCCATTCATTTTTTAGCTCTGACCCTATTATTGCAGGTCTTGTAACAGACCCAAATGAAATATCTGGTAAGGCAAGATGGCATAGTTCCCAAATGATGTTTGTGGAAGAGAGAAGGGAAAATATATATAATGCAGTGTCAATAAGGCTGGTTCCGATCAAGCTGGAGAACACAGAAGCCACTTAGCCTTCCTTTAAAAAAGAAGAAGAGGAACATACAGGGCTGTGCTAGGCACCATCGGAGGACACTGGACAGGGGCGAGGGGCAGCAACCAAGGGACGGGGGAGAAGGCTAACCCCAGGAACTGCTTGGTCACCGTCCCTCTCTTGGTCCTCCTGGCAAGTGGCAGTTTAGAATAAGCCATTTCTCCAAGCTGAACGAGGGAGTTTGGAGCAATGGCTTAATCTGAAGTGCAGTGCACCGGGCAGATAAAATAATAATAATAAAATTATTATTTGTGCCCCAGGGCACCAGGGACGAGGGCGCACCAGGATGAATTCCCCTGTCCCGGTGGCCCAGCCCATGCCCGGGTACATATGATTCCCAGAACACAAATGCATATGATTTATTTTGAATTTCAAAAAACACCAGTTCAGCTCCCAGTAATTCCCACAGCAGGCCTTAAGGAACCAGAGAGAAATGTTACAGTTGCCATAATGGGGGAAAGGGATTACACTGAACTCCTTTCTGGGTTTTTATTTCTGTTACAGTACTTTCCTTTTCAAGCTAACGTATGGTCTTTAAGAAGTAGACTGGAAACCTGCTAATAGGTAGCAAGGTGTCTTAGATGGGTCACAAAAATCAAGATGTTATTGAGAGCCTGGCTCCAAAACAGCTGAAAGTGCCATACCAAAACACAAAAACAACATCTACATGGAACTTTTCAGTTTCAGCAAATGCACACAGGCGCAACCACCTTTCAGTAAAGCACAATGTCTGAGTGTGTAGACTGCCACCCCCACAACTGCAGCAATGCCAGTCTCAGTAGGAGATACAGTATGAGCTTCTCAAATTACTAGGCAGCACAGGAATGTAACATGTTGCAACAGTTCTCATGTTGGCAGTGTGACATGACACAAGTGCCCTTTTGTGCGGTATTTTATCCTTTCTATCTTGCTCTTGCATATACTGTACATTGTGATCTTCTTCTTCAATGTATATTACATGTCATGGAAGCACATTACAATTCCAGTAACATTTTTCAACATTTTTCCCTTCTCAAGTCCCTTCCATCCAATAAAAGAGCATGGCAACTTCTAAATCATATCCCACGTTACCTTAAACAAAATAGCTCAGAAATAAAATATCTGTCTTCTGGTACTTTTTGACGACTGACTGTGGTTTGGATTGCAAAAAAAAAAATCATTGTGGCATCTTTAGTGTGGTTGTATATGCAACCCTTTAAACAGATTAAAAGGACCTGCTTTTGATCAATATGGAATACCCATACCACTCATTTCCTTTATTTTGTATATACAGTACTATATTAGCTATCTTTAAAGGGGGGAAATATATGAACACATTTACATTCTTCCCCTCTCTTTGAACAAACTTGACAATTTGCACTGGCCAGTCCATAGAAACAATTTGCACTGGCCAGTCCAGGTTGTTAAACTATGGTTCATACGTGATCTTATCAAATGGAGGGGAATAAGCCCTCTTTCTTTTAGAATTGAGTCCAATATAAACTAAATATACTTTATGATCCATCACATTGCATCATACAATTGAAGAGGAAGAACAGTGGCTAACACCAATTCAGGAATGATGACACAACTAGTTGTTTAGATATGCTGTATTGTATTGCAATCAAGCATGGTAAAGATCTCCCTTGCTCAAAAGCCAGTTGTGTCCTTTTCTCATCTCCATTTACAGCCAAAGTGCAAGTGCTTTTTGCATCTGCAGACATTTCTGTGGTCTATCTAACACAACACAACACAATCTAACATAACACAGTTAGTCATGTGGTAGGAGGAAGCCCCTCACTAATTAACCAGTTTATTTATTCCCCAAGATGACCAATTAGCAAAATTCTCACATTGGCTTGTCTCATCCTAATCAGCATGTTTTATCACCCTTTGTCTTGGTGCTTGTTTTTCCAGGATGGAGGCTTTTTGGCATATCCATCCACTCAACCATGTGCCTGAGAGAAAAATCCATTTTCCTCCTTTATTAGCTTATTGTTTTTCCTCTACTAATCTCTGTTGCCCTCTTGTAAAGTCTAGAGAACATAGTGAATAAGCTTTATCTTTTTTATTATCTTGAACTGATGTCTGAGTAATTATTATGCTGGTTACTCCAAGGGTTGGATTGGGAGTCTTGCTACTTA
Source organism: Furcifer pardalis (assembly GCA_030440675.1). Lineage (NCBI taxonomy): Eukaryota > Metazoa > Chordata > Lepidosauria > Squamata > Chamaeleonidae > Furcifer > Furcifer pardalis. The sequence goes on from CP126891.1 coordinate 197,105,809, forward strand.
ATTCTAACTCTTCATTACTTCCATTCCATTGTGCAACTCAGAAGAATTAAATAGATTCCTATTACTACAAAACCCATAACTAGCAACACCTTTAGCAGACTAAATCCATATTGCTCAAGATAGTGGATCAGTCTATGTTCTATCAGGGAAAGAGACACATTACCAAACTATGAGGTTCATATAGTCTTAACAGCTTGGCAGTAATGCTACTGTAGTAGTAACGTTAAACTGCCTGGTTTTTGTTTTTATGGATGGTTCATTTTATGAGCTGCTCTAATATTCATTGACATACCTGAAGAAGATAAGCCCCCTTCCAACACTGTGAAAAGTAAACTGCTTAATTTATGCAGCTAACTTACGCAGTAACCGATACATCATACTTCATAAAGTCCATCAAAGATTATTCCCAGAAAAAAACCATTTCACTGCCCATCTACTCTAAAGATGCTGTTCATTAATTTAATTCCTAAACATCCAATCTACTTACATCTAATATTAAGGAAGGCTACAGTCGTGTACATACTTACCTGGCAATCAGGAAATATATGTAAAAGATCATGCTGCTACCTTTATATCTTGTTACTCAAACTCTACCAGTTCCCAAGTCTATTAACTCTTTCAATGTTTTCCCATAGTTTATATTATGTGCAATTCTGCTATAAAAAGACCTCTTATGCAATATTTGTAACTGATACTGTAAAGGATGGAAATGGAAGACATGCATACCAACCTCACCTGGAATTGAACTTTTGTGTTTCAAAGTCAGACTCAATGAAGAAGAAGTTACTTGCCTCTATATGCTCCAATCAAGTCAAGAGCATCTGCTTATCCAATAAGTTTAATTAAAGTCAAGTATTCTAGACACAGGCTCAAATTAAACATAACCAAGGTCCATGCAAACTTTTATGTGTAATGTGAAGAGGAGTTATTTGAAAGCACTTGGAAATATCAATCTCTATTAAATTATTATATTAGCAATTGAGTTTTACATGTTAAATATGTGCATGTGTTGAATTATATTTGTGGATTAATCCAAAATATCCAATCCTTAGAACTTTCTATTTACTAGGCTATGCCTGTATAGCATTATGGCATACCTTGGCACTCCAGGAGTTCTTGAACTTTAATTCCCAGAAGCCCTGATCAGCAGGAGTGCTGACTTAGGCTTCTGGTAATTGAAGTCCAAGAACACCTGGAGCGCCAAAGTTCACCATCACAGCTATATAGCCAAATAAATGGAAAGTTCTAAAAATTGGAAATGTAGGATTAATCCACAAGTAAAACTCCTCACATGCACATATACAACATGCAAACAATGGAAGGACAACTGCAATAATGAAAGATTTTGATTACAAAGCTGCTTAGAATTGCTTAAAAGTCAGTGGCTGGAATCCTGTTGTGCAGCTCTGAATGAAAGAAAGCCTTTCATCACTGGTGATTTGCCACTGCTGATGACATTCCTGTGATGTATGCAGAACAGGACAACAGGATTTCAGTCACTGCTTTCAACAAAGTTTACGCATCCTTAACTATATGCAAGGCTTGCCGCTACTGGTATGAGAATGAAACATTAGCAGGATTAATGTTACCCAGAATGGAAATTCCAAACCCCTACAAATATAATGGTTTAGCTCTAAGATATAGAAAACCTCTTCTGATCATATAAAGCAATTTACTGATCTGACAAAACAGTGCTCCACAAAAGCAGTTAATTCCTAGAATGTGTTACTTGCACAAATTCTTTTCTAAGGAAATTTTATGACTCATAATAGAAAGAAGTAGAGTGAAATGGGTAAAACAAAGGTCAGAAAGTTTGTGATCCTCTTTTCTGCTGTTGTTAGGCTACAACCTATACAAAAAAGAGTGCACAGGATTTTGTAACCACTTCTAAATCCACAACCATCATTCTGTCACCATTAAAAAAATTACTTTTAATTGTTATGTAGCTGACATATTAGGTAACCCCTATCATGAATGTATATCTCTTGCTCTGGTAGATGTATGAAACTATTACTTTAATTAGTCATCACTGTCTCTTGTTTTGATTTCTTATCAGCCAATTGTTCAACAGCAAGAATTAAGTTAGGAGGCAGTAAAGCTATGTGTTTTTTGTCACTTATCCAACTTTTTAAAGAGGATAATGAACCAAAGAATGACAATCCATTTGACATCAAAAAGAAGTCTGCATAGACTGTCCACGCAACAGCAAATAGGTTTTTAGGCTTCCATCCAACTAATATTGCACACCTTTAGCCAAACACTACTCATAAAAAATGCAACCCAGTTGCATCATCAAGGTAGAACTCAACATACAAATAGAAAAGCCATTCACTGTACTCTAAGCCAGAGGTTCACAATCTATGGCCCATGGGCCAGACCCAGCCTGCAATGCCATCCCATCTGGCCTGTCGCTTCCACCATCGCCTCCGGAAGTGGAAGCGGACGCATTTACGTCAGCCTTAAAATGCACCTGTGCATGTGCAAACGCATCAGGGGCTGTTGTAAATGCAGAATTGGGTGCATTTATGACAGCCATAAATGTGCCTGCTTCCACTCCAGGGGTATGGCCAGGCACACAACATAAAAGACTGGCCACCCCTATTGACACCAGTGTGTCACCAAGACCTTCCAGCCACTCATTATCAGAAGGCACTTGCCTTCAGTCAGTGGATAAGCCATTAATACTGGAAAGGCTCAGATTACATTCTTCTTTCATGTCCAGATCAAAATCTGGTCTGCCAAAATGAACAATTTTCTTGGCTTTGTCATTGGCCAAACGTAAGACTTCATCAATGCATGTGTCTGGCAGTAATCAACAGACCAATAAATGAGCTGGATTCTGTATCTCTCCACATTCACACAGTGTGTTGTTGTCCGCCAGCAGCCCCCACTTGAGTATGTTGGTCTTGCATTTTTGTGTTCCAACCCTCAGCCTATTAAGGATCTTTCAAGTGACATAGGCGAGGTTGAGTTCCTCAACTATATTCTCCTTTAATGTTATTCCTTGTCCAGTGAGCTCCTTCCTCCATCTTCTAATTTGGAGTGCATGATTAAAAGACTATCCAGCCCTTATTCTGGGGTGCACAGAAACAGCTTCCTCAAAGATTATAGTATTTCATTTATATTCTACCCATCTGGGATATTCTCCCACTCTGAGCAGTGTACAACAAGTCTGGCCAGGTTATCCTGCTATGGCAATAGAGTAGATCAGAGGTTCCCAGCCTTTTCAAGTTGGGGGCCAGGTCACACCCTCTCAGTCAGCTTCAAGGGCCAGACAGCCATCTTGCTCTGCCTGCACAATGGGGGTGACCATTTTATCGCAAAAGCTTCAAAGTAGGTGCCCATTTTGTTTCTTGAATACCCTTGGTGGGATGGGGGGCTACATGAAATGGTGCCATGGGCCAGATCCAGCCCACAGGTCGTAGGTTCAGAACTCAACACCAATCATCAGGCACTGGTTAACTAACCTGACAACCTGGAGGACTAGTGGCCTTGGTGAAGTCCACAAGGACGGGTTATGGTCCCCAAGCAGATTAAATCCAATTTGAATCCATCTTGATGAAGGACAGCAGCTTCATCAATACTGGCCTGGGGCTGAGGAGTTTGAATGCCAAAAGGCTCAGGACCAGAAAGTGACTCATGGAACTGGATCAGTGGTATGGATGTGACGCTGCGATGCAGAAGGCAGGTGAAAGGCCACTGCATTATAGTCACAGGACAGTCTTCATGGCTGATTGCTATGATGATAGCCAATATTCGGAACTGGATATGGCACAAGAAGAAAGGCAGTGTACAACAAATTAAAAAATATTTTACAATAACAGTATAAAATCACACTGTATTATAAAATAAGATTATATTGTATTGGTCAATGTGGAATGCAGAAGTATAGAGTCAGAACTTGTGTACAGCATATATGGACTTATTTGCATGCACAGTACATAACATGGGGGAAGCTTCCGCCTTCTGAATTGAACTGTAAGACGCATCATGAGATGCTTGCATTGCTCCAAAGTCATCCAGCAATCTATTTTCACCATAAAGATAAAAGAACTCAATAACCTATTATTCTAAAGAGGTTTCCCAGTGATTACTTGCCTGTGCCAGTTTACAAATCCTAGGCTTCATTTACAGTAGAAAATTTGAGATCAGCAATACAAAATTCCTGGACAGCCCTTGGGTGTAATCCTACACTTTGGTCATAACAGCTAGAATCTGCTGATCATTGATTGGTAGATGCTGAATCACTTTTGCAGGGCTTAGAAAAGCTAGGCCTGAATTGAAGTACGTACTGTACTAGTCCTGGCTAAAGCAAACCCACAGAACTAACTTCTGAATCAACACTTAACACAAATCTCACTGATTCAGTGGTTCAACACTAGTTAAAAGTATCGACTGGATTAATTTTTTATTTTTGGGGGTTCCAGAATCCCCTAGTTTACAGAATCCCTCAACCATCATGGCTGATAAGGTAAAGGTCGCCATTACTTGAAAGCCAGTTGTATCCAACTCTAGGGTTCAATGCTCATCTTTGTTTGCAGTCAAAAAGCCAGTGCTATCTGCATCTGCAGATGTTTCCATGGACACGTGACAGGCATGCCTAGACACCAGAGTGCACGGAACACTGTTTACCTTCCCACCAAAGTGGTACCTATTTATCTATTTCAATTTCTTGCTTTTGAACTGCTAGGTTGGCAGGAGCAGGGACAGAAACGGGAACTCAGGTATCAAACTCCGAACTTCCAGTCTTCAAGTTCAGGGTCTTAACCACTTGAGCCACTGCAGTACCATGCTGTACTGGGAGTTATCCTCCCCCCCCCACCCCCCCCACCCCCACACAAAGTGATCCATCTTGTTTCCCAAGCTAGGTCATAAAGTAAAGAGAAAACATTCAAAACGATGGCATGACTGCTTCAAATTACAGATTCATTATGTTAATTCAATTTGGTGAGATGCGGCCTCTATTAAACTATAGGGCAGTTGTTTTCACAGAAACTTGCACTGGATACCTTCTGCTGTTACTGGCATTCTTTTTTACATTTAAAATGGGAGGGGGAGCAATAAGCAGCCCTCACAAAAATGACTATTGACATTGCAAAGTATTAGAGTTTACATTGCTTCTTTCACCAGACTTGGAAACGGCTGACATGGGGCTTTTAGGTCTTCCAGAGTCAGCTTTCAGGCCTCAGTCAAGTGAAACATCCAGCCCTGCTGTGTACACCACTGACCACAACAAAGACTGTGGTTTCTCCCACACTCGCCCTAAATAGATTTAAATTAAGGCTATTCATCACTAAGTGGAAAAGAAGGGAAATATAAAAGTACAGTAACTTTAGACAAGACAAGCAGACAGACAAGCCAGGCCCAGCCAGCGGCACTGGGCAATTTTCATACTACTGAACTAGCCTTCTGACTATAAATGCAATGGCCTCCATTCCAAGAGTTTATCTCAACATGTACACTAGCAGCCTTCTTTTCTTAATTTAATTTAATAGATTTATATACCGCCCTAGCCAAAGGACTCAGGGTGGTGTACACAAGTTAAAACCAATATAAAACAATTTTAAAAACCTTAACATCATAACAATATGTTTTGGACTTATTTGCATGTACTGATTGGGTACATCTGCTATTTCAGAATATAGAGAACAGCATTGAAAATCATACAATACTGTACTTCTTTCCTGAAAACACCTGGAAGTATTCTAAGAAATATTAAAAGCCTATATACCAGTGATGGCCAACCTTGGCACTCCAGGTGTTCTTGGACTTCAATTATCAGAAGCCCAAGTCAGGGCTGACAGGGCTTCTGGGAATTGAAGTTCAAGAACAGCTGGAGTGCCAAGGTTGGCCATCACTGCTATATATTGCTCGGATTTATTTGTTTCTGTTTTGGAGAAAGCTTAGCCACATAACTGAATTGGTGCCAGCAGTTCATCATATACCCAAACAGTCATAAGTTCCACTACAGTTCAGGTTCAAATTAGCATGGATGCCTACCATCTCAATTACAGCAGCAAGGGGAATGAACACAGTTGTCCCCATCTAAATCCTGCTTCTGTCAACCTCAGTCTGCTACAGCTAACGGAAGGAATTGACTTGCCAAAAGAGAAAATACCGATAAACACAGGTCTGCTTTCCACAGTTCCCTCTTAAGACATGGTTCTCAAATGGAGTGTTTGGACCCAGAGAAGGAAATAAGATATTCTACAGGAAAACTGGAAAACAGTACAGATGCGGTATATCGCTTGAAAGTTATTGGTCAGACATGGCTAAGTACGTTGCAAGCAGAGACTGAAAAAACTATGTATAGGCGATACTGGCTTGAAGATTTGGGGGGAAATAGTTCAAAAGCAAGAAATTCCAAGTACAGTAATACCTCAGATAACATTTACCTCGGATAATGCTAAAATCGCATAACGTTAAGTAATCTGGGGAAGAGAATTGGATCGAATAACGTTAAGGTCCTATGGGATGGATCGGATAACAACCGCTAAAGCCTGTGCGGTTACAATGTATCTCTATGGAGCTTTAACGTTATCCGATCCATCCCATAGGATTTTAACTTGGATCGGATAACACTAAAAATCGGATAACACCAAGACTTGTGGAACCAATTCTTAGTGTTATCCGAGGTATTACTGTAGATAAATAGGGACCACTTCGGTGTGCTCCAGTGTCTAGTCATGCCTGCCACATGACCACAGAAACATCTGCAAAAGCTGACAGCCCTGGCTCTTTGGCTTTGAAACAGAGATGAGCACTGAACCCTGGAGTTGAATACAACTGGCTTTTTAGCAAGGGAAACCTTTACCTATACCTAGTTCAAAACCATAGCTTTTTCCAAGGTCTTGTTCTATACATCTAAGAATGAAGGAAGTATAATAATAGGGATTCTTTGCCCCCTAGTGTAATAAACCCATGAGTTGGTGCGATGAGGCTGAATATAAACTGAATCCAAGGTGAAGCACTGCCCCACTTGCCCTTCTGAAAATGGAGGCACACCTCCCAGAGCACAACAGGAATATCGGTAGGTATTGGCAGCAGAAGAGAAACTCTGGTAGGATTATCAACATGCTGCATGGTGCAACTTTCTGTTTCTGTCCAAGTTTAGAGAAAGTAGGCACAGAGCACTTTGGAACGGTACAAGATGGATACCATTTCTGAGATAAAATAGAATATTTTATTTTTGCCTTGGGTCCCATTTGGGAATTATGGGTTTATGACACTGGGGAGCAACAAATTCCAAATTTTAATATTTCCTTATGCTTAAGTGCACAGAACTAGGCATTGGGAAAAGTTACAGTTTGGGACTACAGCTTCCCAAATCTCCAAACCACTATGGCATGTGTCATGCAGTCCCAATAAAATCAATGGAGCTTAAGCACCTTAGAAAATACAACAGGGATTTCCTCTTGGCTGACCCTTAATGCAACGTTTTCCATATTCCCACAGCAACTATGTGCAGCACAGATAGGCTCTTTTGTGTTCTGCAGCAGCAAGAAAGGTTCTAGGTGCAGAATCCTGGTTCACAAATATAATTCTCTCCAACTTTGTCAAGAATGGAGCAACCCCCTTGACATATAGCCCTGCTACAAGTTCAATGATGCCCCAGAAAAATTTGACCATCTGGGAAATATTCAAGATACCAGCTCAAAAGTCATACCATTCTCTTACAACTCTCTCTCTCTCTCTCTCTCTCTCTCTCTCTCATTTAGGGAGAAACAAAAAACCTTAGTGATTTGGCACCTGCTTTACATCAGTAGGAAGCAGGTTCTCAATCTGTTACTATGGCCATCTGGTTAATCATGGAGAACTATACTTTGATAGAATGGCAATAGCAATAAAAAATCAATCAGAATGTATTCTAAGAAATGGCATTTGTTTTCGGCTGATTTAAACTATATGATAAATACTGAAGGGGGGAGGGGGGGACCTAAAATGTTAACTAATGGGGAAAAGTTGTCTTTGCCAATACAGTGATTGAAATAATGTGGTAAAATCAGAAATAGTTTGGTTGGTAAAAAAAATAATGGTAATAATTTTCACAGGAACAATGGGGACTGCAAAATGCTGTAACAGCTCTGTTTGCTGCAACAGCTTTCATATTACTGATAAATACCAAATGGTCTGTAACTATTATCAGTATGACTGTAATAATTATAAACGTCACTGAAAGTGTACAATATGAAATTACAAGTATATTGCAGATTTATAACAAAGGAGTGCTATCACAGATATTGCAGAAGTATCCAAATACATATTCATCTACGTAATTATTTTGTATATTTTATCCTTCCTGTACGTTAAAAATGAGGTTCATGCAATTAAAATATATACTAGGGGGAAAACTTAATTACAAGATAACATAAAAATCATTTAAAAACATGGCCAACAAGCAACAATAAAAGACACAACAAGCCTCCAATCTGCTCAAACCCCTTCAGCCAAAGACAGGATTCCACGAACAAGGCTTGAATGAATACAAACATCTTGGTAGGGAGTTCCAGAGTCTTTGAACAGCCACTGAGTCGGCTTCATTACCACCTTTATAATAAGGCAAAAGGCTTCACTGTTACACCTTGCTGTTATGAATAACATTATGTTCTAAAATAATACACACATGTTGATTTATTTTAGACAGAAGGAAAGGAACACTTTTCTGTCATGGAACTGCTTATTTCCACAACTGAACGATCTAATTAAATTAGCCTTATCTCTACTTTAGTCTCGTTTTTTAATTATAATCTAAAGAAGAAAGTACTTATTCAAACACTATATTATGGTCAGATTGGTTTTTTTTATTTAAGTATTTTTAGACTATATTTTTAAAAATTATTTTGGATTTAAAATATTTGCTGAACTTAGTTTGGGGTGCTGAATACACCTACTAAAGAGTAAGCCTAATTGAAGAAATGAGGTTAACTTCTGAGTAAACCAACATATGTTTGCATTGCTAAAATCCATGGTCAGCTACTGTATAATCAGAGTAAAAGTAAACCAGCCTTAACAACAAAAGTTTTTTAAAAAAAAAACACTCAGAGAACTCAACACTTGAGCTGAGAATCCCTTTTTACAATGTGATCATGTTAGCTGAATTTGGCTCTACTGCAGTAAAAAACAAGGAAGTTCTCGCTTGAGTGCCTACTAATGAACAAAGGTTAACTTTATCTCAAAGGTCAAATGCCTGGTGGCGAAGGTTATGACCCTAACAACTTAAATGGTGACCCTGCCACGTGCCTAGTATATTGCAGATCCTGATAGAGATCATCTGGTAAAGGACTGGCCATAAATTTACTTGGGTGTTACGCTCCCACAAAGGCTACTATTTACCACAATAGTTTCCAACTTGTCATTTGATACACAAGCTGGAGAATTGAGAGAGGCAGAAACAATCCAAAATTATGGGCAGCATTGTGCAGCCTAAATCTATCTGCTTTTTGTTGCAGTTTTTATACCCCAAATATTTTTCTTTTAAAATCTAAACCAGACTTTACCTACCTCCTCTTTCAAACATTCTGGTGTTTCTGGCTTTTTTCCCCAATATGCATGCTAATATAAATAATGGCTACATTTTAGAAACACCCCTCCCCCCTCAACATTTCCTTAGGAAAATAGCTTAATTTTTGAAAATCAGCCTTCTTCAGCATTGTTTAGCATCTTCTAGATGACTATACCCTGTTCCTTCAAGGTGATGCCCCAAAACAATTCACCAAGCAGTACTTATACATATTGAAGATAGGATGAACTTACTGCAGAAATAACTGATAATTCAAGCATCCATTAGCAATATAAAATAACAGCATGTTGGGTGAAAAGACCACAATGGTTTTGACATGTATCTGAAAACACATTTTACAGTCTGAAGCTCTTGCTGATGCTGGCTAGTTCTCAAAACTTTTAAACAGATTTAAAAAAACCACTTTTCAGACCAGTGAAATTATAGAAGGTGCTCTTCAATTCAATTGTATATAAATTGACCAACTAACCTATTATTTTTATATTTGCACTGGTCAGCTCTTTAACATATCTAGAAATGCTGTAAACCTTTTAAAGAAAATCAGGAACATCTAAAGTCAAAGGAACCATAAGATATTCCTTAACAACGCTTTTGTTGTGTATGCATTAGAAGTTGCCACTACTTTACTACGGTTCTGAAAGAACCAATCGCTATCAACTTGGCCAACATTCATTTGTGACAAAGGATTCTGGGATACATCTGAATGAGAGAGAAAAGACATTACAACCATTTTCCTGCATACACAAGCAAAGAAGCTTGTCTAATCAACAGCATTTTGTACCTACACACAATAATATATAGAATTATTGAAATATTCTTAATAAGACAAAGTGCCAAACAAGAAGGTGATGTGCTGAAAAGAGTTATAAGAACATTTTCCTTTTTAAAATCATCTGAAAACATAAATATCCTTCAATTTATATCACTTGTAAGCAAAAATGTAATTAAAACATTTACTTTATACTCAAACAATGCATAATTAACTATTTTGCTGTAAAAGTGTTGATTTTTATGCTTAATTTTTTATTACAGTTAATTTTAAGAATAATTATAATGAGTACCAAAATATGGAATTATTTATTTTTTGGAAACTCAGCCTAAAAACATTTTGTCACAGATGTACAAAGATTTGTGAAGTGACATTTAGTTTCCACATTTTAAAGAGAACTGATCTACTTAAACATCAATATTTTAAAACTTTCTTTGATTTATTCATTTTTCTATATTATTATGCCACTATGCATACATCTACCACAGAAAATCATATAACAAAGTTGGGCCAACAGCCTATTGTATCCACTTTTACTTAATTAACAAAACATAGAACTGATACATGTTTTTAAACCTAAGTGAAAATCTACACCATACGGAAAAATCACCTTTGACAATATTTCAATACATTAAATGAACTAAGTACGATATGAAAACAGTGTAATCTCATACAACTGTACAGTCAACACATGTCACCCTTTCTAGAAATATAAGCTCAAAAAATAGATTTTTAAAAATGAAGCTTCGTATTATTGCTATACAGCCCACTAATTCCAAAAGCATTGCTACATAAGAAGGCATAACAAAACAAAAATCAATTTGCCTTTTGTGTAAGACCATCCAATAGCCACCTGTTTTATGTTTAAAATGGTAGATCATAAGTAGACAGGCATTAACATTATTAAGCCTCTTCTCTTTTCCCTTTTCTTCCTCAGTCTGAAATCTTGGTATGGCTAAATTACGGTAAGACCACGGGTTTGCTTTGAAAGACCAAACTCTTGCCAATATTAGCCCAGATGACTCAGATTCTGACCTAACACAGTTTACAAAAGCATATTACAAAATAATTACATTATAATTACATTACTTTGATATGTAGCATTGCTTGACCACTACCAGCCACAGCTGCCCTGATATTCAGACAGGACTAGCTAGTACTGTATAATGAACTGAAAACAACAGAGTAACAGTGACACTATTGCACCAGCAACCTACTTTTAAAATCAACCATATTCCCATACAGACAACAATTGCTAAAACTTTATTTTGAATTTTCCTCTTTCATTTCTTTACCTTCAACTACTAACATGGATCCATGAAGATTCATCAGTCCTTGACCAGTGCTTTTAGCCACTGCCGCGTCTGGGATGTTCAATTCCTTTAAGGACAGATGTGGCTTATCACAAAAGCAATGTTTATTTATGTGAAGCAGGCAGCACTCTGACCTGCAACTGCCCAAACTTCCAAATATTTTGGAAATATACGTATGACAACACTTTCAAAAATACACTACACAGGCAAAATGTTAGGTTATAAAGGCAGAATTCTTTCACTGTCAGTTTTCATCAGAAATGTTGGAACACAACACCATGTATCCATATCCTTTCAACTACTGATTAGACATGAGCCACCATCACAGCCATGCTCCAATCATCATGATACATCTACAAAATCCACTGACCTATCTTACTACCTCACAAACTCAAAAAGCTATTCAAAGTTCAACAGTTTGTGACAGTGGTACTTACCTGCTGCGTGCACAAAGTATGCCAAATATAAATCGAGTTCCTTAACAGAAACCCCTATATGATGGGGCTGTACACACAGCCCTGGATTTGAGCACTGTGGGGACTTTACAAGGCGTTCGCCATCAGTACTTTCAAGCGGGATACCTTTAAATAAAATCACCATAACAAGGTCCAACCTCCAGACCTTATCTGCCTGCCGTAAGCAGTCAATTCTTCTCATCTTGCCTTTCTGGTCTGGATTTGAAAGAACACAACATGGAGGTTTTTTTCCTGTGACAGTTAGCACAAAATCCTCCCGATATTCAGGCCTAATATCTTTGCGTAGCTTTGCCAGAAGTCTGGATGCCCATTTTTGCTTGACCTCGGGTTTTTCGCTGAGCAATTCATCCTTCACGGCTCTCTCTTCCTCTTTTGACATGCGCTTCTCATGTTTTTTAAAGTATTTTCGCTTGCGAGCTTGTAGGTTGAACCATGTGTATGCAAATGCTCGGACGTGGGGAAGAAGTGCTTCAATGAAGGGATGGAATTCATCCTGGAAGGAATGAAAACACAGAATTAAAAACCAAGGACAACTGGCATTATTAAACTGATTTCATAAATACTGCCATAACTTTCAATAAAATATTTAAAGGTTATTAGAATATAGGAACAACCCAAGCACTTCAACCTCAACGATAGGCACCAGCACAATATACTGAAGGATAGCCATGCTAGATGAAAATTTCCAGAAATCCCTAAAAAAAAAACATTCTATGACCCATATTTTGTAGTTACTAGGCCTCATTATAAAAATAAATAAATACTTATACACTTCATTTGTTACTTAAGTAACTTATATTGCTTAAATAAAACAACTCAAATAAACCATTTAAAAACAAGCACTGAAGATATCCTGAAATGTCAAACACGATCATATTCACTTGGATAGAATTTCTATTAAACCCAATGTAGCAGGCTTCTAAATACAAATATTGCAGATCAGAATCTAATGCTATAAACCTCACATCACTGACTTCAGCTCTGTTCAAAAATCAATTATTTGGTATCTGAAGTAATATTTTTATGACCTCAATCCATTATTTTTTCGCCAACCATTTGGTGAATGGTGTAGCCAATGCTTGCTATGTCTGCCAAAATTTGAAGATCTCGATGCCAATTATTATTAGTGAAAGCATGACAAACAGTTAAACTTTTCCTCCATGTATCGACCTCTAACATAAAATAATGTTAACTACAACCTATTGCATGGACACAAACTAGTGGGCGATTCCTAATAAGAACAGAGAAAATAAAATAGGTTGCCATTTTTTTTCCTCAAATGTATACAGTGAGATATGATATAAAAATCATGTAGATGCAGGTTTTTGAGAGCTTCTTAATTTTTTATATGTAAACCTGTAATACTGTACTAAATAAATATGTCTTAAGCACAACTAAGTTTTCTTTCATTTTATTTTTTAAAAAATTAAACAACTTGGAAAGCTAAAAAGTTTATACCGCCATTAAGTAATAAAATATTGGTTAAAATAAAACTTTGCTACAATTTTTAAAAAATATAGAGCAAATAATAAAATAATGTCACTGAAATCATTATCTGACTTTGCATGATTGGGCTAGTTTTGTTTTTTCCCTTTATAGATGTTTAAAAGTTCTTCCCAGGCCGCTGAACAAGAGAGGTCACTTAGTAAACTTCTTTTGAACATTTACAGCAAATGATACAAGAGCCACATTGGCTGCTGGAAATATATTATAATAGTTGTGAATATTATTTCTATGCATGCACTTAGTTATACAATTGCATTTAGAAAAAACGCATTCAATCCAAACATCTCATCCCGCAAATACTGTGCACAGCTGCAAGATGGTTTGAGTCTTTTCATTGAAACTGAGTTGTGTTTCTATGATGCACTATTACTTTCTACCTCTGTTACTGACTGGAAGAGATCACTATATTTCACCTTATGCATAAACATGTAACTATTTATACAGCGAAACCCTGAAAAGTTAGTTACTAATCGGATTCATTTTCTTCATTCATAAAATCTGTAAGTTTTGTCAAAATAGTTCCAGAATTTTCTTCTAAAAGAACATCCTTATGCAATCCTTTCGTAAGTCTCTAATGCTGGCTGATCAAGCAAACACAGAGAAGAAGGCCAAAAAGTGGACAGGTCTGAGGCATACTGTTTAAAAAATTGTCATGATCTAAACCTCATCTTCCTCTCCAGGTCACATATATATAATTGCTGTGTACCCTATCAAAACATACTGTAATTGATACATACTGTACCAAAAATAGAATGAACAAGTGAGATATTGTTGCATATTTGTATAGAAAATATGCTTTAAAACAAGATAAAGTTTGATAAATATGTTCCTAGATACTGAAAGAGCAATGCCCTTATGAAAATTATATTGCTTTAATACATAAAATGTACATTTTAAAAGCTGATAATTTGCTGGCCCCGGTGGGGATGGGGTTGGTTTATGTTTCACAGAAGTACAAAAGAAACATTACGATACTAACATAAATTGAAGAGGAATAAGAGAAGAAAATCACATATGTTTGCCCTTCAAAAATGAACTAAAAAAAAATCCAAACTCATCTTTAATAGAGGCTGCCACCAAAGGGAAACTGAACTAAACTCTTCTGAATGATGCAATAGCTTCAAAAGTCTCTTCCATGTACTCACAAATGTTATTTTGAATAACCAAGAGTACCAACAATGGGCCCTATCTGACAGGGTATCTTCTGTTACATGTTAAACAGGTATGGACATTATTTATCCCAAAGTAAATGCTATAAAATCTTTATGATTTTTTTTTAAAGACCACAACTTGGCTTCCTTTTTATGAATTGCTTCTACAATTCAATAACTGATCATGCATACTTGCAACTTCCAACCAATTTCTTTTCAAGCTACATGTCTTGTATTGCACTGTAAAGCTAAGGCCAATGTATGTATCTAAACAGAGGGGACGATGCCTAAAATACTAAGTAAAAGTCTTAAAATCCATTGCATGGCTTCCAGGTTATGGTATAGTTAAGAGATTTTTTTACTGTTAACAAAGAACCATTATTGAAAATGATATATGAGAAGTTAATTGCTGAAAAAGAAGTACAGTACTGTAACTCTGAATTAACTTTCCAAAAAAGCCAACCCTTCAGTATTTCACTGTATCAGAAAAGTAACTAATGCCATTGATCACAAATTGAGACATATCTGATGTTATGATGTTGATTATATCAGAGATTTTCAGTTACCAAGATATTCCCAGTGAATTTAAGAATAACTAAACACATACCCAAAATCATATACAATGGTTAAAAAGCAGTACTATTTGAAAAGGACAAATGCTTTTCTTTTCATGGGTCAGGATTAGAACTGCAACTTCTCTAAAAGTTTAGTTCATAACTACTGTACTTCAACAATGAAAAAAATGTTTTAAAATCAGAGGCTTCACATATTTTCTTCTTCTGAAATGCTGGTAGACGCATCTCATGTGATTTTATAGTCTCATCTGCAGTTTACAGATGAGGATCATACTTTAAACACAGCTGTGAACTACATTTTAGATTAAAGCAAAAGGCTGTGGATGTGTATTTTTAAAAGAGGCAATAATAATAATAATAATAATAATAATAATAATAATAATAATAATAATAATAATAATAATAATAATAATAATAATAATAATAATAATAATAATAATAATAATAATAATAATAATAATAATAATAATAATAATAATAATAATAATAGAATCAGCAGACCAACATAAAAATCCATTCTTTTCTAGCAATCTTTGGAAACAATACATTTACCCTGCAACATATCAAAGTTAGCCAATTTTAGAAACTCTCACACCACTAGAATTTAGATCAACCACTTGAGCGTACATCTACCATAAGCTATAAATGTAAAGCCAAGCCAACATTTCATAAAGAATAAGTAGGTGAGTTACGAATAGTGGAAGAGGAGGTAGACAATAGATAACCCTTTAACAGGTAGTTTGTCCTGGTATTCCAGTTCCATTAACTGAGTAAATGGACTTTATGATTATTGTTTAAATCACACTGGACAAATCTTTAACAGCCATGAGCTTTGATATGTTCTTTTACAATGCATACACAGTATATGCAACTCTTGTTATGTTCTGCAAAGATGTTTTCAAACCCCTAAACACTGTATCAAAATGTGCAATGAAAATGCAAAGCACTTTGCAACAGAATAGCCCTAAGTTATAGCAGATATAAAATGGAAATATGTCTGGAATTTTAATAATGAATTAATTAGGCCTACTGAAAAAGTGGACCGTTCATGTGCATTTTATTGGGGGAGATGTGTTTTAAGGGGGGGATTTCTAATCAAGAGATCTAGTTCGGGATCTATATAAGTGAGACAAAACTTTCGACTAAACTTGACCTCTCAAACAGTTTACACAAGTTTCAAGCACATTCCAAAGTACTGTATCCATCTTCTACTTACAATGAATTTAAAGACTGTTCACAAAATTACGCAGTCCAGGTTTTAAAATAAATTCATTGATTACAGGCTATGGTGATAAAGCTTATTCTGTAAGCTTAATGAGCACCAATTGCCCAAAAGTCTTCCATACCTAAATTTTCCTTCTGTCATCCTCAAAAATGTACTGCAAGCCCTCTTCTCGTCTGCTAGAGAGAGGGTCCAAATACACTTAAATACCCTCACAAAGGCAGGAAATAAGCTAGGAAGTTTACCTCCCAAAGGATTTTATCCCCAAACCATCACCACGTCCGGCTAAGTGAAGGTGTAATAACGGTACACTCTCTCCGCCAGCCGTACCCAAATATTAAAGAGATGGGCTAGATTCACTTTCGCTTGGGGAGGGGGGGGGAGAGACTTTGGGTCGCTCAGGTTAAGACTTGAAGTCAACAAAGTTCTAACAAAAGAGTTTTACAGAAAGAGGAGGAAAGGGATACAGTTAATGCAAAATAAAACACCCCACGCATCTCAGGAGGGCAAGCTTTTGTTTTTCCAGTGCAAAAATGTTCTCGCTGAAAGGGATAGGTTATTCCCTGAAGAGACCTGGTGGGGCAGGAGAGCCCCCTCCCCCACCTCGGAGTGTGGGAGGATTGGGGAGATGGAGGGGCTGCGCTTGGGAAGTTAGGAAGAAAAGTTGCGCCAAGTCTTTCTTTTTTTTTTTAAGTCGCCGTTTCCCAAGGCGGACTTGCAAGGCGTCGTAGGAGGCGTCAGGCACAAAACCCGGTCCCCATCGAGACCAATGCAATTGGGTTGAGGGGGGACGAGGGGTCCGGGGAAGGGAGGTATGTGTGTAGGGGGGGGCGACACATCGAGTAGGAAGAGACCGGATCGCAATTCACATTAGTTTCAAGCGCAGAAGGAGCTTCGTTTCGACGCAGACAAAAGCGATCGAGCAACTTTCTGCACCACAAGTTTAAAAAGAGAAAAGAAAGCGGGGAGAGAAGGCGAGACTCTCTTCCTCCCCGCCTCCTCCTCCTCCTCCTCCCCCCCCGCCCCCCTTCTCTCTCTCCGGGCAGGACGCTGCAAGCCCGACTTCCCAAAGGAAACAACCCCGGGCAAATGTGACACCCAAGCAAGTGACAAGGCGCGTTAAAAGGCAGCCAAGGAAAGGCAGTTCGAGGCTGGGATTGCCTTTCCGAGCCTCGTCCAGGACTGGTGCAAGGCAGGGCAGGGGGGCGGCGGCGCGCTCCAAGGCTGCCGGAGGCTCTTGTGCACGAGAGGAACTCTGCAGCAGGAGCCCCAGCAGCCCCCCCGGGGGGGGCCTTTGAGATCGCCAAGGATGGGGGTGGATGCAGAGTTCCCCATATCAAAGCCCGGTAGGCAACGCAGAGAAGGCGGGCGTCTGTAGCTAGCAGGAAAGGCACCTCCGTCCTCCCGAGCTCTGCGTCTCAACCTGGGCATGAAAAGGCAAAGAGAGCGAGGCGCTCCAAGCAGCCCCAGCGAGCCCAGGCTGCTGCCGCTGTTGCTGCAGAGCAGATATATGGGGGCGAGAGGAGGGGAAAAGTGTACGCGGAGTTTCGGACCGTAAAGCAATGCAGCAGCTCTAGCCCTCGGGCCAGGGGAGGGAGGGGAGGCGGCGGGCACTTTCCCGAAAGCGGCACTTCAGAAACAAAACACACAACTGGGTCTAACTCTGTACCCCCTTCTCCCCCCCCCCCCTGTTGCTTTGCTCCATTTCCATGCATGCGTCGCCTCGGAAGCACACAACAGTGAGTATTGATTTCAGATGACCAAGCATGTAATGGGTTGCAAGGCTGCGAAACACGTGCGGATCGTCCCAACGCGCGCACACGCACACACACACAGAGGTACACACTGCGCACTCACAACCTTGCCCTGCGCTTCTGTACGAAGCGTGTGTGTCCCCAGCTCCAAGCCAGACACCCTTCACAACCCCACACAAAAACTCACACACCCCAATATTAATCGAACCTTTAATAACTACTAGGCGCCATTAGCCATGTGTCTATATATACAAATGGCCGTGCCAGAGCAGGCATCGAACCTACTGGGAAAGAAAAGTTACTTTCCGCAAGCTGGATTTCGCCCTCTACGCCGCCCTCCGCCGCCAGGCACAGCTAAACCTCGAGGAGCCCCCCCCCCTCGCCCCCCCCCCCTTAAAAATGAACCCCCAAGAGCTTCTTACCTGGGTAAGACAGAGAGGAGAATACATGATTGCTGTGGGGGGGGGAGTTGTGGCTTGGAGGTGTGTGAGTGAGAGGGAGAGAGGAAGGGAGGGAGGGAAAGAAGGGAGAGGAGAGAGAGAGAGAGAGAGAAAAGAAAGGGGGGAGAACCGAGCCTGCTTCTTTGCTTTCACATTTCCAACTCTGCTAAACTGCAGCCAGCGCTGATCAGCTCCATGAGGTGAACTTTAACCCCGCCTAGAGTTTCCCTACACTACACACTATACATGTCTACTGTACCCTGGCGTTAAAGGCATAGCGCACACTTCTGTCTCTCTCTCTCTCCCCCCCCCCCGCGCGGTTCCAGCGGCAGCAGCAGCAGCAGCAGCAGCAGGGAAGGGAAGAGAATAGGGGCGGGGGGGGGGAGCCCCGGGCTCCAGTTTCTCCGGGAACCTGCCAGCGTGCTTCCAGCCCTGTTTCTGCTCTGCTCTGCACCGCTCCACCAGAAACAGCCGCCGCTGCAGCTTCTCGCTGGCCCGGGAGGGGGGGGGCTGCAGTGCTAGTGGCTCGTCCAGCCCTCCCTATCCCTGATCCCTGCTCTCAGTGCATTAGTGGGTAACGCAGGCGGGAGCCGTTTGCATGCAGGGTTCCCCGAGCGGCTATAAGCTGTACAGGATGTGCTTAAGCAAACAAAACTACTTTTCCCTCCACATTCCGCTCTCTCTCTCCTATTCCCTGTTTCATTTTCCCCTACCAACTGGGGGGGGGGGGGGCTCCGATTACCCCAACACACATATCTGCCTTTCTCTCCACCCTTCGCAAAGACCTTCAAGGCGATCACCTTAAGGACTTCTGACTAAACTCTCAGGAGGCAGATCTACTCTTGAACAGAAACATTCCAAAATGTGACAGTAGTACAATCCATAGGGATTCAACCCACCTTGACCAGAAGGAAGTGGGGTGGTGGATACCTTTAGTGTACAGCTATTGCCCTGGACACACACTTTGAAGGATCAATAGAGAAAGTCATTGTGTACTATAAATCTGATGTCTTGTTTTACATAATGGGGTGAAGAGTAATACCTTATCCACAATTCTTGATATTCATCTATGTATTTATATGGATGACTTTGCAAAGAGCACCTGATTAGTAATTCAAGACAAAGCCAGATAAGTGTGCAGAAACCTTCCTAGGTACCTTGAACACTTGGTATCTATGACTCTCACTATTATTATTGTTTACTTAGGATGTTATATAGCCAAGTACAGTACAGTATGCTTATTTTACTAATAATACATGGCTCCATGACTGTACTATAACTCTCCAACAATCAAGCAGTTTCTAATTTAAAAGTGTTTCAACTTAGAACTGAGCCTTCCATCCTTTATTTATCTTATAATGCATTGTTTTGGCACAAGAAAAGCTTTGGTTTTTAGGGTTTGGAACATTGCCAGTCAGCCAACCTTTTCTTACACTGAGTCTTAACAATTTCTTTCTTTCTTTTTAAACCTCCTTTCTGGTCCTCCTTCATTTTTTCATAACAAGGTGCAGCCTTCAGACACTTACAAATTCACCACCATCAATAAAGGGGGAACCCCAAAGAGGAAGAAGATACCACAAGACATACCACACACACTTGCAAGCAGATTTTCTTTTGTGCAGCTGAGATTTATGTATTTCAACATCAGGTATATTATAACCGATTTAAAATACTTCAATGGCTTTTTGAAGAAAACACATTGCCCAGAGCTATGCAGAAAGGAGGCCTAAGTTATTATATTAATTTTATCTTTCTACTTGGGAAGCCCTTCCTTTTACTAAATTGAGTTCTTCATTAAAATCATCATCATTTGTAGATTGCAAATTACTCTTCTAAATGCAAAATTAGCTTCTGCTTTCATCCAACTCTTTTTAAAATGGAGAGGGAAAATAAAACATCCAAGTATTTGTCAGTGACATGAAACACACCCAGCTAAACATTTGCTAGGATCTTTTAGCATTCCAAGTTTCCTCGACAGAATTTTCTGGCTGAGAGTCTCACAAAGAGCTAAAACGTTAAGGAAAAACAACTGACAAAAGTACTAAAACTTCCAACCTTTCACTTAATATTCAGGCTTTCTTCAAAGAAATATACTGTATCTTCCTTTTTTAAAAACAAAAATGCTCATCTGTTTCTAAAACTTGAAGAGGAACTAAAAACAGGGAATGACAATCTATTATGTGCTTTAGAGATTATTCTATTTTCACAATCAATTGAGTGTAGGCCAGCCAGTAGGTACGGCTGCCATCCTGCACAGGATTTGGCATGGATGGCACTGCCGCCACAAATACTCAAACGCTGGTGCCTGTGGTGGAGAGTGGAGAGCTGAATGCTGTGCAGTTGGTTAGCCACAACCTGACAGTTTGACATATATTTAAAGCACTTTTGCCCATAGTGCCTCCATGGTTATGTGAACTGGAAGACTAGTAGAGAATGGCATTTTACCTGACCAAGATTTTGATCAGGAACACAGACTGAAAGTTATTTATATAGAAACTAGCTAACACTGTTTTCCACTGTGGGTGCTCATTTTAAAAACTCTTATAACAGACAGACAGACAGACAGACAGGTAGATAGATAGATACTGTAGATAGGTAGATAGATAGCATATATAAACTAGAGCAGGGAGATTTTTCTTTTCTTTCTTTTTCTCTTCTGATTTATCTTAATACAGTACAGTATAGGAAATGGACAGAGAGAAGAAAGATTGGTCTTGGAAGCAGGATTGGACTTTTGGCTGTGCTCTCTCTGCTGGCAGGCAGCTTTGTGCTATGATCTCCAGCTCTTTGTGGTTAGCAATATTATCTTAAGTAACTTTTGGCGCCCTTCGTAAGACTTTTGGACGTAGGATGATTGTTTGCGCCCTCTAGGCAGACGTTGCATCCAAGTTCAGCACCGAGCCTTTCACATCCGCTCGCTCCTCGCCGTCCCCTCCCCCGCCTGCAAAACCTAGACAAAAATGCTCTCTGAGGCTCTCTCTCTCAATCTCTCTCTCAGCCACACACAGACACACACAACACGCACACTGCAGAGAGAAAGAGAGAAATTCCAAGAGGAAAGAGGCATGAACGCGATAAACAAAACTTTTCACTGGAGCGCCCCAACTCTTCCCCCTTAGAAAGAGACACAAATCTCGCTTCCAGCGCATGAGAAGGTTTCTCAAAGAGAATCTCTTCCCCCCCCCCCCAAGAGAAGAGGAGGAGGAGGAAAGGGGAAGCCTCCCAATACATCCCGAGCCTATGGACTGATTAAAGAGTTCTATATATCTGTTGCCAAAAGCCGGAGGGAAGGAGGACTCGGTTAGCAAGAGTGGTAGTGGGGTGGTAAAATACATTTCAAGGAGATCGCTTTATTAACAACATAGCCGACAAAGGTCTGACTCCAGCCAACACGTCTCTTGAAAATGGGAACTTGGAAGAGTGCTATATAGGCTGCTACCGTGAAACGGTATATATACTGTATATCTCTCTCTCTATATATATATGGCTCTGCGAAAAGACTTTCCTGCCACGGCCCCTTCCCTCCCATCCATATTCTACCTGGCACATTGCCCGGCGTTGCATTTGCAATGTTTTATTTGCAGCAACTTTTACCTCGCCAGCCTCAGTGAAATCTTCTTAGAGATATAAATTATTACGTCGCGAAGGGGTTCACTTCTATGGACCATCTTGAATATATATTAGGGAGAGACTTAACGGGAAATCACATTAACATGATTTAAAAACTTTTTAGACTGGGATCTTTAAACCACTTCCTTGGGATTGAGTCCCGCCGGTATGAAAGCGAGGCTCCTCTCCAGAACAGAATGACTCGGGAGGCTCGCTTACACGGGGTCGGAAATGATTATTCGTTTTGACGGCGTCCCCAACTAACTGCTAGTACTTTTGAAGCGGCAACTATTTCCTTTTCCCTGGGCTAGAGGCAGGGTCGGGTCGTTTCCTTCCAGTTTGTTGTGGACTGGAAATGTCACCACCTTGGCTTTAGTCTAAAGTGAAATCTGGCTCTACACCGTCTCCCCCGGCTCTCAAGGAGGGCAGTTTAGACGTCAGTCCTACCGATGGCAACTAAGGGGGCCTTACTCCCCATGGGAAGGGTGTGTGTGTGTGAGCGAGCGAGCGAGCGGGGAGTAGCGGTTCTGTTGTCGGTGTTTTGGCGCGGGCCGGCAAAACAACCTGAAGGCGTTTCCGCGGTAAAAAGTTCTCCCGAAGCGTTTCCCCCAACGCCGCCAACACTCTCTTTCAGAGAAGGCGAAAGGACCTCCTACACTGCGGAAGGTCCTGGTTTACAAACACAGCGAAGGGCTGCCACCCGCTGCTGCCTCCCGGACGAGCGGTTGGGCTTGGACTCGGCCTCCACCGGGCATTTCCCATCCAGAGAAATGCGGGCCAAGCCTTGGAAGCCGTGAATCAAGGCTTCGCTCCGGCTTTCCGGTCCACTTCCTTCTGTCAAGTTACAGCAGGGGTGCCCAAACTATGCCCAGGGGCCAGATCCGGCCCGTGAAGCCAATCCATCTGCCCCACAAAGCACTCGTCGCTCCCGGAATTGGAAATAAAACATGCCCTTACAGGTGAATTTTACTTCCGCTTCCGGGAGCGACAAGGGCTTCACAGGCCAGATGAATTGGTGTTGGAGGCTGGATCTGGCCCCTGGGCCATAGTGACCAGCCCCCTGAACCACGTGACCATCTCATGGCCCAAAAAGTTTGGGCACCCCTGATTTACAGGCAGCAAAGGAAGGGGAAAAAACAAATGGAACAGAGCGCTGGCAAGCAAACACGTTTGTTCGCTTTCCCCCCTCTTCAACTTCTCCTACCACTACTTTTGTACGTCCTAAAGACATTTCCACTGGAGCTAATGGGACTTTATAAAGCGAAGTGTTCAGTTTAGAGCTTGGTGCTTGGTCACAAACAAGTGGGGAGGGGCAGATTGGAAACGTATCTCCAGCGAACAAATCGTGCATAAATGCGAACTCCTTCCTATATTGGCTTAAGGACACACACACATGCACACACACAGACCCAGTATCTAGGGGAGAACACGCAGAAATGTTGAGCAGGACTGTTTCTCTCAAGGCCCGCAGTCTAGGAGGTGAGTCCCACTGAAGTCCCACTAGGTCGTAGTTCCCCGTCAACAGTACAGATGGGCCGGTCAGGGCAAGAGTTCTCAACCTTTTTAACCTGGGGGGGGGGGGGCTGGCCACGCTTCCTCAGACAGCTTCGGGGCCGGACAGCCACTTTGCCCTTCCTCCACCACATGGTGCTTCCTGGTGTGGCGGAGGCGATGAGGGGGGGGGGGCACATGAAATGGCACCACGGGCCGCATTGGGTCTGTGTTCCGCAGGTTGAGAATCCCTAAATTAGTGTTTGCGTAACAAATAATACTGGACCCTCTACTCCTCCGAGCTAGGTTGAAGCCTTATGAAACCTCCAGCACTAGAGCAAGCATGCGCCGTCAGTAGAACGGTGACCTTAACAAAGAGTTGCGCAGACCATGAAAGAGTTGCGCAGACCACGAAAGGCAAGGACTACAAATACGGGGCAAAACTCTCGCAACGAATTTTCTCAAGTACAAAAGTGCACACACGACACACACACACCGCGTTACACAAACTGCAACGCACTATACTATTCCACTGCCAGAAGGAGGGGGAAAAGCTCTCCGTTTTGTTGTTATGGTTATTGTGCCTCTTTCACTACCCAAATGTTTGGAGACCCCGGCCTGACAAGTTTCCCAGCGCGAGGCTCCCAAAGACAACTTTGGCGAAGAGGGCGGGAAAACGCAACTTATTCCCTCTCTCCACCTCCCTTCGCTTGGGATATTTCGTCTAGTAGTGCAACGCCCAGGATGCTTTCCGATTGGATGCCGCCGCGGTCCATCACAGACCTCGGCGGCGCTGACTAGAGAACGGCCTTGTCAATTACATCCCCTAGTCTAGACACTTCCTTTTGTGCTAGGCTGGCTGCTGATCCCAGACGTCTTTTTTACAGAGCCGAGCACGTACATTACAATGGCGGGGAGTGGAGGTGGGGGGGGGGGATTTCTGCCAAGCTCAGCGGTTTTCTCACATCGCAGGGAAGAGGGAGGGGAGGGAAGCGATTGCACACGCATATCGACCCTCTCTCTCTCTTCTGCACAGTGCATGCAGAGGCAAACCGCGCCGTTAAACGTAATTTTGCAGCTCCTCCAATACGTTGCCAAGCCAGTTCTGCAGTACAATAACCATTAAAAAAAAAATCGCATCACGCATATTCTGTATTTCTTTACAGCATAGAAGCAGGGAAAGATGCATCGCGTACCGTTGCGATGGGGAATTAAAGAGTACGTGAGAAACTTTTATGAGGCTGAGGTTATTGGCTTCACTAGTTGTCACATGTTTCAATTTTGGTGGTCATTTTTCATTTTGAAAAGTAGGCTTGGCTCAAAACCCAGAAAAATGTGTGGTTTTTAATGCGGCCAATCAACAGACAAACAAACCAATGTGGGAAGTAAAGCGATCACACTTATATACCGCCCCATAGCGCTTAGTACACTCGGCAGTGCACAAGTTAATTAGCATTTTGCCCCCAACATGTTGGGTACTCATTTTACCGACCTCGGAAGGATGGAAGGCTGAGTCAACCTGAAGCCCTGTCCAGGATCGAAGTCACAACCTTTTAGTTGCAGGACAGCAGTTTAACCACTACTACACAAACATATCAGAGAGTAAACAAAGCAAAAAATGCAAAAACATTGTGGCACCTTAAAGACTACTGTATTTTAATGTTAGCTATTGTGGATCAAGTCATTAGGTACTGTACAGTGATTTGTAAATGTAACTGTTAATGCTAGCCAACCATTGTGTGCATCTGTGCCTGATGTGTATAAAGTGATGCCATGATGTCTCACTCTTATGTCTGACAAAGTGGACTTGGTCCATGGAAGCTAACATTAAAATACTGTACAGCAGTTAGTCTTAAGGTGTCACAAAGTTTCTCTCTTTTTGTTTTGTTTACTCTCTGATAAAACAAATGCAGTTGGCTGGATGGCTCAATGGTTTAGGTCTCTGGCTGCGGAGCCATAGGCTGAGAGTTCAGTTCCCCCAGGTGTATCCTAGAAGAACAACTAGCCTGTGTATAGTCATGGGCAAAGCTGCCAAGTGTCAGGGTGCTTCTAGAACAGGGGTGCCCAAACTATGGCCCGGGAGCTGGATCCAGCCCCGATGCCATTTCATCCAGCCCGTGAAGCCCTCGTCACTCCTGGAAGTGGAAGTAAAATGCACCCATAGGTTTTACTTCTGCTTCCTGGAGCGACAAGGGCTTTGTCGGCCAGATGAATTGGCATTTGGGGGGGGGGGATCCAGCCCCAGGTTCAAAGTGACCAGCCTCCTGAACTATGTGACTGCCCTGCAGCCCAAAAAGTTTGGGCACTTCTGTTTTAGAAGATGGGAACAATGCACCACTTCTGATTTCTCCCTACTTAGAAATCCCTGGAAAGGGTCACCATGTCAGAGTTGACTCGAAGGCAATTAACAAGCCGTGTCAGATTAAGTAAATCACAACCATTTAGTGATCCACTCTCTGAAAGTGCTTTTCTGAAAGGGTCTCAACTCTGGCTGGCTCTCTCTCTCCACCCCTTTCCCCCAGTATGGGTGTTTTGGATTGTGTGTCAGACTTTTGTAGGAAGTGCAGAGGATCCTACAGGCTCCTTCTCCTCCTCCTCCCCTCCCTCCACTTCGTACCTCCCCAACCTTCGGAGTTCCTGCAATCGCTGCTATTTGTATAGGAACCACACACACACACACATATACACACACAGGGGAAGGAGGAGGTTCATTTCTCACGGAGGCCAGCGCTGGGCCAATGGCAGCCGCCCCAGGAATTCCTCTCCGCGAGCGAGCGAGTGCGCGCTCCCGCCGGACCCCGCCGACGCTGCCAAGAGGCCAGGCCAGGCCCCATTCCAAGCGCCGCGGCTGCAGCAGGAAGGAAGCACGGAGAGGATCCCTTCCACCTAAGCGCCCTGCGAGTCCCTTTCTGCGGACGGATGCAAGGGAGGGGATGGGTTTCGCTCCCGTTTTCTCGCCTCGGTGCATATAGTGGGTCTTGCAAGTGCAACCCCGCGCCGGGGCACTTTGACTCGCCAGACCAGTGGGGGTTTTACTCCTAAGTAAAGAGGCACAACCTTGCCGTCTGGCGGGAGCAGGCGGTTTGAGCGGGGTCCAGGTATTCCCTCTATCTCGCCATAGACCAGGAGTTCTCAACCTTTTTAAGCCAAGGGCCGGGTCACGTTCCCTCAGACAGCTTGGGGGCCCAGATGGCCATTTTGCCCTTCCTCCATCACAGGGCACTTCCTGATGCAGGGTGGGGGCGGGCACATGAAATGGTGCCGTGGGCCACATCTGGTCTGCGGGCCTCAGGTTGAGAATCCTTGCCTTAGACCAGTGGTCAGCAAACTTGGCTCTCCAGCTGTTCTTGGACTTCAGTTCCCAGAAGCCTTGATCAGCAGGAGTGCTGACTTGGGCTTCTGGGAATTGAAGTCCAAGAACACCTGGAGAGCCAAGTTTGCAGACCCCTGCCTTAGACCCAAGCAGAGAGTCCCCATCCTGCCAGCATAAGCAATTACACTTGTATGCCACTGCTTAGTGCACTTTCTGGGCAGTTCACAAGGTAATTCGCATTTTGCCCCCAGCATGCTGAAGGACTCATTTTATTACCAACCTCAGAAGGATGAAAGGATGAATAAACTCTGAGTCCTGTCAGTATGTTTCATTTTATTTTATAAGAATAGCAATGGAAGGCCACTGCATTATATTCTCAGGACAGTTCATGGCTGATCGGCATGATGATCGCCAATATTTAGATCCGGAAGAAGCATTAATGAAGAGCATTTACACTTATATACTGGCCCATAGTGCTTAGTGCACTCTTTGGGTGATTCAGAAGGTAATTCGTATCTTGTCCCCAACATACTGGTTATTCATTTTACTGACCTCAGAAGGTTCAAAGGATGAGTCAACCTTTTGCTAGGTCAGGATTGAACTCACAACAGTACAGCAGTTGTGTACAGTACAGCTGCAGTACAGCAGTTTAACCACTGTGCTAGAATCCTCATCTCCTGATCTTTGGAAAGGATTGGATTTCTAAATTAATGTGTGTTAGGATTGTAGGTAGAGGAGGCAATTCATTATTTCGCTTCACACACACACACAGTATTTCAAAGTGAGCACTGCACACCATTAAAGTAGATGGGTGTTGGTTACAGATAAACATACATTCTGGGCATGGAACAACTTCGATAAAGAAGCACTTATCAAGTCTTTACGTTAACCTTGAAAGTAGTTTCAGAAGGTGTACCTGTTTCTGTGAAACAGTTACCTTTAATTTGTACCTAGAACTTTCAGAATCTCCTAGTCATTTTTTGTTGTTGTTGTTCAGTCGCACAGTCGATTCCGACCCTCTGTGACCCCATGGAACACTGTCCTCCAGGCACTCCTGTCCTCCACCATCCCCCTCAACTCGCTCAGCCCTGCGCCCACTGTCTCCACAATACCATCTAGCCATCTCATCTTGGGCCGTCCCCTTCTTCTTTTGCCCTCGACCCTTCCAAGCATCAAGGCTCTCTCAAGTGAATCCTCTCTTCTCATTTGATGTCCAAAGTACTTTAGCTTCATCTTTATTATTTGACCTTCTAAGGAGCAGTCAGGGGTGATTTCTTCTAAGATTGACCTATTTGTTCTCGCTGTCCATGGGACTCTCAAAACTCTCCTCCAACACCACATCTCAAAGGCGTCTATTCTTCTGCGCTCAGCTTTCCTAATGGTCCACCTCTCACAACCATACATTGCCACAGGGAATACCATTGCTTTGACTATGCGAATTTTTGTTTTCAATGTGATGTCTCTACTTTTCACTATGTTCCCCAGGTTTCTCATCGCTTGACTCCCAAGAATCAGTCGCCTTTTTATTTCATGGCTGCAATCACCATCTGCAGTGAGCTTAGATCCCAAGAAAGTAAAATCTGTCACTGCTTCTACTTCTTCCCCATCTATTTTCCAGGGACTGA
This sequence comes from Furcifer pardalis, assembly GCA_030440675.1. NCBI lineage: Eukaryota > Metazoa > Chordata > Lepidosauria > Squamata > Chamaeleonidae > Furcifer > Furcifer pardalis. The sequence continues at coordinate 197,134,573 of CP126891.1, forward strand.
TAGGGCCTGTTGCCATTATCTATATGTCAGGCAGTATAATTTTGCATGATAACTAAGTGAGTGAAACATGAATTCCTGAAGAATATAATATATATATATATTGGTATGAAAATAAGTGTTCATATCAATCTCCCAGTTTTTAGACCTGAAGAAAAAATAAGCCTTTCTATTATTTCAAAAAAATTTCCAGAAATTTTACATTTATGTCCCTAGTATAGAAATACTGCACTGTTTCATGAGAAGAGTGGAGAAATTTACCAAACTCCTAATGACTGTACTCTATTTGTAATCAAAATAATAATTTACATTTAATTGTCTGCACCAAGGCCGTAGCCAGGGGCTAGCCAGGGGGGGCATTGCCCATCCTGAGTTAGCAGTCTGCCCACCCTCAAATTCCTGGCTGCTTATGTATATGACATACAGTATATAAGTGACATTGTTGCCAATCCTGAAATAAATATTCATCCACCCACAACTAGAATCCTGGCTATGGCCCTGATCTGAATCAGTAAGATCAGAAGTAGGGACCACTGGCTCTTTCAAACAACAGCTGGAGTTGAACCGTCATCAGTCGCCATAGTCAGCAAAATAGCACTGCTATATGCAAATAACATCTGGAGAGTCACTAGTTTCTTCACCTTGATACACAGAGTGCCCATTACTATAATACCGTATTGTGCTATGGCTAGATTTTGTGGGGAGTGGGAATCTTTGGCTGATACCACAGTTTTAAGGATACTTACATGCAGTGTTTATCTTATATAGTATTCATTTTGTGCTTGCTTTCTTATGTACTCAAATAACACTGTCCCTATGCAAGATAATTTTTGCAGGCTTAGCAAAACCTAAGTTCTACAAATAAAATTAAATAAAAACCTGACAGTCCAACAGGAGAAGTGCTCCTGAGGTAATAATTTTGTGTCAGAGATTACTCTGGGTTGAAAGGATTTTTTTTTCTGGAGAAACTCTGCTCAAGGGACACCCAAATGGTGTGAACATGTTAAATGGCCACATGATAGTGGCTCTCTATTTTGGAGATGGGGTAAGGCGGACCAGAGGAGGAGACTTATTGAAATAAAATATATTGGAAAAAGCCACGGCTGGCTAACTGGAACCCTGAAAAGGAACACTGCAGCAAAAATTTTATTGCAGACTGTATCAGTGTTTTGTCTCAATTCTATTTTGTGGTTGTTCAACCGCACAGTCAATTCTGACCCTTTGTGACCCTATGGACCATTGCCATCCAGGCACCATGTCCTCCACCATCCTCCTCAACCCGCCCAGCTCTGTGCCCATTGGGGTTGGACTTGGAATTGTGCAGCAGAATTCCATACATCTTAACTTATGTTAATTTGCTGTGTTACGTGGGATTGGCAAAGAAGTTTTCATAGAATTCCAGTTTGGGATTTTTGGCAACTACAGCAACTAGTGTCAGTCACATATACAGACCAGGATCCAAAAACAAACTTCTAAAGAAAAATAAAAGGAGGGCAGGATTCAGACATTTATACTGCAGGTGGCTCGATTTCTTCTGTAGATAATTGGGTGAGAAGCACCCTTGGCAATAGATGCCAAGCATTTTGAAGACTAAGGCTGAGAAGTAACCAGCAGTTCTTTCACAAAAGGAAGCTCTCTCTCACCATCTCTTTGGAGTCTGTGTGGATTTCTGAGAGATGGCTCCGTAAAAGGGTTTGGGTTAACTACGAATGACAGAATCAGAAAGTCCTTGTAGGTCACCTATCCCTACACATGTAGAGGCACATGCTTGGCTTGTTATTTGCTCGCCTAGGAAGTGATCTGGATTCAACATGATGACACACAGTTCTCTCTCATTGTGGTATACAGTGGAGATATGGAAGCTTTTAATCATTGCCTGTATGGAGTGAGGACCCTGTTATTTATTCTTAGAATTATATATACATTTCCTCCTGACATTTATGTCATTTATGAAATGAAGAATTAACATTTCAGGCATGAAAATTGTTGCTGCATTCTCACTGAGAGAAAGCTGGTGTAAAATGCAGTCACTCTATCAGTAGTGGCATAAGCGGTGATAGGAACTGGCCTTATAGTCAGTCAGAACCTTGTCCACTAGTCCAGTATTGTCAGTTCTGACTGGCAGCAGCCCTCATGGGTTTCAGGCAGGATTTTTCCTGGCCCTGTGAGCATGGGCCTTGTATTTCTTCCCCCCCCCTTCTCCCATCCAAGTACTAACCAAGATAACCTCTACTTAGCTTCTGAAATAGATTCTGTTCAGGTACTGCTCCAGTGTTGCTAAAATCCTATGGTATACAAACCAGATGCCACTTGCGGGCTGAATCTAGGGCACATGGGAGCCTAAAAGTCCTAAAAGGCCCTCTCGTTATTGCTAGAGAAAAGTAAGATCCTGTTTCAATCCTAGTTGTGAAAGGTTTGTCCTCAGGCCGGACACAGTTTGTGTTCTGGAATGCTCCCAATAACAGATGGCTGCAGATGTGTTTAAAACAAAGGTAGCCATTTGGAAAGTCCTGGTAAGAGAAATGCTTGCATTTCAGATAAGCACAAAATATGATTATAGTGTGCTTTAGTCCATGCAAGAAACGTGCTTAACTCCTACATGTAATTTTTAAAAAGTACACAAGATGTACACACTTGGGGTGAAGTGCAAAAAGGTTGAATGGATTTCATACACTCACCCTTTAAAAAGACAGGTCATGGTTCAAACACAGTGCAAGAAAATGAAATGAATGGGTGCAGATTTTGTGAGAAGACTATATCCTTATACTGTAATGTTGTTGTTCAGTCGCACAGTCGATTCCGACCCTTTGCAACCCCATGGACCACTGTCCGCCAGGCACTTCTGTCCTCCACCATCCTCCTTAATTCGCTCAGGTTTGTGCCCATTGTGTCTACAATACCATCTAGCCATCTCATTTTTGGCCACCCCCTTCTTCTTTTGCCCTCCACCCTTCCCAGCATCAAGGCTTTCTCAAGCGAATCCTCTCTTCTCATTTGATGTCCAAAGTACTTTAGCTTCATCTTTACTATTTGACCTTCTAAGGAGCAGTCAAGGTTGATTTCCTCTAAGATTGACCCATTTGTTCTCCTCACTGTCCAGGGGACTCTCAAAACTCTCCTCCAACACCACATCTCAAAGGTATCTATTCTTCTGCGCTCAGTTTTCCTAATGGTCCAGCTCTCACAACCATGCATTGCTACATGAAATACCATTGCTTTCACAAAAGGCAGTGGAACGATGACAATGAGAGGAGCCCCAATTACAACTGCTGTGTGTACTTGGGGAACTCTGCCATTACCAGAATCCTATTTTCATGGAAGTGTAAAAAGGGGTAAATGGAGGCACAAGTGAAATGTTTTCTGAACTGGTCATCACAGTCCAGCTATCCACTCTTTGAGTGTAAGATTTTACTCACTCACTTGGGAGAACCACTGCTCTGGGTGGTTTACAAACTGAAATTAATCCTCCCCACAAAACCCGTAAGATACGAAACAAAATATAATAACATATTAAGCCTGGTTCACAGCATGTTTGGGGCAAAAATGCTCATTACTGCCCAGAAAGTGCACTAAGCACAATGGGGAGGGGTATATATGTGTAATTGCTATTGCTGTGGCTATAACAATAAACAATCAGGTGACAACTCACTTCAAAAACAAATCATCATCACTATCAACTGTGGGACAATGCTTTACTCGGGTAGTATGCTTCCAAAGGCTTTTTTGAATATATCTGTTTTTAGGAGCGTTTAAAGCTTCTAATAATGCCCAATTGCTTTTGCAGTTGCCTTCATGTATGTGATTTTGCAGAAGAGGATGCTGCCATATTTTGTAATCTTACTAGATTTTATGAATACTGTACTGTACACCTGTATACATTATCAATATGTTGCAAATGCTACATTGGTCTTATTTTATAATTATCTGCGTATTTGAAGAAATTGGAAACCTAGAGGTTTTCTAGATGTTGATGTACTGTATTATTGAAAACATAAGTGGGGGAATTTTGCTTGATGTTCTTCACTCAAAATAGCACTTAATACTATTTTTAAAACATGCATTTTTCTGTAATAAAACTTGCTTGAAGATTCTTTATTTTTTTAAAAATTGTGGTTGCCTGAATGTCATGGGTACTTAATCCTATAACATCACCAACCTCAAGTAACACAGTCCTCACCTTTGTCCCTTGCTGATGTTATTTTCTGCATCTTAGATATTTGTTTTCATTTAAAAGAAATGTATTAGGGACTATGTACTTAGTCACAATACCAATCATGCTATTGAAAGTAATGTTAGACTGAAAATAACATTGAGGAATATTAATACAGTATCTTTATTCCTCTGACTCCTTTTATGGACATTTTTTTATATAGAAAGAAAAGGTCTGGGTCATCTTGTACACTGTGTATTAAATGTAAGAATTCTCTGAAGATTTGTTTTTAAAATTGAGTTCTTACTCCCATGAAACCTCTTTTTTAAAAGAGTATGGGATTGCTTTCATTTAACATCACATATACATTTTGTGAAAGATGTGCATAAATTTTTCAATAGTTGAAGGCAATATTCTAGAGGTCCTATTAGCTATGTGTACATGCTGGTATTTTTTTGTTTAAATCATATAGGGTCCCTAAAGCATAGTGTCTGCAGTGTTTTCAAACTTGGCCCCATATACACATGTTTTAAAGTAATACTCAGGAAAACCTGAAGAAATCAAGGATCTGTAGTTTTGTTCATCATGTTTATATATAGTGAACATTATTAAAAGCAATATTATTGCTGCCATTGTTACTAATATTAATTGTCATAATATAAACATACATAGAACTGCCTGTCTGTGTTTAATAAATCTAGCAAAGCTGATAATTAATAAGTGAAAATATTTTTACATATAAAAGCAATTTTCCAAAGATGAAAAGGTGGAAAATTTCGGAGCAGAAGGATTTTGTGGAGCCTACTGGCTCAAAGGCATAATGACTAGCTTTGGATGCGATGCTGAATCTCCCTTAGCATTGGGTGGCATATATTTTCAGCATGGAGAGGATTAAAAGCAAATCTCAAACATGGCCAGGGCCCAAGCCATTCACAGCCTTTATTACCAATGTTGCTGTTGTAAATTCAATCTGCCACTCTTTAGGGAGCCAATGGAAAGTGTGCAAAGCTGGACTAATATGGCTGCTACCTCTCAAGCTAATAAGCAGTCATGCTGCTGGGTTCTGTACAAATTGCAGACAATGGAGAAACACGACCTTGTCTCCATGCTGAAAAGAATGAAATATAAAAGTATTGTGGCATAATGGCATGGGCTGCTGTGGCAAAGGACCTTTTGGGTAAAATAGGGATGATTATAGCTGAAGCATGTGGTACAGTGGAGAAAAGGAACTCGGTTGCACCATACATTTATATGTGATTTTTAATGAGGATGGGGAGCCTTGATTTGGAAAAAAAGTTGCATAGTCTTTACCCAAGCCAAATCTAAATGTAACTTTTAAATGATTTTTAGGACACATAGGCCACTACCTCAAAATAAGCTCCCTCAGTATAGTAGAAAGAAGACAAAAAGAAAGAAGGGTTTGTTTCTTGTTGCATACATACCTCATCTTCTGCTAGGGGGTACATAGAAAGCGCCTCCTCGAAGATTGTGTTATTTTTGAACCACAATCGGGTGTACCCTGGTAACAATAACTTTGTGTTGCCAGCTAATCTTTCTCAGACTAGGTCAGGCAAAAGGAAATGCAGAATTAACTCACCAAAAGGTGCCTTCATTTTGGCAGTTTCATGTCTGGCCTAGACACGGAATAATAATAATCTTCTCCTAAGGAGAATTATAGGTTAGTTTCCTGCCCCCTCTTCCTCTCATTGAATAATCTTGCTATGTTATGACATGTTTGTTTTCCTCATTTTGTTGCCTTTTGCTTGTGTTTGAATAAAATATTTTCCCTAAAATTATCACAATTTTTGTTGTTCAGTCACATAGTCAATTTCAACCCTTCATGACCCCATGAGCCACTGCCCTTCAGGCACCTCTCCCCTCCACCATCCTTCTCAACCTGCCCAGCTCTGTGCCCATTGGATCTACAATACCATCTAGCCATCTCATTTTTTGCCACCCCCTTCTTCTTTTGCCCTCAACCTTTCCCAGCATTAAGGCCTTCTCAAGTGAATCCTCTCTTCTCATTTGATGTCCAAAGTACTTTAGCTTCATCTTTACTATTTGACCTTCTAAGGAGCAGTCAGGGTTGATTTCTTCTAAGATTGACCTATTTGTTCTCCTTGTTGTCCAGGGGACTCTCAAAACTCTCCTCCAACACCACATTTCAAAGGCGTCTATTCTTCTGCGCTCAGCCTTCCTAATGGTCCGGCTCTCACAACCATACATTACCACGGGGAATACCATTGCTTTGACTATGCGAACTTTTGTTTTCAAGGTGATGTCTCTACTTTTCACTATGTTCCCCAGGCTTCTCATAGCTTGTCTCCCAAGAATCAGTCGCCTTTTTATTTCATGGCTGCAATCTCCATCTGCAGTGATCTTGGATCCTAAGAAAGTAAAGTCTGTCACTGCTTCTACTTCCCCATCTATTTTCCAGGGACTGATAGGGCCTGTTGCCATTATCTTGGTTTTCTTGATGTTGAGTCTCAAGCCAGCTTTTGGACTCTCCTCTGTCAACCTAATCAGGAGCTTCTTTAGGTCTTCCTCACTTTCTGCCATGAGGATAGTATCATCTGTGTATCTCAAATTGTTGATGTTTCTCCCAGCAATTTTGATCCCAAATTGTGATTCCTCCATCCCTGCATTGCACACTTTTAATCAAAATCTCAGGGAGGTTGTGTGGGGATTATTTTGTATTTATTTTTTTAGTCCCCAGAACAATGATTCTTACAGAAGCAGTGAGAATTGAAATTGCCCAAAATTGGATAAAGGTTGAAGATTTTTCCTTTCAAAGAAAGCTAGATAGGATTTGGGCAATAGCAGTGATAGGGAAGTTGACTCAGGTCAGACTACAAAAAAGAGAAAAAAGACAAGGTAATTTTATGAAAATATGGCTTCCTCCTGGCAGTCTAGGGTTCCTAATTAAACAATGAAGATGACACATTGGGAAACTGATGGAAATTTTGGTCTGCTGTTTTTTAAGCTGGACACAAACTGTAGGTAGTAGATATGCAAGAGGATTAAGCTTTTACAGTGATGGTATTGCATTGTATGTGATAATAGGATTGTGTTTGATTGCAAAAGTAAGAAGATTATAGGTTTTGATTTATAACTTATTCTGATTTGGTTTTTTAACCTTTAAAGACTTGCCAATAATAAAAAAGAACAACTCTGTGAAGTTATTGCTGAACAATCATAACTATTGCCAAGATCACGCAGTGAGCATCATGCCATGCCAGTACAGTATTTGAAACCAAGATTCCCTATACCAAAGGGACTCGCCCATCTATCTAGCAATACATGAAGAGAATAAACTTGAAGATTTACAAGGGAAGAGGAGCATTAAAAATTCACCTACACCCACCTAATGACATTTTACTACCTGTGAGGAAGGACCAAATAAGGCTCATTCTGTTTCATGTTCAGGTACTAATCAGTCTGGTAGTTGAATCATTCTGAAAAATGTAAGATGAGGCATGTAGTGCTTGATGAGGCCAAAGGTTCATCTAGTTCAGCATTCTCACAATGGCCGACCAATAAATAGCCTTTGGAAAACCCACAAGATGGATGTGAATGTATATGGCAGCAGCTGCCATACAGAGAAGTTGTTGTTATATGTCGTCAAGTTGGAACTGACTTATAGCAACTCTAGTTGAGCTTTCAAGGTAAGTAAGATGCTGTATTTAAGAAGTAGCTTTACCAGTTCCATACTTCAAAGGAATTTCCATGACTAAGCAGGGGTTCGAATCTCCTGAGTCTTAGTCTCTCATCTAGGCATTACACTGCACCGCACTGGAGGTCATTCATGACCACAACTATTGGTTATCATATCTCCATGGATTCTTTAAAAACTGTACAAAGTTGGTAGCTATGGCTGCATCTTCTTGTAGGAAATTTCACAGGTCAACTATAGCCCCAGTTGGGGATAAAATGGGTGGGTAAGGGACACAAGGATATGCATAAGCTTTACTCCAACTTTCAGAGTTTGATATGCTGAATGTATGTTTAATAAAAAGGTTAGTGTGCATTTAACATGTGTTTGACATGATGGTCTGCAACTAGTTGAATGTACTTAACAGGAACTCAGATAAGACACAGCGTGCAATAATAGGAATTTTAAAAGCAAAATTCAGCTGAATGTGGTCATGAACATCTTGGCAGACATTCTCGTTAAGCACACAAGCGTACCCCGATTCCCAATATCAATTTAACTCTACAAAAATGCAGCCATAATAATGACTTACTAGGCACTAGGGTTTCTATGTTGGAGGAAAAAATATTAGCCCTATCCACTTTCTCTTCACCTTGTGTAATTTTGTACACTTATGATTTGTCTCCCCTTGCTCACAATTTTTCTAAAAATGAGCAGCCCCCAAATGTTGTAAGATTTCTTCCTCAAGGAGTTGTTCTCAATGCTTGATTGTTTTGGTTACCTTTTCCAATGTTACCTTTTTTCCAGTGATGGGATGCAACATGTTCTCACCAGTTCGCCAGAGCTGGTAGTAACTTTCCCCAGTGTCCCGGAGAACCGGTAGCAGTTTTTTGGGGAACCACCTTCGGGGCTTACGTTTTCACTGGTTCCCCCACTGTGCATGCGCGCCAAGCACTTGGTGTGCATGCACGCCTACAGTGCTTGGCGTGTATGCACAGCCTCCTTGTTGTCCTCCCAAGCGGGAAGGAGGAAGAGAAGCTGCTAGCCTGAAGCTCCCTATAGCCTGCTCCCCTGGCTTTGGATGTGGTGTGTCTGTGTGATTTTAATGTGTATTTAATACCTTTACCTATATTGACGTACTACCACAGTTCCTAAAAAGGCCTGGCAGCCGGCAGGCCTGGCGGCCTGGCTTGGGGTTTTTAAGCAAATTCTTGGAGTTACCTCATCAATAAACTACACCCAGTGGTGGGATGTCAAAAATTTTACTACCCCACCATGATGTCATCACAGTGTGGGTGGAGCTAACATCATGATGTCATGATGTTGTGGGCGGGACCAAAGAAAAAAAGAAAAAATAATACTAAAATAAAAATAAGCACACACACACACACACACACACACACACACACCTCGACCCACCCACCCAACCACAACACAAACCCGTAAATAAATAAAATAAATAAAATAAAAATTGCATTTAAAACACACACACACACACACACACACACACACACACAAATCAAACCACTCACCCACCCACCCCAAACACAAACCCATCACTTACTGTTAGTATAAGTGCCTGGGCAGGACCATGTTGCAAGATGGATATGGTCATCGTATCAGTTTTCTAGGATAATATGCCATAATGTAAATGTAAAATGGCTGTACCTCCTTAAGGGTTCTCCAACTGGAACAGCACAGGTGTAGCTTATTGATGAGGTAACTCCAAGACTTTGCTTAAAAACCCTAAGGCAGCCTCCAGGCCTGCCAGCTGCTAGGCCTTTTTAGGAACTGTGGTAGTACGTCAATATAGGTAAAGGTATTAAATACACATTAAAATACACACAGTCACACCACATTCAAAGGTGAAGGGTTGGGTGAAGGAAGATTCTGTCTTATGTTGTGTTGTTCTGGGATTTTAGGTGGTATAGGGTTGGATGAGGGTGAATGTATTTATTTGTTTCTGTTGTTGTGTTGTCTTGTGATACTGAATTTTTTTTGTTGATTTTTTCAACGTGGACAGTTATGTTGTATTTTTTGTTACCTTTTGATTGTGTTTTTTTATTTTAAAATTTAATAAAAATTATTTAAATTAAAAAAACCAAAGGTGAATCACTTACCCTGGGGAGCAGGCTATAGGGAGCTTCAGACTAGCAGCTTCTCTTCCTCCTCCCCACTTGGGAGGACAGCAAGGAGGCATGTGTGTGTGCGTGCTTATTTTTATTTTATTTTATTATTTAATTTTTTCTTTCAGCCCTCCCACCATGTCATGATGTCAGCTCCGCCCACACTGTGATGACATCATGGTGGGGTAGTAAAAAATTTGCCATCCCACCACTGGTTTTTTCCCTTCAGATATGGTTACCAGAACTGTACCCAAATATTCAGAGTATGGTCACATTCCTGATCTTTGCAAGAGCAGTCTAATACCGGCAGTTCTTAAATTTTTCATTCTTTTTCTAATTTTGGTCAAGTTTGATCTGCCTTTAACAAACAAACAAACAAACAAACATCCACATGATGATGTCAGGGTTAAAATTCTGACTTGTGGACAAGCACACTCCAAGATTAGCTTGTTACTTGTGAAACCTCCACCGTGAGAGTTCTGTTCCTAGGTTCTTGTATTCTCTTAAAATAAAGCAAACATTCAGAGATTGTTGCTTGCCAGGTATCTTCTAGTGTGCTCTACATATAATTCAACAGGCATTCAACAAATAACAGAGCACCATGAATAATCAGAAGTCTAGGTTCAATCCCAGATGACTAAGAATGCCATCAATGGGGTTTATACTCAGAAGGGCCAAGCACGATCTTAGTCAAAATTTTCATCAAGCTACTCAATACAAGAGCAAAATCTTTCTCTTGGCTAGTCACTGGCAGCTCAGATCCCATTACTATATATGTGAGACTGGGCTTTTTGCCATCACTTTACGCTGCTTATGCTGAACTTCTGTGCTATTTTTAATTCCCATTTCCACAAATCAGAAAGTTCATACCACAGCTCATCAAATTCTATTTTCTTCTAGCAACCATAAAGTGGTGTAATCAGCAAACATAGCCACTTTACCATTCACTGCTAAGTTAAGACCATTAATAACAAATAGGAAAACACACTGATCTCAATACAGATCCTTGAGTGATCCCACTGTTTACATCCCTCCATTGGGGGAAATGATCCTTTATTCTTGTTCTCAAGCCAGCTACAAAGCCATAAGGTAACTTAGCTTCCATTAGAACTCCTTTAAACCCTTTGTGACTCAGTGATACAATAGCCACTTAAATAATTCCTTATTACTGGGGTGGCATTCTATAACAGAAATGGAGAGCAGAAGAGAAGTCACATACGAGTCCTGCAAAATGGCACGTTTTCTGTTGTATGATTAGCTGTGGCACAACAAGAGAATGGGTTTGCATTAGTGCACCTGCTGGAGTGGGCGGGGGACACACATACACAATTGCTTTTCTGTTTCGGAGACAGAATACTTAGCCATGGTTGTGCTGCTATTAGCAACATGATCCTCAAAGCTACTTTTTTGAATCCCTGTCCGCTTGCACTTCATTTCTGTGGGTCTCTGTTCTTTTAAGTTCACTTGGATTTTAAGAGATCATAGGAGGTTTAATAAACCAAGCTCCAGGGAGGGCAGTAATGGCCCTGAAACTTCAGAACTTGCAGAAACCACACAGAGGTGATCATAAACCTGCCAGCGCTGTCAATTTCAAACATGTTTCATTATGTTGCTCACATACCCATTTTCTTCCTTCAAACCAAGCCCTACAGCATGGGTGGCTAAACTTTTTGGGCCGCAGGCTGATCAGGTGGTTGAACTGGCTGGTCATGTGGTTCCTTCCACCAGAAGTGGAAGTAAAATGTGCCCGCGCATGCGCAAAAACAGCCGTAACTGCACCCGCAGCTGTCGTAAACGTGTTTCTGACAGCTGTGGGGATATTTATGGCTGTGTTTTGTGCAGGCGCATTTTACTTCCACTTCTGGGAGCAGTGTAGGCAGTGTGGGCCGGATCCAGCCCATGGGAAGTAGTTTGGGCACCTCTGCCCTACAGCATTCCCATTTTGGTTCAGAGGCTTTGTCTTCAGATGTTCTTCTCCAATTGCCTGGTGGTGTGTTTGGTGTTTAGGCCTCTGACTGACTACGATTGTTTGTGTTCTTCACCTTTTTCCTTTCATTTTCCATTTTGGTTATCCGAAATTATTCTCTTTCATCCCCAAGGATATTTCAGTCAGAACCATATTCTTCCTAGACCTTGTCGATTAATTTCCAGGATTGAGAAATACTTGCAGATAATGACGGTAATGATGATTTCTTTTTTTTTTAAACAAAGATTGGAATCATGTCCTTCTTGACCTTTTGCTAAATTCTCATTAAGTACTGTACAGTACTTGCATTTTTACTTGATTTTCCTGTAACTGGGACAAAGACATATTGTTATGGATGCTTCTTGTGCTTGGGCAATTGTTAACATTAGTGATGGGAAAGCATCTTCCACCATGTCCGAAGATTAAGCATGTGGGGATTCAGGATACAACACACAGATCTAGCTGTATCTTGCCAGTGCTTCTTCCCCTCTTCCTCAGTATCTGCTGCCTTAGTAGCTGCCTTATTCTGCTTAATGAAAGGGCTTGCCCCATTATTTTACACAACCCTGTATTTGGGACAGATTCATGTCTCACGCCATCTGTTTATAAGGCTGCATATTATTAGTTTAGATTAATATCTGGGAAATATCACCAATACTTTTCCAATGTACTCATAATTATACTTTTCTGGAGGATACTGGTCTATAGTCATGCTGCCTGCACTCTTAAAAGAGCTGATATTTGACCGCATAGTCTTTGAGCCCAAAATACATGAGAGATGACCTCTTGTCTCTTCCTCTTCACATTGTCAGAGAACAGTGAAATAGTGCTGAGTGTGCTATTTGAACTACACCATCTACATGTCAGCTTCTTATGTCAAAAGTAGATGGAATCCTGTTGACATAAACTACCCTGCACAACTCTGGTGATGTCATCAGCTGGGATGGGACCAGCCCTGTTAGGGATTTTCAAGCTGAGCATTATTTGCATTGTTCTATGACTCCCAATGGCTTCCTACAATGATGGGTATCTTTATAAGTCACTGGAATCTGGTAGGAGAGGGTAAAGGTCGACCTCACTCGAAGGCCAGTCATATCTGACTCTATGATTCACTGCTCATCTCTGTTTATAGCCAAAGAGCCAGGGCTGTCTGTGCCTGCAGACATTTCCATGGACATGTGGCAGGCATGACTAAACACCAGAGTGCACAGAATGCTGTTTACCTTCCTACTGAAGAGGTACCTATTTATCTACTTGCAGTTTCTTGCTTTCAAACTGCTAGGTTGGCAGGAGCTGGGACAGAGATGGGGACTCCATTGTGCAGTACTTGAGTCTCAAACTGCTGATCTGCCAACCTTCCAGCCATTAAGTTCAGCATCTTAACCACTAAGCCACCGCAGGGGAGGGTACAAAACCTTTAATCTCCCTGAAATGGCCATGCTGATGACATCACTGGAATTGCAAGGTACAACCTATGACAAGCTTCCTGCAACTATATATAAAGTAACAAAAAGAACATCCATATAGCAAGTCTTTCTCTCTAGAGATGCCTTAAGTTACTGAATGTGAATGTGTAAAAGTTGAACATTTCACTCACTTACAAGCCTTATCAGTTGACAGTTTAGCTCACTGTTTGGCCTGCTGCAGGAACAGGTTGGTTCACTCATTTCCCCAGTGATCACAGGACATAATCACTGGAGTAATTCAGTCAGTCTCCAGAATGTTACAACCTGCACTTTTCCGGATCTCTGTCAGGGGCTTCCACATTTTTGGGTCAGGTAGAATTGTTTGGGTTTTGTTTGTTTCTAGCATCTGAGATTAAGCGCTCCCATTGGTCTGCTGTGCAGGGGCGGGGCAAACTCTGTGTTAGGGTGACTGCATGGGTGCCCACAGAGAGGACTCCAAGTGCCACCTCTTGCACCCGTGCCATAGGTTTGCCACCACTGCTCTAACATATAACAAGGTCCCAAACCATATAGGGCCTTTTATAATAACACTAACACCTTATATCTGACACGGTGGGAAACAGGTAACCAGTGCAGGCCTGCCAAGGCTGGGGAAATATGATCGCATTTTTTTATGTCTGTCAACAGCCTGGGTGCTGCATTCTGGAACCGTTGTAATCTCCATATCAGACACAAGGGCAGCTCCATGTAAAGAGCATTGCAGTACTCTATCTGAGTGGATCAGGGCTGTGAGAGACTGTTTGTTCAAGCAGGAGTGTAACTGTGCAATCTGCTGGAGCTGGGAAAAAACAGCTTTGGACATGCCACTATTTGTTGTTCAAATGAGAGTAATGAGTCCATAATGAGCCCCACGTTGCACACCTGGTTCCTAGGGGCAAGAGCAGTTCCACCCAGGGTCGTGACCAGGCCTCCTAGTCAGCAGATGGCCTCTCAAGCACCAAAACCTCCACCTCATCAGGGTAGAGCTTCAGCCTGCTAGCTTTTGTCCATTCCATTATTGAGTTCAGGCACTTGTCAAGACGTCGGACCACAGATGATGAAAAGGAGAGATAGAGTTGGGTGTCATCCACATATTGGAAACCCCATGCTCCAAATTTCCCAATGACGTCCCCCAGTGGCTTCATGTAGAACCAGGGGTTCCCAACCTACAGCCCATGGGCTGGACCTGGCCCCCAAAGCCATCCCATCTGACCTGTTGCTGCCTCCTTCATACCTGGAAGTGGAAGCGGACACATTTACATCATCTGTAAAACATGCCCACGTAAATGCACCCACAGCTGGCATAAATGCGGAAGTGGGTACATTTACATCAGCCGTAAATGCATCCGCTTCTGGGGGGCATGGTCTGGCCCACGATGCTGTCTGGGGGCATGATCAGGCTTGCAACGGAAAAAGGTTTGCCATCCCGATGTAGAAATAACAACGAGGATGTGGAACATCCCGTTGAAGGGTCCATGGAGATGAAGCAAACTCCCCAAGTTGAACTCTTTGGGTCCACTCCCTAAGGAAGGAGTTAAACTACTGTAGTACAATGCCCTGGATTCCCAGCCCTGATAAGTGTCCCAGGAGGATACCGTGGTCAATGGTATCAAAAGCTGCTGAGAGGACCAGGAGCACCAGGAGAGATGAAGCTCCCTTACCTGCTTCACTTCACTCTAATGAACCCATACAGACAAGCATCAAGTCACATCTTCCCATGGCTTTGTTATACGAGACTGCAAACTAAAATGTAGTAGAATTTTGAAATTGGAATCCAGCTTGAAAATTACTAATATAAAGAATAGCTTCAAAGAAAAACCACCACATGAGTGTGATTAAAAATTTAACAGAATTATAACATATGAAGGACCATTAACCTGTACCATTGGTGAGTAAGACTGAAAAGATCTTTCTTTGGAAAGACATTTGAAAACAACCTTTAATTGTTTGGATCCTTTATTCATGCTGACACCAGACCAATTGAAATCAACAGGTCTTAATTTAGTCCTGTCTAAATGAAGTCTTATTTGTGTCAATGGGCCTACTATAAGCATCAATTCATTATTGCTTTAGGGCAGTGGTATGGTGGGAAGCCCTATGTTGCACCTAAATTAGGACTACTGTACTTTATTTCAAAACTTGGATGGGTGAGGCCAGCCAGAACTTCTGCTACCGGTTCTGGCAAATTGGTGCAAACCTGCTGATGCCCACCACTGCTTTAGGGTCCAACTCCCTGGATAAAATCTTTTGCATAGAAAGGAAATAGCGTAACTCACAGTTGTAAATTGTTGCTAATAAATAACTTCCATCTGAATTCTCAATTGCCCATCAATTCAGTGGTTTGGTACAACCTAGGATTCAAGCAGGAACTCATTAATTAATGGCAATTTGCCACTGTGATGTCTGTTTTTTCTCATTCATTTGCAAAAGCTGCATAACAGGATTTGGCCCATTGTCTAGTGGTAAATTAACCACCCAGCCAAGGACTATTTTACTTTCAATAAGCACACATAATGCTGTACTGTCAAGCTGATTCAAATTTACAGAGATCTTTCCGAGGGTTTTCTGAGCCTACAGGTTATCTTGGTATGATAATAGAGTAGACCATACTGTCAGCAACTCAACACTGAGTGTCAGGCGGTGGTTAACTAATTTGACAACCATGAGGACTAGCGGCCTTGGCGAAGTCCACAAGGAAGGGCGATGGTTCCCAGGTGGATTATATAAATAAATAAATAATAAATAATCTTGATGGAGGGCAGCAGCTTCATCAATACTGGCCTGTGGCTAAGGAGGACTTTGTGTGCCAAAAGGGCACAGGACCAGAAAGTGATTTGTGGAGCTGTATCAGTGGTACTGGTGTCACACTGCAATGTGGAAGGCAGATGAAGGGCTGCTGCATTATATTCTCAGCACAGTCTTCATGGTTGATGATCACCAATATTCAGAATTGGATATGGCAGAAGAAGAATAATAGAATGCTCTGATGTGGCTTACCATTCCCTTCTTTTGCAGGTGTTTTGGGACAAAAGCCACTTAGACTGCCTTTTCTCCAATGGGGATGGTAGGGAATCAAACACCCAACTCCTTAGTTCTACAGTCATGAGCTCCAATCCTTAAGCTATACTACCATGTCAACAATTGCAGTACTGTATATTATTTATCTGCACTTAGACATTTGTATCCTCATATTTTAGTGCTACAGACAAATCTTGCTTTCCAAACCAATAATTTTAAATCATGTCACATTATAAATAATTAGCAGTAAAAGCTAATTATTACTATACTAAGAGCATTTATCAATTATTAGTACAAATAATCAATGAAACCTTTCAGTGTACATTTAAAAAATGTGGGCATTTAATCAGGACTGTCCCTGTTAAAAGGAGATCAATGCTGATAGCATAGTTATAAATCTCTTGACTTCAGTATTGGGGTTGATTATTGTCCAGAAAGAATTTGTCTGCATTATTTCACCAAGTAAACTTATATTCTCAATTGTGTCTGAAAGTTGTGGCATTTATAATATATGATTTCATTTATCCATTAATTAGGTAAAAGTGAGTTCGAACCCCAATTGGGCAACAAACATAAATAATATTGCTGACAATATGGGACTATTTCTGTATGTAGGCATGTACTTACTGGTATTTTGAAAAAAGAAGCAAAGAGGAGAACCTGGGTTGAATATTTGTGGAAAGAAATAACATAATGAATTACCAGTGTTTCCAAAAGATATAAATACTACATACGTTTTTGTTTTGTTGAAAAATTTGTCACTATTGTGCTCCAGCATAAACTAATTAACTGAATAATTCTGTCCTCCTTTCATACTCACACTATTTTATACTATAATAATAATAATAATAATAATAATAATAATAATAATAATAATAATAATAATAATAATAATAATAATAATAATAATAATAATAATAATAATAATAATAATAATAATAATAATAATAATAATAATAATAATAATAATAATAATAATAATAATATAGTTAACAGTTCAGAATATTAGGTCCTTGGTTAGATCTGTCATTTTTCTACCAGTCTTTGACTGTGAATCTCTAATGATATATTTTTAATTTATAATAACAATACTGTACTTGAATGTTACCTTAACTGTCCTTAGGTTTCTGCTTGGGTTTTGAACTGTTAATTTTATAGCAGTGTGAATCTAACAGTATAATGATGATGATGATGATGTCACTATGTCAGTTATGACTTATAGCCACCTTTTTGAGGGTTTTGTAGGTAGAGAGCATTCAGAATTAATTTACCATTTCCTTTATTTGG
Organism: Furcifer pardalis; assembly: GCA_030440675.1. Lineage (NCBI taxonomy): Eukaryota > Metazoa > Chordata > Lepidosauria > Squamata > Chamaeleonidae > Furcifer > Furcifer pardalis. The sequence continues at coordinate 197,152,214 of CP126891.1, forward strand.
AGGTGCCCAGGACAAGATGGCTGGCTTTTCTGGGGTGCACAGCCAAAAACCAAAACCATTGAGCTATCCAGCCACCCTGAATTAAAATTGGAATTAAATAACTGACATGAAAAATATAGGTTGTAATAAAATAAACAAATAAAAGTTTGGAAATAGATATAAAGTTATTTTAAAACCTTTATTATAATGTTCCTGATTAATAACAAAGCAGTGACAAATACAGAACATTTATCTTTCACTGTGTTGTAATTTACAGATTAAAAAAATATGCAGTGCAATCCTATTCTTAATCCCATAGAGATGAGTACTGTACTGGATTTTGGCTATATATAAAAAAGTACATACCGGTAACTGGAAAATCACAACACATTTCCATAATGGGTAATTATTTTCTATGGATAACTTTAATCTTGATTTTTTTTAAAAAAAACACCCATTTGTTTTATATTATATAAGAGCTATATTATTAAGGAGATTTTATCTCATTTTTGACCAAAGTAACAGTATACTCAAGGAGTGATAGTTTCAACAGCCGCTCCATTATTACTGAATGTCTATCACAATATTTGGCATTAAACAATTATTTTAAAACTGTATCCTAAATGTAGGGTTGCCATACGTCCCATAAAACCGGGATTGTCCCGGATTCAAGGTCAGAAAAATTGTTCCGTCCAGTTCAATAAAACTCATGTTAAAGTCCTGGATTTTAAAAACTTACTGATTGTGTATTATAACACACCATTAAAATAAATTCAATCTCTTGCCATCAAACAGCAATTTCCTGCCACATTGGAGTTGGAATATACCTGGAGACAAATCTTAGCATTCTCGTCTCACACCACCACCCGATAAATGTGACCAGTGTGTTTTCTGGAACAGAGGACGTTAAGAGCGACTTCTCAGAAGTACAACAAATCATCTTACAGTAAGAATTAACTGTTGTAAATAAATTCATTTATGTATTGATATATTTAATGTGAAAGTGTTTTATAGCTGTCATTATATTATTATTTTTTTTAAAGGCTATTTTGTAGATAACCCGCCCATTTTTGTCAAGTATACTTCTGTCCCAGTTATGTGGTAGAGAATTATGGCAACTCTACCTAAATGAGACTTATTTCTCAGAATATATTGCAACATACGCCATGAAAGAAGTGTATAAACTAAAATAATTTCCCAACCACACCACTCCAGAAATTGGCTCAAGTATGACTATTTATGTGACTATTTACGGTCACATTTTTCTTTGCAATAGGGCCTAGATTTCCGGGTCAGAATTTAAACATTTAACTTCACTGGAAGGAAAAGTTTCCAAAGCACAGAGACTATAACATTTTAAAAATATCACACTTAAAAAATTAGTGGTCTTAATTCCAATTCAAATTACTTAGGAAATAAATTCCAGTAACATGCATGTTAACTGGTTTAGAAAAGAAGTAAAAGTCATCAATGTGGAATCCTCTGAACCCCTGCTTAAGAATACTAAAGAGATTGAGTCAGATGGACACTAAAGGACTGTTAATGTTTTTAAATACAGTAGTACTGAAATTTACTGAAGAAAAAATGTTTCTGACTTCATGTGGCCTACAAATCGAAGAAATGAAATGAAATGAAATCCCATTTTTTGCTCAGATATTTTCAGAAGTTTTTTAATAATGCATATTTTAAATATAAATACTGTACAGTATTTTAATTATATTATTTTCAAATTTTGTCATATTTTGCAACTGGTAATAAGCGTTGTTAGGGCGATGTTATTTAACTACCAGGGCACTTGTTTTTTTTTCTGTAAACAAAGTACCTAACTCGTACAATGTTTTAATTGGAAGTGGCTAACAAATAGTAAGGATAAATTACATAGAGCTTTGATCTAGAGAATACTTTTTTGGTAGCAGATTCCTTCAAACCCAAAGGGATACATGTCCACTAAAACTCACGAAAATGCATGAAAACTTGTGAGTTCAAACCAATCTCTATTTTAGCTGGTACTTCCCCCACCCTTAAACTGGTATCAGCCCATTAAAAATTTCCCTTCTAAGACAACATTAATTTAATGCATTACTTTGATCAGGCAGGGTATTACTTTGAACTGTTGTATTTAAATGAAAGTTACAATTTGGTCTACAAATGGAATTCTGATGTTTTATTTTCACTACTCCCAGGTGGAAGGCTCAAGCGCTAACAAAAAAAAAGGGCTTTTATTACCATGTTTTAAAATCCCCTTTTCTTTCTTTCTTTTTCATTTTACTTAGGTAAGAACAGATGTGGAAGAAGTACTGAGATCATGTGAGAGATTTACAAATAGTAAATGACATTATCTGGACCTCCCAAATGTTTGTGAATGCACCCTCTGATACAACATGAGTAGTGGGAGAAGGAAGTACTGTACTGTGGTAGTAAAGCTATCCTTGGTAATGCATTGTCTATGTCTATTTACAGAGCAGAACACGACTTCTCATATACAGTACGTAGACCAAAAACCTTAACTGGGGATTCACTTCCCTTTCAAACTGGATGATTAGCACAAACATTACTTAATAACTGAACTATAATTTTTAAAGACTGAACTAAAACCTAACAGCAGCACAAGTACAAACAAGATTTGTGCCACCGCAGAACCTTGTCTCTTCTAATGAAATAGCCTTGCATCAACAGTGGAAGGCAATGACATCATAGCAGAGGTCCTTCATCCCATCCTAAGCACTGAACTGCTGATGCAGCGAGTATTGGAAAAAGGAAAGGAGGATCACGCAGGAGGGACCACTTGCTTCCCTTTGAGCATGTTGATTGGATTTGACATCCTGACATCCAGGCACATCCCAAAAGGGCTGCACAGTAACTTATAACAGAAAAAACTGATGGTTGAAAAATAAAAACAATATCACCTTTTGGTTCCAATGTTTTATTAGTAGCATTAGGAGTATTACTAACGCTGGAAATATACATTTTCTATCTTTTGCATAGAGCTCTTTTTTTAAAAAAAACCCACCACATAATTAGTTTAGTTTAGGGAGCAAGGGCATGCAACAAGTAGCGTTTTGGATTTTTCAGGAGTGGAGGAACTGCTCTGCAGGGCCTTTCTCAGAACTCAATGGCAATCAATTATAAAACCTTCCTGGACTGAGATGGTTGATCAAAAAAGAAACTAAAAATGTTCCAGATATAGATGGAACTGGCAGATGCTCCTTTCCAGTTTGTCCTGCAGTTAAAAAAATTTTTTTTTTACAGCCATGCTTTGCTTTTTGCTGTTGTTGAGAGAAGTTGATAAAGAAGCCAGCAAGCTAGGGGTGGGGTTGGGCTTTGAATTATCCATATGCCAATGTGTTATTTAGGTTTTAACTGACACCACAATTAGCTTCGGAAGCTGGCAGTTGGGTGGCTGCATGATCCGCTTAGACAGAGACCCTGCGTTTTTCTTTCCTCCATATCAAACTCCATCTACCAGAATAGGATTGACCTCTCACTTAGCTATGTCTATAGAACTGGGGACATTATCTCCTCTCCAGCCCTGCCGGACAGGTCTGGCAGCTATGCTTCGGAAAGTGGGTGATCCGTATCAAGGGTTTTTGACATTCCGCTAAGCAAAGGGACGCGTGTCTCTTTGGGGTGTGGGTGGGAGAAGGAAATGCTAGGTCAGCTTTATTGGTCCTCATCTAATCTAGCACGATCACCACCGGGAGGCGCGATCGATACCAGGCAGATGAATAGGTCGCGGTCTTTTATTATTGTGATTTTATTCCACGATCTTGGATTGACCACTTTTTATAATAATAATAATAATAATAATAATAATAATAATAATAATAATAATAATAATAATAATAATAATAATAATAATAATAATAATAATAATAATAGCAGCCCTTGGAGTAGTACTGAAAGGACTCTCTAGATATTTGGAAATTTTGGACTTATCTGATTTGAACATTCTAACTCTCCAAAAAACAACTCTACTGGGGACTGCATATATACTGAGACATTACCTTAACAGCTCTTAAATCCTTGGTTAGGGCTTGAACTGTTAATTTTATTCCAGTCATCGACTGTGAACCAAATGGTTGATTTGTATAATAATAATAATAATAATAATAATAATAATAATAATAATAATAATAATAATAATAATAATAATAATAATAATAATAATAATAATAATAATAACAGGTCCTTGACACCGTTTGAAACGGTATTCCCTTTCATGAGTTGGGGTGTGTGCGTGTGTGTCTGAGGGATGCTTAGGGTGCACTCGACCCCCCCTTTTTCCCCCTAATTCTTTAACTGCACCCTCGATCTCCCGGTATCATTAAAATCCCTTCTTTCCGAGAAAAGACGGGGACTCTTCGAAGGTTTCCATCTAATCTCACTTACACCATCTGGAAAGGTTTTGCCTTCCCGACATTTTGGGGGTGGGTGGCGGGCAGTGATGGGGAGGGGAGAGGACTTCGTTACATTGAGAGTGAGAAAAAAAATAAAAGGACATGAGAAAACGACAAGCGACGGACACCAAAACACCAAACACAGAGAAACAGAGGAGCGTCAGTCAGGTACAAAACCGCAATCTCCCGGGGCGTCTCTTTCCACAGGCAGAGCCGAAAGCGAGAGAACCGCAGGACGAAGCAGCTCGGACGGATCATCCCCAGCCTCGGGTGGGTCTCCCTTCCTGGGCAGCCCGAGCGATCCAGGGCCCTTGCTTTTGCCTCCCCGCCCTCCAACAACTTGGTGTTTTTTCCCTCCTTTTGCCGCAGTCCAGCTTACATTGATCTCTAGCCCCAAAAAAGATGGGGGAGAAAGCCCCCCCCCCCGTTTAAAGCCCAGCCAGGTGATTTATGGCCACCCGGTCGCCCATCGCAGCTCCCCGCTTCGGTCGCTCGGAAAAGCTCACACCGAGAGAGAGAGAAGGGTGGGTGGGAAGCAAGCGAGAGGTCGGTGGAACCGCCAGGGAGGGGGGGTGGGGAGGAAAGGGAAGAGCTTTGAGGCTCCCCCCTATGTACCCCATGCTGGGAAAGTGGAAAAGCAATATATATATATCTTCGTGTACCTCTATGGATCCGGGTGGCTTAAAAATGGGGAGGGGGAAAAAAAAGGGGGGAAGAAATCTTTTCCGTGCTGGGAGAAGAAGCCCTGGAAAGGGGGGGGGGGAGAAAGAAAGAAAATAGAGAGCGAGAGGCACGTAGGAGGGAGAGAACTCGTGCGAAAGCAGAGCCGGCGTCGGAATCTGGCCCCTTGCAAAGCAGGACCCTCCGATGGCGTGCCGGGGTCCTCGGTTCCCACGCTCACGCCTCGCTCGTGCTCGCGGGCCAGCGGGGGCGCGCGCTCTCCGGCTGGCCCCGACGTCCTCCCGTGGCGAAAAAAAAAAGAAAAGAGAGGCGCCTAACCTGAGATCTGGAGAAAGTAAAGGAGCCACGCGGAGCCTTAGTGGGCCGGGGAAGGGGAGTCCAGTCCACCTCTTCGGCCAAAGGAGCAGCAAAGCAAAGCACTCTCTGGGCGGTTCGCAAGTTAAGTAGCATTTTGCCCCCAAACATGCTGGGTACTCATTTTACCGACCTCGGATGGATGGAAGACTGAGTCAACCTCGCCCACCCTGGCAAAGTGTGGTTTCCCATAGGAATGCATTGAAAATAAGCTTTGTTGCCCATCCTGAAAAAATATTCGGACACCCACATCTTTAATGGCCCTGGCATTGACCTTGCTGGGAGACCTACAAATGTGTAGCCCTGAAAGTATGTTCGGTGTAGACTCCTCCCCACCCCCTTGAGTTCTCCTATTTAGAACCACTTCATCATCAACCTTCTCAACAGTATCACTGTTAGTAGAGGCAGCAGTGGTACATGTTCATGGGTACCATCCTGTGGTGGGCATCAGCAGGTTCACATTAGTTTGCCAGAACCAGTAGCAGAAATTCTGGCTGGCCCTGCCCATCCAAGTTTTGAAATAAAGTACAGTAGTCCTAATTTGGGTGCAATGCAGAGCTTTCTCCCTGGCCATGCCCACCTTGCCATGCCCACAATGTGGTAGTCATTTCTTTTTTAGCCAACCACTGGTACCATCCAGGCTAAGCAAAGATGTCTGAAATCCACTGATTTCAGCTGGAGAAGACACAAGGAAGAAACAAATACACAGGGCCTACAAAGGCTTGATTTTGTTTACTTTAAGACTACCATTGCCTTTGTTAGGCCACCAACTAATGTGCCAGCTGCAGGTTCATGAAAGATGGGAGAAGCCCTTTTGACATTTGTGCTCTGCCTTGGAAATAGAATGTTTTTTGAAACCACCTCCCCATCATTGTTTGGCTTCACCTAGGTACCTCTGTGAGCGACAGATTTATGATCCATGCAGGATTTATGATCCTTCCCAGCAAAGGAAAGAGGATAGGAAAGATATTAACACACATACAATTAAAGTCCCATTAATTATGCTTAAAATATTGCACTCAATGCCTTCAGTGTCCTCCTGAGTCCCTGTATATCTTGTGAAGTCTGTCATTGGTTTCATTGGCATGGTCTTGTAGAGAATTATAAAATGCTTCCAGGGTCCTGCATGAATTAACACACAGAAGGGTTGAAACACTGTTTGCACCTGGGAAACTGCTTGCAAAGGAGTTGTTATTCTCATTGGAGAAGCAGGTGAGTTTCCAGTTAACTGCCATGCTGCATTAATTAGAATTTCATGTCAAGATTCATTTCATAATGTCAGAAGTAGATGTTCTAAGAGCACCTGATGCTGCCATGTTCCATGGAAGTCCATGAAGCCCTACACCAGTGATGGCAAACCTGGGCACTCCAGTTGTTCTAGAAATTTAAGTCAGGAGTGCTGACTTGGGCTTTTGGTAATTGAAGTCCAAGAACACCTGGAGTGCCAAGGTTCGCCATCACTGCTCTACATCATGCTCTCTGGTTACATGTAGATCTGATGTGATATAGTAGGAAGCATTGAACATAGATTATTGAAACATGGGTTTAAATCTAGCAAATTGAGTGTCTTTACTTAAACAACTCAATACTAGTTTGATAACTGTCCAGATAAATTGGAATAACCCGACCTTCCAGTCTCCAAGCTCAAAATTTTAACCACTATGCCACCAGGAGCTGTGTTAAGGCAAGATACAAAGGGAATAGCAAAACAGATAGACAGGCAGACAAATTAAAAGATAGATAAGGATAGACAGAAGTATTGAAAGTTAGCACATTTGAGGGAAGTCAAACTCATATGGTGCTTGGTTATTCTGAATAAATATAACTAAGATTGTGTTGGATAGGGCTATAATCCACACAGCTATGGCTTCCTAGATATACCCCAGAGCACCGATGACCATTGGGCATGTTAGGTAGGGTTTTAAAGAGTTGTTGTCTCTCATCTGGAGAACCAAAGATTTAAAGCCTGTTAATTAATTAGCTGATTATAGAAAAACAGTAATTAATTAGGTTTGTTCTGAACTGCCAAGCAATTTAAGAGTCTATCCTATGGAGGCCAAACATTATCAATATTGGTATCTGCTGTGTTGTTCTGTATCTAACAAGCAAGGAAGAAAACAATCTTCAAGTTGATACCAATTTAGGTGACTCTTTCCAGGGTTTTCTAGGTAGAGGGTATTCAGAAGGGCTTTACCATTATCTTCTTCTGGGTGCAGCTAGCACAAGGGTATTCATTCTCCCTAAAGGCACAGTTGGGAACTGAACTCATAAACCAGTGATGGGCAGCCAAAAATTTTACTAGGTGGAGCCAACATCATGACATCATGGGCGGAGCCAACAACATGGACGGAGCCAAAGTAAAAAAAACAAAAATAAGTACACATAAAAATACAATTTAGACATAAAAGCACATAAAATATACATTAAAAATAAATACACATTAAATACACATTAAATAGACATAAAAACACATAAAATAACAAATTAAATACACACCAAACACATAAAAATACACATTAAATACACACAAAACACATAAAAACACACAGTAAAAATAAATGTGCATTAAATACACATTAAAATACACCCACCCACCCCACACCCAAAGATGAGTCACTTACCCAGGGGAGCAGGCTTTAGGCTAGCAGCTCTCTTCCTCCTCCCCACTTGGGAGGACACCAAGGAGGCCGCCGAGAGCCTCAGCAGCAGCCACTGGTTCCTCGGTGGCTATGCGTGACCATCCAACGTGCTGCGCTGCCACACTCCAAGCAGCGAATGGCTGCTTGGCTCGGCAGGCAGAGCACTGTAGGCAGGCATGCGTGCCAAGCGCTGTAGGTGTGCATGCACGCCAAGTGCTGTAGGCATGCATGCACACCGAGCACTGTAGGCGTGCATGCACGGGGGGGGGGGAACCAGCAAAAATGTAAGCCCCTGAGGCTGTTCCCTCCAAAAGCTACTGCTGGTTCTCCGGGACGCTGGGAAAAGCTACTACCGGTTCTGGCGAACTGGTATGAACTGGCTGCTGCCCATCACTGTCATAAACCCTGGCTTGGCACCCAGGTACCTAACATTGGGTGTGGTTGTACACTAAAAAGTACCACATTTGTCTTGGAGCTAATACTGGTGAAAACAACTGAAATTTATTCATTTACATGACACACAGTTAATGCTCCTAATATGTGCTATCTGAAATGCTATTGACAGGATTGTTTGTTTTAAATCACTATTTGTCTTGTGTTAAGTTGTACTAGTTTTGTATGTGTCCAGGTGAATCGGTTTATACTTCCATCAGCATACTGTATATTGAAATGCATTTATCAATGAACAGGTTCATCTTTGAACACCAAGGGGGCTGGTATACAGCTACAAAAAATAGAGTGATTTAAAAGGATAAATCGATTCTTATTTCATGTGACCATAAATCGGTTTGAAAAAATACAGGTTTCAAAATCGTTTCACCACAGCCCCAGTGAATTGTCCAGCCATCAATTCTGTGTGTAGTCCAAACAGATGTAATTCTGTAAGAATCCAGCCCCTGATTTTGGAATGTAGTCCCTGGAGTAGCAGATCCACCCAGAATTTGCTCCAATCAGTTCCAGGTGTGATTTGTATTACACTCTTACATTTCACTACCTCATTTGCTGAATTTTGTGGGATTTTCAGATGATTTGGTTCTTTACCTGTAGCTCGATTTTCTTTTCCTGTGACTTCTCTCTCCTTTTTTTCTTACTACGAAAATCCATCAAAGGGAAACAAGACCAAATAGTTGTACAGAGCCATCTGAGGCAACCTTCTTTTGGAAATTGACTTATACTGTAGTTCGGTCACCTTTAAAATGCTGGGTTTTTGTTTTTTGTTTGAAAGGGATAACCAGGTGCCTTATTAGGCTTTGATGACAATGATTGGGTTGCAAGTGCTTTTCTGCAGCTAAAATATACCACTCTGCATTAAGTACACACAGGTGCATAATTAACTCAAATTTTTACTACTCATGCTTAAGAATTATGAGAAATAATACAAGCCTGGCTGAGAGAAGTTTCAAAATTATGTTCACAGGCATCATTTGTTGTTGTTCAGTCGCACAGTCGATTCCGACCCTCTGCGACCCCATAGACTACTGTCCGCCAGGCACCCCTGTCCTCCACCATCCTCCTCAACTCGCTCAGCTCTGTGCCCATTGTGTCTACAATACCATCTAGCCATCTCATTTTTGGCCGCCCCCTTCTTCTTTTGCCCTCCACCCTTCCCATCATTGTCAATTTAAATAAATAGCTGGCATTTGTCATGGCAAGGTTATAACTTTTGCCTTTGGCTTCTCAATTCAGGAGAGGGGACAGACATGATGGAGGAAATGTTGTGTTTGGATAATGAAAGCTAACAAAGTTTCTACACTCGCTGGCATTTATGCCATGAAGACACCTGTCATTTTGCTGAGTTTACAGAGTGACATGGCACATGGATCAAGTTGACTCATGTTTCCTTTAAGCTGACTGAAGGACACAATCAACTGGGATCTTCTCCAGCATAAGCTCCATTGAAATGAATAAGACACGTGCAAGAATTATCATGCTCACGATCACCACAATCTATATCCTTAAAGGAAATCAATGGTTCTGTTTCTACCCACTTTATCATCACAATAATCCTAAGTAATATGCCAGAGGAGAGACTGTGATTGAAAGAAAAGTTAAAAATTGGCAGCTCACATTTTAAACTACCACTATTTAATACACAAATACAATGTTAAAAATATAGAAATGCCCCCCCCCCCTTCATTCTGTTTTTGTGGTCTTTGAGATTAAGTTATAGCCCAAGGCTATAATTGAACCAAGATATTTTTTCACTATTTCAAGTTTTTCATTATCAACATTAAAGTTTTGTAGTTCTCCTATAGCCATGGTTCTTATTTTCTTAATGCTCAATTGCAGTCCTACTTTGGCACTTCTTTCTTTCACATTCATTAAAAGTCATTTCAAGTCATTGCTGCTTTCTGCCACTAAGATGGTGTCATCTGAATATCTTAAATAACTGATGTTTCTTCCACCAATTTTCACCCCTCCCTCATCTGAATCTAGTCCAGCTTTCCATATAGGAAGATACCACAGTTTGGAAACCTGGACATAAACCAAACTATCATGAGATTTGGAGAATGTAAGTCAGATGGAAATCATTTCAAAAAGATGGAAATAAAGAAATCTGCTCAAACTCATTGAAATGGGTTACCTTCCAGCTGGCTTCTCTATATTACGTATATGTAGAGCATTAGGATAGAGCCTACAGCTAGAACATATGTGAAGGATTCTTTCCAACCTCTTAGCTGACTTAAGTTGTGTTTGCCAAGCTCAGTGCCCTAGTCAAGATGGGTGAACTTTGCAATTAAAATGTTTGTGTGTATTGTTGGGGAAGGGGGGGGGCACACCAGAGACAGAATACGGAACATGAAGAAAATAGATGTTTACTGGTTTCCACAGGAATAGCCATTCTAATCTGTTGAAGCAAAATAAAGGTGCCAGTTAGCTCCGCCAGATATAGACAAGAGAAATGAATGCATTTTGGGGGTAAGAATATACACTAGCAAGCCTGTTATCTCCTTTCCTGGGAGAGCGTCCCACTCAACTAAGTAGGATGCATTTCTGATTAGATGCATGTAGATAGCCATTAGAATGCTATGAGTTAATTAACACTGAGATGAAGATCTTTTACCTCTACTCTAACATGAAGGGCAAATTCCCTTATAAATGATATGTGTAAGTTAGAGTATATGCAGAAGAAAAGGGAAAGTGGGAAAATGTAATGCTGGTGCCTGGTTTTAGTATTATTATTTTACTTTCTTTTTCATAAATCCAAGCAGCTCAAATACCATGCCAAGTTTCTTTTCTATAAGATTTCAGAAATACTAGTCCAGTTCTTAATTTATTTCATGTACATTTTCATATAAATTCCAAAATTCGTTGTGTCTCTAAGCCACATTTATTGTGATAAATGAGAAGGTTTTTTTCTTTAAAAGTATGTGGGCAATTATGATTTCACTGTTTCCAGGACTACTAACGGTGGGAATTTCTTTTTAAAAATTCTAATGGGAACCTTTTCTTGAGGCAGAAAAGCTGCTATTTCTTTCTGATAATTTCTTGTATATATTTTTCACTTAACTCCATCAGGTGCATCATTATTGTATGCATTCACAGAAATACACTTTTGCAGAGAGCAATAGCCTCATTTTAAAGTTTGCTCAAAACCTGTATACACTTACCATTTGTTTCAAAAGATCAGAAGCCCAAAGCTAGCAGTTAATTCAAGCGAGCATTTGGGTTTGAAACAAATGATTATTGAAAAGAGAAAAATAAAATATTGTATTCAAATATTCTCTCCCTCCCTCCCCCCTCTCTCACACACACCTGTGGTTAGTTCTTTGTCATTCTTTGCAGCTGACAAATAATTAGTGGTGCTTTGGTTTCCCTGGGTAGTTATATTAACCCATCACTACAAAAGTCACTCTTTGTTTTCCTGTCTACCTATCTCTCTTCCTCCTCTACCATTAGGCTGTTTCTACACATTTCTGAAAGGCAATGTTGGAGCATTAAATTGCATCTTAATGTTTGTTTGGTAAACTGGATTGAAGTGTTTTTGTTCAGAGACCCCGATAATCCAAAACCAAACAGCTCTGGTTTCAGTGCAATATGCTGAGTCACACAGATGGGCCATTTGTCTGTATCCCGTTGGAGAATGTACAGCGATCAGGCGGTGCTCTTATTTCCAGGCAGTCCTTCCTATCTTATATGTTTTGCACTTATGTGCAGGACAGAAAGTCTCATAGACTTCAGTAAAATGTGCAATCAGAATGATGCTGACCCATAGTATTCTGAGAGAAACTCAGATTGGAATCTTCTTATTTAAAAATTGATTTATTCATGAAATTATTTATATACTTCTTTTCTCAGCTTTAAACTGTCATCAAGAAGGTTTTGCAACACATATACAGTACATCTTTTGTAATTATATAAAAATAATCACTTAATGATAAAGAGAGAGAATCGTACAAACAAAATGTTACATGTTGTTGGCCACCTGAAACAAGTCTACACAAGATGCAATGCTTAAAGAGGTTTTTAGTAAACATTCTCCTAAACATAATGTGAGAGGTAGCTAGCTAGGCCATTCTGGAAAGGTAGCTTCACAAGTCTGGTGTCTCAAGCAAAAAGGCCTTGTCCAATGGATTTTTGCACAAGTATGTTTAGCTGTACATACTACTACTCTCTTTAATCTCTCTCTACTTGGTCAATGCAGCAAAGGCTGCTTCACATGTAATCAGGGAAATATATCAATAGTTTAAGATTTTCATTTGGAAAGAACAATAAAAAGATTAATGAGAACATAAGTTAATTAAGAATAGGAACCTGTATGCACTTAACCAACCTAAACTGTAATAGCATTTAGAAGTCAATCTCTCACAATGACTTCCTAACTGCAAAAGAAAAAAAAATCTCCCTGGTTGGTTTGAGCCTCCCCCCTCTTCCTTAATCTTTTAATCTTTTAGTCTTTTGGTTTTTAAGATTCAACTTTTAAGCTTTGATTTACTATTGTAATTTGCTGATTTTTTTTTTAAAAATAATTTTTTAAAGAATATTTATAGGTTTAAATCTGAAGTTTTAGGGATGGTTTGATTTCTATGTTGCTATGTTTTATGAAATGTAAATCGCCCTGAGTTGCCCTGGTGAGGAGGGTGGTATATAAATATGAATGAATAAATAAATAAATAAACCACAAACTGACTGTGAAAACCTGAATGTACCCAAATATTTTTAATCAGAAACAAAGCTAGATAGATTTTTTTTTTTGGCATATCATATTGCAAAAAAATAAAATAAAAAATACAGCATATCCTGATATTCACATTATATGTTGTCAAATCAAAGTGAAATATTTATTCTGAATTAATTGGTCTTAAATAAAAGAAGTACCAAATCAATGTAATAAAATAATTCATGAATTATGCAAAAAAAATTGTACTTTGTATCTTGTAAATTTGAGATAAATATGATTTTCCGGAACAATTTAACCAATTGTAAAGTTGTTTAACTTCAAAAATATTTTTAAATTGTACACCACAAATATACAATTTATAAACATACTAAATGTTATTGTATATGAAATATTATATGGTAATGGAGTAGACTGTACAGCCAGTGACTCAACTTTGAGTGTTGGGGGGTGGTAAATATTTATTTATTTATTATTTACTCATATTTACTATCCCTCCCCAATCGGGTAGACCCGACTCTGGGCGGCTTACATCATAGATTAAAATCACAGGTTAAAACCTTAAAAATTCATAAGAAAAATTACAACAACGCAACAGATAAAAACAAGGGCAGAAAGGGGTGGCTGTCCCTTAAATCCCTTAAATCAGCCAACCTGCATGGGATCCCACATTCCTAGATCCCCACACTTGCTCCGCCAGTGTGGGGACCTAAAGGGGCCAACAGCTATGGGCAAATGAGCCCCTTTGGGTGGAGTGATGGTCCCCTCAGTGGAGGAAATACCACTAGAAACCATCATATTCGGCCCAACAGCAAAATGAGTGAAGGAGGAACCATTTATTCTGATTCCCAATGTTCCCAATGTTCATGGAGGCGGAAGAGGCACACCTCTGCTGTGGCAGTCCATTGCAGTTCTGGTGTCAAATCCTGCATGTCTCTTTCATATGTGCCACAGGAGATGGCTCTGTGATCATGGTGTGTGGGTCACTTCTTGGCAAGCTGGGATCTACCTTAGTTTGCCATATCCTACAGTAGATATCAGTGGGCCAATAGTGAAGAGAAAAGAAGAGGTTTTATTTACTGATAAGAATTTTTTTTGCAGTTTGCATTTCATCTAAGTCAGTATTTCCAAACCTTTGGGTTTTGAACTTCAATTCCCAGAAGTCCAAGTCAATTTCCCAAAGCATTGATCAGCCAATGTACTGACTTAGGCTTCTGAGAATTGAAGACCCCCTGTGGGTGATGTGCCCCATGTTGGAAACCACTGGTCTAAGTCTATTACCTTATTTATTATCACTCATATATAGTTGCTATTCTAATAAAATGATAAAATCTTTGTGCTACAGTTTTAAAGTTAGTCTTTAGTATTCTTGTGTGAAAAATAAATATAATTCAGTGAAGATAAATTGGCATTGAAAACAGCATAAACAGTACATCTGAGACCATTATTTTGCAATTTAAGGCTCTTAGTGCATTGCCTGAAAAATATTTAATCTGCTTTGTTCATTACTAGAAATGTGGTATTATTATTTTAAAGTATTCTATGTTGCAATTTTTTTGGGTGATACTGTATAGATAAAATCACATTCTGTTGTTGTATCAGCCAATACTATGCTCATTTATTCAAAAGTCGGTCCCATAGCATATTCAACAGGGCTTACCCCCAAGCAAATGTGTTATTAGTTGCCTTCTGTTCAAAAATAGTAGTCTGATAGCCTAGCAGAGAGGAATTTCTAAATACTGTAGTCCAGGTGTCTGAGAGGCAGGGCAGGAGTGTTTCTCACCTTTGAGACTATGCAAGTTAGTTTGTTTGATTTGATGACAGGTATTTATGACCCAAGCATGTTAATGTCAGTTTCCGTTTCTTAGTAACAAAAAAAAAAAAAAAGAAAAAAAAGAAAAAGGGGTGGTGGTGGTGGTGAAAGGAATGAAAAGGATTTGTCCTTTTCACACACTCCTGTACAACATCATAAAATTGTATTGATAATACCAGCTGGCATACAGTTTATACGGTTTAACTTTCTATTGAGTGTGTATGGAAGTAAAGAGGGGGTGATGATGGGGAATGTTTGAGGATACAAAACATATAGTGTGAACCAACACTCAAGCTAATGATAATTTTAAAAAAACAGCAATGTATTATGATTTTAGAACTTACTATTGATCTACCATGTACTGAAGAGTTATAGAATTCCTTCTAGTACAAAGAATTGACTTCAGATTAATTGAGTGCCCATTAAATGAGCCTGTTCTTGCTTTATGGGAAAGCACAAAGGAGTACCAGCCTTCATGTCTGGCCAAAGACACGGAAGTTTACTAGTATAACTTGTCAAAGGGTAACAGAGGCGTAGCTACCGCCGTATCTGCCGTATCAATTATACGGGGCCCCCGGGCCACGGGGGCCCCCAACGTGCGTAAGCAAAACAAATCTTTACCCTTCCTAGGGCCCCCCAAACAAATTTTTATACGGGGCCCTGCCAAGGCACGCTACTCTTCTGAAGGGTAATGTAGCTCACAAGTTATCTGGACAGATGTTAAGGAAAGAACATCCAGTGGTTTCTGCCTGGCTATGCACAGTTGTGATAAATTTATTACTGAACTATTGGAGTAAAATTCCCTCTTTCATTTACTGTAAATATGTGCTGGTGGAAAAGAAGTAGGCATGAAAGTTTTTCTAGTTTTGCTGTAGAGTTTTTCTGCTCTGCATAATTTTTTTTAGTGTGCATATCTATGTGATGGCTTTTAAGAGTACAGTACTGTACTAGTTTTAAGTTCAGAGTTTTGCACATTCATCTGAGTGTTTAAAGGATCTGTGAAAATTCTTGTCACTCATACATGGAACTGGAGGGGGGGGGATGTTTATGTGTTAAGGAAAGTCTTGAGCCAGTATTTCCCAACCTTTAGTTTTTGGGCTTCAAATATCAGGAGCCGAAGTCAATTCCCCAAAGCACTGATCAGTCAATATACTGACTTAGGTTTCTGGGAATTGAAGTCCTCCTGTGAGGAGTGGGCCCCACATTGGAAACCACTGGCTATCCAAGTACTGTAATATATTTGAGGGGATCTATTATAAAAAGCAAAAGAGGGAAATGAGTAGAAAATGAAAGTAGCAGCAGTTAACAGCTGCAGCCTTGACAACAGTGATAGTAATTTAGAAGACTCTACAAGTGTTTAAGAGAACGCACAATAATAAGAAATTATTGAACAATATTCTGTATTGCTATCATAAGTGGAACATTTAATAAATGCATCATAACCGTGTCAGAAGGAGGAGAAAATGTTCCCTTCGGTATATTTGGGATATTCTCACATTCCTGCAACTTACTGTTTCTTGCTTCAATTAGCTCATAGAAAAATGACTTCCAAAACACAAGTTCTTGTTCATTTGATTTCAGGCAGTTCCTACTCCCTCCTCCTTTCCCCCTTTCTAGCTCTAAGCAGGAAATCTGTCTGGGATGGTGAATGGTAAGCAAAAGCTAGCGAGCTTGCATATTAATGTGGCTTTTAGTAGTCAGGCAGGGTGTCACTCTACTTTACAAATAAATGTGTTTTGAAGTGAAAACATTCTTCTTTGTCAAGATCAGCTCTAGGCTCAAAGGGGCTTGGATATAGCTATATATTTAAAGAAGAAGAACATAAAAAAATCAATAGTGGAAACTAAGAGGAGCAGCTAAGTATTCTTGGAGTCTTTCATATGCAGGATCGTCAAAGGAATGCTCTCTGTTCTATCACTTGGAAAATAAAGCGATTAGCCCGCCATCTAGAGGTGAACCCAAGACACTACCTCTTCTAATTTTCCTGCAATGATGCCTGGAAACAATCGTAAACACGTTTATTAAAATTGCAGCTTCACCAGTTGGGTGTTGGATCAGAATGAGACCAACACCAAGATACTAAACCTCATTGTCATATTAATAGTAGCAGCATGTATACGAAAAAGTCAAACTGAATTCAAAAACTGAGTTTTGAAATGTACTGAATGTTAACAGTGGCAGGCTGGGTAGTTGTATCATTAGAATAACCACTTTAAGGCATATTTAATAAAGAATTATCTATGTCATAAAATTCAAACTCTGACCAAGGAGCTTCCCATTCCTTATTTAAGAGATACCATCCTTTCCAGCCCAACCCTTTACACTACTTTACTCCTCTCCATGTCCTGGGGGAATCTTAAGAAGGTCCACCTGCATATCCAAACACAATGAGAAAACATAATATTATCCTGCATAGTCACTAATTCACAATCTGGAAACAACTTGTTGGCATATAATAACAACAATACAATTCTGGGTGGGTTTCTTAAGCAATAAATGAAAATAGTCTGTTTTTACCTACCTATGAGTTTAGTGAATGGTCAGTCATAATCTCTGTGTTAGTCTATTGTACTGTGCTAGTGGAAATAAAATATTATTACAGTGATGTTTTCAGATACAGTAATTTAATTGTGCATGATTTTAATTGTCCTATATCTGTATTAAAAAGATCAAGGAGCAGCACAGAAAATTGTTAATTAGTTGTATGCTTAACATCCCTGAACTTGCAGTAAAAACAAAAGCAAAGCAATCACACTACAGTTTCTACTGAAAACAAGCCCACTGTATTTCATCTATCCAGTATTGGGCAAATGTGTACCACTATAATTAAGTGTTCTGAAGGTATTAAAGTAGAAGATGGAGCATCTAGATTCATACTCATGAAACTTAACCGAGTAACTTTGGCCCAGAGGCTGTGTGTAAGCATAATTTACAACAAAGGCTTATTGCGGAGTTAAAATGGAAGAAACAAGTACAATATTGTACATTTCTTTGGGGAGGTGGGCTATCATGGTCATGTAGGGTGGATAATTAGGTCTGTTTCAATATGTTCCAGTTTGTCGTGTGCTTTCTTGGGGTTCTAACAAGTTAGATATGCCTTCTTTCAACATATTCTTCCCTGTCCATTCTCAACAGTTAGTCAGCATTTCCTGGCCCAATCCTATGGAGTTGTTTTGTAGGGGTTTTTATCCCTTCATCATTATTATTATTTATTCACCATAGTGTATTGATGCCAAGGCTTGCAGGGTCCAAGGAACAGTACATTGTTACAAGCTATGCATGCTGTAATACAAAGTACAGTCAAACCTCACATAAAGAGCACCTCGCTTAAAGAGCAGAATTTTCACTGAATGTTCGCTTCACTTAGCAAATAAAACCAACCAAAAACTCACTTAACAAATAAATCGGGGTTTGCAATCCCCTCCACCAGAAGTCACAATTGGTCACTTTCAATGGTGTTCCCTTAAAGAGCAAACTCACTTAAAGAGGAATCCTGTGGAACACATTGTGCTCTTTAGGTGAGGTACAACTGTACTTGCGGATAGTTTAATCATGAATGGACAGTTAAGAGCTTTACAAAATACTTGCTCCTCATTTATTGATGCAGCCCAATACCTTCTGGAGAGTCCTTGCTATGGAGACTACTGGGATGATTACCTATACAGTACTGTATTTCCAAATTTACCCCCATACCACTGATTCCTACAAATCCTGGAGTCCCTGCAAACCTCTAGGTGTGAGCTTGTCATTTGGGCTACATAATGGTTCAAACTCACAGTACATGTCTACTGTTATATTAGTATATAATAAGAGGCCTGACAGATTTTTTTTGGCCTACAAAGCCAATAAAAGTTGTAGACAGCATAGTCAGTAGTAAGTAATAATGGGAGATGAAGTTCAAAAAGGATCTGTAGAACCACAAACATGTAGGATTGATACTGAGCCATCCAATCATGAAGCAAAATCCTCATAAGAGAACAGGAGATACCTTTTTTTAAAGTGGGGTTATAGCTCCCAGAACCCCACTGCCAGGATGGCTACTGACCACCTTGCCTTGGGAATTCTGAGAGAGAGAACTCTCTCAAAGTCTGATATTTGCAGCTTAGCTTTTTAAAGGACCCCCTCCCCTCCATGAACTCATCAATAACACATTTTATTTTCAGTCCTATATGAAGTGGACTGATAAAAGGTTTTTCACATAAGTAACAGATGTGGATTTTCTTGCAGGAAATGGAGATAAGTGAAAAATGTAACAAAAACAGACGATTTTTTTTTATATTGCACAGAAAAATAATTTTGCCTTTTAGTATTTGTAACAAGTATATGTCTTGATTTTTCCTGAGAACGTTTTTGGGGATGTTTAAATGAGGTGTCCACTTCCCCATTCATCCTCATTCCTCCTTTATCCCCAGACAGTCCTGTGAGATTATGGTAGGTGAAAGAAGGTCACCCATTGAGTTTCATGGCCCAACAGGGGCTTGAACCTGAGTCTTCCAAGTTCCAATCCTCCACTCTAAACCCAACAGCGTACTAATACACAGTAGGAGTTCCTTGGCAACTTGCTCAGTCCATGTAACTTTGTCTTGAACAATTTAACAGCTACTGAGAATGCTTTACAATATTCTATCCAGATAGTACTGTTAATTTCAGAGGCTGATCTTTATCCATGCAGTTTTTATTAAGGAATTACAAATGAAGTCTCTTGTCTATTGCTTGTATAAGAGTATGTGCATGTCCAGAAACTTCTGAGAATGTAATATATGTTTCATTGAAGCATGTCTGTAGAGAAAAATGGTTTGTGTGCTAGTTTCAAACTGAGGAAATGAGTTCCACAGAATTCATTTTTAAAGATAGCAAGTTGCATACTTTTTGATCTCAGATTTTAAAATAATTCCCTCAACAGCAAAAGCTTCACCTTAATCAGAGAACAACAACGACAAGCCTGGGACAGTTGGTCTATGTAAAAGGAAGTTTTGCATATATCATGTAGGAATATTGCCTGTTGGTGCTCATGAAATACATTGTAGAGAAATGCAGCTATTTATGGAGCTGTTGTTAATCTCTCAAGTCTTTATTTACTTAATATAATGAAACAGTAGAGGGCGCCCTTTTAATGTAATTCAGTAGTGCAGTACTGTACCAGCAATTTACACACATGACAGGCAGAAAGTAATTCTCAATACTGTGGCTTTCAAATTGAAAACATGTCTCTCTGGGATACCTCTTTCCCTTCTCATGAGATCCATAGGATAATTTAGTGCTCCAACCAATTGAGAGTACTGTTGTATGGGTGTACGATGGGGGGGGGGGAGAGAGAGAGAGGATAGCATTCCTACAAATGTTCAGGAGAAGACAAAGTTACATGGCTGTGTATCTCAAAATGTATGCAATAAAAGAGGCATGTCTAATACTTTACCAGAAGTTTTCACATTCGGGATACAGAGAATGATGATAGACACATCAGTTTTATAAAAGTATCCATTTACAAGAGAAGCTTGACTTTGATTAAGTTGTACTTGATAGTGATTGATTTGCAATAGACGGAGGGCATGCCCTCCCTCCCAAATGCTTCTGTGAATATCCTCTGCTCTGTTGTCTCAAATACAATACTTCCATTCTTGTCTCCCATTTATATATTTGGTGAATTGCATTTTCCAGTGGATTAGTTGTCTATATGTCTGAGATGGGCCTGTAGGGCTTATGTTCAGTAATTTACGTAGGTCCGCCTCAAGTTGTCTAAGTATATGAGATGGTATTTTGTTTAAATGGTTTGAATTGTTAATAATTATAATATCATTAATGTAATTGAATGTATTTGACTTGTATTGTTTTTATGCTTTGTGAAGAATAAGAATTCGAAAGGCTGCTGTGAAATATATTAAATAAAAACAATTACATAGCATAAAAGGTTGTTTGCAATCTAATTTAGGTTTCTTGTGATAGTAGGGGGCCTGTGTACATCTCAAACAAGTATAGCAACAACAACAAGATTACCTGTTCAACGATATTTAGGTGATAATATTTAGGTGACATGTAAGTATTATGTAGTGGCTTTATATGCCCTACATTATATAAAAAGATTGCTTCATGCAGATCTGTTGTTTAGAACCTACCATGCCATAGGTATAAAACATGCTATATAAAAAAATATATATCAAAATACATTCCATCCCTTACTTTCAAAAGACATTAAGTAAAAACAATGGTTGTTGCAGGATTCATTATGAGTTTGAAAATGTATCTTAATGTTTCGGATCCCAGAAGAAAAGTACACATAATTAAGAATAAAAAAGTGCTACAGTGTATTTTATTTTTATTTTGTTTTCTGATATGCCTGAGCCACAGACTAACATGGCTACTATCCCCCCCAAAAAAAAAAGAAAAGAAAAAGAAAGAAAGAATAAAAATTAATTCTTGGCCTTTCGTCTAAGATGAAGTACTGTATGTTGATAAACTGAAGCTGTGAAATTATGACTGCCCCAAAATATTGTACATTGCTTTTATCTTCATAGTTGAGAAAATGTTATACAATGTCCCTGCAGTGTAGTTCACTCTTCCATCCCTAATACATGTTGAAGGGCTGTGCTGAGAAAGTGGTGCTACAATGTTTGTTTGTTGTTGTTCAGTCGCACAGTCGATTCCGACCCTCTGCGACCCCATGGACCACTGTCCACCAGGCACTTCTGTCCTCCACCATCCTCCTTAACTCGCTCAGCTTTGTGCCCATTGTGTCTACAATACCATCTAACCATCTCATTTTTGGCCACCCCCTTCTTCTTTTGCCCTCCACCCTTCCCAGCATCAAGGCTTTCTCAAGCGAATCCTCTCTTCTCATTTGATGTCCAAAGTACTTTAGCTTCATCTTTACTATTTGACCTTCTAAAGAGCAGTCAGGGTTAATTTCTTCTAATATTGACCTATTTGTTCTCCTCGCTGTCCATGGGACTCTCAAAACTCTCCTCCAACACCCCATCTCAAAGGCATCTATTCTTCTGCGCTCAGCTTTCCTAATGGTCCAGCTCTCACAACCATGCATTGCCACAGGGAATACCATTGCTTTGACTATACGAATTTTGTTTGCAATGTAATGTTTCTACTTTTCACTATGTTCCCCAGGTTTCTCATAGCTTGCCTCCCAAGAATCAGTCACCCTTTTATTTCATGGCTGCAATCTCCATCTGCAGTGAGCTTTGATCCTAAGAAAGTAAAATCTGTCACTGCTTCTACTTCTTCCCCATCTATTTTCCAGGGACTGATAGGGCCTGTTGCCATTATCTTGGTTTTCTTGATATTGAGTCTCAAGCCAGCTTTTGCACTTTCTTCTTTCAACCTAATCAGGAGCTTTTTTAAGTCCTCCTCACTTTCTGCCATTAGGGTGGTATCATCTGCATATCTCAAGTTGTTGATGTTTCTCCCAGCAATTTTGATACCAAATTGTGATTCCTCCATCCCTGCATTGCACATTATGTGCTCTGTGTGTAAGCTGAATAAGCAGCGTCACAAAATGCAGCCTTGTCTTACTCCTTTTCCTATTCCAAACCACTCTGTCGTTCTGTATTCTGTCCTAACTGTTGCTTCTTGATTCATGTACAGGTTTCTCATGAGGCATATAAGGTGTTCTGCTATTCCCATCTCTTTAATTACTTGCCACATTTTGTTGTGGTCCACACACCCAAAGGACTTAGTGTAGTCAATGAAACAGAAGTAGACTTGTTTCTGATATTCCTTTGTTTTTTCCATGATCCAACATATGTTGGCAATGTGGTCTCTAGTCCCCCTGCCTCTTCTGAAACCCGCCTACACTTCTGGTAATTCTCTCTCCACATGCTGCTGCAATCTATCCTGTATTATCTTGAGCATCACCTTGCTAGCGTGAGGGATGAGCCAATTGTTCGATAATTTGAACATTCTTTGGTATTATCCTTTTTGGGGATTGTTATCGGTTGTTAAAATACAGGTCAGAAGTTTGGGTTATTAAAGAGAAACCTCTTATGCTGCTCAGCTATACAGATGAATCTTCTTAAAACAGCCTAGTTCCCCTTTAAAGCCAAATCAAACATAAAGTACTGTATATAGAAACTTCATACTCCATTGACAGACAGACAGACAGCTTGTACATCTAAAGGTTCAAAAACTATCGAATGAAATAATGTTTTGCATGTGAAATCAGACCCACACAGAGCAAGGACATTTGTCTTTGATGCTACCTTTTGGATTTTCTCAACCCCTGTAAGCTACAGGCTCAGGTAACACACAGACACAGGGGATATATAACAACATTTGGCTGCAGGCCCCTGCTTGCAGTGTATAATTTCAAGCGAAGCTTTTCCAGGAAAGAAATATATATCAAGGAAAACTTCAGTGTTTCATTCCTTTCATGCAACTACACTAGGCTGGGCCTCACTAGAGAAAAAGAAGGCACAACTGTATTTAGAATGCAAACATGTTTTATGAGAATTGTTTCAACGAAATGTGAATGAACACTGAACAGTCCTGCTGAGCTGTTTAATCTTGAAGCCTTGTTTCCAGATATTTACTCTTGCACTCCTCCTTGGAAAATTGCTCATATAAATCACAGAGCACCTTCCTTCCATTCCATTCATTGGGTCAGTCCTCCTGCTCTTCAGAACCAAAACATGGCCCTATGTTTGTGATGAAGAAAGCAAATATTAACCCTCTGTAGCTCTCTTTTGGGACTGTGGTGGCTTAGTGGTTAAGACACTGAACATGACTACTGGATGGTCGGCAGGTCAGCAGTTTGAGACCCGAGTACTGCACAACAGAGTGAGCTCCTATCTCTGCCCCAGCTCCTGTCAAACTAGTAGTTCAAAAGCAAGAAATTGCAAGTAGATAAATAGGGACCACTTCGTTCCGTGCACTCCTGTGTCTAGCCATGCCTGCCACATGTCCACGGAAATGTCTGCAAATGCAGACAGTGCTGGCTCTTTGACTATAAACAGATGAGCACTGAGCCCTAGCATCTTATATGACTGGCTTTTGAGAAAGAGTGACCCTTACCTTAACTAGCTCTCTGTCTGAAAATTGATATTTAACATTTTGTTCTTAGTTTCTTGCTAATTTGCGAATTAGCAATTAATTTTTCAGTTTTCACTCTACATTCTTTGAGACTGGTTGGGGGAGCACAAGCAGAAGAAAACTGAAGATATTTTGTTAAAAGGTAGCTTGATGATATGCACCTGCCATTAATGTATGGTACACTGTGTTTCCAATTCATTATGGTGATGATTTAGGTGAGAACATGAGTTGTATAGGAGGATCATTTCAACACGTGCCTGTTCATATGCATAAACTCCTGTGTACCAGATGGCAAAATATAATGACATCTTCACCAGCTAATTGCATAAACCTTGTAATGTAGATAATTGCTGAACCAAAGTACAAGTTAATAATTTCCCACTGTAATGCCTGCCTTGAAATTAATCCTCAAGGAAAGTTGTAACAATCCTCATATGCTAAAGTTCACCAAGCAGTAATTAAAACTAGCACTCAAATCATTTGCCTTTCAAACCTTCAATTATGACTCGGCAGACTCACTTTCCAGAAATGAAGACAGCCAATATTTTGTCATGTTCTCTTTTGAGAAATAGTCTTAGGTCATCTATGTTGTTGTTCAAAAGAATGCAAAGGGTTGGATTAAACAACAGTGGAAAGTTTGGGTCTGAAATGAATCATATTTATGGAGTCTTGTGGAAATAACTCATGAATCACAAGAAATTTTTACCGGCTAATAAAAAAGTGGAGGGGAGAACTAGTTCATTTGTAGAAACTTATTTTATCATCTACCTGAGATTAGTAAGCAAGTAAAAACATGCATTCTCAAGTAGGGGTACAAGGAGCTGTCACTTTATTGTATAATGACTGTTTGTCTGGTGGAACAGATTATAAAATGGTAAGTGTCTAATTAGTGTTGTAATTCTTGCAAAGCTGGTAATATGGGCTCTGCTGTACCAGCATGGGATAATTTGCTACCTTGTGATCTGTGCAGAATGGAGCTCAAGGCATATACATATTTAGGACAATTTTCTATATTGGAATCCCAAAGCAAAGTCGACTGCATTAATTTAGTCTAAGTGCTTGACTGCAGTGTACTTAAAGTAATGAGAAATCAAGACTTCAGCAACAGGGCACACATTTCTGATCTGTATGTTGCTAGCAGTGGTGGAATGCAGTCAGGACCCCCCACTGTTGAAGCCCCAGGACTCTTGGGTCTCACTTGTCATGCTACCAGGGTGGCTTTATATGGCTTTATACAGGGTGACCCATAAGTCCATATATAATTACACTGGATACATAAGATATATGGATAGGTAGGGACTTATGGGACACCCTGTACAATCCTCACAAAAGGTAAGAGAGAAATGGATTCTTCCCAGGAACAGGATATTATTGCGAACGATTGGTAGTGTAATGCAAAGCACTTGAGGGTAGTTTGATCTCAAACAGGCAATGAAGATCAATGAACTTTAGGAAAGATCTGTTCCTCTTTCATTGATATGGACTGGCCTAACTGTCCTGCATTTTTGGGCTCTGCTTGGCGGGGGTACTGTTATGATATGTACCATTCCAAATTTATCCTTACTCTGCTGGTTGTCAGTAGTTAGAGACAGCGTCTTATGTTGATGTTTAACAGTACTTTGGTAACATTTGTCAAGAGGAACCAAGTGGGTCAGACCAATGATTTGGTTCCCTCCCATGCTGTCATTGATTTGCTTGTGCAGGGCTGGTAGTGGTACCAGACTTGGCCACCTATTTTTTTCCTTGGCAGCTAATACTAGACTAGATCACGGAAGAGGCACCTCCTCATTCTTTGGCTGCTATAATAACTGAGCCATCATTGTTCCTTCCCAAGTTGTTGTTGTTCAGTCGCACAGTCAATTCCAACCCTTTGCAACCCCATGGACCATTACCCTCCAGTCGCCCCGTTCTCTACCATCCTCCTCAACCCGCCCAACTCTGTGCTCATTGCATCTACAATACCATCTAGCCATCTCATTTTCTTCCGCCCCCTTCTTCTTTTGGCCTCAACCTTTTCCAGCATCAAGGCTTTCTCAAGTGAATCCTCTTCTCATTTGATGTCCAAAGTACTTTAGCTTCATCTTCATTATTTGACCTTCTAAGGAGCAGTCAGGGTTGATTTCTTCTAAGATTGACCTATTTGTTCTCCTCGCTGCCCAGGGTACTCTCAAAACTCTCCTCCAACACCACATTTCAAAGGTGTCTATTCTTCTGTGCTCAGCTTTCTTAATGGTACAGCTTTCACAACCATGCATTACTACCAGGAATACCATTGCTTTGACTATGCAAATTTTTGTTTGCAAGGTGATGTCTCTACTTTTCACTATGTTCCCCAGGTTTCTCAATGCTTGTCTCCCAAGAATCAGTCACCTTTTTATTTCATAGCTGCAATCACCATCTGAAATCTACCTCATGTGTTATGTTTCAAGACCCTTTATGGTGAAAAATTCAGTGCAAAGATGCAGCAGTACTCTTTCTTTTTTTGACAGGAAACTGTGTTTGATCATGGCCTAGTGATGCATACTTCTACAGTGGAAGTATGGGGAATAGAGACACATGGTTACTTTACATAGAACAAGGTAAAAAGGGGGTGGTTTTTTTTTAAAAAAAACATTCTTTTATAAGATATGAAAAAATGCTTTCAGATTATTTGGTTACCGCATATACTCGAGTATAAGCCAACCTGAATATAACCCGAGGTACCTAATTTTGACCTGAGAACCTAGGAAAATAGATTGACCCGAGAATAAACCGAGGATGGGAAATTCAGCAGCTGCTAGTGAGTTTCAATAATCAAAATACATGAAAATATGGTAAAATTAATTAAATTTTTGGCACATCTCAACCTTATGGTCATTGACCCGAGTATAAGTCGTTTCCCCTTTTGGGGGCTTTTGCCTTTATTGCCATTGTACCATATATACTTGAGTACTGTATATACTTGAGTATAAGCTGAGTTTTTTTAGCCCCAAAAATGAGCCCCAAAAAGGGGACACGGTTTATACTCGGGTTAATGACCATAAGGGTCCCAAGACCACATCGGATTGAGACACACCAACAAATTAATTAATGTTACCATATTTTTATGTATTTTGATTATTGAAACTCACTATCAGCTGCCGCATTTCCCACCCTTGGCTTATACTCAGGTCAATCTATTTTCCTGGGTTTTCTGGTCACAATTAGGTGCCTCGGCTTATATTTGGGTCAGTTTATACTCAAGTATATATGGGTAGACTTTTTTTTTATAAAAAAAATCCTTTCCTTTCCTCCTTTCCTTCTGTTAATCTCTTCTGTTTCTCCCAACAGAAGTACTCAATACAGCCAAACTAAAGTGATCTCAATCTGAACTAAATGAGTTTTTAATTCCCTTTGGCTCTCATGCAGCAGAAATACCAGCAACAGTTAAAATGCATTATATTCCACAGCACCATTTTCACCAGTAAAACATTCAGAGCTAGTTTTACATCATACCTTCTGGTGGGCTTTATTGTTGCCTGCTAAACTAGTATCTCAGCACGTCTTGCCACTGCGTTTTGGGCAAGCTGGTCATATAAACTGAATGTGTGCACTGCTTAGAAGCATTTGTGTGATTTCATGCCTTGGGGGAAACAGATAGGTGCTCGATGTGTTGGGATGATAGCTGGAAAGCTGCCAAGGACAGCAGTGGACCCATAGGACTGGTGAAACAGCAAGTGAAGCATTGCTCTCTGGAGTGGTAGAAGTTGAAAATAACCAAAATGTAGAGGGGTACATAAGCAATAATATGGGGGGGGGGGAAAGAGACTCAGTGTTAGTGTTGCTTTAACATACCAGGAGCATTGACAGGGTATGCGCTATACATAAAACCAACACTGTTGAACCACAGGTGTGAGAAGTGAATGAAACCCTGCAGAGAGCAAGCTCTTTGCTTGTTTGAATCAATAACACCCAACTACATTCATGAAAACTTTATATGTCTTTGTGGAATCAGGCGTCTAATTAGTTCCTGAGAGAACCTTTTCTATAACCCACTACTGACCCCTTTACACAGTCTAGGCTATGTATACTCAATGCTAAAAAGGTAACATTAAAGCTTCAGATGTATTAATGATGAACACACAATATGTACATATGTATATACTTAGATTATATGTTTTATACCTCTGGTAGATATGGAAAATCCTGCCTGCTGACCTTTGGAACTCCACAGTTAAATGATGTCTGAGGTTTCATCAGCCATTCATATTTTTTAAAGTTGAGCTCTAGTGCCATAAGGATTAGTGGTTACCTTTTTTTGAAATCAAGAAAAGATGTCTGCAAAGTGTAACCAGCATTGAATTATGTGATAATGTATTTAGGTAAAGATCGCCCTCCCTCGAAAGCCAGTCATATCTGACTCTAGGGTATGGTGCTCATCTCCATTTATAGCCAAAGAGCCAGCGCTATCTGCATTTGCAGACATTTCTGTGGTCATGTGGAGCACATGGAACACTGTTACCTTCCCACCAAAGCGGTACTTATTTATCTACTTGCAATTTCTTGCTTTCAAAATGCTAGGTTGGCAGGAGATGGGACAGAGTTGGAAGTTCACTCCATCGTGCAGTATTCGGGTCTCATACTGCTGACCTGCCAACCTTCCTATCATCAAGTTCAGCATCTTAGCCACTCAGCCACCACACCCTGTAATAATGTATTTAACAGATGGCAAATAAATCATTGTCCTGACAATCTGTTTGCCATTGTTGCTGAGATGACTTTCATTCCATCTGATGGATTCATAGGCTTGACTCAGACCTACTCTTGCCCTTTCCTCTTCTCTTCCCTTCATGAGTTCCAGCTCCCCCTTCCTGTTTTCCTGTTTATCATTGCCTGTGGCTTGCTATTAGTTCTTCAAAGCAAAACCGGAAAACATAACTTCAGCTGGTTTTGGAGAGACAGATAGTAGATTTGCATTATTCACTGGTTGCTGAGTTTGTGTACAAGTGCAAAGAACAGAGTAACAGAGGGTAACAGAGGGAATTAGAAAACAGGAAGGCAGGATGCAGGGCACACAAAAGGCATGATCCAGACAGCTAAACCAATGTCTGCCCAGGTATCAGCACCCTGCCAATTTCTGATTTGATTCTCTGTATTAATTCCCAGCCTATAATTGATGTGAAATCAGTGCCCTTGAAACATTATTTTCTTGCATCTTCACGAACCGTTAAGAACACTCTGACATAAGTATAGAGGGGGTTTAGAAAAGCTATAGATCAGACCAGCCGGGTCTCCACCAGGCATACTGACTCAGCAGCTATGGTGCAGTGATGCATTTTTAATGTTCTTAAAGTAGGAAAGATGAAAGTTGGCTGTGTGGTTAATGCAATCCAGGGCTTAAGGTGGCCTGCAGATTGACAACATGCACCTGGGTTGAAGCTGCTGTCTAGTGGAAGAAAAAGAGAGTGATTTGGGAGGGGAGGGGAATGAAAGAGAGAACATTATTTCTAGAATAAGGACAATCCCTTTCAGTTGGTTTGCAATAGTCATACATCCAGCTAGTTTACATCCAGCTCTTTAGCTATGTGGATAGTCAGAGGAAGGAAAAGCCTTGTTTGGTGCATTTTAGCTCAACATACAGATAATGGAAGACACAGAGAAATGCCACAAAGACCAAGCCTACACACTGCTTCATTGGTTGCTGGGGACTAAGGATGATGGTCCTCAAGTGGATAAAATCTCACTTCAATCCATTTTGATGGAGGGCAGCAGCTTCATCAATACTGACCTGGGGCTAATGAGGACTTTGTGTGCCAAATGGGTTCAGGACCAGAAAATGACTCGTGGAAATGGATCAGTGATACAAGTGTCATGCTGCAATGAAGAAGGCAGATGAAAGGCACCTGGATTATATTCTCAGAACAGTCTTCATGGCTGGTCGCCATGATGATCGCCAATATTCAGATACGGCACAACAACAAGAAGACTGTGTAATATGTAGCTTTAAGCATATCTGAGTACTGGGCAAAGTTACAATCAGAAGTTAAAATCAGTACCAGGTATTCCTATAGCTGACCAACAAGATAATGAGCAATATGGATCAGACTGTATTAGAGGCCACACCAACGAAGAAGTATGTAGTCCAGGGCTTAGGCATGCAGAGGAAGCACTCCTGTTAGCCAGAGCAAAAATTCTTGAGGTTATTTCTTCTTCTCAGACTGTGATACCATCCCACTGGTCACAAATCACTAACTATCTGAAAATCTTGTTTGGCATTTGCTTGGTTTGTATATAATTGTTATTTCTACTTTTACTTGTTGTCTCAGAGAAAGTAGAACAGAGAGAGAATGGATACATACATTCTGACACAGATCCCACCCCCCCACCCCTTTTGCACCTGATCACTAAAAGCAGGAAGGTTTCTGTTTCACCACAACATTCCTTCACACTCCTATTAATCCTGGCCATTGAATCAGGCTCTCTATAGGCAAAGGGTAGTTTATGGAAGTCCCAGAGGGACTATTCACTTCTCCATATGCACAAGCGACTCCTATTAATGCCTGTCAATAGGAGTTAACGCATGAGTACAGACAGGAAAAAAAGAACCCTTACCGTGCTCTTGACTAAGTGGTTATAAATATGGATCCAGATCATTTTATTGTTAAAAATTACAAGTTAACAAGAGAAATTAGATACAACCCTTTGTGCTTAATAATAATAATAATAATAATAATAATAATAATAATAATAATAATAATAATAATAATAATAATAATAATAATAATAATAATAATAATAATAATAATAATAATAATAATAATGTGTCAGAGATTACTTTGGGTTGAAAGGTTTTTTGCTGGAGAAACTCCACTCAGGATATGTCCGAATGAGCCTCCTTTCGTGTCCCCAAGTGTAGCTCTCAGGTTTCAAAACCTGACCTTCCAGTCTCTGGCTCAGCGTCTTAACCATTAATCCACTGGGGGAGCTGCATTATAATATTTAAAAGTTGCTTACACAAAAGTAAGGTGCACTGTACACTTGAGATAAACAAGGATGTATGCAGTAATGGATTAAGACAGTTTACAAAACAGTTTTAAAAATGTAAATACATATAGTAAAATTGCAAACATTAAAAAAGAACTAAGTTCATTATACTGTATTATTAAAATATGATTGCAATTAAAATACTTTAAAATTATTTGTTTAAAATACTAATTCTAGGTTTGTATTTCTAAAAAAAAGCCCAACACATTAATTTCCATTCCTTTCTTCATTTTAGAAATAACATTTTACAATAATATTCCCCATATTCTGCATATTGTACTCAAAGTGACACAGCTCCCCGGTTGCTCAGTGGGTAAAAGTACTGTGCTTGGAGACCGAAAGGACTGGGTTTGATTCCCCAAGAGCTGCATGATAGGGGACGTGAAAGTAGCCTCATTCGGGCATCCCCTGCAAAATTGTTTTCAACCCAGAGTAATCTCTGACATGAAAACAGACACACTCAAAGTGATTTCTTTCAGCTTTGTGAAGGCAAAGCATCACAAAACAATGCACAGACTGACATAAAGTGGCTGAAATCCTGTTCTGCATTTACTCAAAAGGCATAACTTGTAGAGGGGAAGGGACATAAGCTAAGCAATCTTTGTCCGTTGCATACTGAGTTGTGCAGGTTGATGTGCAACAGATGATTTCTTTCCTTATGGCAATTTGCTTCTGATAGTGGAATTTGGCGGAATCTGCACCAGCAACCTTGAGAGCCACACACGTGCTGGTTGTGCAGCTTATGTGGCTTGTAGACAAAGAGAAGCAACCAGGTTCTTCATGAAAAGAACTAAAGCCTCTTTACTCGTGAGGAGTGCAATATATTTACAGTGCAGGCAAAAAATAAAACTAGCTTGACTTCAGCAATACAGTCAAACCTAGCATAAAGAGTGCCTCGCTTAAAGAGTAACTCGCTTAAAGAGCAGAATCTTCTCTGAATGTTGTATGTACAACGTTCATAAAGTCCAACACACACAGAGACTTTTCTTTGTTGCCAAGTTAGAGCACACAGCTCTCTGCTCTGCTTACCCAAATATCATCAACAAGAGTGGGTAGCAGAGCTATACCTTATGTGTAACTGCACAACAGTTTATATATGTATATCTTCAACTCTATGTGGACTTGGATTTTTTCGATAGTTTGTTGTAAACTGCCCACAGCAACATTTGTCATTAAATGTGTGATATCTAAAAATAATACACAAACAAAAATAAATTCATTAAACACTGAACTGATAGTTGTCAGTTGTTCTCAGGGTCTATGGATGTAGCTATGCATGTTTATGAGATGGTCAGATGATTTCATGTGTACGGAGTAGACCCTGGAGAAGAGGGTGGTCTGTTGCTCCCTACAGATGAGGGCCCAAGTTTGAGACTTCTAGTTTCCCAGTGAACTGGGGTAGAGGTAATTCTGAGGAGGATAGAGAATTCATAATGGTGGAGGAGGTTCTGAAAGAAGCTGAGGGAGTAAGAAGTAGCTAAGGAAGAGGAGGAAGGGTAAACAGAGGTGGAGGAAGGCATAGAATGGTTGGAACTGGAGGAGTGGGAAGAGGAGAGAGGCATAAAAGAAGTTGAGGAGGAAAAAGAAGGTGGGATATCGGATTGGGGAGCTGGCCTGCATGAAGGTATCCCTTGAGGAGGAGGAAATACAAGCAAAGGAAAGAACCCCCAGAAAACCTTCATACTGGGGTGAAAGAGAATGAAAGAAATAATGATGTGCAGAGTTGTGGGAAGCAAGATGACCAAGCCAGGGAAGCGAGAGAAAGTCTGAGGCAAATGAGAAAAATATGAGGCACTATTTATCTTGAGAACTGGCCAGAGAGTGAACTAAGCACTATGGTGTGGTATATATGTATACAGTAATACCCCAGATAACGATTGCATCGGATAACGCTAAAACCGCATAACGACGACAAATTGGGGGGGGGGGAGATTTGCACCGGATAACCTTCTTTTTAGTGTTATCCGATACAGTCGTTCTTAGCAGCAGAGTGGCTGGAAAGCTGAACAGGGTTCTCTGTTCAGCTTCCCAGCCACCCTGCAGCTACGGAGGCAGGGGTGGGGAGGCTGGAAAGCTGACGGGGGGCTCCCCCTAGGCTTCCCCAGCCACTCCACAGCTGCGGTGGCAAGGGCGGGTGGCTGGGGAAGCTGACAGGGAGTCCTCGTCAGCTTCCCCAGCCACCCTGCAGCTGTAGATCAGGTCCTCTGATCTCTCTGGAGCAGGTAGGGGACACGATCCAAGCTGTTTCTGGGCTTCCCCGACATCCCCAGCCAGTGGAGCAAGCCAAAACGTCAGAGTTCAAACCCTGACATTTTGGCTTGCTGCACTTGCTGAGGACGTCGGGGAAGCCAAGAAACAGCTTAGATCGGGTCTTCCCACCTCCATGGACCCGGCAGGGGGGTCAGGGACCCCAAAATTGGTAAAAAAAATCCCGACGTTCTGGCTTGCTGCAGCCTCCAGGGAAGCAGGGCTTTTTTTAACGTTGTGTGATCAATGTATCACACAACGTTAAAAACCGGATAACGACGAGACTTGTGGAACCAAGTCTCATCGTTATCTGGGGTACTAGTGCAATTGTTATTGCTATACAGTCAAAATGTGTGCCAAGCTACTTGCCCCCACTGCCAAAACATTTTGTGGTTTTAATGAGGACTAAAGAGACTTTAAAAATGGGGTGCAGTGACCTTTCTATGTAAATAGTTAATGTGTTCCAAGAGCACTTTCTTTGATATTAAAAGTTTCTTGGTTGTGCCACAAGAAAGACATTTCTGAACAGTAATTTCAATACTGTATAGAGGAAGGTGGGTGGGCCACGGTGTCATATTGTTATAAAGCAAGACCATAATGCATTTTTAAAGATCTGAATTATTACAACTGTATGTTGTATAATATGATTTTACCCAGATACCACTAAGCTGTTGTTGCAAATGCAGCAGTGGGAGTTTACTTTGTCAATTCGGTTCAGTCAGTTCAGTTAAAGAACTGTCAGTGTTCAGTGACCCTGAAAAAAAAAATCACATATCTTTTGTGTTTCAATTTGTTTCAAATTAAAGGAATGTAAGTATTTCATTATGTGTAAGTTCATCTCTTTTCTTCCCTAACTGATTAAATGTACAATACTAACAGTCTGTTTATTATTTGAATGTGGTTGGGAATAGGTACTTCGTTTTGACTGTATAGTGATGAACAGTTGATTTTGCTAAATGGCTAAAAGTACAGGGAAACGGGCAAGAAAAGACTAAACCTGTACCTGATAAAACAAAATTTTCTTTCAAAAGATATGGCTGATTTACCTTTACCATTAGGCAGAGCAACACGGTCATTTCAGGCAGCAAAATTTGGGTGTCATAAAAGGACAGTAAACTGTTACTCATTTCTGACTGGAATATGCTGGGAGCTGTGGTTCAAAGGCAGTGCAAAGCAGGAAGAGTTTCTAAAATTTCCATCTCTAGGACTGTATGTCTTAACTTGGGTGGTGGTAGTCAATCATTTGCTGGTTCACCTCAGGGAGCATAACATTTTAGGCAGGACCAGTTTAATAAGTTGGCTTTTAACAATTGCTGCCTTGGAGTCAGGAAATATTTTTGTAGTGTAGAGACCAGTAGAATACTGTGAAGGCCATAGAAGTATATTTAGATTTCATTTAAAACATAGGTTGAGAACTTTTTTTTGTCTTTTAAACTATTTGATTGAAAGTGTTGAAAATGACAGAAGACCAACAATTTCTTAACAACCTACGTAGATCCTATGCCTGTACTTTAGTAAAAGTATTATTAAAAGAGGGTCTTTGGATTTCATTGTAAATCTGCTCTTATCCCCGGGCAGATAGTTCACTGAGGTATCCTTGTTCTCATAACTTGGAAAGTTTCAAATGTAGTTCTGGAAAGGGAGGGGGGTCTATATGTTTTTTTAAAGAGACTGTTCCATTACAGAGTCAACATTACCTCACTTTCCTTTACAGTTCATATTTCATTGTAATCTGGGAACATCCAGATCTTTAACTACAGATTGTAACAGGATGACATAAACTTTTGGATGTGTGTGAACATTTACTTTATTGAAGCAATCTAGCTAATGCTCAGTTTTGTCTTCAGAAGTCTTTGGGGATTTAGAATAGCTCAATGATGAGAAGCAAACAAAATCACACATTGTTCCTTCAGAAATCACCTTAAATATATGTTGGGGAGCAGGGGATTTTTTTTTCCAGTGGCAGATCTATTTATGTAATTAGTCATTCTTAATTGAGCAAAGTTTCACCAAAGTTATTGACCTTTCAGTTTCACTAGGAACCAGGAAACCTTCCCTTCCCTTCACTGATAAAATATTTATATTTCATTCAAATACAAGGCATTTATCTCTTGTATGCGTGTGGAACAAATCATAAGAATAATCTCCTAGAGAATTCAATTAAAAGCAGTTTTGGATACCTGTATGTAATTACACTATCATATTCTCAATAGGATTTAATTCAAGCCAAGCCGCAACTACTGTGTGTCCAAAAGATAATGAATTAGAGCAGTGCTTTGCCATATTCCCTTACTGAAATGTTAGTAGCCTTCTCAAGTGACGTGAAAAATAGGCTTCAGTAAAAATGGACAGGAAAAATATATGCAGTTAAATTCAATCCATAAACTGTCCTTGACCAAAGTCCAAATTTTTAAAAACAGCTCGAAGTGAATTATGTGGATTCCCACTCTCATTTTAAGTGTATTAATACGCAAGAGGCTATGTACTGTTTGAAAGCAGTGTTTCAGTAACGAGAGAACAAACTGTAAAGAGATCACACGTTTCACTTCTGAAGGTACAGAGGCCAGAGAGACTACCTCACAGGGGAATTGGCCAACATCTCCGGTCCCTTTTGTAGGGTCCAGCAGGAAGGTTAGACAAAAAACATGAAATAAACTATCATTTAATGTTAAATTGTTTTTACTCACAGTCTCTAGAGGAAGTATGGGGTCAGTCAGAATACATCTTGCCACACACTGTCTTATAAATGTACACTTCCCACACGATGTTGGGGACTTTCATAGAGGTAGAGGGCAGCAAACAAACACTAACTCACGGAGAAGATAACTTTGACTTTCCAGATGTTTTTGGTCAATAACTTCCATGAGCCCAGGTTAGCATAGCCAGTGGTGAGGGACCATGGGAGTTGAAATCCAACAACACCTGGAGAGCCATAGCTGATCATCCTTAAACTCCCTGGCCATTCAGAATGGGACTGCAGTGGTTGCTCATTCCTTCCCACAACCATCCCGTGGAACAGATCACCCTTCCCATAATCATTATATGTGACTCCCCTAAGAGCTTCTTCCCAGAGTCCTCATCAGTATTGTTTACTTATAACTTGAGTTATGTGAGCCCTGTTGCTGATGAGAGTTCCTATTTCTTCTCTGAAAAGATCAGAGACATTGAGAGAGAGAGAGAGAGAAAGAGAGAGAATATGGTTTAGATCAGTGTTTCCCAACCTTTGGTTTTTGGACTTCAGTTCCCAGAAGCCTGTCAATTCTCCAAAGCACTGATCAGGCAATGTACTGACTTAGGCTTCTGGGAATTGAAGCCTCTCCTGTGGTGCATGGGGCTTATGTTGGGAACCACTGGTGTAGATCCTTGAGTGATCAATGGAGAACTATCTTTCAATAACTCTAGGGAGTAAGGAAAGAAAACTGGCCTCAGTGATTCTGTTTCTTCCTGGTCATTACTAAATTGATTGCATTTCTATTCTCCAGAAGAGGTGCAGTGATGGGATGTAGCAGGTTCTAACCAGTTCTCCAGAACCGGTAGTAACCTTTCCCAGTGTCCCAGAGAACCTGTAGCAGCTTTTGGGAGGAACCATCTTCGGGGCTTACCTTTTCACTGGTTCCCCCACTGCGCATGCATGCCAAGCACTTGGTGTGCATGCACGCCTACAGTGCTTGGTGCATATGCACGGCCTCCTTGCTGTCTCCCAAACTGGGAGGAGGAAGAGATGCTGCTAGCCTGAAGCTCCCTATAGCCTGAAGCTCCCTATTTTTATTATTTTGTATTTTTTCTTTGGCCCCGCCCATGACATGACATCATGATGTTAGCTCCGCCCACACTGTGATGACATCACGGTGGGGTAGTAAAAATTTTGACATCCCACCACTGAAGAGGTGCTTGTGGGATGTACTGCCTCAGATGCCAGAATAATTCTACTAATATGCTAATATGTATCTTGATTTGGGGAGAAAGGGGAGGGGGAGGTTGTGCTTCATAGTTTCTAATAGCAAAACATCTATGGCCAGCCCTGCCTTAGGGTAGTTTAATAAATTGTTTAAATCAATATACCAATCATCAAAGCATCAATCAATCCTGCCCCGCTAACTTACATCCCTACCTTGAAAACAGTTTCTTGTTATTCAATGTCCCTTAAAATGATCTTGTCATCATTCTACATTTTCTAGTTCTCTAAGCCGGTGGTTCCCATACTTTGTTTGGCATGGTGCCTCTTTTTAAAAATGTTTTATTTGTGAAGAATCTTCATATCTTTCCCCC
Organism: Furcifer pardalis; assembly: GCA_030440675.1. Classification (NCBI taxonomy): domain Eukaryota; kingdom Metazoa; phylum Chordata; class Lepidosauria; order Squamata; family Chamaeleonidae; genus Furcifer; species Furcifer pardalis. The sequence continues at coordinate 197,189,750 of CP126891.1, forward strand.
TCTTCCTGACCATAATCCAAACCCCTCCATTAGCAAATATCAACAAAGAAACAAACCTGTTTCTTAAGTCTGTCTTGACCTATATTAGAAGCACCATTCTTCTGCTGGTTACTTCCTAAAGCAATTGGCAAAGAATTTGATGAGTTTATTCACAGGAGCGGAGTTAGGTCTCACTCATTCCTAAAAAATTAAGGGACCGGGCTAGTAATAACCCTGCTGCCACCTCATGCAACATTTAACTGGGAACTCATATAACACAAAGCCAACACGTCTTTTATTCCCATAGTGAAACAGGCACCTGAGATGTTTGCTGTTGGTGAGAGTTTGGATGTGTGTGCATCTTCTTTACTGAGTTATGGTAATACAAGCTTGGGCTGCATGGAAAAGGAAACTGTCTCACTTGGACCACAGGGGGTGGGCCACCTGTAAGTTTGAAACTGCAGCTCTTCATGCCTTCCACAATCCACCTGGAAATATGAAATACATAGATGTTTTGCAAGATGGAGAAGGATAGGTGGTTGACATTGGCCTATTTGTTTCTGTAAAATTTGCCGCTGACAAGTCCAGCTCCTCCCTGCCCCCAATTTCTTTTGGAATTGATCTAGGGAGAATTGTCCACCTGCTCCCTTATTGTGGGCTCTGGAAAGGTGCCAGAAGATGGCAATGGCATGGTACTGTGTGTGGAAGGAGGGGTGGTGGGGTGTGTGTGGAATAACAAGGACTCTGTTATGACTGGGAACGTTTGCAGTACTATAAATAACTCTATCAATATTGTGATAATGGCACTTTAAAGAGGTCTGTTTTACAAGTGTTGAATGTAAGAGGCTGCAGCTGTGCTCATTAATTCTGAAGTATGCTTCTCCCTATGTACAATTTGCAGGTGTGACAATAGGGGTGTTGATTCACTGGAAACCCAGATTGCGATTGGAATTTGTTCAGATCTTCACACACACACAAAAAGAAGAAGAAGAAAAAAGAGTGGTGGTGGAAGAGGAGGTTACACTAACGTTATTAGTGCTTAATAAGTCTTTATTGTGTTTGGCAGAGGAAAAACAAATTATAACAGTTTAATTGAAAATCTTAAGAGGTAAAATAGAAGCATACTGTTAACACAAATTCAGCAGGACTGAAGCAGCTACTTTCTACTAAAGAGCATGTACTGTAATTGAGAGATTTTTTTAAAAAAGAAATAATTAATTGCAGTAAATTATCACTTGGCACTAAGATGGCATGATTCTAATTAATTTGCAACCTTTCATAGCATAACATTTGATTGGAAATGGCACTGCGGTGTTTTCCTCCTTGCAAGCTAGCATAAAATGGAACTGCAGAGGCTTCAAAAGTTCTGATACTAGGTAGAACACATTCCCTTTAATGTCTAAGTTGAACCCAAAGGATATCTCTCTCTTGGCACCAGTCACTAGGGAACATCTGCAAAAAGAGGCTTCTGTGTCTCCCATCGGCTTCTGGTTGGCCAGTTTGGAAACAGAACTCAGGACTACTTGCTGTTCTGCCTGGGATTTTTAATTCTGTCTGGCCAGTGTCAAAACAACCAAAATAATCACCAGGTTAACGCCAAGTGTTTCATTCATAGCCTAGCTGATATTTAACAATGTAAAAAGTCTGAGTATATTATTAGGGTTATATAGCAGTTTACTTTATCCTCTATAAAATAGGTACTAAACTTATCGAGTTTCTTCTAAATTATATTTTTGGTAAGCATTCCATGCTGGCCAATAAATTGTCATTCTTCCACTACCATAGCTTTACTTTTTATATCTAGTCTCATTGTGCAGGCATTCACTTACTCACAAATTACTACTAATTCTCACATTTCCCCTTAATCCTTCTCTATCATTTTGTAAATTAAAAGAAAGTCCCAGGGAAATTAGCAACCCTTAGCCTATGCATTCATTTGGTCCCAAAGCCCTGCCTGGAGACTAGAGAACAAACCACTAACAGCCCAGTCCTATACATATCTGCACAGATTTAAATCCTGCTGAGTCCCAAGTAAGTGTTTATAGGACCAGAGCTTAACTGTGGAACAAGGAAGGAAAGAACAAGGATGTAGATAGGTTGCATTGATGACTGAATGAGATGAAAAAGCAAATCAAGTTCTAATAAAACTCAAAGAATTTTATTCTAAGAACTAGAATAAAATGTTTAAATTCTAAGCACTCTAAAAGTGTGACAGACTAAGGGCAAAAGCTTTAAATGTTGTAGATTAGCTTTTGTCAAATGATTGGTCCTCTGGAGGTAAATGCTAAGTCTGGTTTGCATGTAGATTGTGCAAAAATGGTAGCTGTTAACAGTGTATCTCAGAAATTAAAACATTTTTATCATCATCTAATTGCAACACCACAGTTTCTGTGGCATTTTGTTTTAGATTGCTACAATGCATGTTACATTGGGATGCCTCAGTGGTCAGTTGCCAAACAAAAGGCAGTGTTGAATGCTGTTGATGAAGACTGTTTACTACAGCTGGCTTTAGAACTATTAATTTTTTTTCATATGTATAAGCTCTGTCTGTTACCACATGAAACTATTCAGACCCTAGAAGCAATATGTGAGACCACTCTTTCTACTCTTGCTATGGGAACTTATATCATGGCTATTCTGTCAACTGGGCAAAGGTATTTCTCCTTTCTTAGCTATAACCAGTTTTAATGGCCCAGCTGTCTATAATACTGTCCCCATAAGAGGGGAAATATGTTTTCATTTCTATTCTTTCTCTCTGTATCTCTTTACCTGGGAAGAGTTGTATGTTTTAGGTGATAAGTTGAAGAGCATAGTCATATTTTTTAAAATTTTAATGAATATATTATATATCACTCTTTCTGCATTTTATTCTCATAAATGGCTTCAGGGCTTTTTTGGGATACATATACAGTGGTACCTCACTTAAAGAGCATAATGTGTTCCATGGGATTGCTCTTAAGTGAGTTTGCTTTTTAAGCGAAACACTACACTGGGGAACAAAAAAATTTTTTCAACTGATTTTGGGCATTTTGGGGTGGCTGATTCTGAAAATGCCATCAATTTTGTTCTAGCAGCTCTAGTTTATGAAATATCAATGATGTCATTATACATTGCTCTTATGACTACACTTGTATTTGCCTCACCTCCCGGAGGTGGGAGGGGTAGTGGAAAAATCTTTTGGGGGTGGGAAAAAAAGGTTGGGTGGGCGAAAAAAAAATTTTTTTTGGGGGGGGCGGCGGCGGCGGCAAAATTTCACTCCACCCCAGGTGGCTTACACCCTTGCTACGCCTCTGGTTATATATGCAACCAGTATGGTTAGATTCGCCTAATGTGAATAAGCCACATCTAAAAAACTAGAGCTGATGGGGCATAACTGAAAGCATTTTTGGAATCAGTGGCCCAAATATAGCCAGAAATAGGTGAAAATTGTGAGGCACCAAAATCACTTTTCCCCAGTGCTATTGTAAGTGACCAATTGTGACTTCTGGTGGGGGGGGGGGATTGTGAATCCTGATTTATTTGTTAAGTAAGTTTTTGGTTGGTTTTATTTGTTAAGTGAGGCGAACATTCAGAGAAAATTCTGTTCTTTAAGCGAGGCACTCTTTATGTGAGGTTTTACTGTATTCTAAAAACCAGCTAAACTTATTATCAAATGCTCTATATATGCTGTATTTCTACTATTTGTCTTTATAGTGGAAAATATATCTGCAGCCTAGTTCCCATTTGTTTCGGCAGATACATGCTTTGAGATCTCCCAGTAAAGCTGTTATATAAGATGAACTACAATTGTGTATTAAGCCAAACCAGATGTCTAATGAGAAGAGAATATTCACAACGAAATGGGATTGAATGGTCCTCCCTCTGTTGCATTAGTTCCTGATTACTATTAGTCTTGACAATAATGATCTCACCAAAGACATAAGCATTCTGTGATTTAATCTTGATCCCAACAGATCAGGGGTTGATTTAATTGCTCTACAATTAATTAGAAACAGAGACAAAACATTAAAAATAGAGCATTTTCACAGATACCCAATAAATTGTTTACATGCACTTGGAGCTCATGTCGGACCAAATCATTAAAACTATAAAAGATTACATCTGGGCAAGACTTAAAGCCAAGCAGATTCATTAACCCAAATGGTGGCCTACAGATTACTGACACGGTATTGCTGCTGTTGCGATCAAAGGATCAAGGGATACATGACCAGATGACCCTAATTGAAACAGTCCCCTCTGAATTTCGTAAATGGAGAACTTGAAAGGATTAAGAAGATATTCACCAACTTCTGTCAACATGGGAAATAAATTGGTTCTAATAGCTTTGATTTATAAATACAGTAATGAAAAAAGAAGAAAACGAAGATAATCACATTCATTTGTGTAGAACACAGAACATTTTGCATTAAATTACATACCATAGCTAGATAAATTGTTCATACCCATCTGTTTAAGAGTATAGAAGTGGTGGAATTTATAGCTGAAGACATCTTATTTCTCAGGCTGCCAATAATATCACACCTGACCTTTAGAAAGTTATCATTTTGAGAACTGTTTTTCAATCAAGCACTGACATATTAGTTCTTTTTTTTTTACATCATGCCAGTTGATTTGAAATATACATCAAACTATGCTGTATATACTCTATATCTGTAGCTCTATTCTTTGATCATCCAGAACATTTTGGTTTGAAATAAATGGTGCTTAGGTGAAATTCAATTGCACACAAGAAAATGGCTGCTTTCACAATGAGGCTTTCACTACTCTTTCTTCATCTGTACAGTGATGGGATGTCCCCGGTTCCAGACGGTTCCCTGGAACCGGTAAGAACAATTTCGGAGGGTTCTCCGAGAGGGTAGTCTATTTTTAAGGCGTCCGGTTCCGGACGCCTGAAAAAAAGAAAAATTTTTTTTTTAAATTGGAGCCAAAATGGCTCCAATTCAGTGCGCATGTGCAGAAGTCAATCTGACGCATGCGTGCTGCAATTTTAAATTGCGCATGCGTCAGATTCTGTTTCTGCGCATGCGCACTTGTTTTTGCCGGAGCCGGACCATTTTGAAGTGGCTCTGGCAGTGGCGGAGGGCTTAGGAGGAGGAGCCGTGCCTAGCCGGGCGGCCCAGCGCTCCCAGCCGCAACTCTCCACGGGCGCCCCAAGCCTCGGCGCTCGGCGGCGGGCCTAGCCGGGCGGCCCAGCGCTCCCAGCCGCAACTCTCCACGGGCGCCCCAAGCCTCGGCGCTCGGCGGCGGGCCTAGCCGGGCGGCCCAGCGCTCCCAGCCGCAACTCTCCACGGGCGCCCCAAGCCTCGGCGCTCGGCGGCGGGCCTAGCCGGGCGGCCCAGCGCTCCCAGCCGCAACTCTCCATGGGCGCCCCAAGCCTCGGCGCTCGGCAGTGTGCCTAGCCGGGCGGCCCAGCGCTCCCGGCGGCAACTCTCCATGGGCAGCTCGGGGCCGCCCGGCTAGGCGCGCCGCGGAGCGCCGAGGCTCGGGGCCGCCCGTGGAGAGTTGCGGCCGGGAGCGCTGGGCCGCCCGGCTAGGCGCGCCGCGGGGCACCAAGGCTCGGGGCCGCCCATGGAGAGTTGCGGCCGGGAGCTCGGGGCTGCCCGTGGAGAGTTGCAGCCGGGAGCGCTGGGCCGCCCGGCTAGGCGCGCCGCGGGGCGCCAAGGCTCGGGGCCGCCCATGGAGAGTTGCGGCCGGGAGCGCTGGGCCGCCCGGCTAGGCGCGGCGCCGAGGCTCGGGGCTGCCTGTGGAGAGTTGCAGCCGGGAGCGCTGGGCCGCCCGGCTAGGCGCGCCGCCGGGCACCAAGGCTCGAGGCCAGCCCCAACGGTCCCCATTGTAAGAGGGGTTTGTGTTTGGGGTGGGTGGGTGTTTGGGTGTATTTTTATTTAATTATTATTTTATTTATTTATTTTATTAACGGTTTTGTGGGGGGGGGTTTGAGGGGTGTGTGTGTGTGTTTTATTTTTATTTTATTTATTTTATTTTTGGCCCCGCCTACAACGTCATGATGTCATGACGTTGGCTCCACCCATGACGTCATGACGTTAGCTCCGCCCCCACTGTGATGACGTCAGGGTGGGGTACTAAATTTTTTATCATCCCATCACTGCATCTGTACCTCCTGTATCTATTCTAAATGGTCCTTCTAAACCTCCAGAGAAGATTCTGATGGAACACAGAGGAGGAGAAATCATCACCTTCCTGTTCTGCTGATGGAAGTGATGTCAAGGGAAGGATTTTATTGAAATCCATCCTTTGTTTTCATGCATATGGAGTTACATATAGTCAAGAGGTATGCATTCTTCACTCAGAGATTTGTCAAGTGAACCCTCACAAAATGAATATACGTATGCATGAGCAAAATATAGGTAAAGGTTGTTGATTTACCCAAACAAATTAGGGCTCTGAACATAGAACCAAAAAATTACAGATAGTTTGCGATCAGATGCAGGTCTGTAGCCAGGATTCTAGATGTGGGTGGGCAAATATTTTTTCAGGATGGGCAACAATGTCATATATATATGTGTGTGTGTGTCATATATATATATAAGCAGCCAGGAGTTTGAGGGTGGGCAAACTGCTAACTCAGGTTGGGTGATGCCTACCATGGCCACCCTGGCTACGGCCCTGATTAATTGCGGGAACAGTTTAACTAATGAAAGCACTCAAGCATACTGTGTTTCTTAACTTACAGAGATTGCAAATAAGCTTATATTAAATAAGACTGCAGTGATAAGCAGTCATTGTTTTCTTTGGGACATAACCACAGAATATCTTGGGAATATGATTTCTTAAACAGAAGTGTGCCTTAATCATGTGTCTCTACTGCTTAACATGTTTTTCAGCTCCAGTCACAGGTGATGTATTATGTTTGTTTCTCCCTGGATTTTCCATAAGAGATGCCTGCTAAACTACACAATCCATGCAATTCTGTTCTGTGAACTGCATTTGGTTGAGGCTAAGTAGGGGGGAAAATTCCCAAAGCTCTTCAGCATGAATTTATTTCTGTCAAAAAATGTTAGACTTTTGCTTATTAAAACTTCTCCAAATGATTCATTCTTGGATTTAAGTAAGGGGAAAGCAAGAGAAAGAAAGCTGGTGCATAGAAGCAGCCTCTCTGGTTTATTTCCTTAGCAAACATTTCTGCAGGTAGAAGGGTCAGAATGAGGGCCAACTGAAGCCTTCCTGCCACTTGAGATGAGAAGCCAGTGTTGTAGTAATGATACTTGAATCACTGCCCCATGACACTTGACTGGGTGAATGCTCATACATTTAGCTTCCCCCTTTGTGCCGAAGGGCAAAACTGATTGTACTTCTGTTTGCTCCTTCACCATTTTGGATGGGGGAGGGAAGGCAATGGTGCCAGCTGCAGTGATGCAGCCAGAAGGGCAGGAAGAGATGGTGGCACACTTGCCTCCTGCCCTCTGTATTTGGACGTGTTTCTCTCTAAGGAATATTTGATGCAAAGATGAGAAGGGAAATCTATCTCCCTCTGTCATGTCTTTGTTTTCAGTCCTTTTAGAACAAAGGGTTCTAAAAGATAAGATGGCTTCAGTAAGCAGTTTGTGGCATGTTCAACTATCTGAGACAACTGTTTCACTACACTTAACGATAGGGCCAGCTGCAGAGGGTAGGGGACAGGTAGATGGATTCCACAGGATGCAGGGCTGGATTTTTCTGTGTCATGAGCAGTGATGCCTGCTAATGAGTACACTGACATGAGAATAACTCAGAAATGAATAGCTGCTTTATTGACCTGCATTCTCCTATATATTGAAAAGGAAGGAAGGAAGCAGAATTTTGTTTTTAAAAATGTTTTAAAATAAAAATAAAGTCCAAATAATTGTTAATTCTAAATACCCTATATGTTATTTTAACTCCTCATGGAACAAGTGTGTTTATATTTAGTATGAGTCATATTAAATTTCCTACACTTCTGTGATGCCAATTTATCACCTAGTCTTTCTTTTTCTAAATATATATTTGTGAATAAGAAATGCTAACATTTGTGGTGTTTTGCCAAGCAAAATATTCTTGCTATTCCTTAGGACTAGAACAATATTCCAGTGAATTTTCCTCAGTTTATTGGACTAACTACACAGATGTCTGTTTCCTAAGCCAGCTGTATGGAGAATAGCTTTTAGCTTAGACCTAACTGAAACATCTTGACGGAATAACCCAACTGAGGCTCAACACACTGAATTTGACACTAAAGGTCAAAGTAAAAAATACAGTCTGGCTATAGCACAAGCTGTTCAGCATAACCATACATTAGGAATGTGGATTACTCCAAGAATGTTGTGCGAAGAAAAAACCAATTTTGCAGCAGTTGGAGAAGCAGTAACAATTGTTCATCAAATTACCTCAGAGTCTGTTTATGTGAAGTGGGGGGGGGAGTAAAATAGTTTCTTTGCAATGCATTATACAGATTTCCATAAAAATCAAAAATAGTTTTGCAAGACCTTGACTTGCCTTTTCTCTCTCTCTAATGCAGCTGAATTTCTACAGTAGTTTTCCTCAACAAAGTGAACAAGAAATAAAATTAATCCTGTAAAGGCTACTGGCAAGAGTAAACTTGACATGTTGTGTTGTGCCTAATATGTCTTAAAAGATTTCTTCCTGAAAGTATGAATACCAGTTTCTTACATCCAGCTTCTAAAAATCAGACAAATCAGGAGATTTTATTTTCAAATCAGCACAGTTTTTTTTAGTTTGCATACTTTCAGCCTAGAATGTTCTCTATATACCTCATGGATTCTGAGGATTCTGTACCTTATTATTTATGTCTTACATTACTGAGTATGCCATCAGAAGAATGTAAGGTAAAGGTAAAAGTCACCCTTGGTTGAAAGCTAGTTGTATCCAACTCTAGGTTTCGGTGCTCATCTCTGTTTATATCCAAAGAGCCAGTGTTGTCTGCATTTGCAGACATTTCCGTGGTCATGTGGCAGAATGCTGTTTACCTTCCCACCGAAGTGGATAAGAACTTTTTGTCTACCTTTCTACATATTGGGTAGACCAGAGGTTCTCAACCTTTTTAAGGCTGGACTCTTGCGCCGCCGCCATCAGCAACACCTGCGGCCGGAGCGAGGCCACCTTCCCGCTCGGCCCCCGGGCTCGTCCACCTGTCCCGGAGGCACCACCCGCCCGGCAGGGCTGAAAAGCCGCAGCAGCGGCGGCTGGACTCTTGCACCGCCGCCATCAGCAACACCGCCAGCCCGCACAGCCCGCGCAGACATCTCGACCTCCCCCGGACTCGAAACACCTGTCCGGGGGGTGTTGAAAAGGGACTGCCGCAGGAGCCACGGCCGGGGAAAACGCCGCCAGCCCGCGCAGCCCACGCAGACGTCTCGACCTCCCCCGGACTCGAAACACCTGTCCGGGGGAGTTGATTTTGCCCCACCGGCACCCAGATGGGCAGCGGGATGATGTTTTTTATTGTACATTTCCTTGTATTAGATATGAATAGTATTGTGATTATATTGTATATTGCCCATTTGGTATCATATGTTGTTTATGGACTGTAGATTGTATTGTGCTTTTGCTTTTATGACTATATTGACTGTATTATATTTGCTATATTGATATGTTGTTGCTCTTATATTTGATACTGTAACATTGTAAGCCGCTCTGAGTTGCTTCGGCAAGGAGAGCGGCATATAAATACAAATATAATAATAATATAATAATAAGTTGTGGGCCAGATCATGCCACCTCAGGCAGCTGAGCAGGCTGGACTGGTGGTTCCCCCTGCCGTAAATACTGCTGTAAAACACGTCCGTGGATGTCATAAATGTGTTTACAACAGCTGCAAGTGCATCTACATCTGTCATAAATGCATCTGCATCTGGCAGTGGTGATGTCGACGTGGACCACATGAAACGGTGCCACGGGCCAAGTCTGGCCCGTAGGCTGTAGGTTGAGAATGCCTGGTGTAGACATTAAACATGTCTTCCAAGGAGACAGAAATAATAGGAAAGAGGGATTCTTTTTTGTCTATCCCATGTTTCTGTGGTGAAACCATATGGAAACAGAGACATAGGATAGACAAAGATCCTTAGCAAGAGTTTACCATGGGTTGTCATGAATATGACTATGGATTCATACATGCACAAACATTAGGCTCTGTGAGAAAACTAAGACAGAGGTTCACTTAAACAGCAGGTGTGCCTATCTGGAGTGCTCCTGCTATTCTGGAGAACTGTTGCTACAGTATCTATCCAGAACAGTGTTTCCCAACCATTGGGTTTTGGACTTCAATTCCCAGAATTTATTTATTTAATTAATCAAATTTCTATTGTCACCCAACTCAGCAACGACTCTGGGCAGCTAACATCAATTAAAAACAATATTAAAACTAACTAAAAACCCTTAAAACCCCCATTAAAAGTCAAAATAAATTAAAATAATTTACCCCACACATCCCATCCATTAAAAAAGTGAGAGATATCTTAATTATATAAGCCACCAGGTGGGGGTCACCTCTCCATTGGTGCCCCACCCCTGCCCTGCTAGCCAGGTTTTCACTTCTTTGCTAAAGGACAGCAACTCTGTCTGGAGATGCAGCTCACTTGGCAGGAGGTTCCATAGGGCCGGTGCTAGAGAGTCGAGCCTCCCTAGCAGATGGCACAATGAGAGAGCCTCTCCGGTCTTCTCTGGTGGGATGGACAGATGTTCTCAGGGTGACACAGTCTCTTAAGTATCCTGGCCCACTACCATGTAGGGTTATAAAGGTCATTACCAGCACCTTGAATTTTACCCGGAGGCACACTGGCAACCAGTGCAACTCCTGAAGCAGTGGTGAGGCATGGGCATACCACCCGCACCCCATCACCACCTGAGCAGCAGCACCGAGGGCAGCCCCATGTAGATTGTATTGCAATAATCCAGTCTGGAGGTGACCCGAGTGTGTGTGACCATAAGCAAGGAGTTCCGGTCCAGGAGTGAGCGTAACTGGCGAATCACACGAAGTTGTATCACAGCCCTCCTAGCCACGACTGCCACCTGCTCATTATGCAGGAGTCGTGAGTCCAGGAGGACTCCCAGATTACGCACCAGGTCTGTTTGGGGCAAAATAGTCCCATCCAGAACCAAAGGTGGTAGCTCCCGAGATAACACGCCCCCCCTGACCCATAGCCACTCAGTCTTGCTGGGATTCAGTTGTAGTCCGTTGTCCCCCATCCATACCCCAACAGCCTGAAGGCACCTGGATAGGAATCCGACTGCATCGCTTGGATCACCATTTTATTTATTTAAAATATTTTTACTCCACTTTTCTTCATAAGAGAACTCAAGGCAGCTTACATCATAAAAGGATAACTAAAAACAATAAATATTTAATTTTTTAATAAAAAAATTAAATATACATTATTAATATTATTAAATAAAAGCATAGTAAAACATGTTAAAATGGCAAAATGCTGATCATCCTGACTTTTAAAATCCATGTAGCCAGTCATTAAGGTAAATAATAATAATAATTTTGTGTCAGAGATTACTCTGGGTTGAAAGGATTTTTGCTGGAGAAACTTCACTCACGGGATGACCAAATGAGGCTACTTTCATGTCCCTGAGTGCAGCTCTTTGGTATTGAAATCCAACCTTCCAGTCTCTAGCTCAGCATCTTAACCACTAAGCCATTGGGAGAGTGTGACAAAAAAGAAAGGTATTCACTTGCTTGCACAAGGACAGCAAAAATGGGGTCAGCTTAACCTTGTTCCAGAGTTTGGGAATGCCAACAGAGAAGGGCCTCTGTGTCCCCCCCAAATGTACCTGTGAGGGTGGTAGGTTGGAGAAAAAAGAGAGATCAGAACCTATCACTTTTCTGACACTATGTAGTGGTAGAAGACAACAATCTGAGTGGTATAGAACAGGGTGGACGAGGTTCTGGATATAAAGGGTTTCAAGGCTTTCCAGGTTTGACCATAGCTTCAAAGTTAGGGAGCATTTGGGGCTTCCCTGAAAAATGTCCCTGTTATTGCCTGCAAGGGGAGGAGACCAATAATTCTAATCATAAGGAGAACAGAGAAGATAATTCTCCTTCACCTCTGCTTTTGGAATACAGTTGTACCTCGCTTAAAGAGCATAATGCATTCCACAGGATTGCTCTTTAAGCGAGTTTGCTCTTTAAGCGAAACACCATTGTAAATGACCAATTGTGTGTGTGTGTGGGGGGGGGGGTTGTGAACCACAATTTATTTGTTAAGCGAGTTTTTGGTTGGTTTTATTTGTTAAGCGAAGCGAATATTCAGAGAAAATTCTGCTCTTTAAGCGAGTTACTCTTTAAGCGAGGCACTCTTTATGCGAGGTTTGACTGTACATTGCGTTGTTCTGACAGCAAAACAAGAAGATTGCTCTATAAATGCAATTCAGTTTCCCTACAAGAGTTAATGCAAAATTACTGCCTTCTTTCAATCCTCCTATAACTGGTGACTTGGGCAGTTTTAATAGGATTTCATAAATGATGGTTGGATAAATTGCACCATTGTGAACACTAGGCCATTTTAAAAATACCATTTGGAAAACAAATAAAATGTTTAAAGTATGATAAATGAGCTATGTTCACACTAAGTTTCACTCAGGTGGCTCCTAAGAGGATCAGCAGCTAAAACACATAAAAGAGTAGCAATATTTTCCTAATTTCTTATAGATTTAACTATAACTACATTTTATCTTTCCCAGTTTCACGCCTCCCTATCTTTTCTTCTCATTCCTCTTATGCTCATTAAAATATGGCTAGGATTTATGACTAGATAATTGTATGACTTTTAGATCACAAAGAATCATTTACAGTATGTCCTTCACTGACCTTAAATATGAACCTCAAAGGTAGGGATTTTCTACCTGCAGCCTGTGGGCTGAATACGCCCCCACCACCACCTCCACCACACCAGGAAGTGTCATGTGGTGGAGGAAGGGCAAAATGGCCATCCAGCCCCTGAAGCTGTCTGAGGGAGCATGACCCAGCCCTGGTTTAAAAAGGTTGAGAACTTCTGCTCTAAGGATTACAATGAGAAGAAATGTGTGAACATGGCATAGCCAAAGGGTGTAACCCAACAAAACTGATAATAAAGCAAAATTTCACATTTCAGCAGCAAAATAGTACAGTTGTACCTCACTTAAAGAGCATAATGCGTTCCACGCATTGCTCTTTAAGCGAAAAACCATTGTAAATGACCAATTGAGGGTGGGATTGCAAACCCCGATTTATTTGTTAAGTGAGTTTTTGGTTGTTTTTATTTGTTAAGTGAAGCGAACATTCAGAGAAAATTCTGCTCTTTAAGCGAGTTACTCTTTAAGTGAGGTGCTCTTTATGCAAGGTTTGACTGTATATTATGAGTGGGGAAAGACCACGAAAGAACTGCCAAAATGTTAGTCCTTAGTATGCAATTGCATTAAAACGGTGCCTATGTCATCTGGTCTGTAAATGATACATTCAATACCTTGTACTGTACTTTAGCCAATTGTAAATATTTTGTGAGAAAGTAAAGTTAAGTGATCTATTCCATGTATTTTAGAGTATTATATATGCCTCTTCAGAAAGTTTAACGAAGAAGCAGAATTTTGTGCCTTAGAATTATGATACCGATAGCATAAATACAAACTAAATTGGAGCAATTGAAATAGCGATGAGTGCTCACATTGGGCTTGTGGACTGAATCAGAAATTCAGTGTGTCCACACTGGGAATGCATCCAACCCAAGCTGCAGTCCCACTTCTTTTTATCCTTCTTGTGATCCTGCTTCCACCTGTCTTTATGCAATCCTGGCTCTTTTATGTTTTAAAAATAAATAAATAAATAGAAGGTAATAGTGCTACATCACCCTATCATTCTGATGATTAGGTAAAGGTAAAGGTTTACCTTGCTCGAAAGCCAGTTGTATCCGACTCTAGGGTTCAGTGCTCATCTCTGTTTCAAAGCTGAAGAGCCAGTGCTGTCTGCTTCTGCAGACATTTCCGTGGTTATGTGGGAGGCATGACTAGACACCGGAGCACTGTTTCCTTCCCACCAAAGTGGTCCCTATTTTTCTACTTGCAATTTTATGCTTTCGAACTGCTAGGTTGGCAGGAGCTGGGACAAAGACAGGAGCTCATTCTGTCCTGCAGTACTTGGGAATTGAACTGCTGACCTTCCGCCTCCCAGTCAGCATCTTAGCCACTTGAGCCACTGCAGTCTGATGATTATGTCCCATTTTTATCTCTCCATCTATTTCCCAGACAACATCCATAGAAGAAGCAATCAAGACAAAATAAAATGTATTGCCCCTTGGTTTTTAAAGGCTGACATAATGGCAGTCTTTCAGAAATGATGGCAGCATTCCATACATCACAGGAACAAATCTCATTTCATAAGAATGGAGATCTAGCAATAAGGTGATATGGTGATCTAGTGCTGTTCTCATATATTTAATACATTTTTTTTAAAAAAGAACATTGATTGAGACAGAGAGAAAAATCTGGGGTTTGAACATCACACCTGATTGCTTACATCACCAAAAAAAACCCTACAGACATGCCCCATGTCTTTACATGCATCTACACAGAAAAATGTCCTGTTTGAATAACTATTACAGTACTTAAAAATTAGAAGTGCTTCAGTGGCATAGAAAAATGCTGTTTAGGGATAAGGCAGTCATGGATGGATTCAATTCAGTCTTGCTTCATGTGGGCAGCAAAAAATAATAATTCAAATTAATCTGTTTTAGAAATGGAGCAAATCCCAATGTATTTGATGATGTAGCCAGCCACTCATAATACATTCTCTGTACATTTATATCTAGCTCATTCTTCACTTATTTTGTCTAATCCTTCCTCTGTCCTGCTGTATTTCATTTAGTATTTTGCCACTCCTTTTCCCGGGCTGTGTGCACCAAATGTAAATGAAGGTGTTGTTACAGGTGTGTACGGGTGCATGCACATATACATGCTGGAGGAAGGAGAGAGAGAGAGAGTAAATTCCTCAAACAAAACTCCTAATCTTCTATTTGTTCCCACTGTTAAGGGTATTACTCATTTTATAGCTTCAGATGAAAACAAGAGATGTTTTATGCTTTATTGTGGTACTTTTATGATCTGTAAACCACCCTGAGTTGGATAAATATGAATAATAAATAAATAAATAAATAAAACTCTCCCGATCTGAAATACAAGTTCTGTTATCCATGACCACTGGCTATATCCCAGAGTCTAATCATGGAAGTTACCATAACAGCATATGAGGACCCAAGGCTGAGAAATCCAGGAATGCAAAACAGAGGAAGCAAAGCTTAGAGAAGTTCCTGTTCAGACTCCAGTTCCCACAATCCCTCTGGCTGGCATGGCCAGTGGTGATTCTCCCAAGTTGAACAAAACTAAACATGTACTTTTGTGGGCTTTTCAAAATCTGGCTGCCAGTGGATAAATGATTGCTCAGCTGTCTTGTACTGTCAGTTCAGGCTACAATTCGACTTTATGAGGGTAATTTTCTATTAGCATGCTAATAAATGTTTACGAGATTATTCTGCATAAAATTTTACATATTACTAATTAACCTTATGTGTGGGAGAAGGAACTCCAGTAGTATATAACCTCTTGTAAATCAGTCTGTATTTCTTGCAGGACTTGTTTACAGTTATTTTGTCTTTTTCTTTTTAATTGGTTAGTAGCTCCCACTTAAAAGTGCTAATTACTTGTAATTTGACCACTTTTCATTTATATTTTACCAGGTTTTTATGCCCTTTGTTGATCTTATCCAGGGTAGGCCAATAGTACTGATTTACACACACACACGTATGCATGCACACACACAAGGACATTCATGCACGCACATGCACACATGCATACACATGTATAGATACACGGATAGATTCAGAGTTGCCTGGAGCAAAGCTCTGGTAATGGGATACTCTAAGGGGGTGGAAGGGAAGAACAGTGAATTTCACAAAATCTCCCTCTTCCCTGTAGCTCTCTGAAAAGCCACTCCAGAGACTAGAAGAACCCCTTCTTAGAAGGATGCCCCTTCTTAGGGGGAAGGGCAGTGGATGAAATTCACCTCCCCCCCTCCATTATGATTTTTTTTTCAAACTCTGTGTTCCTTTGACGAATGTATGTTATGTAATCCTTCTGTTAAAGGAGGAACATGTCTGGATCCAAACCACCATGATTTGCCAGGAAATTCCAGGTAACTGAAACTAAATACAGTTTATTACATCAATTGCAAGCAATGGGGAAAATGTAACCCTCTGTATGTAGGGTTTAGGTGTGGAAAACCTGTAGTTCCAGGTATATAAGAGGTGAAAATAATGATTTTCTGAAAAAAAGGGATTGTGCATTTTTCGGATAGGTAGCCATAATAATGATTTTTACATCAAAATAAATGGAAGTATTTTTGCGTGTTTCAACTAACAATTTTATTTCACTGTGAAATTTTCTGGGTTGCAACCTACTTCTTCAGTCACAGGTTGGAAAGTTATTTGTTGAATTGCACCTGCCAGAATTCCTAGAAGCAATGCCCATTATATTATGTTGTTTAGCCACAGTGACACAATGGGAATACTGTAACTGACAGCTGCAGAATGCAGCTAATTAAAGAACCCCTACTTCATTTATGAGTTGCACACAACTCTTGCGCAAGGAGACAAAAATCATGTGCAACTTAAAATCACAGCAGGGTCTCTCTAATTAGAGCAATCTGCCACTGCTATGAAACAAGATATTGGTCAATGCTTGGTGTGTTTCTCCAGGCCATAATATTGTATGTAGGAGTATACATAAACTTTCTCAAAATTTCCCAGGATAAACTAATAGAGAAAAAGAAATGGACTTTGCCTTCTTCCTAAAATGACAAAACCCTCACTTTGGCCCTGAACAGACAGGAAGGAACAACATTTTCTAAGAAATTGACAACATATTTTTAGTTCATATATTTCAAGATCTAAAAGAAACATTAAGTTAAAACCAAAAGGCAAACTTGGTTTATATTTGTTAATACAGCATAGTGGTACCTCAGTTTACAAATTTATTGTGTTCTCTAGGACGTTTTGCATTGCAAAAAAATCATAAACCAAAATGTGCTTTTCGATAGGAATGCATTTAAAACCTTTTTCTGACCTCCAGAACAGATTATTTGGTTTTCAATGAATTGCTATGGGAAACTGCATTTTGATTTACGATTTTTTCACAACTAAATTTGTAAACCAAGGATTTTCATTTGTAAACTAAAAATTATGTTAACTGAGGCATTCATAAACTGAAGTACCACTGTACCTAATCTGGAGAATACCACTGCAAGACACTATACATGGCCAAAACAGTCTATATTTAAAGAGGTTCTGAGAGGAATTATGTACTCACAATTTTATTACCTGCTTGCTTGCTTGCTTGCTTGCTTGCTCGCTCGCTCGCTCACTCACCCACCCACTTACTTACATTTCTACCACCCCACTCCGCCCTCGCTGAGGCAACTCTGGGCAGCTTACACATAAAACATGACAAATAAAAACTCTACAAAAACATTAAAATAAAACCAACACTAAAACTAAAACTAAACTCTAAAACTGACAGCCGGGGTGATACTTATACAAGCCAGCCCAGAGTGGCTATCTCCCCAGTCACCCCCACACCTGTTGCGCCAGCCAGGTCTTAAGGTTTTTGCAAAAGGATAAAAGCCCTGTCTGGAGATGAAGCTCATCTGGCAGGAGGTTCCACAGGGCTGGAGTAGACACAGAGAAGGCCCTCCTTCTCTTGCTAGAGAGGTGAGCCTCTCTAGCAGATGGAACTATCAGAGAGCCCTTCCAGTCTGCTCTAGTGGGACAGACAGATGTCCCTGGGGTGATGCAGTCTCTTAAGTACCCTGGTCCTCCACCATGTAGGGCTTTAAAGGTTATCACCAACGAAACTGACCACTTTTGTTCTCACTTATATACAGGTATGGAAAGAAATATTGGGGTGGGTGGGTGTGCCGTGGCCTATTAAAGGGTACATTACTACTTTATGGATGCTTCCACTAGTGAAGCTATGGTGCTTTTATATCCATATCCAACTTGGTGTCCTTCAGATAGTTTGGACTTTGGTTTCCATTATCTCTCATTATTGCCTCTGTCCAAGGGGATGCATGGGAAGTGCTGTGCATAATAAGTGAAGCCATCAAATTAGGGAAGGTCCCATAGTATATAAAGAGCAAGGAGAAACTCCATTCTTAACTTTGAAAATGCATGATATACAACCCTATTGTACGAAGAAACACATCAATTAGCCTTCAGCTCACGTGGAAAACCAAGGAGTGATATCAATGGCAGATTTTTGTTTTCCTCTCATTTCATTTTCTTGCCTGAAGAAAATGTATACAGATTTTTAACTTCCTTTTAGAAGTATAATGACATGACAGTCCTCTGAGCGTTTTACAATGTGTAGACACCTGTATCTGTTTTCATTATATGTTTCCCAACCTTTGGTTTTTGGACCAATTCCCAGAAGCCTAAGTCAATTCCCCAAAGCAGCTAATGATTAGCTAATGTACTGACGTAGACTTCTGGGAATTTAAGTCTCCCTGTGCCCCACATGTGCCCCATATTGGGAACCACTGATCTATATAAACAACCCTATATGGTAGTTGGCCAGGATATCTAAGAGACCGCATCGCCCTAAAAACATCTGTCCGTCCCACCAGAGCAGACCGGAGAGGCTCTCTGGTCGTACCATCGCCTAGAGAGGCACACCTCTCTAGCACAAGGAGGAGGGCCTTCTCTGTGTCCGCCCTGGCCAATTGAGCTATGTCTCCAGTCAGAGTTGCTGCCCTTTAGGAAGGGGGTTAAGACCTGGCTGGCAGGACAGGTATGGGGTTTGGGTCAGACAATAGCGTCAGCCTGTTGTCTCATCTGACCCCTCCTTCTCTCAAAGTATGCATTTTTAATCTTTTTACCTTTGCTTAGTTTTTAATATTAATTTTAAATTGAATTTTATATTGTATTTTATGTCTTTTTAAACCTTTGTTAGCCTCCCTGGGTCTCTTTGAGGAGGGCAGCATATAAGTCATAAGAAATAATAATAAATAAACAAGGCTATTGAACAACCTCTCTTAAGTTTTGTAAATAAGTGATCAGTTAATTGTTATAGAATCAATGATGTCAATGTTAATGAAGATACAAGTTTCAAAATCAGCTTTTGTTTCTTTTCTTCCAGGGCAGGGGTAGTCAACCTTTTTCCATCATAGGCCTGACCACGCCCCCAGATAGTGTTGCGGGCCAGACCACACACCCGGGAAGTGTATGCGGGCACATTTACAGTTGATGTAAATGTACCCACTGCTGCATTTATGCTAGCCATGGGTGCATTTGCACATGTGCGGGCACATTTTATGGATGATGTAAACATGCCGCAGAGGCAGTGACGGGCCAGATGGGATGGCATCAGGAGCTGAGTCTGGCCTGTGGGCTGTAGGTTGGGAACTCCTGTTCTAGGGCGATGGGCACATACTTTATTGGGATGCATGGACATTTATCATATATATATTTTTGTTGTAAAAACTATTATGCTATTACCAGCCCTCATGTTTCTTGGGAAAGAGTTCCTCAGAAAGAATTCAAGTGTTTCATTTTTGCATCCAATGCGTGACTAAAATAAGAACGAGGCTCTTGTAGAAACCAGGCCACTGAGCCTTAACCCTCTTTGTCTTGCTGTTACTTTACCTTCAGCTGTTTTGATCAGGCAGGAAACAAGAAGCCTTTGTTTATTTATTCCTCTCTAGAACCATTTACTCTAAAGCTTGCAGTACACCTTCAGTAAAGAAAACACAACACCAAATAGCTTGGTAATTTTCTAAGAGGAAAAAAGCTGGTGATTTTGCATTAATAGAAGGTCACTTTTTTTTTTTGCAAAGAGCACTCTGGGACTTGTAAATAACCAATCTGTGAGTTTTCTTAGGAAACTTAATTTAAAAGCCATAGGCTTCTTTTTCCGTTCTCAAATTTCAACTGTGTCGACACCAAAAAATTGTAAAATCTATTATGGGAGAAAGAAAGCTGCAATTAAGCTATCTCATTTAAAAATCTTTGAATTGCTGGGCACATTAAATGTTGAAATGTTCTAACAGGAGGTGGGGGAAATAATTTAATGATGTCCTCTGTAAGACAGTTAATTAGTCTGCCATGTATGAAAGTGTAACAAGAACACCACCTACTGTAAAACTGAATGTTCTGCACTCAGGATGCTAATTTATTCATGTCCACATAAAGAGGAGAGGCAGAGGCTGTTAACCCGTTAATGACAAATGTTTCCAGAAAGTCTTTAAGACAGATAATATTGAAGATTTTTTGAGATCTTTGTGACAACACAATGAGTTACATAACAGAAAGTCAGAAAGGGCTTATAACATGTTTAACATTAATCTGAACTGGTCTATATAATATTTGGCAACAAATATTTTTGGGAACAATTCTTAGCTGAGCTTTGACATAAATCAAAGTGATGTGTGCCAGATTTTTACAAGGTAGGATAAACAAGTGTCTTTTTGTCAGTATGAATTCACTGACAGCCTTCTTTGCTGTCTATTAGGGTAACTTTTAATAGAGTAAAACAAAAAACAACTTTCCTTGTTTGTAGGAAAGTACTATCAACTGGAAATAAGTTAAATTATGAAAGTTTAGATGTAAAGTTTAGTCCAGAGGTTCTCAACCTTTTCATGCTGAGGGCCAGGTCACACTCCTTCTGATAGCTTCAGGGGCTGGCTTTAAGGAAATACCACAATGTATGCACAATCTAACTTTCAAGGATAGAATACTTCTCCTGAGTGAGAAGACTTCAACTTGATACTGAGGGCAATTTTTGCCTCCCCATCCTCATCCCAATCTTCTGTGTAGTATTTTTAACTGCTAGTTCATACTTTAATCTGGATTTAAGAATTTTCTTCTCAGACGGCTGAACACACTATTTGTAGAAATCCCTCGGAAGGGATTGCCATGAGTTAGAATTAACTTGATGACACTTACTCATTATTAATTATTACAAATTTACCCAAATGAGGGCCAACCTAGACATCATGTTGCTCACATAATAACCATTGATAACTGTGTGAATATTTTGTAGAAGGAAGTCAGAGAAAAAGTGATCTAGTGGGCTTTCAGTTAATATTGGGATTGTGCAATAGAGGTAGGGGACTTAAACTTCTTGTGGCCCATTTCAGAGACTAGAAAAATTACTTCTTTGGACTATAATCCTCAAACTCTCTAATTAACATGGCCACTGGAGTCTATCAAAGTAACTTTTCAATTCTCTGGCCCTGTCCCCATTTTTGGAAGCCCAGGAGGTTATATTTGACAGAATACTCACACTAGTGACAAAAGGCAGTCTTAGTTAGCAGGGTGAACTAGATGTGGATCATGGCAAGAGAGAAAGCTTAAAGTCACCTCCCTATCTGGTACAACCTGCATTGCTATTCTATCTCAGTTGTTTGTTTTTAAAAAGTTCAGGTAGTTAGACTTGCATGATAATATCCTGTCAGCTCCAAATTTGGAGTGGCAGGAAAAGCTGGAGATGCTAAAACAGGGGTTGTCAACCTTTTCAAGTTGGGGGCTGGGTCATGCTCCCTCATGCAGTTGAGGGGCCCTGGACTGGTTGTCCCCTCCGTGCTGTTTACAGCTGCCGTAAATGAGTCCGAAGCTGTCATAAACACATTTATGATGGCAGTGGACTCATTTACGGCTATCATAAATGTATTTATGATAGCCGTAAATGAGTCCACAGCTGATTCCGGTGGTGGCAGTGGTGGTTGGAGCAAAGGCTGGATTATTTGGTGCTGTGGGCCGTAGATTGAGAACCCCCGCTTTACAGAGTTCATGTGTAATTCCCAACATTTTCTTAGAAAACTTCATTGCCATGGGGGGGATGCTGTGATTTATAGTCTTAATTCCTCCAAGTTGAACCAGGAGAAGTTAAAAATACATATAAAAATACAGAGAAAGGAGAGTTCACCTAAACATTGGGAAGAACCTCTTGATAGTAAAAGCTGTTCAACAATTGAATGCATTGCTCTGGAGAGTGGTGGACTCTCCTTCCCTAGATGTTTTAAATAAAGGCTGGACATCCTCCTTTCTTGGTTGCTTTAGCTGTGGACTTCCTATTTTAATAACAAATTGGGTTCAATGTTCCTTTCCTTATTACAGTTCTATGTGTTAGTTTTATTTACAACCTTATATGTTGCCTGTAGCTGAGAGTGAGTGAAAGGGTTTTTTTCTGGACTGGGTGATGATAACTCCAGCACTAACCAATAATTTCTTTCCACCTCTGAATTCAAAGAGAGTTCTGTTTTTCTCTCTGCACTGTGTTCTTTTCCTCTATTTTGTTGGTTGTTGTCAGTTGTTTCTTGCTGTTGATAGGTTCAGTTGGTTGCTAGCATGCCCACAGTAAAGAAAGCAGCATGCACATGTTTGTACTTTTAAGTAACTGTAAGTAAAGAAACATTTCTCCTACAAATGTGAGTTTTGTTGTTGTTGTTCAGTCACACAGTTGAGGGTGACCCTTCGCAACCCTATGGACCACCACATGCCAGGCTCCTTTCCTCTGCCATCCTCCACAGCCTGGCCACATCTACACCCATTGCATCAATGATTCCATCCATTCACCTCATCCTCTGCCGCCCCTTCTCCTTTTGCCTTTGATCTTTCCCAGCATTAAGGCCTTCTCTAGTGAGTCCTCACTTCTCATTTGGTGGCTAAATTGAAACTTTAAGTGCTAGTTAATGAGAAAGGAGTGGACTATGAAATACTTGTAGCTATTCTCCTCTGTGGGCCTTTGCACTTCTACTGCACAGCTAAAATGAATTTTACAAGAAATTCCAGGACACTATGTGTTTGGGTAGCAGTTGTGATCATATTTTTGAAGATATTTTGCTGAAAATGCAAGAGAATGTTGTTGCTATTGTTATTAACATATTTTCTCTGGTTTTGACTCTGACATTAGTGCCTTTTCTATCACATATAGCAAGGTTTCGAAACAATGGGAAGAAAAAGACCTGGGAACAGGATCTGTTCTGCTGGTGATTTCTTCAGTAGTCTGGGGCTTTCTGAGCAGTTAAAGGTATTATTAGAAAAATACCACATGTAAGCCATACACACAAACAATGCGAGGACAAGGAGATCACACCTTTCTTAGCTTTTCTGACAAACCTTTAAGTTATGAATGGAAGTCAACCAATGTTTATTACCGAGCTTATCTACCCATAATTGTCTGTCAGATCTGCCTCAGTTTGGATTGATTCATGTTATGTACTTCGGAACATTCATTCAAATAATCAACACAGTAATTGGATGTAGCTGATCTTTATTTCCATAGGACAAATGGATAACTAGGATTGCTCTTCTTTGAGTAGAGAACAGATTTTCCTATGCCGAATCTATACATTGCTCGGTATGAGATGAAATAATGTCTGCTTCTCACTGGGACAGTCCTGATACACAAGATAATGATCAGGCCATGAGAAAGATGGCAAGGCACTGAAGCCAGTTTGTGGTTTTTTAATAATGTAAATGGCAAGGGTGAGAAATATGTGCTCCCATGTTCAGCAAGCTCTCTTGGAGTTAGGCCATTTGTTCTAAAATGCAGAAGGATGGATAAGGTCAATACTTAAGGGTATTTTAAATAATGCTCACAGCTACCGCCTTCATTTCTTGTGCTGTCAAGATGGCAAGGGAAACCAAGCAATAATGACTGTGCTCCATGGATCAAGGCTTGAGATCTGCAGCACATTAAATTTCTTTAGAGTCATGGAACTTTATCCTTGACTGATTTTTAAAAATAGGACCTGTAATGATGCCAAAGCTAACGTAGCTGGCTGGGATAACCAGGAGAAACACCAAGAGACTGTACAACTCCCCATTCAGAGCAGTGTCAAAGGGCCAGAATGTAAAAATGTTGTGCCAGTACATTAACATCATGCCATTAAGAAGTCCTAGTTTGCTAAACTGGAATGGATATAAAAATTTAATTTATTCATCAATTCTGTATTTCTGTTGTGCCTAGTAAGGGCACGAAGATAGAGAGAGGGATTCTAAAGTGTGGCAGAAGTTCTTTGTGCATTCCTTGTACTTAAAAAAGCCTCAAAATTTGATGAACGAGTGTCTAATTTATCACTTTTTTATCCAGCGAATATTTGATCAATGAGTTAGTCAGGTTTTAGTTGTGTACCAAGACCATAGTCCCAGAGGTATCCTATTGTCTAGGAGAATGCTTGGCCATTCTCTTACAGTGAACAACACCACTACAGCTCTCCGAAATCTGGACAACAATTCGTGTGGTAGTAAAGTCAGGGACTGTTTGCTGAATTCTGGCAGAGAAAGTGATGGCAGCCATAAAATGTGTAGTGGAGTCCTTGCTCTGCTTCAGACAATGTAAATCTTTGACAGGCTTATTTTATCTCTTGAACCCTTCCGTTGCTTAATTTCCATGTTATTATAGACTGCCCATCCCACTGCACAACTGGGTTAGCTTTGCAAATTTGAGATGCAACCTTGGCATAGTTTATCTATCAAATTGATGTTAATGTGGATGCCTGTGTAGTTAGGTAACTCAACTTAAAACATGGAGGCAACTCCTTAAACAGCATGTGGTGTGTGTGTGTATGTCTAAGTTGAACCATTATTACTTCTGTCACACCTTTTCCTGTTAGTGATGTTCCATGAATAAATTACCAGCATTCCATAATTTGTTCATTATAGTTGTTTTATTCTATCTTTAATAATTTGAGCAGTTATTTCAAGTAACAGTTAAGTCCATTCCATTTCTGTTAGAAAATCACAATGCTAAGATTATTGAAACCACAATGCTAAGATTATTGAATTATGTTCAAATGCACTCTCCTCCCCCTGTCCTTGGTATCAGGAAGAAATATGCCAGGAAATATTATTTTTTTAAAAGGATGAACGAATAAAGTGCCAAATCTTCTGGAAAAAATATATTTCCCTCTGCTTTTGTTTGTTTGCTTTTTGTTTTAAGCTGACAAGCATTTTTCCAGGCAAGCTGGTTTGAAGCCAGGTTCATTGCTTCTGCAATAATGCAGTGGGATGGACAGCCAGAGTAGCCTTTCTGGTTAGACAAAGTCCCTAATAACACAGAGTCTTACACTGTCAAATGCTGGCACAATATTGCACAGGAGGCCAGTCATAACTTCAGCCATGATGATAGACTGGGCAGTGCTCTTGTCAGATCAATTATGTTCAAGGCCCATCTTCTCTGTGGTTCCCCCCATTTTTCCTCCTGACAGTTCACCTTGGGCTCAACCTTCTGTTCTCACTGAGACAAACCTACAGAAATAGCAAACCTAAGGTTCTTTCCCCCTCACTGGAAAGCGGCACAAACTAACCCTTTCCTGTCACACTTCTCACTACGTTTCAGACCTTCCTTGGATTATTTGTGTAAAGATTTGGAATGTATTACCAGTAAAAATAGTATCTGTTCTCTTGCCTTTTTGTTCTGCACCTCGGCATATGTGCCAGTAATGACATGTAAGCTTGAGTGACAGTAGGCTCCTCCACCCAGCCTGTCATCTGGAAGCTTTGCAGGTAGTTCTACTAGAGCTGTCTAAAATACATACTAATTTATAAATACATTTCCACTGTCATCTTTGATAAAAACATTCAAAGTGGTTTTCAATAACTAAATCACCAATTTTGATCCCTATTTAGGAAGCAGGTCAAAGGACAAAACTAGATGATACACTTAGCATATACAGTATTTTAAAAAGGTGATCCACAAGTGGAAAAAAGATATCTCTGTTGTAGGACCATGATGGCATACCTTGGCATTCCAGGTGTTCTTGGACTTCAGTTACCAGAAGCCCAAGCCAGCACTCCTGCTGATCAGGGCTTCTGGGAATTGAAGTTCAAGAACAGCTGGAGTGCCAAGGACATAATTTCTTTCACAGAGACATCCAGATTCTGATTTTCTCCCCTTCTGGTATAATCTATTCTTCTTTGTCACATCTCAGGGTGATTGCTATCATCTTTGGCATCCTGTTGTGTGTTGTTCTTTCTTTGGCATGGCATTGCACTACTACATATTTACCCTAACCTTTGCATAGGATTTTCTTCACCCACATTCCTTGTGTTTTCCCCCTTTCTTTCTTGTCTCTGTACTGTGGTAGCATAAACCCACTCCATATATCATGACTTCTTGAAGGGAAATGTATCTACTGGTGCTAGTGTAAGTGGTTTGACTTCCTAAGGAGCAGGTCAATAGATCATCTCTCAAATCCAAAATGACTGACCCTTGCAGTCTATTCATCCTGATTTCCTCTTCTAGTTGCAGGTATAACTCCCTTATGTGATGCCTCTCGATGGTCCTATTGGAAGCAGGCATTCTCCTAAACTTTCCCTGATAATAGGGACTTGTTACTGGGCCAGATTGATTTGAAAGGGATGTTATTTGGCATTTCTGGGGAAAATGCTACTGGTATGATAACACAGTAGCAACACAGCATTAACTGTGTGGCCCACCAGCTAGACATTCCCCATAGGATGGCATATCTTATCAACATCATAACACCCATCCATGCTAGCAACAGAAGAACCTGCACTCTTACAACTAACAACAGACAGCTGTAATCTACTTCCTTCCAGGAAAGTATTGCCAGCAAATGGAGGGGATCAAGAACATTAGATGGTGTGATCTGGAGTTAGCAGGAACTGAATTGCTACTGCATTGAAGCAACTATCTACATCATCCTCTTCATTTGGAAGATGGTGAATATGGAGTGAGTTTTGATAGCAAATTTAAAAAAGACATAAATGTTGTGGCACTTTAAATACTAACTAATGTATTTTAATGTTAGCTTTCATGGATTGAGTCCAATTCAACAGACTCTTCAAAAATTTCAATTGTGGAGGGAGTTCATCCCCTAAAAATTTGGGAGTCAGCTATCATCTCTTGAATTTACTCTAAGCAATAGCAATTGCGCCTATATACTCCCATAGCAGTAATCTACTCTAATCCAAACTAATCTTGAGATAATGAACCCCCCTCCGCCTGTGACTTGGGGCCAAAGTGGCAACCCTAATGTAGAAGCAAAAACTGTCAGAGGACAGCAAGCTCTGTTTTCGCAAATAAACACAATCTTCATACAATGGTGGCTGTTCTTTTAGGGTGAACAGAGAACACTGCCCCACCATGTTCAAGCTAACCCATCAACCTACTCCTGCCTGACTTCTTACAACAGGTCCTATATCCACTGACAGCCAGTCTTAATCGAAATCACAGTCACATCTTATGAAACTCAGCATTAAGTTCCTCTCCACAAACACTGTCAATATCACAAACTTTTCCTTTTCTTAAAGGTACAGGAAGTGAAACGTCCCAGATGCTAGAGCAGGAGTTCTCAACCTTTTAAAGCTGGCACCGAGTCATGCTCCCTCAGACAGCTTCGGAGGCCAGATGGCCATTTTGACCTTCCTACACCACATGGCACTTCCTGTGTGGTGGTGGTGGTGGTGGTGGTGGTGGTGGTGGTGGTGGTGGTGGTGAGGCCACATGAAATGGCGCTGCAGGCTGCATCTGACCCTTGGGCCACAGGTAGAGAATTGTTGCAACAGGTGAAGTGAACTGGGTTAAAAAATTAAGTTTAGCAACCCAGTTACCGTATATACTTGAGTATAAGCTGAGTTTTTAGCCCCAAAAATGAGTCCCAAAAAGGGAACTCGGCTTATAGTTGGGTTAATGACCACGAGGGTCCCAGAATCATGCTAGATTGAGATATGCCAACAATTTAATTAATTTTACCATGTTTTCATGTATTTTTATTATAGAAACTCACTAGCATGTGCTACATTTCCTACCCTTGGCTTCTACTCAGGTCAATCTATTTTCCTGGGTTTTCAGGTCAAAATTAGATACCTTGCTGGCTTATACTCAAGTATATATGGTAATCGTACATTTGACATTAAGAGATTCAGATGAGGTTCAGTCTAAGGCAATCACATCATACCTGTGTTGGATGGATTGCTAGACTCAGTGATGGGATGTTACAGGTTCTCACCAGTTCACCAGTTCGCCAGAACCGGTAGTAAATTTTCCCAGTGTCCTGGAGAACTGGTACCAGCTTTTGGGAAAAAACCCACCTTCAGGGCTTACCTTTTCACTGGTTCCCCCACAGCGCATGCGCGCCAAGCACTTGGTGTGCATGCATGCCTACAGTGCTTGGCGCGTATGCAATGCCGCTTTGCTGTCCTCTCAAGCAGGGAGGAGGAAGAGAAGCTGCTAGCCTGAAGCTGCCTATAGCCTGCTCCCCAGGGTAAGTGATTCACCTTTGAATGTGGTGTGTCTGTGTGTATTTTAATGTGTATTTAATATCTTTACCTATATTAAAGTACTACCACAGTTCCTAAAAAGGTCTGATGGCTGGCAGGCCTGGCGGCCTGGCTTGGGGGTTTTAAGCAATGTCTTGGAGTTACCTCATCAATAAGCTACACCTGTGCTGTTCCAATTGTAGAACCCTTAAGGAGGTATAGCTGTTTTACATTTACATTAAGGCATATTATCCTAGAGAACCGATACGATCACCATATCCATCTTGCAACATGGTGCTGCCCAGGCACTTATACTAACAGGTAAGTGACAGGTTTATGTTTGGGGTGGGTGGGTGGGTGTATTTTAATGTAATTTTATTTTATTTTATTTTATTTTATTTACGGGTTTTTGTTGTGGGTGGGTGGGTTGAGGGGTGTGTGTCTGTGCTTATTTTTTTATTATTATATTTTATTTTATTTTATTTGGCCCCACCCACGACATCATGATGTCACGACGTTAGCTCCGCCCACACTGTGATAACATCACTGTGGGGTAGTAAAATTTTTGACATCCCACCACTGACTAGACTGCTGCTTCATTTTTGGTTATGCACTGATGCTTGGAAGAGTCATTTTGCTATCGTTCTGGTAGAATAAACAAGGGGAAAGAAACTTGTTTTATTTTATTTTTGTTGTTCATGGGTGTAGATAGGAAGAAAGCCTGCTTTGAAGAGCAAATCTTTCATTTATATTATTTTATCTGATGTCGGAAGAAGAATACTTGAAGGGGATTTTTTATTGTGAGAGACACTATGTTTTCCATTGTGTACAGTAAACTTGCAAGGAATTTGGACAATAGTGTTTGATTTCCTAAAAGATAAAAGTGGAATAGGGATGGAGAAAGGCTTTCTTTTCATCTGTCTTGTAAACCCTGGTCTTAAATGCTGGTGTGTGCATGCACACACACAGAGTTCCGAGAAGTTAATTTCAGACAGCAGTTCCTAGAAATCTGTCATATGAATTGTAGACTGAAAACTAATCTTTTCAAGCTCAGTGCAGGTGGGGCAGGTAGGGAGAGAAAGACTATTCTTGCTCAGTAGAAATTAGTTGTCACAGAAGGATCTGCGAGAACATTCCTGGACAGAATAGTTGTCGGCCTAAAATCTAGTTCCCAGGCTAAAGAGTCAGTTAGTTTAATTCTGCAGGAGAAATTGGGCTAGAAAAAGCTGTGTTAGAATACTGCTTGCTCAGAGTGCTTTAATGTCGCTTGTGTTTGAGTTGAGCGAATATCACAAGTTCTGGTCAAACTCCATAGATACCAGGAAATGAATTTGTATAAATATCCTAAGGCACTAAATTCTAGCAAGTAGTTTCGACATTGCTGCTGCAACTATCAAGTATCTCTCTGTCTCTCTCTCTCTGTTTGTGTGTGTTTGGTATGGGGCATGAAAGGGTGCACTTTGAAGACACAATCCTGTCCCAAAACTATCCCTAAGTGTGCTATTCCCCATCTCTTGTCTGTGGTTTAACTGGAGGATAAAGGCAGCTAGAAGAAATGAAAGGTGAGGGTGAACAGAGTAGCAGAAATGACACATCCTTCAACAGATAAGTAAGTACAGTATAGTAGTGTAGATGTTGAATGAAGCAATACATGAGACTATTGCTCAAATTAGTGAGATATTCCATGGTTAAGGATATGAGCATGGGGGGGGGGGAAGAGTTTAATCCCTAACATTTTGGAGTCAACTACTATTTCTGAAGGCACATCAACACATCTCAATTGGAGTAGGCTGCAATAGCTAAATATGGTTGCTTCAAGCCAAGTAGAGATTTGGTATACCTTTTGGTGCAATTCATGCATCCAAGTGGCACACACACATATAAATCAATCCAGTTTGGCCTGCTTCCCCAAATAAAAGAAAAGAAAAGAAAACATTATCTCCTCATTTTCCTTCTGGGAGTAAATTTTCAATTTTTAATGGTTTTTCTTCCAGGTGCGATAGCAGGGGTTCCCAACCTATGGCCCGCAGAACTCATTAATATGGCCCACGGTGGCCAACTTGGCACCTCGAGAATCTCTCCCCACCTCCAGAAGCCCAAAAATGTCACTTTCTGCAGTGGCAGCAGCAACAATCATGTGGGTTTTTTTGGCTGCTTATACAACCTCCAGCTTCCCACAGCAGCAGGAGGGTTTGGGGAGCATTTTCATTCCATTTTGGGAATTTGTTGCTGTGTTTCTGATGCTTTTCAGCAGCTAATAGACAGTGGTTTGGGACTTCTAGTGCCAGGCAGAGCTTCTGGCAGTGCCTGGGTTCCCGCCGCAAAAACAGGAAGTCCCAAACTGCCATGTATTAGCTGCTGAAACACAATGGAAGCCTGGTGAAAAAATCCCAAAATGGAGCAAGAATCGCTGAAAACCCTCCTGCCACCATGGGAAGCAGCGGAGGCTGTGCAAGCAGCTGAAAAAATGGTGTGATTGTTCCGCCGCCAAAAATATAAGCACTGGGAGCAACCATGCCTCTGGCCCACAGAGCTGAGTGTACAGATTCTTCTGTTGCTACCATGGATGGGTATTATGATGTTGGTAAGAATGGCCCCTGGCAGGAAAACATTGAGAATCCCTGTGCTATA
Source organism: Furcifer pardalis (assembly GCA_030440675.1). Lineage (NCBI taxonomy): Eukaryota > Metazoa > Chordata > Lepidosauria > Squamata > Chamaeleonidae > Furcifer > Furcifer pardalis. The sequence goes on from CP126891.1 coordinate 197,220,604, forward strand.
GTATGACAGTGCTTTCCTAATAGACTTTATAAAAACAAGAAATTTTGCTTCCTTCCTCTGCATGAAGGGGCAGAAGTAGTGTTTATTTTCCAAATATTATGAAGTGGCTAAGCCTGTGATGGCAAACCTTGGCACTCCAGATGTTCTTGGATTTAAATTCCCAGAAGCACAAGCCCCTGTGAATCCACATGAATGGGTTTACTGCAATTCATCCGGCCTGTGCCGCCCTTATCGTTCCTGGAAGCAGAAGTAAAATATGCCCATACAGGTGCATTTTACTTCTGCTTTCAGGAGCGACGAGAGCAGTGTGAGCTGGATGAATTGCAGTTAACTCATTTGTGTGGATTCACGGGGGCTTGGGCTTCTGGGAATTTAAGTCCAAGAACATCTGGGGTGCTGATGTTCACCATCACGGGGCTAAGCTGTCTTATTAAAACACTTAAAAATACTGGGAAACTGAAAATGGAAATGAAATTAAAAAAACAAACTTTGCATGTGCTAAAAACAAACCAAAATGGAGTGATCCTGCAAAGACCAATAAAATAAAATAAATAAAATATATATATAAGGGGTTGCCCCTGATAGGGACTCAGAAAGGTAAAGGTAGGAATACTTTGGGGATGGGCGGATTCACCATTAACTGGTCCCAGCAAAAAGAGGAAACCAGACCATTCCCTTAGCAGACCAAACAGCAGGACAAATGCCTGCCTGATCACTCCCTGCATTGGCTCTAGTCCAGTGGTTCCCAACATGGTGCCCATGGCCCATGGGGGACTTCAATTCCCAGAATCCTAAGTCAGTACATTGGCTGATCAGTGCTTTGGGGAATTGACTTAGGCTTCTGGGAATTGAAGTCCAAAAACCAAAGGTTAAAAAACACTACTCTGGTCTAAGCAAAAGTCACAATGCTATTGCTTTATCCAACAAGTTTTATACCTGAAGAGGTTTTTTCTTTTCTTCTGAAGTGGAAACCTTGATTGTGCCTAAGTTTTCTCAATTAATCACAAACTAACTTGGATGCAGGTGGAGGAAGAGCAAGACAATGTAAGAGTGAGTGAGAACATTCATATATTATTATCCATTCCCAACAGATACTTGATAGTCAAACAGCCTTTGAAAAAGGAAAATAAAATTTGAGCTGAAAATTTGGAAGTGTAATAATATTTTGGAAGGCCACTTTACTTCAATGTTTTCAACAGGCAATGCTCCTTTGCTGCAACAGCCTGTTGTCTAGTACTTTTTTGCTAGCTCTTTCTTGGAATAAGAGGTACAGTGGCCTATGACTGAATAGGTCAGCATTTTATACTTCCTTTTTTGCTCTCCTTAATGAAAAGCACATGCCTCTAGTAAATCTTGCCTCTCTTATTAAACCAGTGAGTGTTCATTATTGAGGTCTGTGTCTAGCTGGGCAGGAATCAATAAGATGATCCTTTTAATCACTCGACTAATCAACAGGCTGTTTCTTTCTTCGCTCACTCTGCAGAGGTCAGTGAAATGTAGAGATTTATCTGCCTCTGCATATCTATAAATCACACAGACATGTACTCGCAAATATGTGTGCAAAGGCAGACAAGCAGACACTTGTTCACCTATGTACAAGTTTTAATTATAATTTCTAATGCACCCAGGAGACCTTGAAAGTGAAATGGGAAATATTCTTTTTTGTAGGTCCCAGGTCCCTCAATATTGGCTGACTAAGATGAATGGGAGTTGCATAGACACAGTAAGCTTTGAAGCTTTTGACTAGAACTGGAATTTCATAAAGAACATGGTCGCTGCCTTGCTAGATGCAGAATTCGGGAAAAGCAAATGTTTCCCATCTCCAGCTTCCATTTCAGAAACATCTGAGAGCAGGAATCTAGGAGCTGTGATTCAAAAATATGTTTTTCTGAGTTGCAGTTCAGAAACATCTGGAAGGCTACAGTAGCTCACATAGGCCAATGGGTCTCTGAATCTGAAGGCTGAATGAATTGTTTTGCTTCTTGACTCTCCAGGCAGAGGGACTCAGCTCAGGAAGAGCAAAACTGGAAAAAGATAAATCTTTGAAGGTGTTGACTTGTGGGCAATGTTGCATGAACCCTGGCAGAAGCAGTACAATGACTAGAGTGGAGTCGGGAGAGCATCTCCTCAATTCCTGGAAGCATGAGGTCTGAAACAATTCTCCACATTCTGTTTGAGCCTGAGATAAGGCCATGCAGGATGCAGTCCTTAGCAGGAATTGAAACAACTGATGCAGATGTTGGGTACATTTTGTGGCCAACAGTATTCCCCACTTCCACCCCCAGCCTTAGTCACCCAGATTTTACCTGGGTTTTAAATCCATATAACCACAACTGTCCTTGTATAATCTATTTCTACAATCTGGTGGCTCAGAAGCAGTTTCATCACTTCTCCCCTGTAATATCACATGGGCCTTGCTCCTGTGCTTAGGCTTTTCCACCTTTAAGATCTCAGGAAGTGAACTGTGGCTAACCCAATAGCCCTAGGTGGAAAAACCTTGATCTTATCCTTTAATACCTAGCCTGGATTCACATTTTAGTCATATGTATATCTGAAAGCACTGGGACTTCGCATAGCCAAAACATTTAGTATGTGATGTTTGGAAGATAAAGCATGAGCCTAACCATATAGTTTGCTATTTGGTTCACTTTTGGTGTGATTTGGTTTGAAGAAAATTATGGTATACATGTAAGCTTTGTTCTTTTCCCTCTTTTAAAGTTGTTTCATACTTTTCTGGTACAGCACTAGGGCTATAGGTTTTTTTTTTTTTTTTGGTGTGTGTGATCCTAATTATCCCATTCTGCAGCTCATGTGGATGGTTAGTTCACACCAAAACAGGGCTGTGGGCAGTAACAACTCTATAATGTCTTTGGTGGGTGGTGCCCTCTGAATGTTTCACTCTACAACCCTTTAAACTCCTCTTAATCTCCTTACCTTTGACAATTGTATTTCATGTTTGTGGGAAATACAACCCAAAACATCTGGAAGGCCAAAGATTGTGTAGCTCCAGCAAAAGGGAGCACCATAGTCTGGGGCTGTTAAGAGGGTTTGGAATTGGAGAGTACATGACTACTGATGTCTACAGGAAATAAAGGGCAGGATAATATTGTAGCAAATTTTACTGGTAGATTCAAGGTTGACTCATCCTTCCGAGGTTGGTAAAATGAGGACCCAGCATGTTGTGGGTAAAATGCAAATTAACTTGTGAACCACCCAGAGAGTGCACTAAGCACTTATTGGTCAGTAAATGAGTGTAATTGCTTTGTTTTGCTTTTTGTTTTTATTTATCTAGTAAAAATGAGGCAAAAGAAAAAGTTAGTATTGTGAAACTTCAGATGTGGGGGACAACTCCATGAGGGCTCACTGTAGTATCATCAAACAGAAGGAACTCAACACTACAGTGAACTTCACCCACTAGGTAGGAGTCTTGTCATGGCCCAGGGGCTTGAGTGGCCTAACTAGGCAGTGTTGTCCATCTCTTGCCAATGATGTTAGGTTGGAATTAAAACTCATCAAAATGTCCTCCATTGGATCCATTGGGCAAGGTGAAAGCAGAGGGCACATATCATCATCCGCCTAGCCAGTGGGTGATGTGATACCCAAATGGCTTTAAAAAAGCATGTAAATGGACTTGATTTCTAAGTCTATTTGCATGTGCGGAATGTCGTCACAGAGATGTCTACCAATGTACGGACTCCTCGCTGAATAATGACTCCAAGACAAGACAAGAATGAAGAAGGAGTTAGAAAAGTAGTGCAATTGTGTGTATCTGAGGACTGGAAGTGTTTTGAGCAATTTTTCATTGCTGAATTTCAAGCAAAGGTGATAGGGCTACCAAGGTTTTAAAGTTAGGCCAGAGGGAAGATGGCTCTAATAATAAAGACAGAAGATAAAACAGACCATGGAGTTTTAAGTGAGCAAACTGCTGTATATTTTCTGCATGTTGCAGCACATATTGAGTGCTGTAATATTGCTTGGTCAGAAAGATGGCTTTGGAGAAGACAGAGAGCTGGAATTTAAGATGTGCCAAGTCAGCAAAAAAAAAAAAAAAAAATTGCTCCAAAGACATTTAGTAGGCTGAAAACAAGAACAGCAGTGTCAAAGAGAACAACAACTGGAGATTAGTTGGCAATATCACAAAGACTCGTGCAGAAATCCAGCTGCACAGTGGTCTGAAGTGGCAGAAGACTTAAGAGGGTATACACTTGTAGAAAGCCACAGCATAAATAGGCTGGTCAGAGAAGGCTCTATAGTAATAATTCTCAGTCTGTGAGGCTGGCTTCCACCCTACCTCTGATGACATGTCAAGATGTCAAGAGACATCTGTGTTGTTTTGAAAAGATTATATTTCAACATAACATAATTTTTTTAAATTTGAAAAATAGGAAAAATCCAATGATAGCTATTGCTATCTTAGTTACATGGCTTATTCTGGGGGACATAGGAGAGCAGTGCACTTCTCCTCTTCCTTTACCTCTGAAGCTCACTGTAATGTTGAGTTCCTTGTGTTTGATGATACTACTGTGAACCTTCATGGAGATGTCCCCCATTTCTGAAGCTTCTCAATACTAACTTTTTATTTTGCCCCAGTCTGTGGCAAGATTACGTTCATCTGCCTCTTCCCCTGGCTCTCTCAGACCAAGTTGCAGTATCTCTCATTTTGAATGTCAGCAACATCCAGCATCTGGGTACCTGGTCCCCATCCTAATTCAGTGGTGCTGTTGGAGGTGCAAGAACTTAAAGGTGGACCCATGACCATCCAACTCCAGTGACAGAAACCTGAGGTCAGGAGGAGACTGAACAAGCTAAGGAGCTAGTGGTGGAAACTTAGCTCCAGGGTAGAGTGTGGGAACGGGGCTCTGTTGGCACCTATTAATACTTTGTACTCTGCTCCCCTACTCTAACATGGTCTAGCTCAAGTAATTCAGCTATCCTGGAGATTGAAGGCAGCCACCATACACAGTAAATTGAATGCTTTTGTTTAATATAGTACATTTTGCCAGTCACAATGCTTTTAAAAGTAACTGTATCTCTAAGACACAGGTGGATACTGCAGTGATTGGAATCAGAAGGGTGTCATCCAGAATTGGTGATATTTATTTGAGGACAGCTCTTTCTAAATGGTCTCCATAGATTCGAGGTTGGTAGAAAGCTATCACAGATGGCTGGCTGATGGTTTTGACAAGACAATCTGAGTTTGGTTTTCTAGGCTTTCCTCACCTTTCAAAACATACAAATACTGTCAGTAGACTGACACCATGTAAAGAGTTTGTCACAGGCTTCTTTCAGACCCCCCCCCCCCCCATTTGCCATAAAAAGGAACAATGCAAATAGTCCATTGCTGTATTCCATAGTTGTATTTAGTACAGGTCCCCCTCGCATATCCATGGGTTCAGTATCCACAGTTTCAGTTATCCAAGGGCCTAAATATTCATCAAAAATCCCTGAAATTCATAATATATATGTGTCTCTGTGACACATTACCAGAGCTGGCGACTAGAGGCTACTATCTGCAGTTTACAAAGAACAGAAAGAGACATTTTGGTAACTCTCATGTAGAATGATGGAAGCTGACCTGTACTCTAAATTGAACACAATTATATATAAATGATATACATTCTCTCTGTGGGTAGCTAGAATCCTATAACTTTTGCCTACTAGTTTTAAGTCCATCAGCATAAATTTCAGTGGTGAACTCATAGAATCATGGAATGTTAGGAGGGACAAGGCCATTGAATCCAACCCCCTGCTCCGTGTGGGGATGCAAATCAAAGTACTGTATAGCTGTCTGACAGACAGCTGTCTAATTTTCTCTTAAATGTCTCCAGGGGTAGAGTGCTCACCACCACTGAGGGTAGTTGGTTCCATTATCATACTGCTTTAACAGTTAGGAAGATTTTCCTGATATTCAACCAAAACCTGGCTTCCTGCAACTTGATCCCATTATGATCTGCCTGGTGCTCAGGAATGATTGAGAACAGATCTTACCCCTGTTGCAGGATTAAAAAGACAGCGCAGGCATTTGCTATATAATAAATAATAATTATGTGCTGTCACATCAATTCCAACTTATAGAGACCCTTTCCCAGGGTAGCTTGCCATTCCCTTCTTTTGGGGGCTTCATGAGACTGTGCAGCTTGCCAAAGGAAGACTGGCCTTTCTACTGGAAGACCAGTGGTGGGATGTCAAAAATTTTACTACCCCACCGTGATGACATCACAGTGTGGGCGGAGCTAACATCATGCTGTCATGATGTGGGCGGGGCCAAAGAAATAATAATAATAATTGTAAAATAAAATAAAAATAAGCATATATATACACACACACACCTCAACCCACCCACCCACAACGCAAACCCGTAAATAAAATATATAAATAAAATAAAATAAAAATTACATTAAAATATACCCACCCACCCACCCCAAACATAAATCAACCCACACACACCAAACACAAAACCGCCACTTACCTGTTAGTATAAGTGCCTGGGCAGCACCATGTTGCAAGATGGATATGGTCATCGTACAGGTTCTCTAGGATAATAGGCGTGGATGCACACCAAGTGCTTGGTGCACTTGTGCAGTGGGGGAACCACTGAAAAGGTAAGCCCTGAAGGTGGTCCTTCCCCCCCAAAGCTGCTACCGGTTGTCCGGGACACTGGGAAAAGTTACTACCGGTTCTGACGAACTGGTGAGAACCTGTTACATCCCACCACTGTAAGACACAGTGGGGTATAAAACTCATGCCCTCATGTACTCAACTGATGGAGGTGTCTTCTCGATAGCTGGTGTGTAAGCGGCAGAAGTTAAAAAGCAGCCTTGCTTTTAGATGTGTGTAAAGATTATTGTTTAACAACATCAAAAAGAAACAGGAGATAAATCCTAAAAAAAACCAATCTGCTGCAAAATTGGGGTGCAATGAGTCAGGCAAAAAAAGAATTTGAATTCAAAAGTTTAATATAGTAACATATATAAACGCTGCAGGAATAAACAGAAATATATGTGTTCTTTCATCAGAGTTTCAGATTTTTAGGGGCTTCAGTTCACATTATTCTCATCTGAGAAACAAGCAGAGACCAACAACAGTTGTGTGGAAAAATGCCAGACTTTAAATTTGTGGCTGAATAGTTTATAGCCAGCAGAGGTTGTATTTTCTCAGCGTTTCAAAATATATGCTGGAGAGGGAGTCCTGTTTTTCAAATCTTCATATTAGTTTTAGAACTCAATATATTTGTGGCTACTTGGTGTTTGCCAACTTTTTTCCATCTGCCTCTTTACTAAATTTTGAGACATAATTACCAGGGCTTAGATATAATGACTAGGGCTTTTCATTATTTATACCACTGAAGAAGACCCTGATCAAAAACATTTATTTTTCAAAATATGTTCCTACTGTGGTGGGTAAGAATACCACTTTGTCAGTACTGAAGTTATATAACTTTATTGCCATTATTGTGTGATATTTTGTGATATTAGACCTTCAGTGTTTAGATAAGTTATAGAAAGAAATCTTTGTTTTTGTTTTCTTCTTCTTCTGGTCCAGTTTAACTATACTGTAGTCCAGTTTTGTGAGCTAACTAATTATGATCACACTAGTAGGAGTTTTAACTATAGAGTCTGCTCTGGCTTTTGACAGTTCTTTGATTCCAGAGCTAACACTGTTTCTCTTCAAGCACATGTTATAATGAGAAAGTTGGCAATTCGGGATGGGATTTTCTGGATTCAAGGAATCCCTGTCCCATAATTTGGTGGGAACCTTCCCAGGCTGAATTATGGATTTTGAATCATCAAAGTAGCAGGAGGAAGAACATCTCCAACACCCCCCCCCCTGCTGTTCCTGTACCATTTTTTGATTCATTAGAATAGTGCCCTGCTGCCAACAGGACTCGCAATGATTCCTTGCAACTCACAAAGGTGCGGGGGTGGCGGTGGGGTGGGAATGAATTCTGATGGGGGCAACCTCCATCTGAGCTTGTTCCTCTACGCACCATTCTGAGTCCCAGGAAATCCTCACAACTCCTACAGTGTAGGAGGACATTTTTCTAATGGTTTGAAGAAGTGGTACTGAAAATGGCACAAAGATGAAGGGGCTTCTCTACCTCCTGCTGGTTTGAGTTTTCCTTCCCCGATCATTTGGCTTTGGGCGTGAGAGTCCTGCAGAATGAAGGGACTGGGATACGTGCCTCAAGTCTGCTGGCACAGATCCAGGAAGAGCTTTATGGCAAGAACAAATATTCCTGAGGAAATGCAAGCTCAAAACCAAATTAGAAGATGGAGGAAGGAGCTCACTGAACAAGGAATAACATTAGAGGAACTCAGCCTCCCCTATATCACTTGGAGGGCCCTCAATAGGTTGAGGGTCAGAATCCCTAAATGTAAGCAAGTGGGGACTGCTGGTGGACAACAACATGCCATGTGAATGTGGAGAGACACAGAATCTGGTTCATCTGCTGGTCTGCCGGTTGCTACTGGAAACATGTACTGATGAGGATTTGATTTTGGCCAATGACAAAGCCAAAAAGGCTTATCAGAAAACAAAATGAAATAAACAAAACAAAATAAAAACACTGTAGCACTTTAAAGACTAACTGCTATATTTTTATTGTTAGCTTTTGTGGATCAAATCCACTTCTTCAGACAAGGAGTGAAACTTACAGGCATGGTTTTTATGCACCAAATTCAGGAGTAAAAGGGAGAAGGGTGTGCTCAAGCAAAATGATAGACAAGCAAGCACAACAATACAGCTTCCCACAGCCATCAGCAACAATAGATTATTTAGATTATTCAGATTCAGGTCCCTTCATTTTGGCAGTTCAAAGGCAGACCTGAACATGAAAGAAGAAGGGACTGGGACAGGGGTGTGCTGGGCACCTTGGGAGGGCGGTAGATAGGGAGTGATGGGCACCTATTGGGCGGGTGGGGGGGAGAAATCTCATACATTCCCATTTCCTCCAGCACTCCCCCCCCCAAAAAAAAAAAATCCCCCAAGACGGACACAGGGACTCACCAAACAAAGTCAGTAGGCAAGAATTTAAGAACAAGTTAGGCAAGCATTATATCTCACATTTAATTAGGAACAAATCTTCCTTAATTAAACAAAAGAATTCATTGCCCATGAAGAAATGAGGCAGTTGTAACTTTTTCAAGTTAAGATCCACAGATCCACATCAAACAAACCAAAATAGATCACGTGTCCCTGCGATGATGGAAAGGCAAAGCTTCTATCTAAATCACTGAACACATATCAAGTTGATTTATTACCAATTTACCTGTACCTAGTCACCAAGTAAGGGACTGATGTGACTTAGTGCAGGGATTCTGAACCTGTGGGCCATGGGCCAAATGCAGCCCATGGCACCACTTCATGTGGCTCCCCACTGCCTCTACCACACCAGGGCCATGTGGTGGAGGAAGGGCAAAATGGCCATCTGGTCCATGACTTGGCCCATGGCTCTAAAATGTTGAGAACTCCTGACTTAGTGGTTAAGATGCTGAACTTGGCAACTGGAAGTTCGGCAGGTCAGCAGTTTGTGACCCGAGTACTGCATGACAGAGTGAGCTCCTGTCATCTTGTCCCAGCTCCTGCCAACCTAGCACTTCAAAAGCAAGAAATTGCAAGTAGATAAATAGGGGCCATTTCAGTGGAAAAGTAAACAGCATTCCATTCACTCCGGTGTTGAGGCATGCCTGCCACATGTCCATGGAAATGTCTGCAGATGTAGACAGTGCTGGCTCTTTGGCTGTAAACAGAGATGAACACTAAACCCTAAAGTCGGATATGACTGGCTTTCAAGCAAGGGCAACCTTTACCTAGCTTTTTACAACTGGCAAAATTCCCTGTTATTATTCACACATGCTGCAAAGTCTGGCCCTAACGCAAATGGTTGCAAAACAAAGTTCTCTTGCAAGCAAGCTGATGCATCACATCCAAAGAGTGAATACAACAAATATCATGGCATTATACATTTGCCAATGATTTAGCAGCTATTGACAATGGTTTGAGTGACCCAGGCAAAACTGCAGCATATAACAACCTGTTAGTTGTGGTGCATCAAATTTGATAATGTCCCAGAAACCCCTGACTGATATTCAAACTCCTGAGACCACCTCCACTGGTCTTTGCAAAAGCCAGGCAGCTGCAGAGGATCTTGGCTGCATCCCTAAGCAATGCAACCTTGCAGGGTGAGGGTTCCCAGGCCTTGCTTACATGCAATGCAGCCTTTGCAAGAAGCTAGCAATCAAAGAGGCTCCATCAGTGATGGGATGCCAACATTTTTACTACCCCACCGCAATGTCATCACAGTGGGGGCGGAGCTAACATCATGACATCGTGGGTGGGGCCAAATATTTTTTTAAAAAAATAATAAAATAAAAATAAGCACATACACACACCCTCAACCCACCCACCCATCCACAACACAAACTCGTTAATAAAATAAATAAAGTAAATAAAAATTACATTAAAATACACCCTCCCACCCCAAATACAAAACAACCCCCCACCCACCCACCCACCCCAAACACAAACCCATCACTTTCCTGTTCGTATAATTGCCTGGGCAGCACCATATTGCAAGATGGATATGGTCATCATACCAGTTCTCTAGGATAATATGCCTTAATGTAAATGTAAAACAGCTCTACCTCCTTAAGGGTTCTCCAATTGGAACAGCAATTGGAACAGCACAGGTGTAGCTTATTGATGAAGTAACTCCAAGACTTTGCTTAAAAACCCCAAGCCAGGCCGTCAAGTCTGCCGGCCGCCAGGCCCTTTTAGGAACTGTGGTACTACGTCAATATAGGTAAAGGTATTAAATACACATTAAAATACACACAGACACACAACATCCATAGGTGAGTCACTTACCCTGGGGAGCAGACTATAGGGAGCTTCAGGCTAGCAGCTTCTCTTCCTCCTCCCTGCTTGGGAGGACGGCAAGGAAGCTGTGCATACGCGCCAAGCACTGTAGGCATGCATGCACACCAAGTGCTTGGCACGCGTGTGCAGTGGGGGAACCAGTGAAAAGGTAAGCCCCGAAGGTGGTTTCCCCCAAAAGCTGCTGCTGGTTCTCCAGGACACTGGGAAAAGTTACTACCGGTTCTGGCGAACTGGTGGGAACCTGTTACATCCCATCACTGGGCTCCATAGACCCCTTTCTTTCCGCTCTCCCTTCCACAGAAAAAGGAAAGAGGAAATAGAGATCTCTGTCCTAGATTGTCATCCTTTCCCTGGACCAGCCATCCTTTTCCTTGACCACTCTGGGAAGCTATATTCGCTCCCCTTAACCATTTAAGAGTCCAAAATAAGGAAACCCAAACAGACTTAACTCCCATACTGTATTTTAATGTGAGCTATTGTGACTGACGTCCATGAAACAAAGTTTCTCCACAAAAATCCTTTCAACCCAGAATAATTTCTAACGGGAAATTATTATTATTGACCCAGTTAGTGAGTAAGGGAGCCAGTGTGTGTGTGCATGCTCAAAAGCACAGGAGTGGGAGGGAGGGAGAGAATGTGTGTATGTGTGTCCGTGCGCACACACTGGATCGCTTGCTCATTCACTCACTCTAGATCAATAATAATAATTTCCCGTTAGAAATTATTCTGGGTTGAAAGGATTTTTGCTGGAGAAACTCTGCTTAGGGAATGCCCAAATGAGGTTCCTTTTATGCCCCCAAGATGTTTGCTCACACACACACACACATTCTTTCCTTCCCACACATACACACATTCTCTCCCTCCAACTCACTCCTGATCTCACTCATATACCCACACATTAAAGACCATGTAAGCAACTTAAAGGTAGAAATTTAGGGTACCTGTGGTTGTTTGTGGTCGTGTGTGGCACTGGTGAGGCTTTGGACGTGGGCTTCATTCGGCCATGCTAAGCTAAAAAAGGGGGCTCCTGGCAGGCAAGGCAGCAAAGAAGAAGGGGGGAAGCCCGTCCTCTCTCCCTCTCTCAACGCTGCAGAAGAGCTGGTCAGGCCCTGGAGCTCCTGGGTCAGATTCCAATCCCAGGGCAAAGGCAGGGAACAAGAGTTGGAGGCCTGGTCCCCACACCCATGGAAGGGGTTCCCCAGGGATCCCCTTCCGTGGCTGCTTGGATGAAGCCTCTGAGACTCCTGCCTTCACCCTCATAATCTGACCTGGCACTGCTGCTGCTGTTGCTGCTGCCATAAGATGTGCAGAAGCCCAATGGGGCTTTCCCATCCACTGAGGCCATAGCTCGGGGTGGGGTTGGCCTGGTTATACAAACCAGCCATGTCAGGGGCAGGGCTGGTTGGTGTATGACAATACCTGCCCCATGGAAACAGCATCCTGCCACCTGGAAGGTTCCGGCTTGGGGTGGGCTGTGGCACAAATCTTGCACCGAGGCAAATTATGTTACCCGGTGACATAACTCTGCCTGCCTCTGGGGGGCGCCAGTCACTGGGGTGTACTGGGACGAGCCCTTGTATCCCTGTGGTACAACACACCACTGGACTGGGAGTCCTTGAATTCTGAAAAACCCATTCCTATTGGCAATGACCTTGAAAAAGTAATTGGAACTATGAATGTGTCATGTGATGTAATGGGTAGACAGGCATCCTAGGATTCAGAAGATGTGAGTTCAAATTCCTGCTTGGCCATGGAAGCTGAATGGGAGAGGGTGTGGTACTGATAAAACCACTAGCATTCATTAAAATCCTGTGAGGGTTATTGTAAGTCAAATACAACTTAATGGCACATAGGACACATGTGCACGTGTGCGCGCATGCGCGCATGCACACACACAAGTTGTGCAGAAAATATTAGTAGTGAGTATGTAGCAAAGTGAGGCAGTCATATTTGTTCTGTTAAAAAAAGGTGCTGGCCCAAAACATCAGAAGAGGAGGTGCTTCCTACAGCAAAGAAAACATTTTAATTGTTAATTTAAACAACACCAACTACAAAAAGAGACTGAAATGTTATGCCAGGCTTTTTTTCTGCATCGCCATTTGTTTGTTTGGTCTGATAAGCTTGCACAGACTATCACAGTTACTTCTTCAAATGCTCTTGCAGACAAGAGTAGGTGGAAATGAGAGGTTAAGAGAACTGGCAACAGGGTTGCCCCTCCACCACATTTGAGCATGGCAAGCTAGTTTATAGAATTCAGGAATGATAACAGAATTGAATGCCTAAGCCATCTCACTCTACCCAGTAGGAGTGCTGACCCTGGCTACAGTCCTGTGCCCCCCTCATGGCTCTGCTCCACTCACTGCTGATGCTGGTGTAAGCCTTGTTGATTGTTTGGTTTATTTTATGGGCAGGGAAATATGTGAAAAGGAGCTGTGCTTTTAAATTTTCTGTTCTGAGAGAGAGCCAGAGAAAAAAGGCACTAATATTCCTCTGGGAGGTAGGCTTACATTCTTTTCGCTTTGATTTAGGCAAATAGAATATTGCGACATGTGTTCCAGAGCAGCATTGAAAGAGTAAATTCTTTGTGATGGTATTATGTATCTGTACCTAGCATTTTATTTTATTTGAGGACCTCAAGGGGTTTCCTTTGGAACGACATATTTTTGTGGCCTTTTTATCTTTTAACGATAGAAGACTCTGAGAAGCAATAGTGTCCTGCTTTTCATATTAAAGAGATCCTCGTCAGTGCATGGACTCAGCGGGCATAATTTTATGTGGCATCTAATTTAGGCTAAGTTTATGTTATTGGTGCTATTGTTTCCTGATTTTAAACTTCTGTTTACGTTATTGGTGCTATTGTTTCCTGATTTGTACATCTTCATTTTATTATTTATTGTATTTATTTAAAATAATTATGGGCCAGCCTATCACAAACACTTGGATCTCAGCCTGGAAGCGTAGTGGCAAACAGTGGAAATCTTTCTGAAAGATACGCCTGTTAACAGTCTAGCTGCTGCATATTGGACTCGCTGTAGCATCCATGTCGTCTTCAAGGGTAGCCCCATGTAGAGTGCATTGCAGTAGTCTAACTGAGATGTTGCCAGGAAAAATTCATTGTGCAAAGTTAATTGTGTTTGCCATACTCAAACAACATTTGTTGGTGGTTTATCTTTTTCTCTTGTACACAAAGGAATTGTTCAGGGAAAGGAAGCAAAATGAAGCAACCCTGTGAAGTATTGTTGTAGCACTTCATAAATGAAAAGTGAATAGATGTAATAATTTCATTGTGACACATGCTTGAATAAGAATTATTCAGAGGAGTGGGAACTGCAGGCTGATGTACAGATGCTGAAACCATGTTGGCGGTGGAATTTTTTTTTATTATAAATGATTAAATTCTTCTTTATTCTGGGAGAAAGGTGGATTGGCAAGCACTTCTTATTGAATGTTGAATGATCCAATTTGGTCCACCCCTCCCCATCCCTGAGGGCACCATAGAGATAAAAGATGAAAATGCTCGTGCTTAGCAGTGCCTTATTCTTTGGACATCTTTCATCTGTGCCTCTTGTTATATAACAGTATGATGTGTTTACTCAGACTTGCAATCTGACACTAGCCCATTCTTTCCCAAACAGAGGGTTTTCTCATAAAATCCACTCAGGCCTTTCTTCTCAAGTTCTTCGTACACTTTTCAGAAGAAAAAAGAAATCATTCATATCCAAGAAGGAGAGTCTCGGATTCTTTAGATATTTTCCATTATAAGCTTTTGGCACCATTATGAGCTTCAACTCAAGTTACATTCCTGATCCTCCTTCTTTCATCTGGTAAAAATGGATTATTTCATTATTAGCCTGGAACCATTACTATTCACAGGGATCAGGTCTGTGTATGAACAATTCCTTGCCTTGGTGTGTTACTGAAAATTCCAAACCTGCTATAAACTTTGCTCTAGTCACTTAAAGACTTGTTGGTGAATTTAACATGACAGGTAACCTTCCCAAATGGTTCCTTGCAGGAAGAAAACCAGTTCAATATGAATTATATGCTAAGGAAAATTTATGGTATGTCTTCTGGATTTATGATATGTCTAAGACTGTAAAGCTTAAAGTAAAAATAGATTCACATATTTTATTCTGACATCATAAACAAACTAATTTTGGGGAGAGGTGGGCAAATGTAATTTACTAGATCACAATTCCCAAATACCTGTACTCCAATCGCTGATCATATTGATAAAAAATTAATTTTCTCATCTATAATTTTTGTGGCAAAGGGGGGTGCATGCATATATATGCGCATATGAATGAGACAGGGATGGATAATGTGATAATTGGGATTTTCTACAGACAAAGACAATCAGGAAAGACCCTATCACACTTTTATACTGCCCTATAGTGCTTAGTGCACTCTCTGGGCAGCAAGGGCAGTTCACAAGTTAATTAGCACCTTGCCCCCAACATGCTGGGTACTCATTTTATTGAACATGGAAGGCTTAGTCAACTTTGAGTCCTGGTCAGGATCGAACTCACAACCTTTTGGTTGCAGGACAGCAGTTTAACCTCTGCACAACATTATATATATACACACATATACAGGGTGGCCCATAAGTCCCTACCTGGCCACAAAGAGAGTAGAGCTCTGCTGGGGGAGGAAGGAAGCACTCCCATTGGGCTGCTAGGCAGAGGGGTGGGGGGAACTCTGTGCTGGCAGGAGGGAGAAGGTCTTCTCATTGGATAGCTGGGCAAAGGGGCGGGGTGCGTGCCCATGGATAGGATGGTTAGGGACTTACGGGCTGGATAGTGATTTATGGATCACCCTCTGTGTGTGTATGTTCCAGTTAATATCGCAGGGAGAATTACACACAGAATCACAGATGTGTTCAACTAATGATATTTATTAAAACCTTCTGGCACCAAGGCCAGCATCTGATTTTAAAGAAGCATACTGACTTGATTGATCAGGCCTAGGATTGTGGCTTCAGAGGAGACTATATCGGTCCCTGTTCTTTCTTGCCTCCATCCCAATCTGAAAGTCCTTGCTTAAGGTCTATTAGCACTGAGACCATCTACGCTTGTCTCCTAAAGAGGCATCAGAACACAATTAACTCTTCTAGTCAGGGAAGGAGAGGTGTATCTTAGGAGCACAAGGTAAAATAAGATAAGGAACTGAACAGGTTGTGTGTAATTTCTATTCTAAACAAATGGTTAGAAGAGATGTGATGTGATGTGCATCCTTTGAAAAAGTGGAACACAACCTGTAAGGGCTCTTTCCCCCTAGCAAGTAGAAAACATTTCTTGGGTTGGTTGATCTCTGTATGTTTCTCCTGATCTTGGAAGAACACCAATTAATCAATGCTGGGTTTTAAGGCATTTTGAACATGAAATCCAATACAATCAAACTTCCAGATGGGTAATTGTCTTAGTCTGATGAAAGGGGAAAAGAAAACAATGTAATTGGAACATACAGCCTATGCGAGTGTGTGGTGATTAAAAAAAAATCATTATAAGAAAAGGGACAAAACAGCTTCTTGAATTTACTACAGTGGAGTAAAAGAAGTTTAGAACAACTTTAAAACTTTAATATGTTCCACTGTGAGGTATTAGAGGGGAGTAGAAGAGTGGAAAAAGGGAAAAGCCAAAGGCAGAATCATTCATCATTCTAGGTTTCTATACTAATGCACGAGCACAGGAAATCTGGATTCTCAGCAAGACCAACTCTGGTCAAGTGAGGAGGGATTTCTTTTCAATAAGCGCATTTATGGGGTGTTTGTCTCAGATGCTGCTATAATTTGGTGGAAATTGGCTTGGCATATATGAATGCCATTTTCTATTCTTCCCCAGACATCAAAATGTCCTGGGTTGACCCTGATCATCTGACAAATGTATTGACATTCGCAGTTTATACATCATATAGAAAATGTAAGTGTAACACTAATGAACGTGTAGTGATCATATTTGCTCCATTAAGTATGGGGCTGCCCTAATTAGGCCCAAATGAAGGATATGTTCAATAGAGGAAGGGCAATTTGTATTAAAAGAATAAGAGCATTTCACATGGGTAACCTCACATATTCCACCACTTCCCTCCATTAGTCCTCTTCAATTAACCCTCAGATAACCTCTCACAAAAGATGCTACCAATTCAACATACAATTACTTCTGAATTCTTCCTTTATTACATTGAATTACAGTTTAGATGAATAACATCTTAGTGAGATGTAAGCTTTCCCAGATCCTTTCTCCATGATGGAAAAGTGCTCCCAAATCACACCAAAGTGTTCCCAAAAGGAAAGAGGCTATTTAAGCTTTATAAATGCTACCCTCTTAAAGGGGGAAAAATCACTCCACATAAATGTTTCATATCTCTCCTTGGTGATGCACAGGCCCCAAACATTTAACTGTGAGGGTGTTTATATTTGTGGAACTCTCTTGAACATTTGCTGTGGATTTCAAACAGCTGCTACACTGAACCACTGGGAATAGTAAGATCATGAATATTCAGGTGTAGTGACTGGAGTGAACAGCCGTTAATAGAATAAACGCCTAAACAGTTGTGTAAGGCTTATTAAGACCTATTGGGGCTGGGATAATAAATTCCCAGCCTGACATGCAACAACAAAATGTAGTTGAAACATTTTGGGCCATCTTCTCCTAAATGAAGAAGAGGGGAAATGGTTAGTTCTGTACGGCAAGACAATGGAACACCTGGAAACCTTGGCACTGATTTTACATATGGTAGAGAGATGTGTGTGTGTGTGTTTAAAACATTCTAACTCATCCTTATTTTAAAATGATGGCTCAGTCTACACTGCAAATGAGTAAGGGATGCCTGGTTTATGTACAGTCTTGAATGGATGTTGCTCTTAGCATTGAGCAAAGATGCTAGAAGCTCTGGCAGGGTTCTCAGATTGTATAATCTCAGAAATATGTTTTGTAAGGAAGGAGATGTGCAGATGCAAAGGTACAATGAAAAAAGCCAACATTCTCTTCTAAAAAATCATCTCAATGTATAGCCTTTTTTTTTTTGAATTCTTCTAGAGTAGTCCCTGTGTTGCTTACCTTCCATCTCTTTCCCCCCCTTTCTTTTTCTTGCTTCCCACAGCCAATTACTTAGAAACCAGCACGGCAGAGATATATTGATTTAATACTGTAAGCTAACTTCAGCACTTTTAGGACAAATTGCATGAGTGGACCTGCAAGCACATCAGAAACTTGGGTGACATGTTATGCAACTAAAGCCTATCATAATTTTATGAGTTTATTTAATTGCTTTTAAACGATGCTTATTAGCTGGCTAGAGAGCTATTTTTCAGCTGAAAGGCATGACAGCAGCTCAGTTAGTGTTGAAAACATCCCCATCACTGCTACTACCACTACCATCAGTATTACTAAACTTGATTAGGAGACTAAGGAGCTTTAACAGCAGGAGGCAATTGTAGGATCTATGTTGTCATACCAGTGACAGGAGCCATATTTTTCTACAAGGAGAAAGTAAGTGTCATAGATGACACTTATTGGAGATTTAATGATATCCCATGTTGGTAGCAGCGGGTGCAACTAGGAGGGACTTTGTGGGGCCAACCAGTTAACAGAGTCCTTTCTACTTTAGGAATCTGAAGGGAAGCGCTGTCTTTCTTCTTGAATCTGTTCTGTTCCCTGTCTTTGTTAGCTCTCTTCTGTTCCTGATCTTTGAGCATGCAGCTGCTCCATACCTGAGGGGTACACTGAAAGAGCCTCCACAAAGATTGTGCTATTTTTGAACCACAATCG
Organism: Furcifer pardalis; assembly: GCA_030440675.1. Taxonomy (NCBI): domain Eukaryota; kingdom Metazoa; phylum Chordata; class Lepidosauria; order Squamata; family Chamaeleonidae; genus Furcifer; species Furcifer pardalis. The sequence continues at coordinate 197,239,251 of CP126891.1, forward strand.
GGTGCACCCTGGTAATGGCAACCTTGTGTTGCTGGCTAATCTTTCTCACACTGGGTCAGGAGAAAGGAACTGCAGAAATGAATTCACCAATGGTGGCTTCATTATGGCAGGTCCACGTCTGGCCTAGACACAGAAGAAGAATCCACTCCTGAGATGGAATGAGACCACACACTATTTTCATTTTATATTCATCTGTTTTAATTAAACAAGTAGAACTGTGAGTAAACTGTTTTTTTTCTTTTTACTTATGTTGACTTTGATTGATTCTTCTATATATTAAGTGCTGGAGGTTGTGATAAAAGGGATGGATGATGAGAGATGCTATTTTCCCCTCCATCTCTATGTACCTCTGCTGTTGAGTTAAAAAGGAGTTTCTCCCAAATTCAAAATTACTCAGCAAAACTTTGTGTAAGCATGGAACAAGAAAAATAACTGGGACTGTGTTGAATTTTCTCAGATTTTGATTTTAAAAACAGCTATTTCAGAAAAGTGGGGATATTGCATAAATAACAGTTTCTGCAGTTATTTACCACTATATCCAGTCTTGTTCATTGTAAGCATTTAGTGTGACACATGGTTCAGATGGACTGATTCCAGTCAATCAGGGTTCATGTAGTACAGGGGTGGCCAACCTTTTTGTGCCATGGGCCAGACCACACCTCCTTAGACAGATGTGAGGACAGGAGGCGTGGTCCTTCTGCCCCTTCTGCCTCTTTGGGTGGTGGCGGTGGGTGCATTCACAGCATGTTTTTGACACTACTGCCACTTCTCATTGCATCGGGAGAGAGGGCAGCACATTTTCTCCATTTTTCCATGTGTCTTCTGTGGGCTTTTGCTGGTTTTTTTTTTTTTTGCCATGTTTTCGGTGCTTCAGGCATATTATCACCACATTTTTTATGTGTTTGGGGTGCTTCCAGCACATTTTTGGCAATTTTTGGCATGTTTTCAGTGCATTTTTGTGCATTTTCAGTGCGTTTTGGTGCTTCTGTGCTGTAAGCCCCCAAAATACACCAAAAATGTGGCAAAAATGTGCCAGAAGTGCCCCAAACATAGCAAAAATGTGGCAAAAACATGCCGGAAACACCCAAAACATTGCAAAAATGCACCAGAAGTGCTCCCAAATGTGCTATTTTCGGTGCTTCTGGCGGGAGCGGGGTCCTTACCATGGGCCAGATTAATTGGAGACACAGGCCAGGTCCGGCCCATGGGTTGTAGGTTGGAAATCCCTGATGTAGTAAATATGATAGCATTGTGCAACTATCTAAACAGTAAGACTTCATTGACATTATTGATATACGCTGAGAGTGACTGCTATGTTTCCTGGACCAGTAACACAGGCCATGTAGATAACACAACTTAATACTACACAATGAATTGGATTTGGATGGATGATGTCATTGAGAATGACAAATGATACCATAAGAAGCTGGGAATAAATGGACATTTTTAGTATTTTTTGCATAATTTTTTATTTATTTTACATTTCTGCACCTCCAGGTTTTGTCATATAACCACCACCATTATAACGAAAGATATTGTAGTCAGCTTTTCAGCAGGACAATTTTTTTTTTTGCTTTAACCATAGTTGAAAATATCAAACTGTGCCTACTCAATGTAGATTAGGAAGAATCTATTTCCAGTCACTCTTGCTGAGTACCTTCTCCTTTGACTTTCTCCAATTCAGGCTTATGTTCAGAGTTCATTGAACATTCAGATTTCATTTTTATCTGTTTCACTGGAGTGATGTACAAAGGCTGCATATAATAACATACCACTTTAAACAAACCTCAGATGTTTGACAGATTGGAATGTTGGTGCTGCTTAGCTTTAAATATTCTTCACAACGGTCTGGATGATGTTGCTATTTTGTATCTGAGGGTGGTTAATAGCTGTAAAACAACTGGAATTTTATCTGCCATGTTGCATTATGTTTTGCCATACGGCTTGGTTTCAGCTACCCAGTATGAAGAAACATCAAAAGACTACCATACAATGAAACATCCACTGCATTTCAAATCTAAAGGCAAACATGATTATATTTAATCAGTTAGTGTTATTCATACTGATGAATAACATCTAAATGTAATTTGACATTTTTCAGCAGCAAGCATAATACTTAGACCCTCCCATGCTATGTACGGTAATATCATGGAGTAAGGGATTTCCAACAGCTTGGGTCCTGGGAAAACACCTTAGAATCCTCCCATGTCATTTTGAGGGTCTTTAAATCTACCATGGAAGGTCTTCATCGTGCAATTTGAAGGCCTCCTTGTTGTTTGGCACTAGGAGGGGTCCAACATATTGCTACCTAAGGGATTCTATTTTTCTTCATATGAAAAATATGTCCTACCATTTGAAGTCTTCTTTATGGAAGCATAATACAAGGTGAAACCCTGTTGCCACAAGTTATGCTCCATAAAGCTGCTGACATCAAGCAACAACCAGTTTCTGGGAATTAAAAATGTCTGATCCCTTCCCAAAAGGTCTCAAGACTCTATTGAGATTTCTTTCATTGTGGTGAATTAGTTGTGGGCCAGGGAAAGTTTTTCATTTCCAAAAATTCCTGACTATACTTCTGCTAATGCAACCTGAAATAGCATTTGCCTTTTTTTACAGCCATATCACACATATTCAGCTTATTCTAAGATCCTTCTCCCTCAAAGTGTTGCTGAGCAAATTATTCCCCATCTGGTAGATGTGCACTTGTTCACCACCCCTTAGGTCAGTGGTTTCCAAACTTTTTTTTAGCCATGCTCCAGCTAAGCGTCTCTAAAATTCCAATCCACCCCCATGACATATAATTCTTATTATTCAAAAAATGAACTACTATTCATGTGGTGGAAGCCTAAAAGGCCACTCACTGTTAATAACTCATTCTTGAATCCCCCCCCCCCAATCAAATTGCCCTCCTGTGGTGCATGTGCCCCATGTTGGGAACCACAGTCTTAGGTGAAGAATTTTGCACTTAGTGCTGTTAAATTTCATTCTGCCATTTTCAGCAGAGTGCCTAAACCTATCAAGAACTTTTTAAATTTTGTTCCTGCATCCCAAGGCATTAGCTATTCCAATCAATTTTGTGTCATCCACAGATCTGATAAGTATTTCCTGTACTTCCTCATCCAGGTCATTAATGAAATGTTATAAAGCCAGGACTTGCTATCTCCTCCCAGTTTGAGAAGGACCTATTGATAAGTACTCTCTGAGTACAATTCTGGCACCAACTGTGTATCCATCTGCCACTTGTGCTAACTAGCCCACACCTAGTTAACTTGTTGAGCACAGGGCAATTTGGCAATGGCTTTGCTGAAGACAAGATATCTTACATCCACAGCATTTCCACCATCTACCAAGGAAGCTGCGTGATTGAAAAATGAGATAAGATTAGTCTGTCAGGATTTTGACAAATCCATGTTGACTTCTAGTTAGTGTTTGCAGAGTGGTCGCTTTATGATCTGTTCCAGATTTCCCCCTGAGATTGATGTCAGGTTGACTGGTCTGTAGTTCTCCAGTTCCTCCTTTTTGCCTTTTTTGAAGCAAGGGATATTAGCCCTCCACCAGTCATCTGGCACTTCACCCATGCTCCATGATTTCAAGAAAATGAGAGGCAGTGGTTCTGAGATCACTTCAACCAGTTCCTTTAATGTACTTGGATGCAGTTCACCAGGCTCCGGGGATTTGAAATTATTCAGTGTAATAAGGTACCGGTATTCCTTGAGTATTTGCTTACAAACCTCAACCTGGAATCCTGTTCCCTTTGGGAACATTTGCCTTGACCGTCTGTCTTTTGGGAAAAGAGTGAGATGAAGTAGGAATTGAGCATTTCTGCCTTTTCTTTGCCATCTGTTAGCATTTCCCCATCCCAAATGAGCCACTATTTCATCTCTCTGTCCGTGGATATGGATGTACCTGAAGAATGCTTTTTTGGTCCATTTAGCATCTCATGCTAGCCTCTGCTCATCCTTAGCTTTTGCATTTCTAACACCATTCCTGCTATTTGTCTGTACTCTTCCTTCATAGCCTGGCCTTCTTTCAACTTCATATAGATGTCCTTTTTTTGTTTTTAGCTTCACTTTGAGCTTTTAGTGAAGCCACATTGTTCTTTCTTTTCCTTTTTTTTTTTTTTTTTTTGCTTTCTGCCACTTTTTTCTTGTTAAAATTGTAAATAAGTCTAGCCCAGATCACTTGGAATATAGTGTCATGAAGATAGCTGTTGGATATAAGAAATGTGGAAGACTAATTTCAGGGCCAACACCTGTGCTGACAAACAGAATGTCAAGCAGCTTTTCTGCTGCTTCTGGTGTAAATATTCAACTGACAGCCAGTCATAAATTGAGCATTTCCCCAGATCATCTGCAGATGGTCAAAAGAAATAAAATAACAAAAAGTTTCTATACTATGGTTCTTGCACTAAATCGCTTTGGTAAGAGGATGAAATTTCCCATTTTCTGTATATTGCTGATCAAACTTGAAACACGAATTTTCCCCTTTCAACTAAGTGATGCAGCGCAACAATGATTCTATAGAATTATTTTCAAATATCCTACACTGCCTGTCAGCTGCTGCAGGATGCTGGAAATTGAGACAGTAGAGGAGAAAAATGCTGTTAAAGTAAAGGTTACCCTTGCTTGAAAACCAGTCATCTCCAACTCTAGGGTTTAGTGCTCATCTCCATTTATAGCCAAAGAGCCAGCACTATCTGCATCTGCTGCATCTGCAGACATTTCCATGGACATGTGGCAGGCATGACTAGACACTGGAGTGTATAGAATGCTGTTTACCTTCCCACTGAAGTGGTACTTATTTCTCTACTTGCAATTTCCTACTTTCAAACTGCTAGTTCGGCAGGAACTGGGACAGAGACAGGAGCTCATTCTGTCATGCAGCACTCGGGTCTCAGACTGCTGATCTAGCAACCTTTCAGTCATCAGTGTCTCAACCACTAAGCCACTGCATGACCTTTTGCTTGTCTCCCAGACCTCAAGCAGCTTTTAAAAAGCAACACTACACTGGTCTGGGAGGGCAAGTACAGACAGTCCCTCAGTTACTTTAAACAGAGTTATGTATTTCAGGCCCCTTCTTAGGGCACACATGAATGATGTCAGGCAAATTGACTGCTCCATTCTATTCACCATAGTGTGGATATCATCACCACTGTGGATCAAAGTTATTATTATTATAATTTTTTTTATTATATTTGTATTTATATGCCGCTCTCCTTGCCGAAGCAACTCAGAGCGGCTTACAATATTTCCAGAATGAAAATAATTACCCACATCTTCCCTCTTAATTCACCTTCTCCCTGCCCTTCAATTCTTCTATGACCTGGTTATCAATATAAGAACAAAATCTGTTTGAACAATTTCTATGTCTTGGTTGCACTGGTGAAGGAAAGAACAGATGGAATAAATTAATTAGTCAAAGTGTGTTTGAAGGAAAAACATTTCTTTGCCCAAGCCACCAGAGGGTAGAGAAGAACACTTAAAGTTAACTGTCATCTTGTTAACTTATCAGAACACGTTAATGTGTTGGCATGGTTATAACCAAAAGAGGAATTATATGGGGGAAGGAGGGTTAGAAAGTGTCTGATTGAGAGATTGTTTTGTTTTTTGTGTGTGATTTTTTGACATGATTCTTTTAGTGGAATGTTTGTTTATATTATTTGCATGTCGACCTGACATGTGACTAGGCTTCTGTTTTAGCACTCTACAGTTCAATGGAAGCTGGGCAGGGTCTTTTAATGAGGGGATCTCTTTGTGGGAAATGTCAATGAGAAAAGCCAAAAGGGAAGTTCCATTATGAAATCAACAAGGACAATCACCATATCTGGGAGTGAGTGACTAATGTAATGAAAACAGAATTCTTGAATGTTGTCAGTGTCTTGGATATTTCAAGCTCAAATCTTATTATCAGAGCATGGACTCTCAAGCATATAATAGACAGTGTATTGAAAAATAAATATGGATGAAGGTTAAATATTTTCAGTTAAAACATACAAGATGAAAGATATCTTATCAGCTGGACAAATAGCGTATAACATCAACTTGAAAGAGAAAAATTCTATCCAGCCTTCTTCAGTCACAACATTTTGCAGGGAGGTTGTGATGTCCTCATCCCTATTATCCATTTTCCACCCTTTCATGTTTTTCTACTGCTTAGCATGCCCACAACAAAAAAGAAAGAAGGAGATGGTTGTCCTTCAGTGAACAATTCTAACACCCATTCATCTTAAAGCACCTATAGAAAGAAAATAACCAGTCTTAATAAATATTGCTAATGTTGAATGAAACATTGCATGGAATTACCTCTGCAGGTATTTATTGAATCAAATGTCATTGTCTCTAAAGGTAATGAAAACTCAACAAAGACAAACAAACCCTATTATCCCTGGTCTGTTGTACGACGGAAAGATAAGCATTAAAATGAATGAGGATGTTCTGGGCCATAATGTTTGTTCAGGACTAGAGTTACTCCCAGAATAGCAGAGCTCCTGGAAGTTGTAGCCAATAACATAATGTTTCCCAACTCTGCTCATGGCAGGAACTCAGTTAACTACCCTTCCTGGTTAAAGGTTGGAAAAGTCACTTTTTGAAAAGTCACTTTTTTTGAAAAGCATGGCTGAGAAATTTGAAAGATTGTCATCCCTCCCAAAAAAGTAACTTTCTCAAGGTGTGGTTATGTCACATACATTCAGTCAATTGGGGGGGGGGGGAGGATTAGCTATGATTGCCTTGTCCCAAACTTTCTTGTAACTAACCAGTGCTGGAGAAAATCAGCAAGGACAGGCTAGCTGACCTTCATGGAAGACCACAGACCATCATGGATCCTATCATTGAGAAATGCCTGGCAAACAACTAACAAACCCCAGTTTTTCTAGCATGTGACTGTAAAAAACCCCCAGGGAAATTCAATACAATATGACTGCCTAATTGAGAAGAGAAAAATGCATTCTGTGTGAAATAAAGCTTAAAATAATAGACTCTGTGTTCTCTCCAAAATAAAAAGATAGAGAAAACATAGGTAAACTGGACAAAGGCACTAGCACCTCTGGTTGGCTCAGAAACCATATGCTATCCAGTTGGGAAGGAAACCGCTTCATCTGCCTCTAGCTAGAGGAAATGCGCTGCAGTCAAGCGGAGTAAGAAGGAGAAAGAGAATGTGGCTTGAAGCGAAGGCAGCTGTTTGTCTTTATTGCTGAGGGTGGACAACGGAGTTAGAAATGATCACCAAAGACTAGGCTGTGATTTGTGTTTTATGTTCCTGCTTAAGTGGTCAGAATTCTGGACAATCACCATTATATTTTAATTTTTATTCCAACATTTTACAAATCCAGAAAACCAGAAGAAGAATGGAAGTGACAGATATTATTTCATAATATATATAGAAAGATATGGAACACAGCTTTGATCATGCCCGTTCCATGCATCTCTGAATGATTGCAAGTAAGATACTGAGGACGTCTCTGTCCTTCTCTGTCTCTAAGGACATCAGAATCCCAATTTCCCCATAGGGAGTCTCTGTACATCAGGGGTTCCCATACTTTTCAGGGTGTGGGCTGGTTGTGGTTCAGCAGGCTGGTCTTATAGTTTAGTGGGCCAGTCACGTGATTCCTCCAACCGGAAGTGGAAATAAAACATACCTTGCAATCTGTTTTGCAACAGGATGAAATAGATTTTAGGCTGCCATTTTCTCTGCTTAAACCAGGGGTACCCAAAGTATGGCGTGTTTTACTTCCACTTGGAGGAGTGATGAGGGCTGAACAGGCAGGATGAATTGGCATTGGGGGCCGGATCTGGCCCACAGGCCATACTTTGGGCACCCCTGCTGTACAAGATAACCACTAATTGGTTCCCCAAAGACTAATAGTGCAGAGACTGTTTTTAGAAAGCTGGCCATCAGGTAGTAAAACTGTAATGGTAAGCGATATCCAGGCATTCTAAATGGGGCCTGGGGAAAAACAAGAAGGTGAGTAAAAAGATAGAAGCAAACCTCAAAAACCCTGTTAGGATGAGTATAATTTGGAACCAGCTGAAAATTAATAATCATAACAATGTCTTATGATTATGTGGCAATTATCGATAAATTGCTTTGCACTATTATACTAGGAAGAAGGTTAATAAGCAGTGGTGGGATGTCAAAAATTTTACTACCCCACCATGATGTCATCACAGTGTGGGCGGAACTAATGTCATGACATCATGGGTGGGGCCATTAAAAATAATAAAATAGTAAAATAAAATAAAAATAAGCACACATACACACACACACACACACACACCCCTGCAGATGTGCATGCACACCAAGTGTTTGGCGTGCATGCACTGTGGGGGAACCGGTAAAAAGGTAAGCCCCCAAGGTGGTTCCCCCCAAAAGCTGCTACCGGTTCTCCGGGACACTGGGAAATGTTACTACCGGTTCAGGTGAACTGGTGAGAACCTGTTACATCCCATCACTGTTAATAAGTGTTACTGAGGTCTACAGCACACAGTCAGAGAAATTCCTTTCTATAAGAAGCACTCTCTCAATTGACAAATAAGATATAATTGCAAAAACAAATTAAAAGCAGTGCATGTTTCATCTGGATTATCTCTGAAACAGAATGAAACAATGCTTTAATGTGCATATACAATTTTAGAGTATAATATATATAATAATAATCTTAGAACTGAAGAGCTGGAAGGAGCCCTATTGATCACTGAGTCCAGCCCCTTTCTAGGAGGCAATTTCTTGCTTTTGAACTGCTAGGTTGGCAGGAGCTGGAAGCTCACTCTGTTGTCCAGCACTCAGGTCTCAAACTGCTGACCTACTGACTTTCCATTCATCAAGTTCAGCATCTTAACCATTAAGCCACCACAGTCCTTGTTCTTGCTCACCCCAACTCATGAGCTGTGAGTTGGGTTGAAGGCTCACCTTTTGCCCATAAACTGGGCTAAAGCAGTGAAGGCTTTTGTTCATCTCTACCAATTAGCTGGGATAAACCTATTCCCAGTGCTCCAACAAAGGCAAAAACCCAAAGGAATTCTATCTCTAGACACAGGTATTTAAGAATACTTTCTATATTGCCAAATGAGGAAAAAAAACCACCCAAAGACAGACAGGAAATGAGACACAAAAGAGTTTGACAGTAATGTGACTGCTGTGCTTGCACTGCACACCAGAGACAAATGCTCACACCATGCACAGTGCAAAGAAGAGTCTCTGAACATTTTCTGGGCACAGATTAAATAGCTGAGAACATGGATTAATCAAGATATAGCCAGTGGTGGGCTCCAAAAAAATTTACTACCACACTCTGGGCATGGTATGGCGGACGTGGCCAGGGGAAAAGCCCTGCGTTGCACCTGAAGTAGGACTACTTTATTCCAAAACTTGGATGGGCGGGACCAGCCAGAATTTCTGCTACCGGTTCTGGCGCTACCGATTCTGCCTTGTGTGATGTTGCTATACTGCTGTGTAGCAAAGCCATACACACTTAGACCTTAACGTCATATGTGGTTTGTAGGATCTGGTCATGGGAGGTTGGAACAGAAGAGAGGACTCTCTTGACCTTAGAGGGTAACACCAACAGAAATTCTGTTTTTGGAAGATCAATGGGCTACATTTTGCTCTAAGATCTTCTAGAGGAGAAGCAATACCATCATGCACAGAGAGAGACAGAAACTGAAAGAAGCAATTATGAGATGTAAAATGTTATGGGAGCAATGCCCTATGTAAATCACGAAGAGTCTTCCAGAAGCTATAACTTACTTTTTTTTTTACTAGAAAAGTGGGCACTGAGGCAAGCCTGCCCCCACCGAAACACAGTCTTAGAGAGCTGCATTTGGCTACCTTTGCTCTGAGACTGTGGTTCCCAACCATGCCCCACAGGGGGGGGGGCAATTTGATTTGGGGGGGGCAATTTGAGAATGAGTTATTAACAGTTAATGGTCTTTTAGATTTCCTCCGTGTGATTAAGAGTTCACTTTTCGAATAGAAAGAACTATATGTCATGGGGGCGGGGGGGGGGGGAGTTGCATCAGGATTTTAGAGATGCTTAGGTGGGGCATGGCCCCAAAAAGGTTGGGAACCACAGCTCTGAGACCTGGCAAACAGAAGGAGATGTCAAAGTCACCTTACGATGACAAATATGCCCACAGAAGGTGAGGAGTTCTAGTGGAGAATCTGATTGGTCTATCTGTCTCTTAAAGGAAGGGCTTGAAATTCAGTTTCAAAGTAGCCATTTTCCAACTGGAATCTCAGCCTTCTCCTACCTGCATCCTCTGTATCTCTTGGACTCTAGCTCATTTTAGCCCCTGACAGTAGCAACACTGGCCACAGTGACTGAGGTTGATTGGAAGTGAAGTCCAACACATGTAGCAGTAGCTAGCTTGAGGAAAACTGAGGTAGAACAATATGCCTTGGATGTTTGGTGTGCACAGTCATTAGGAGCTTACTCTACTAGATAGAACCTGTGCTTTTTGTATTTCCCAGACAGGTAAGAATCACATCTGGATGTGCCCTTGTTGCTTTGGCCATGTGTAGCTCTGCCTACTGTGAGCACCTCCAAAGACAGTCTGATTTGTTTTCTAGATCTCTCCATCACAGCTGTAAATGTTAAAATTAGTATTTTAGACTGAGCCTGGAAATAGGGTAGAACTATGTGCAGCTGGCAAAGGGCAGGGATAATGTGATCTGACTACCCAATCTCAATCAATAATTCTGTTCCTCAGTTTTGGACCAGTTGCAACTCCATATATTACAATAATGTAATAAATGCAAGGTTACTGAGCTCACATTAACTTTGTAATACATTTTAATAGCATTGTACTTCTTAGTTCTCAGCATTGATGGTCCCTGGCAGTGGAGCAAAGAGTAAAGCCTATACATGAGGAATCAAGTCCCAAAAATCTGCAGGTGGGATGAGCAGTTTTGCAAACTCACTGATTTTTTTATTCTAGAAGGCAAATTACCTGCTATTGACAGTTGTTTTAAATTTGTAACCAATGGCTTTACAATGACTCCAGTTAATGAAATTAGTGTGGGGAGGAATAACAACAGCAGCAGCAGCAGCAGCAGCAGCTATGATTTATGTTGGGTCATTGTCTGCAAGAACTCAGGATGGCTGTTTTCTGGCACCGGCAGGATAGTGCCACTCTTGGCTGGTTTGCAAAGAAGAACAACAGGGAACTACAGCTTCACAGCTCTGCTTGCATGTACAAAAGGTTTTGGGAAACAAGCACATGCTTCATTGGCATTCCGACTGCATCCTGGGTTCCCATCTCTTGGTAATACTTGAATAGACTGTAGTGTATTCAAACTTGGCAGTAACTCCACACAAGAGTGGGTTAGTACAAGGGAAGCACTTTGGAATTCTTCTGTTTACATTTTTCTGCTGATTATTCCCCTCATTCCGAAGAGAAGTGTTATTTGTTACTTTGCACATTTTCCCACTTGACCAATTCTAATGGAGGAAGATGAGAGAAATTAAATTTGCCGATTCTTGTGAGAAGTCTGTGCCTGCATGTGGCATTTTAAAAAAATAGTCCCAGCCTTCCACACACCAGCTCCACACACAGATACATAAGCCAGGAAAATACTTGAGTCAGCACAAATTTGGAAGGCACACAAAGTTCCAGTAATAGTCTTTGCTGTTATCAATTTTCCACCTCAGAACATAAGGTTCCTTTGTCTATTTTCAGAAGCTAGTATTAATGACAAGACATGAAATATATGCTTCTTTACTGCCTATTTTATTCTTTTAGATATATATAAAAAGAATGCAACAAAGCAAGTCATAAAAAGTTCCGAAGGTACATTGCTACCAAATACACAACCCCCAATTGTTATTATGTATTAAAATTTCAGATCTTTCTGATCAGAACAAGAAATCTCTCTGATGGTTGTGTCCCCTCCTCCAGTTACCAGTAGGACGCTAAAAAATCTGCTTTCAGTTAAAAAAAATGAAATAAAGGATGCATTTACATTATGTATCAAACATAGTTGAATTATACAATTATATAATTTAGGAAAAACTCAGGCCATGTAAAGCAGGCTAATCATGATCCTAAATTGAATTTTCAAACCTTTAATTGATCCCATCCCACAGGTAACATTCTATTTTAATTGCCAAGCCGAGATGGTTGCAATTAAGTAAATTAAAAACTCTGCTCAGTGGAAACTGGGAAAGCCTTCTAATTGAACAGATGATGGCCAGGTTTTCTAACAGTTGATTGCAAAAGGATGTAACCACTTTGCTCATATTTCCTATTCTGGTTACATCCAACTGCAATTGCCTCTAGTTTATACTGAGGCAGCCGCCACAACAAATGAATGAAATATAATACCATGAAGTTTTTCAGAATGTAAAATCAAATTTCCAGCCAAAGATAACAGGTTTTAAAAGCTCATGTATAGACTACATACCCTGAAGATTAAATTAAGCGGGTTTCCTATTAATGGAATTTTGATTTTGTTCTGGACTCATATGTTGTGGTAAACATTTCAACACCTGGGATCATCATGGGGTTTTATGCCAAGGAGGCAGGCACATCACTGGGAACCATGCCAAGAATTGCTGCCATTATCAGAAAGGTCATTGAGACATGGTTCAAAGCTATCAGGTAGCATGGAAATGGGTAGAGTTTGAGCATGATGGGTAATATCAGAAACCATTTGGCTCTCTTATGATTTTGACTGATATATCATATTCCTACAGCTAGAGAGTTCCATGTGACAGGTCTCCTGTCCATGGCTGTCCTTATCATTCTGAAAAGTGATGCAGTAGATTTTATGTGTCAAGAAAGGATGGCAAATTATAAATTATTTGTTTTATTATTGTTGTGGTAGAATTTCTTACCTCATGTGCCAAAGAAATATGAATGGATTTGGGTATGATGCACCTCAGGTTGACTGAGCAAAGGGATGCCACATTTTGAATGGACCTTTTGTTTGTGAAGCAAGCATTGACACCAATGTCAAATACTGCCTTGGGCATTTAACAGTATGGAAATCAAACACAGGATTCAATGAAGTTATGCAGCAAGGTGTGATGTGATGTTTTGGGGACCCTTTGTAGCTCTGTAAAAAAAAAATCTCATTATCCACGTGATGGTAATTATAGCAAATTAAAATGGCCTCTATCTCACTTCTGTGAACTGCAGATAATTGGTGTGATAGGAAGTATAAAAAACTGGGACCACAGTGATCTCATATTGCTTCCACACTTAAACTAGGTTAAAACTGGTTTATAAGCAATGACTTCTCAAACAATTTCAGTGTATTTAGAAGCTTCAGCTGGTGTAGAACATGGCAGTGAACATGGTGACAGAAGCCAGGGGTGTTCCGGGCACCATGGGAGGGTGATGGACAGGGGTGAGGGACAGCAACAAAGGAATGGGGGAGAAGGCTGCCCCCAGGAACTGCTTGGTCACCATCCCTCGTTTGCTCCCCCTGGCGTGTGGCACTTTAGAATAAACCATTGCTCCAAAATGAAGGAGGGAGCTTGGAGCAATGGCTTAATCTAAAGTGCCGCACACCAAGTGGAGCAAGTGAGGGGTGGTGACTAAGGGACAGGGGAGAAGGCTGCCCCCTGGAACTGCTTGGTCACCATCCCTCGCTTGCTCCGCCCAGTGTATGGCACTTTAGAATAAACCATTGCTCCAAGATGAAGGAAGGAGCTTGGAGCAATGGCTTAATCTAAAGTTCAGAGCGTCGGGTGGCTAAAATAATAATAAAATTATTATTTGTGCCCCAGGGCACCAGAGGCAAGGGTGCACCAGGATGAATCCCATTGTCCTGGTGGCCCAGCCCATGCCTGACAGAAACACAGTCTTTTCATTGAATTCCACCAATTTTGTAACAATTATGGATGCCTGTGAGGAGGGGGGAAAGGATTCCTTCCCTCAATGGGAAGAGAGAAGAGCTCTTGCCCTCCCCTCAAATACCAAATTTATTTATGTGTTCAAAGAGATAAATGATACATATGACATACATGCTGACCCTCTATTAATATCCCAAAATTAGATGTAAAAAAGGAGGTAAAGTTGAGTGTCCTCTGCATTTCTGTGACTTGACTCTCTCTTCAAAACTCTCAACTATCTTTCTTGGCTGTTTTGTAGATTCCAAACAATATGGGAACTAAGGTGACATCATGAAGAAATCCATACATTGATGGCTAAGGACATTCATTACCTTTGAAATCTGCTTTTTCTGGCAGGGCCAAAATTAGCACACAATGCTTCACAGTCCTAACTTGTCCAGCTGATCTAGACAGATACTTTGCTTAATCGTACTGAAGGTTGCTGAGAAGGACTCATTTCTGCTTCCTCTTATAAGCATTCAGCCAAGGTAGCAAAAACAATATTAGGCTACACAGAGACATAGGAGAAGTCCATGCATGAAAAGCTGGAGTTCTTGACTAATGTGAGCATTTGAGTGTCACAACATGAGCTTCTCTTGTCTCCAAGATTATGTAGATTAACTTGCTTGGTTTGGTGATTGGCTTCAGGATTCGGTGGGCGTAGAGCTGAGCAGGCTGCAGAGGATGTTGGAAGAATGGGATGCCTGATGTGCAGTGGTCCATGGGGTCACATGGGTCGGACTCGACTGTACAACAAAATTCAGGATTTATACAAATGATTGCTTTAAGATTTGATTGCCTCAATCACCTTACTGCAACATTAACACACCTTTCGCTCTATTTATGGGCTACTTCTAATGTCTGCTCCTAGCCTCTGTGCCAAAAGCAAGTTGCAAGCTAGACTGATAAGAAAATCTTGAAATTATAATCTACCACATTTTAAAATCTGAATTGAAGAATAATGTATTTCAACTGGCCAGTAATTACCCAAATCGAAGCATCTAACAATGCCCTTTAGCATTAGTGTCATTGGTTACTTTTTTTATTATGAATGGAATCAAGCCATGGTGGACTGAGACATTTACAGTATTCTCACTTTAGCCTATTTAACAAACCAGACTGGGCAAGGATTAAGTGACCATGTAGTCACCCTCAAACCTATGAAGATCTTGTCCACATCTTCAAGCTAAGCAGGTTAATAGTTACTTAAGGAATGTTTTGAGAGTTACAGGATTACGAGGCACATTGAGATATTAGAGAGTCAATGTGAGTCCTAGTCAGTCATTATCCATACAAAATTAAAACAAAACAAAAATACAAGGAGTGGCATAGTAGTTTGTTCCACTCTCCATCACTGAAGAGTGGAAGCAATTGCAATTGTGGAAGCTCTGTGTGATCCAGAACCCTGCAAAATCAGAATACTGGCAAGCTTGATTATCACTCTTCAAATGAGAATGACCAAAGTGACTGGAGAGAAAAGTGAGGCAAACAGACATCCACAGAAATAAATTTGGGAAGAGGGGAGTCTGTCAATGACACCTGTGGATTACCGATTTTTCTATAATTTTTATCTGTCTATATTTAAAGAAATGGGGACTGTGATAGCTTAGTGGTTAAGAAACTGAACTTGATGACTGGAAGGTCGACAGGTCAGCAGCTTGAGACCTGAGTGCTGCATGATGGAGTGAACTCCCATCACTGTCCCAGCTCCTGCCAATTTAGCAAGAAATTGCAAGTAGATAAATAGATACTACTTTAGTGGGAAGGTATCAGCGTCCGGGGTCTAGTCATGTCTGCCACATTTGCATGGAAATGTCTGCAGATGCAGACAGCATTGGCTCTTTGGCTATCAACAGACATGAGCAGCGAACTCTAGAGCTGGATACAACTGGCTTTCGATAAAGAAATATCAAATTTAGGATTCTGGGGGGAGGGACAGACACACTCCCATGGCTCCCTCCATGGACACCTCCAAGGTCATGTGTGTTCCTCCATAGTGCATGTTTCTTCTGGCAGGGAGGCTGGAGGAGATATAGCAATCTTTTTAAACTAGGATAAGCTTCTTCACGTTAAGAATAGAGACTATATTTTATTTCAAATTATTTTGGGAGATATTTTCTGAATCATTTCTGGAACGAGAGACAAAAGAAGTACCTATTGTCTTTAAGTGTTTTAAACTAGAATGCTGGTTGCTTAAAAAAATGCTGAAAAGCATGATGCTTATGGAGAAATAGAAATTCATGCCTACAAGTTAGATAATAACAAATATCTCATTTCAAGGCGGTTCTGTTCATTAGTGCACAAGAAATTATCCTGAAGTTTTTTTACACAGGTCTTTCTAATTACTGGTCTTTAAATCTAGTGATGAGGAAGAAGGAAACCTATACCAATGGTGATACATACTAGGAAACGTTCCCATATGTCAACATGTTATGTGACAGCCTGTTTCCTATTGACTGACTTTGCAGTCAGTACAAATTAATTGAAGCCTGCCTACTTGACCTGACAAAAGAGAAATAACCAATATTCTCTGGACACAATTTGTTTTCTTTTTGGAAGATCCTTGAAGTATATAGTCCAAATTTTGAATGTCATTGGTGCCACATCAGCTATGTTTTAGCTTTAGAACGTCACTCACATTTGTGCTGCTCAGCCATTCTGTTCTCTGTGTGACCTTGGTTTTTCTGTCACTTGAACAGCAAGCCTGTGACAAATGTGATCTCACACTTATTTTTGTATATAGCTAGAAATACAGTACTGCCAATATGTTTGTGTCAGCATTAAAACTTCCTACTTTTGTGAATGGGCCAAATACAAAATTCACTCAAGGATGAAGTAAAGCACTGAAATCCAAAGAGACTTTGTTCATAGATTATTTGGCCTCAGTATGATTAATTTGAATAATACACATGTAATTTTAACAATCACATCTATTGATATGGCCAACCTGAATGAAACCTAGAAAGGACTCACCCTCAAGTATCCTCACATTTAGGCCTGCCTTTAAAAACACCCTCCTTTGTTAATAGTACTCCCCTTCTTTTATATTCAAGAATGAAGATCCAGGTCATCCAGACAAATAAAGCAACCTGTATATTATTTGCATTTTGTGCAAGATTGGTTGAGGTGCTTTCCAGTATGTCATTCCTTTGCAGTCTTAGCCTGGTTTACAGGATGGGAAGAAATGACAACTGGGTAAAGTAGCAAACAGCCCCATTTATGAGTGCCAAACATGTTCTCAAAAGTGTCATTATAATAATTTCATGTCAGAAATTATTCTGGGTTGAAAGGATTTTTGCGGAAGAAACTCTGCTCAGGGAATGCCCAAATGAGGTTCCTTTCATGATCCCAAGAGCTGGGACAGAGATGGGCACTCAATCTGTCTTGCAGTACCCGGGTCTTAAACTGCCAACTTGCCAGCCTTCTAGCTAACAAGGTGAGCTTCTTAAATATTGAGCCACTGCAGCCCCTAAAAGTGTCAACATATACATTGCTTTCCTCTCAGTTCAGTGATGGAAAACTGATGTTTAAAAATAAAAAATAAAATAAAAAATATGTGTGTTTATGTGATACACATGGCTGTCTAATTTCACATCCCTGCTACCTTTCCCTTCTTCCTTCAACTGTTGAATTTGTTAAATTCATTAAGTGTTAATTTTGCTGAAGTGATATAACTCTCATCAATTTTATGCCTTCCCCAGCAGCTGTGTATACTGTATAGCCTTGACAGTCCTCACTCTAACAGGCTTGGGACTAGAGCTAACTTTTGGCACCAAAACCAGAGAGCAGGGGGCAATCCCTTGTGATTCCAGTGAGGTAGGTGTTTGTGATGTGAGAGGACAAGGCAAGCAGAATTTGGGACAGATGGCTGGTGGAGTAGCTTCCAAACCAATTGCGAAAAATGAGCACAAAATAAAGAGGCCCAGAGAGTATAGTCAGGATAAGCAGATACTATGGCAACTTAATAGTCAAGAACCCATTTTCTAAGGTAGCAAGTAGGTGGGACGAATGTGGCCAACAAATGCAACA
This sequence comes from Furcifer pardalis, assembly GCA_030440675.1. Taxonomy (NCBI): domain Eukaryota; kingdom Metazoa; phylum Chordata; class Lepidosauria; order Squamata; family Chamaeleonidae; genus Furcifer; species Furcifer pardalis. The sequence goes on from CP126891.1 coordinate 197,257,114, forward strand.
GATGCTACCATGGATTTACATTTCTCACAAACTTCCTAATATAAAGCATGGAACATGAGGAACTTTTCCTAGCCCTGCATCATTGATTCTTGGGCTTATGGGAGGCTCACTGCCAGCTCACAGGGAGGGGTCTTTTGTCTTTCTTTCTAGGGCCTGCCTTACTCCTACCAGGCCTTTTGCAGTCAGAAGGCTCACAAGTCATGATATTGGTGTTACCCTCCCTGCCCTGTTTAAAATGGCATGATTAGCCCAAGTGTACTCAAATCTGAGCCATCTCCTCTGCCTTCTCTTACACCTGGTGCATTAATGTTGGTTATTAGTTACAGTTATTAATGGGTGCCTGTTCTTTGTTCGTTGCTTGCACTCGCACTGAAAATGTCTCTTATTTGGCTGCCATTGCTCTTTCAAAGCATGTCAACAGGTGCTAGCAAATAATAAACAAAGTAAGGTAATATATCACAAAACCCATCTATTTCATGGTCATTCCAACAGAGAGAGAGAGAGAGAGAGAGAGATGGGATGTAACAGGTTCTCACCAGTTCTCCAGAACCGGTAGTAACTTTTCCCAGTGTCCTGGAGAACTGGTAGCAGCTTTTGGGGGGAACCACCTTCGGGGCTTACCTTTTCACTGGTTGTGCATGCACGCCTACAGTGCTTGGCGCGTATGCACGGCCTCCTTGCTGTCCTCCCAAGCGGGGAGGAGGAAGAGAAGCTGCTAGCCTGAAGCTCCCTATAGTCTGCTCCCCAGGGTAAGTGACTCACCTTTGGATGTGGTGTTTCTGTGTGTATTTTAATTTGTATTTAATACCTTTACCTATATTGACATGCTACTACAGTTCCTAAAAAAGCCTTGGGGTTTTTAAGCCAAAGTCTTGGAGTAACCTCATCAATAAGCTACACCTGTGCTGTTCCAATTGCTGTTCCAATTGGAGAACCCTTAAGGAGGTACAGCTGTTTTACATTTACATTAAGGCATCTTATCCTAGAGAAGTGGTTAGGCAAAGACTTAGTAGCTGACTTCTTTAACTGTTGAAAAGTTGAAACGTGCCAAAATGAAGCCATCTTGTGGTAAGTTCATTCTGTAGTTCCTTCCGACCTAGTATTTTTTTTAATTATTTTTATTTTTGGCCCCTCCCACATCATGATGTCATGACATTAGCTCCGCCCACACTGTGATGATGTCACGGTGGGGTAGTAAAATTTTCAACATCCCACCACTGGGGACACACACACACACACACACACACACACACACACACATGGCATACAACAGTCAAAACTGAGGAAAAGTTTTCTGCACTAGTCTCAAGCTCTCAATATTAAACCAGAAGAGGCTAGGCTAAATTCATGGAGAGCTAAAACAATACACTCCTCCAAATAGTTGAATGCTGAAGTTTCTCCCACTAGGGCACTCTGGAAGACCTTTAGCAAAGTAGGAAGAACAAAGAATAATTGTAGACAGGGCTTTTTGGATATAGGACAAATTTTCTGTGAATATGGAAGAAATCAATCAATACAGCATTTATGTATTTGCAATTTATGCCTCACCATGTGTAGTAAATTATTGAGATGACTGTTAAAACAACACATTTCTGGTTTAAAATTGTCTAGTTATTTTAACATTTTAATTTATTTAGATAAAAATTATCGTCTGGATGTTATAATATTTTCAATGTTATATGTTGGCCTCAAAGTTGCCTTAAAATTTAATTCTTTCCTATCTATCTATCTATCTATCTATCTATCTATCTATCTATCTATTTGCCTGCCCACCCACCCACTTGTCTATTGGCCACCTAGCAAATCACTACTCTGGTTTTTTTTTTTTTGTTGTTGTTCAGTCGCACAGTCGATTCTGACCCTCTGCAACCCCATGGACCACTGTGTCAGGCACTTCTGTCCTCCACCATCCTCCTCGACTCGCTCAGCTCTGTGCCCATTGTGTTTACAAATAATGAGACAAATTCAAATATACAAAGTTATTAAAACCAGGATTATTCAGATTTAAAAAAAACCAACATGAAAGTATTAGAGCATTAAAAGCTAACATTACCAAGGAGCTAGAAATTCCAATGGTTGCCGCACCTGCCATTGGTATGAGCCTTGTCTGATGGGAAAGACTTAGTGGTTTTAAAGGAAAAAATGCTTCACCAATAAATTTCAGTCAAAAAATCATTATCATCTACATTAGTGGTTCCCAAAGTGGGGCACACACACCACAGGGGAACTTCAATTCCCAGAAGCCTAAGTCAATTTCCCAATGTACTGATCTAGGCTTCTGAAGTCCAAAAACCAAAGGTTGGGAAACACTGATATCTCTCTCCTCATTGGGGAGTTTCAGAAATGGATTGTGTGGCCACACAAAGCCTATATATTCCTTATCATCATATAATATTTGTACTTTCTTAAGCTATCTGTATTTTGATCTTGGTGTATTTATTTATGTGTTTTTTGTTCTTTGCTTGCCTTAAATATACTTCTTTACATTTAATTACTAAAGCACAATAACCATACTATTTCCTTGAAAACGCTTCCTGTTTTCTTATGGCATTATATTGTGTTTACAAATTGAACTAATTTACTGCAACCTTCTGTCACAATCATAAAGAAAATTTTAAAAAGAAATGGAATAGCACAGAATAGTATAAGCATGAAGAAATACCCTTAAAACACATGATTGTCCTTTGCTCACAACAAAAACTTTTAATACAAAGGGAAAATGAGATACAGTAGCATGTAATTGCAGTTATGGGGAAATTAAATAATGTTTTATTTTTACCTTGTAACTGAGGTTTAAATTGAATGGGAGACACCAATGTAAAGGTATAAAGTTTTATGATGCAGGTACAGTATATCACACAATGAATTGTTACTCAATGATTTACCAAATTAAAAAAAATGTTGGTTACTGGGTAGATACTATTACTTTTGAGGTATTATGGCAAAACAAAAGTTCTGTCTATCATACTCGATCTGTGATAGCTGTTTCACTTTTGCAAGTTGTCATTTATCATTACACTCCTGATCAACTTGTGTAAAGTATGTTTTCATAGTCATCACATTAATTAGTGTCAGGGTTAGATCCATAGCTAACTTAAAGACATTGTGTAAGGCCAGATGGGATGTCAAACCTTTCCTTCTTAAGAAGACGCTGAAAGAAATGTGTTCATTTAGCACTGTAGTAAAAGGGATGGAAACTGCCATTGTCTGTTTAAATACAGTACAGTAATTTCCGATTATATATAAAATAAGGGTGTGGTGTTGTGGTTTTAAGGAGCAGAAAGGACATGTGTGTTGATCTCCATGTGATATGTCATTATTCATTGACAGTTCCCCAATGTTACTTTTAAGTCAGTGCAGCTGCAGTAGTGGAGAAGAGACCAATTGATAGGAAAGTGTGCAGGCTGTGGGCCAGGGGTTCTCAACCTACGGCCCATGGGCCAAGCCGGACCAGCCTGGCCCACGGCACCATTTCATGTGGCCCACTGCCCTCACTCCTGCTGCCATGTCCACATTTATGGCTGTCATAAATGCTGCCATAAAACATGTCCACAGCCATCATAAATGAGTTTAAGACAGCCACGGATGTGTTTAATAGTCGTGTTTACAGTGGGGGAACCACCAGTCCATCTTGCCCAGTTCCCTGAGGGAGCATGACCCAGTGGTTTGAAAAGGTTGAGAACCCCTGCTGTGGACAGATGGCTAAAACAGGAGAGGAGGTTCATCAATACCCACCTATTTTTTAAACTGAATGTTCCCCTTGTTGCTTTTCTTACATGAGTTTGGGTCTAGTCTGTACCTCTAGTCTGGATCTCACTTGTAGAAATCAGTGCCAGTCTTAGGATGTGATTCTAAAATCTTGTTTTATGGTATGCTGGTTTCACTTTTGCTATTAATGTATTATAGAATAAATCCGACCTACACTAAATATCCTTTATCAAGAAGAAATCTTACAGCAACAGCTTTTATCCATGATCCTGTTGTAACCCTTAGGCCGAAGTTGTATTTTAATTAATGAGACGTGCTATACAGTATGACAAAATGGGGGCTAAAGACCCTCACAAACCTTTTGTTACCCTTCTGAGATGTGATGGAAATGCCAGAAATAAAAGCTCTTAGGATCAAAATGAAATAACAGAAGCTCTCTATCCTTTTGCAAACACACTCATTAGATTTCATTTCTCACATTCTGTTTCCATGGATTTGATCCAAAAATAATGGATGGAAAGTTATTAAGCAAGTGATAGTTTCAAAACTCTAAGTGTCATCACTCATTGCAGAAACACAGTTACTTGGGCAGTGAGAGTCTTTATTTTGAGCAGCTTTATAAATACTGTCATTTCCACAGTAGGGATGGACAGTTACTTTAGAGACAGAAACTTGAAAGATGCAAGACAGGATTTTGACTCAGTATATTGTCATCGTCAGCTGCAACTTGTATCCGAGAATTCATTTTTTCCTGAAGCAGGAAAAATACCATGGACACAAATTTGTTTACAGTGGAACCCAGCTTGCCATGAAGTGACCCACACACTGTGATAATGGAGCCATCTCCTGTCACACATATGAAATGAGATACAGTAACACACCGGATAACGATTGGATCGGATAACACTAAAATCGCACAACGTTGGGGAATTTGAGGCAAACATTTGGATCGGCCTCCAATGCCAATTCATCCAGCCCACTCCATGCTCGTCGATCCCAGAAGCAGAGATTGGGTGAGTTTTACTCCTGCTTCTGGGAGCAACGAGGTTGGAACGGGCCAGATGAATTGGTATCAGGGTGAAGTGAGGGTGAAGCAGGCTGGATGAATTGGTGTCAGGGCCGGATCTGGCTCATAGGGAGTACTTGGGGCACCCAGGAACCACATGACTGGACAGTGGCCTGAAAGGTTTGGGCACACCTGCTGTTAACAGGGCTTGTGGGCCAGATCTGGCCCATGACACCAATGGATTCCTGTGCACTTGGCTCCAGATGGCAACCTTGCATGTTGGTAAATGGTGGCATCCATTTTGGGTCCTGCTTCTATCTGTTAGCCGGGGTGCTCAAACTATGGCCTATGGGCCAGATCCAGCCAATGACACCAAAAGCAGAAGTAAAACTCACCCAGCTTCTGGGAGTAGCAATGGTGGAACTGGCCAGATGAATTGGTGTCAGGGCCAGATCTGGCACACAGGCTGTAGTTTGGGCACCCATGAACCATGTGACTGGCCCGTGGCCTGAAAAGTATGGGCACCCTTGCTGTTAGCTTTTAAAACTGATTCCTGTGCTCATGGCTCCATATGAAAACTCTGAATGTTTAAATTGGAGTCAGGACATATTGAAAGAGTCCCCACCCACCCCCACCCCCATGTCTGCTATTGCTTTGCTTTGCTAAACTAGTCAGACTGGTTTTGCAAGCTTTTGTAATGTATTTACCCTTTAGACAAAGGTTCCAGCAGGTTTCCTTGGCTTTCCCTTGAAGCCTCTGTTGCTTATCTCTATGGAGCTAACGGTATCTGATCCATCTGAATAGGATTTTAATGTTATGTTTTAATGTGCATGAATCGGATAAGGCTAAAAATCGGATAACCTTAAGACTTGTGGAACCAAGTCTTAATGTTATTTGAGGTATTACTGTACGTTGTACCTTGCTTAAAGAGCATAATGTGTTCCACAGGATTGCTCTTTAAGCGAGTTTGCTCTTTAAGCGAAACACCATTGTAAGTGACCAATTGTTACTTCTAATGGAGGGGATTGCGAACCCCGATTTATTTGTTAAGCGAGTTTTTGGTTGGTTTTATTTGTTAAGCGAAGCAAACATTCAGAGAAAATTATCCGCCTGTAACCTGGTCCCTTTAGGGAGCCAGGTTATTTGTCACCACCCAACACTTGGCATTGAGCCCCTGGCTGTACAGTCTACTCCTTTACTGAAGTGGGATGTCTGGCCAGACAAATCCAAGTAGGGGTAATGGTTAGAGAAGAGAATTCCCCCATCCCCAAAGAATAAAGTCCTAGCTTTAGGTAGTATTGAATCTTCTGATTATTTTAGTAAACCTTTATGTCCTTGTATTTTTATTGCTAGCAACATAAACCATCTCCTGCAGCATATATGAAATGAGACATGCAGGATTTAACACCGGGGCTGCAATGGACTGCCACAGCCTTGAGGATATTATCAAGGTGCACCTTCACAGCCGGTCCATCTGACATGGCTTCTTCTGCCTCCATGGCCATTGGAAATCAGAGTTCCTCCACCGTTCATTTTGCTGTTGGGCCCAAAATGAAGGTTTCCAGTGTCATTTCCTCCACTGAGGGGGACCATCACCCCACCTAAAAGGGTTTATTTGCCCATAGCTTTTGGCCCCTTTAGGGAGTCAGGTTATTTACTGCCACCCAACATTCGGTGTTGAGTCGCTGGATGCATGGTCTATTCCATTACCATAGCTCAGTATATACATGTATCAAGAATATTTGAAGATGCCCATAGTAAAGGATATTCCAATTGCAAGAAACCATAAAAAAGGTAAGTAGATTAAGATAACAGGTTACTAGAAAATCAGAGGAATTTTAGCTTCAGTTTTAGAATGAAGCACCAGGAAGTATTAGAGACAGAAATAATGCAATTTCTTATATCTTTCTTCATCTCTTTTACATACATAGGGATTATACACAGACACACTCACACCCCTGTAAGCTACTTTTGATAAAGTAGCAGAAATAGAGTGTGAGAGAGATTGTGAACCATTCTTTATGCAATTACAATGGATATGACCCAACTAAAATTAATCCCCATTTTACATCCTCCTCCTTTTAAAAACTAGAATTGACAGGACATGTCCAAGGTATTTTTCTACCCAAGGTAAGGAAAAGATACTCACCTTTTTCTGTGTGCAGAACCTAAGCAGACAGGCAGCTGAATCATTGTTCACAAATGGCAAAGCGATTGTGCATGTTAGGATTACAAGTTGGCTTGTAGGAAATGAAACTGCATACACTCTTATTTCTTACTGCATATCTCACTATTATCCCTCCCCACCTCCCAGGATTTTGATTTCACTACTTGCATGACAACCTGTTTGTTTTATTTGATGCCCTTCTCTGCTGCTCTTCCTAACAGTGATAATACAACACTTTACAATGTATTTAAAACAAAAGGATAATTAAATATGTGCTACCTTAATTAAAACTGATAAACTGATCATCAAATACCCACAGAAACAGAGGAAATAAAACAACCTCCCCTGACCCCCAATATCCAGAAGACTATTTTTCTATTACAAAGGCTGCCTGGATAGCTCAGTCAGTCGGGTACCTAGCTGCAGAGCCAGAGGTCAGGACTTCAATTCATGATTGTATTTCACAATAGAAAAAGCTAGCCTATTCAGCCTTGAGTAAACTGCATGGTTCCAGAACAATCAGAAACAAAGAAAATTGTAAACCATATCTAAGTATTCTATACTCTGCAAAGAGTAACAGTAAGTCAGAATCAAAATGACAACAACGAACTGTTATTATAACCCTTCCAAGACCCATTCTCTTCACATCGTGTTGCAAATACAATGAAAAAGTTCCATGCTCATTACACCAGCCATGAAATCTGGAGTATCCAGATATCGAAGTCCCTGGGATGATCATCCAGGGGTCCTCAATACCATGTCTCAGACCAACCCCATTTGTTCAGTCTACTACGCTACAATGGAGTGCACGGTAGACAAAGTCTGTCCTTAGATCCCAACACGAGATGCAAGTTTTTGAATCTGGAGCCTAACTTGATGGATATCCTTAGTTTCTTCCATGATCAGATCATCTGGATATTGAGTAGATAATTTGACAACAGCACAATTTGTTCTAAAAGTATGCTTGCATTGCTATTTTGATTATTAGGAGAGAGGATGTGGAATCTTAATAGTTTCATTCTTTCACTCGTCTGTCAAGTTCAAGTTCATTCCATACATACTCTATGTAATGATGATGATGATGGGCTGCCAAGTAAAATCTAACTTATGATGACACTTTTCAAGAGTCCTCAGAAATGATTTATCATTCTAGAACTAAGGAGCCCTTTCCCCTTTCTTGCCTTTATTAGCAAATGTCAGTTCTATATTTTTATGGCAAAAATACAATTAATATATAATAAATGTTTAACAATAATACTAATTGTTTTTCTCATCAACTCTCTATCTTCACAATGGTATCTTGAAGGCCTTTCTTTTTCATTGAAGCTGCTTGCCAAATCTTTACGAATTTAAAATCTTAACAACTAATCTCTTAATGACTAATCTCAGAAATGATGATTAATAAGTTTCACCATAACATATCATGGTGTAGCTCCAGTTTTTGCAACTCATATTTTTCATGTACACATGTCAATTTTTTTTCCTGCTTTGCTTATTGCAAGGCATGCATGGTCAGACAGCAAGTCCAGTGATGGGATGTAACAGTTTCTCACCAGTTACCCAGAACCGGTAGTAACCTTTCCCAGTGTCCCGGAGAACCAGTAGCAGCTTTTGGGGGGAACCACCTTGGGGGCTTACCTTTTCACAGGTTCCCCCACTGCTCATGCACACCAAGCACTTGGTGTGCATGCACACCTGCAAGTGTGTGTGTGTGTGTGGTGTGTGTGTGTGTGCTTATTTTTATTTTATTTTATTATTATTTTTATTTGGCCCTGCCCATGACATCATGACGTTAGCTCCACCCACACTGTGATGACATCATGGTGGGGTAGTAAATTTTTTGACATCCCACCACTGAGCAAGTCCTTAATTGTAGCAGACTGGAAGGATCAAGACTCTTTATTAGGCCCAAAGGTCTCTTTGTATTTGAAATATTTGTATTTATATATACAGTACATATGTGTATATTCGTGTGTGTGTGTGTGTGTGTGTGTGTGTGTGTGTGTGTGCACGCACATTTGCGTGTGCATGTGTGTGTGTGAGAGAGAGAGGAGAGAGAGAGATCACATAATTTCTGTCTTGTCAACACTTCCATGAAACATTTATTTCCACTTTAAATATTTCCCCCCTTTGGCTAATAAAAACAGACTGCAGTCCAAGTGAAAACAAGAGACATAATGATGTCAGAAGTCTGTTTTTTTACTGGCAAAAGATAGGAAATACAGAATTAACACTTAAGACCACTATTTAAAAACCTGCTTTCAGCTCAGAGACTAGCCTTTCAGCAAGTACAATGTTTTTAGCCAGTTCCAAAAGAGTAATAAGTTGGCTAAGCTAACTTGATGCTTCAGAGACATTAAAGATACTGAATATAGAGATTTTTAGTTAAAAATAGTTCCCTGTCAAAAGCTAATGTTAAAATAAAGTGTATGTGTTTGCATTAGTGCATGCTTTCTTCATGTCTTAAAGCAGTATTGGCAGAATAACTGAGTTGGAAAGGGCCTATGAGACTATCAAGTCTAAACCTCTCCTTAAGGCAAGAATCCAAATCACAGCAGATCTCCCAGATAGTTATCCAATTTTCTCTTCAAAACCTCCACTGTTGGATTGCTCCCCACCTCCTGAAATAATTGGTTCCATTGTCATACTGCTCTGTTAAGACATTTTTCCTGATATTAAGCCTACATCTGGCTTCCTGTGGTTCAGCTCAATATTACAAGTCCTGCACTCTTGGATGATTGAGAACAGAACGTGTCCCTCCTTTTTATGACTGTTTTTCACGTATACTGTACATTCTTTCCTTCTTGGCAAAGACTGAAGAAAACTTTTGTGTCTGAGACATCAACCTACAAAGGAAGAATATCTATATGGCTTTAAGACCAATCACAAAACATAGTAAACAAATTTGCAAATTAGGCATGATGAAAAAAGCTCCTCCTATGACAGTCTCACTCCTTTAGCAGTTGAGGTGTTCCCACTTCCAACAACGAATACTGTGGAAAATCTGGCCACAATCTATTCTACTGATGAAGCAAATATGCGTATGGCCACTGATTTCAGCACAGAAGCTTAAAACATGCTGAACTCTGGCTTTTGCTTTCTGGTGGGATGCTCTGTTTTGTGTATGAGATAGCAATTGAATATATTATCCATCATTGAGGTAAAAGTGAGATTGCTAAATAAATATCCAATGTTTTGAAATACAAGTCTGTAGCTTTACAAAGAGTTGCAAAGAAGAGCCTGGAAAGAAATGGTTTGTGGAAAATGCCGTCTCAGAATGGGATATCTAAGCCAAATCAAATGTGTTTTGCTCTGAAGGTTTATCTTTGAGGAGATGATTGGTCAGCAAAATTACACCAAAAACAACTGATATTCCAACGTAAAGGAAGATGAAAGCCTCAAGTTGCAAGAAAAAATGGTCAGAATCCTGTTGGTTAATCACTGTAATTTATACCATTGTATCTATACCAACTGCTCTGTTAAGACATTTTTCCTGATATTAAGCCTACATCTGGCTTCCTGTGGTTCAGCTCAATATTATAGCTAAATTACAGTGGAAAATTGTAGCTAGTTAACAAGTTACCATTTGTACCCCCCACTATGCATACCAGTCACGTTGGTTGGCTTGTTTTGAGGAGTGCAAGTGTCGAGTTAGTAACTAGCAGCAATCTGCTGCTGGGATTTATGTCATTGCACTTATGCTGCCATATCTAAGTAATAGGATTCTGGCTATTGGGTATTATTTATAGAAAAGAACCTATACTCATAATTTATATGCTATAATGAAATGCCTAGTGTTGTCAAGTCAGACCTGTGATTTAAAGCAAACAAGTAGATAATCTGTTAGGAGGATAACACCATCAGTGCCTCAGGATTGCTACATTATCTTCATTCATATAAGACATAGTGTGCCTCTAAATATCAGTTACTTGGGTGTGTGAGGGAGAAGGGCCTGCTGTGTTCATATCCTAGTGGTGGGCTTACCTTTAACAACTGACTGGCCGTTATGGGTGCAGAATGCTAGGCTAGTTATGGCTTTAATTTGACCCAGCATGGCTCTTCTTATGATCTATGCTTCAATGAGACGTAAGAAAGCAGTACAATTCACCATGTACTAATATGTTAGTGAATGCTGACTAAGAGGCTTTAAGGGGATCACTTTAGAATCATCTTCTGATATAAACAGAAAGGTCACAGCCAATTTTAGTAGCAGCTTCTGATCTCTGTATGACAGACTGCATTTTGCTGCTTGAGGTGAGGCCAAATGTGACCTTAATTCCCATGCCATTAAACAAAAACAAATCAGAAATACTCTATCTCAGTAAAGTGGCTTAACTAGTTGGTCTTGCTGGATCATGTCAACATGACTGGTCATTTTGCTAACTGGCTATTTCTAAAAAGAGCAGCAACCAGAGGACAGGTGGTAATTTTGAAACTATCATATACTGCATGCATTCATTACTTCTTTATTTATTTCAGCAGCAATCCTGTTAGAATCATCTGAATGCAGGTCTGTTCCGATCAATGCATGGACTTGTTCACATCTTACATGCTAAAGCTCTGGCACAGAAGTATCAGAAAGTGTCAGTCTAAATCGGGGTGCCCAAACTACGGCCCGAGGTCCAGATGCACCCCCCAATGCCAATTCATCCAGGAGCAACGAGGGCTTTGTGGGCTGGATGAATTGGCATTGGGGCCGCATCCAGCCCCCAGGCCATAGTGACTGGCTTCCTGAACCACGTGACTGGCCTACAGCCTGAAAAGTTTGGGCATCCCTGGTCAATCTTTTTTTCCCTTTTGAATGTCCAGTTTTTAAATAGTAAGTAGGGTTAGGAAATTAGGTGATATTAAGAACAAAGGCTCTTATAGAAACTGCCACTCTTATACTGTATTTTGAAACTCCTGTTTTTCTTGGAGGCTACAATGTAGACATATTAAAGTACATAGCATGCATTTTAACTATTTGTTGGGTAGTAAGGATTTATTTCACCTTATTTAGTTATTCTCCTTGTCGCCTGACTGGCACTCTTGGTGATGTTTTAATAGAAATACGCCTTACAGAAATAACTGGGAAATCTTCCTTAATCCAAGACTTGTTTGATGCATGTTCCCTCATCAAGCTAGGCCTGAAAGCCTGTCGGAGAACCTATAGCAGGTCTGAACTCTACAGTTTGGCCACATGTGTTGAACCACAGACCACATCCGTAATTAAGGATATTAAACACAAACTGACTGAGTGGAGGCCGCAAACCATAGTTGAAATTATTCGAGTTGACTGACATATTGGCTTCATTTAATTTCAATAGTTGTGCCAAAAGGAAACCCTGCCTCAATAAATTTTGGAGGAGTCTCAGCATGAATCTAAGTGCTTTTGTTTGTTCTCATCTCTGGCAATGCGATGTGTAGCTGGATGTATTTGCTCTTATGAGGAAGACAACAGTTATAACAAGGGTTCTGAACCTTTTCAAGCCAGGGAGCCAGGTCACACCCTCTCAGTCAGCTTTGATGGCCGGATGACCATTTTGTCCTGCCTGCATAATGGGGGTGGCCATTTTGTCCCAACAGCTTCAAAGGGGTGGTCATCTTGTTTCTCAAATGCCCTTGGAGGGGCAGGGAGCCACATAAAATGGCATCATAGGCTGGATCCGGCCCGTGGGCCTTAGGTTGGGAACCTCTGAGTTATAAGGTAACATATTTGAATCTGTTTCCAGTTTGCTAATTTTAAAGAGGAAAAAGAAATAGGACTATACTCTATTCCATTTCCCCCAGCTTTGCAGGTATAGAAATAGTGTGACAAAGTGTCTGATTGTAAACTGGAAGTTATGCCATGCCGTTCCGCACCATGCCATGCTGTCATCAACAATTATCTATCAAGACGGATGATCTGTCATTGAAGTATTCCTTAAAAAGTTGCTGGTTATTTCTGGTATTTCCTTGGTATGGTTTGCTATATTTATATAACAAAAGTTAGTCATTTACAACAGAATCTCTAAGCTTGGGATTCCCATCTCACATGATTATCAACACTACTTTATTTATATTTTGTATTTCTAAAGGGAAGTGCCCTGAATAACTTAAAACATATGGAAGTAAAACAGTATACCCCATGCTTTCCTGTCTCTTTATGAAAATACAGGAGGCAAACTAAGGACAACCAGAAGATTCATGGCACTTACATGTGAATGACAAGTCTTACTGTGATGTGATTAGCTACATTCACAATTGAACTAGTTAACTTATCTAAAAGTAATGATTCTCTAGTGGAGCCCTTTTAATGTGGGTAACGGAAAGTATTTTTCATGTAGGTATACTCACTTAAGTTTTTAAATGTCAGTGGGGAAAATAAGTCTGTGGTGAATCTAGAATCTGTTTAAGTGACAAAATTCCAACCTTTCTTTGAGAAGATTAATTAGGCTTTTTGAGCATTGCCAAGCCAACAATCAAAAATGCCATTTAAAAACTCTTTCTCAGGACTGCACGTGAAAAGGACAGCCTCTGAAAACTGTCTTACTACCAAAAGCCATCTGTATACTACCAACAAAGTAGGCATGTTAGTTTAATGAAGCATAAACAATGGAATGCTGTGACATATTAAAGACTAGCAAATTTATTATTTTATAAGCTTTTAGAGACCATAGCTCTTCTCATCAAATGGTGACATCATTCATGAATGTGGTCTAAAGTCCATGAATGTTTACTGTGTAAGTCATTACAGGGCTCCCTGTTGTTTTTGCACACTACCAAATAGCCTAATGGGAGGATAGACATTGGTTTGGAATGTGGCATTCATTTGCATAGTTCTGCATGGTAAGAAGATGTTTGATGCTATTACTTTCACATAGAGCACTTCAAAAGAACAGGATTTCCAGTAATCCTCACTTGTATGTAGTAACATTTGAATCAGCTTTTCATGGGACATAAACTTAACAGAGGAAAAATAAAATAAAAATAAAACTATTTTGCACTCTGTTTAAGCATTTCCAATTCAGTGAAAATAACACACTTCTTGAAACTGGCCAACCATCCATTACAGGTTTCTGAATGTAATGTCCATAGAACAAATAAAATTATTCAAATAATTTATAAATTGAAAATTGCATTTATTTAAAGACCTGATACTCCTGAGGATAATTTCAACTATTCAAAGGTTAAGAGGCCTCTAAAAGTCAACAAAGGTAGTTTCGTAAGAAGTCATAAATGAAAACAGAATAACTCTTCTCAAAGCTTGGAAAGTTACTCTTAAGAAAAATGAATATAATGCAAGCTTGAGGCAATGGCCATGAAGAGCTTTAGGGTGATGTTCTGGGACCTACAGCATCAGGTTGGAGAGGATTATTCCAATACAGTGGTGGGCTCAAAAAAAAAAATTCCTATCACACTGTGAGTGTGGTATGATGGGCATGGCCAGGGGGAAAGCCCTGTGTTGCACCCGAATTAGGACAACTTTATTTTAAAACATGGATGGGCAGGGCCAGCCAGAATTTCTGCTACCGGTTCTGGTGAACTGGTGCAAACCTGCTGATGCCCACCACTGCTCCAAATAGCAATTTATATGCTATTAAAATATATAGGGCATAGTCCTAACTAACTAGGCTGACTTTAGGCTGGCTGAACCTATGTTGTATCCAGACCCATCTCAGCTCAGGAGAGGAAGAACTTCAGCTGACCTAAAGGGAAAATAGCATAAGGGGAAAAATTTAAAAACCATAAGCCCAGGACAGTCATCATGGAAACAACTTCTTCTTTCATGTCCAGGTCAGACATGAAACTGCCAAAATAAATCCAAATGTATTCAATCTGTAGTTCCTTTTGCCTGATCTAGTGTGAGCAAGATTAGTCATCACCAGGTGTCATATTGTTATTTAAAAATACCACAATTTTTGAGGAGTCTCTTTCTGTGTATCCCATCATGGAAACTGAGTTGACAGCTAAAGCCAGCACAAAGGGCACAAGGGGATTATGCCCAATCCAAATCCATCTCAGTCATTTTAAATCTGGAATTAGGATTGTGTCCATAGTTTGCAACCTATATGATGCCCTGTTAGAGAAGGTAAAAATTGGTTATGATCAGACAGGACTTAACTAACTAATTGCAGGCTATATCCAACTGATTGACTGACTGAATTTATATACCACCCCATTTATTGGCAAACCACTATTCTGAGTGGTGAAGAAAGAAAATATAAATTTAAACAACCAATTCCAACCCATAAAATAGACAATAAGTATCAAAACTACAAAAAGGATATTAATAATTAACAGAACCAAACCAGAAAATAATTAAATCATATGCTGACATCTAAAGTAGATCCTGAAATTGTGGGTCAGAGGATTAATCCCCCCATGAAGGATGTTATTCAAAGCTTCTTTGTAAAGTTCTGTTTTCAATAATTTTCCAAGGGATGAAACCTGGTGCACCTCTAATGGAAGACTATTCTTCAAGGATGTGGCCACCACCATGATTCTTACCTAAAGGTCTTTTGACCTTTCTTGGCATAGACATGCTAAGGAATGAGGTCTGGCAGGACTTGGTAAACCATATAATTGTTCTTTGGGAGAGACATTCCAACAGGTAGTGAGGGCTTTCTACATTACATGCAATCAAAATTTTGAATTTAGCACAAAAACTGATAGGGAGCCAGTGCAAGTGGCTTTATGAGGATGTTAAATAGCATTGACACCTCTGGGACTCCATAATGTAGGTCCCAAATTGTTAAAATGGCATCCCCAAGCTGGAGCACCTGGGAATGACTATCAAAGAAGGACTATAACAGTGAAATGTTGTGCCTCTGAACCTCAGCTCTGATATCTTGTCTAGGAAGATACTGTGATTGATGACATCAAAAGGCACTGAGAGATCCAAGAGTACCACAAAGGTTATGCTCTTCTTGCCAGCCTCTTAAGAAAGACATCATGTAGCATGACTAATCCTATCTCAGTACTGTGGAGTGGCCTGGACCCTGACTGAAATGCATCCAGTTGATCTCCTCAAGAATGCCTGCAGTTGAATTGCTGCAACCTTCTTGATCAATTTGCCCAGCCTATAGCCAATGCCACCACAATTGCCCTTTTCAGAATGGGGTGAACAATGGTCTCTTTTAAAGAAGGAGGCATATAGGCGTCCCAAAGTGAAACATTAATAATATGTATTCAATCATACCGTCCTTGGCAGATTTCAATAGCCAGGATTGGACAAAATTGACCAGAGACGTTGCAATTTTGTACACACATACTTTGAAGTAAACCTCTCTAACCTAATGCTGTGGATCCCAGAATATTATCCTACCACTGCTCATTGCCTCTAGTTTGTTTTATATTCATTTTTTTTAAAAAAATGAACTGTCCAAGCTCTGCTGTGTAAGCAGTTATTCTATCTTCATTTATGAAGATGGAATAGTAACATTTGAATAATGTGTTTTCTATCCCTGCTGTGAATCCACCTGTTCTTGTAAGCCTTAGTAGCTTAGTGGCTGTTAAAAAGTCTGGGTTATCTTGACTTTCTATAATAGGTCATAGGGATAAACATCTTTGAAGATGACATTTGCTAAGTGAATCTAAAGAGAAGTTTTCAGAAATGACAACACATTTTAAAATGCAGAAATGTTTTTACAGTAGGAGCTACTGGAGGCATGACAAATATGGTGCAATTGTCCTATATCTAATTTTATAGATATACAATTAATCCATGATTTGCAAGGTATGATCTTACAGTTCATAGCTACCATTACAGCCCAGTGCCAAAGCTGAATCATTGTTGTATTATAATTGGAAATGAGAGTAGTGCCTTTAGTTTTCACTCATTAAATGGCTAAAACAGATCAAACTGAAACATGGCAGTATAGGAGAGATTAGTTTGCAGATTGCTCATGCCAGTTTTGAGGCAGATAGAGATGGAAATGGTTTATTCACAGATATGTAAACTCTGATTTGTGACATTTCTTTGTACAACAGATATTGTCTGTCCCCCTATCTCCATCCCACATTTTGTTGAAGTTAGATTTTGCTGCCTGATGTCTATGTTTGCACAATTTCTCCTAAAAAACAGTTCTGTTAGGTTAGGAAGAGGTCCCAGGATGAACCTTGGCCTGATTGTACTGTAAGGTATTCAAATTTTTTTTGAAAAAAAAATTTTTTTTTTTTGCACAATTTAGGAAGACAGAGTTCTTAAAGTCTGTTCTGCATAGGCTCATTTATGTGGGAGAGACCAGAAAGGAGTGGTTATGACTAATACAAATGAAAAGGAAATGAGTGTTGCTGAAAACCAGGGACATTAAACATAATAAGTAAAATCCAGTGACGTATAGTGTTGATATGTAAGTCTGATGATGTCATCAGCCATGGCCATATTTTGATAATTAAAAGCTTCCTCTCCCCCTACCTGCAACAATTCCTAAGCTTCCCTAGGTGCCTGAGAACCCTTTGGGGTAAGCAGGATGAGGGAGGGAGTCTTAAATATCCAAAATCCCTGCCCCAGACCCCAGTAGCTGACAAAAAGAAGAAATGTGAAGCTGTTCCTGTCTCTTAGGGGAGGAAAAATGTCTTGGAAATAAAGAACACATATTGTACATGACTAAATTAGCACTTTTATGCTTATGTTGCTATGTCTCTTTATGTTTTTCATTTACTATAAATATCTCCTGTTATTTGTGAATTAAAGTACTCTTTTTTTTCCTTGAGAAAAGCATTGAAATAAGCAGGATTTCAAAAAGAATCCTTATGATTCGCAAGTATGATTGTTCAGTCTCAACATTCTGAATAAATCCTATCTCAGGAACACTAGTAGATTTCAGTTTCTAATGACTGGCTGTTTGTAATGTGCAGTTAGGCCAGTGGCGGAATGTCAAAAATTTTACTACCACACCGTGGGCAGAGCCTAATTTGTGGGCAGAGCAAATGATGTAGGTGGAGCCTAATTTGTGGGTGAGGCCAATGTAAAAACTCATAAAAATAAGTACACATAAAAATACAAATTACATAGACATAAAAATACATGTAAAACACATTTAAATAAATACACATTAAATAGACATAAAAACACATAAAATACAAATTAAATACACATAAAACACATAAAATACACATTAAAATAAACACACATTAAATACACATTAAAATACATACCCACACCTCACATCCAAAGGTGAGTGACTTACCCTGGGGAGCAGGCTATAGGAGCTTCAGACTAGCAGCTTCTCTTCCTCCTCCCACTTGGGAAGACAGCAAGGAGGCCGCACATGCACGTCAAGTGCTGTAGGCACCCATCCACACCAAGCACTTGGTGTGCATGCGCAGTGGGGGAACCAGCAAAAAGGTAAGCCCCCGAGGTGGTTCCCTCCAATAGCCGCTACCGGTTCCGGGACACTGGGGAAAGTTACTACTGGTTCTGGTGAACTGTTGCGAACCTGTAGCATCTCATCACTGAGTTAGGCCCATAGAATCCATGGCCCAAATCCTATTGCCTTATTCAATTGCATAACAGCAATCATCCAAATAATCGGAGGAAGTTTGTCAGCTAGCTATCATACATCCTATATCTTTTTAGGAATGTGAGCATTAATAATAACTTCATGTCAGAAATTATTCTGGATTGAATAGATGTTTTGCTGGAGAAACTCCGCTCAGGCTCCTACTGAGGCTCCTTTCATGTCCCGAAGAGCTGGGACAGAGACAGGCACTCAATCTGTCATGTAGTACGTGGGTCTCGACCTGCTGACTTGCTGGACTTCCAGCTAACAAGGTGAGCTTCTTAACCACTGAGCTACCACAGCCAGTAAGTATTACTGTAAGCATTAGCCAGCATATTGTAAAATATATACTGTGATGTATGGTTTGCTGCCCCATTTTCACCCAGGTGTCAAAGTGGCACCAGCCGTCTGTCTATTCTAGAGATCTGGATGTGTTAACTGTGTTTATTTAATGGAGGAAGGGAGAAAAGAGAATTTGTCTGTAACTATTGGTTTCTCTAATTATGATAATGCATTTCTTAGGAGAAGGCAAGATTTGGAGCCCGATAAAGGCTTGAATGCTGTGCAAGTGCTTTGCAACTTATTCTACTTCTGCTGGCAACATTTTGTTAGCTGTAATGTGAGTAGGGTTCTGCATGTGAGTCCTTAAGTTTGGGAGGGGGAAACCACAAGAGTCCACAAAGATTTCACTCCCTTCCTGTAAACAAAACCATAGATATGCTGAAGTCATTGTCCTTTGGCAAGTGAACGGAAATACACAATTCAAAACCAAAAGGTGAGTCAAAGAAGAAGTATGTCCAAAGAAGTAAAGCTGCCCAGGCTATTTTTCCAAGAGCTGAAACATGTGACAGATCCAGAATCAACTCCAAAGCAATCCAACCAACTGCCTGTTGAGTCTTTGCCAAGTAGGCAGATGCTGCTCTTTTAAAAATATCTTCCACAGCTGAGTATCTGCATGATCTGACTGCCATCAAAATGAAAAACAGGAATTGGTGTATGGAACAGCAGAAAGATTATTACTGCTCTTTATTTTCAGTTCAGAGTGCTCTACAGTGAATATTGAGAGAAAGAGGTATAGAGGACATAAGGCGTTTTGAGTTCAAAGACCATCTTGGCAGGTACTGGCTCCTTGAAATGACTGTATGAGTGCCACATAGCTTCAAACAGCAACTTCACCATAGATTAGCATAGCTCTTTCCAGAGAGGAAAGAGCAGCCCTTTCATGCTTGATGGCTCCATGAATTGGACTTGACAAAACATTGGGAAAGCTGGTGACATGTTTTGAAAACAAAGTTCCATTCTATCTATTTATCTTCCCTTGACTACAAAAGCTCATTTCTGAAAATGCAGTTTTTGTACATAAATTTTGTATGTTTTATTTCCTTATACTAAAGTTTAATCAAAAATGGGCAGAATCCTGTTGGTGGTTTATGCACTTGTATGTTGATTAAAAAGATGACAGGTCAGCATTTTGATACCTGAATACTGCAGAATGGAATGAGCTCCCATCTCTGTCCGAGCTCCTGTCAACCTAGCAGTTCGAAAGCAAGAAATTGCAAATAGATAAATAGGGACAAATTTGGTGGGAAAGTAAACAGTGTTCTGAGCGCTCCAGTGTCTAGTCATGCCTGCCACAGGACCACAGAAATGTCTGCAGAAGCAGACAGCGCTGGCTCTTCGACTTTGAAACAGAGATGAGCATTGAATCCTAGAGTCGGATACAACTGGCTTTCCAGCAAGGGAAACCTTTACCTTTACTATGTTGATTAAAAAGATGAAAGCTCAGTCTCTTGCCTTTGCTCAATGGTCTCTTATTCATATATGCAGCAGTTTCTAACATACACAGTTCACGTCTGATGCAGCCTTACCTGTGGGTGAGCTGAGAAGTTGCCTGTGATGCTTAGCTCAGAGAGATGTCCAGCTGAGTTCAGTGACTCTGGTTTTATGAATCTTCTATTTACACTAAGATAGGAGGTATGCATTTTTCCAAGGTTCTGCACTTTGTCTGAGTACTAACCACAAAATTATTTCCCATAGCCTACAAATAGTTGTCTCTTCTTATTTGATCAGCTCGCATTAGGTAAGATTCAGTGGTGATACTATGCCTTTAAGACTAATTATCATCTTCATCATTAGGTCCTGTGCAGAGCACATTGGGCAGCAAGTGTTCTCCAGTGACTTCCACTCAAAAAAAAGAGAGAGAGAGAGCTAACTTCTGGGAGTTGAGGAGGGAGTTTTGGTGCTAAAAGAGATGTACAAGACGACTGGGTGTATAAGACGACCCCCCAATATTTCCACTCAAAATATAAAGTTTGTTATATACTCGCTGTATAAGACTACCCCCTCTTCCGCACACCTTCCACACACCAAATAAAACGTAAAAGAACATCAGATTTGATTTCAACATGTTAATTTATATTCAAATGCTTATGACATGCAGAAAAACTGCCACAAGGCTGTATGTTATCCAACATGTACAGTAAACATAAAACAGTGCAAGTTTATTAAACATAATTCACCAAAGACAATTCATTAAAGCTGAATGGAACAATAAACCTATGGGAGCTGCCATGCTGTTTGTTTTCTAATCTGTTAACCAAACTGGAACTGTCAATGATAGAAGGAAGATAACAAATAGAGGGAGTGAGCAAGTGCCAGGCAAGTCCCTAGCAAGTTTGCTGGCGTGACAGTTTCCCTTTAAAAGCCTTCAAACTCCTGTTTGTCATCTGATATTAAAAGTTGTTATCCGATCCATCCCATAGGACCTTAACGTTATTCGATGCAATTCTCCTCCCCAGATTGCTTAACGTTATGTGATTTAAGCGTTATCTGAGGTAAACGTTATCCAAGGTAAATGTTATCCGAGGTATTACTGTATTTTATTCAACTGAAGTACACCCGGTGTACAAGACTCTCCCCCCCCCCCACTTGGAGGCATGTTTTTCATGGGTAAAAAGTCGTCTTACACACCAGAATATACGGTACTTATAAGAAAAGCTAATTTGTGCATGAACTGGATTCAATGATGAATATATACCTACAGCTCTTATAAACAAGAAGGTAAAAGTATGGGAAGGGACTGTGGTGGCTTAGTGGTTAGACCCAGAACTTGACATCCGGAAGGTCAGCAGGTCAGTAGTTCGAGACCTGAATGCCGCATGATGGAGTGAGCTCCTGTCTCTGTCCCAGCTCCTGCTAACCTAGCAAAGCACTTCGGTGGGAAGTTAAACAGTGTTCTG
Source organism: Furcifer pardalis (assembly GCA_030440675.1). Taxonomy (NCBI): domain Eukaryota; kingdom Metazoa; phylum Chordata; class Lepidosauria; order Squamata; family Chamaeleonidae; genus Furcifer; species Furcifer pardalis. Next base: position 197,278,699 of record CP126891.1, read on the forward strand.
TGCACTGTTCACTCTGGTGTCACTCTGGTGTCTGGGCATGCCTGCCACATGTCCATGGAAAAGTTTGCAGACACAGACAGCACTGGCTCTTTGGCTAATAATGGGGATGCACGCAGACCCTAGAGTTGGATATGACTGGCTTTAGAGCAAGGGCCACCTTCCCTTTACCTAAAAGCATGGGAATAGCAAACTCTCTTGCATTGCTATGTTTTATAAACCTGCAACCAGCCAGACAACTTTGCTGTGCTTCCCTAGGATAAGCAACCATGGCAATTTGCTCCAGTTCCTCAGAAACAAGAGGACCCCACCCTCAGTTCAACTGTGTTATTCATCATTTTTTTTGACATTTTGTTTGAAGTGTTCATAAACAGAGGAAATGATATATTAGAGAGGAAGGTGACACAGAGACTCAACATATGAGTGTGATATAATGTACCATAATTGTAATTATTGTGTAATGGGAGCTCTTCTTCTTTTGTGTCTAGGCCAGATGTGGAACTGACCTCTGATGAAGTAAATATTTTACAAAGTTTCATATGAAACAGACTGGACTGCCTCCCATTGTGAATTGCCATTTATTAGCAGGTTTCGACATGGTAGTTGCATGAGCTGTGCATGCATTTAGAGTGTGAGCAGCAATTTATTAATTAATATTCAAGTAACTGCAGTCTTTATTATACTTACATTGGTATAAGTCTCCAATAGAATTGTGACCAATAGATATTAATAATAACAATAATATTTCCTGGCTAGCTAAATAAAGGTGCAATTGGTCTGTCAGGTATGTTTAGGTTTGACTGGCACCATTTTTCAGAATATGATGTAGCTAGAGAAGGAAGAAGAAAGACTTAAAGGAGGGGTTCTGTGGCAGAGAGGGGGTGTCATTCTTCTCATATAAAGAATTGGCCTGGTGAGGTAAGTGTTAAAGACTGAGTGAATAATACCATGGAACATGTGTTGCCACTAGAGAGTAATTTTCTGTGATATTTACCAACAGGAACGACGCAGGAGTGGTCTAAGGCTTCATGTCTAAAGAAATAATCCTTTTTCCAGAGCAGGCCACAACCAGAACTGAGACTGAACCCCAGGAGGCAGAAGGAAAAAAAAACTGCCAAAAGATATTTGGAATTTGGAGGGGAAATTTTGGATCTATAAAACCTGTACCCGGCCTACTCCTAGTAAAGATAAAGGTCTCTCTTGTTCAAAAGCTAGTCATATCTGACTCATGGGTTTGGTGTTCATAGCCAGAGAGCCAGCGCGGTCTGCATCTGCAGACATTTGCATCGTCATGTGACAGGTATGACTAGATGCCAAAGCACACAGAATGCTGTTACTTTTCCTGCCGAAGCGACACCTATTTGTTTACTTGCAATTTCTTGATTTTGAATAACTACATTAGCAAGAGGTGGGACAGATGACAGGAGCTCACTCCATCATGCAGCACTGGATCTCAAACTGCTGACCTGCTGACCTTCTGGTTGTCAAGCTCAGTGTCTTAACCACTAAGCCACTGCGGCCCCATGAGCCTATTCCTATATCCCTGTATAAGAGAAACAAAGCACATCTGTCATTCTCTGTCACATCTGGTTGACCTTGGAGCAAGAAACAGTTGCAGGTGAGAACTCTTATGTCTAGTCTTGCATGTGGTCCGTGCTTCATACACAAATGCAGAAGCCTTTGTAGGGAAGGGCAGGAAGCCCTCCAACATCACCTCTACTTCAGGCACTGTAAACTCTGAATATCCTTGCAAAGCTAACCCCAGAGTTGAGGGAGGCAGATCTCATCCAGCATCCTATTTATCTTAGGAATGTCCCTGGATACAACACATTGAAATGTATGAATTTTTAATTCATTTCCACATTTAATTAGATTCATTTTACAACTACAGTGGTACCTCATACAATGATTTTAATCTGTTCCACGGGGCTCGTTGTTGTATGAAACAATTTCTATACAATGCACACATTGTGTAGCAATTTTCCCTATCGGATGCATCGTACAACGATTTTTTCACTAAGTGGTTTTCCCATTGAAAAATTGTTGTATGATTTTTTTCCATAGGGAAAATTGTTATGCAGGACACCATTTCCCCCCAAAACCTAATTGTTATACAATTTTGTTGCTGTAAGGGGTGATTGTTGTATGACGTTCCACTGTATGAGTGTTGATGCAAACTGAATTATAAGGACAGTTTCCTATGACAAAGGGGTCTTTTTGAACCTACTTTATTTACACAGAATGATGAAAATCATCTTTGCAGGACCTTGGAAAACTTAGGTTTTCAGTTGGAATCAATTTCCCCAATCCATTGCAGCGATTTGAAACAAAATAATATTTCCATTATTTTGGACCATAAGGAAAACTGAGCGCAGAAGAATATATGCCTTTGAGCTGTGGTGCTGGAGAAGACTCTTGAGAGTCCCCTGGACTGCAAGGAGATCAAATCTGTCCATCCTGAAGGAAAACAACCCTGAATAATTCTTGGAAGGACAAATACTGAAGATGGCCACCAAATGAGAAGAGAGGACTCACTAGAGAAGGCCCTGATGCTAGGAAAGATTGAAAGCAAAAGGAGAAGGTGATGGCAGAGGATGAGATGGCTAGGTGGCACCATTGAATCAGTGGGTGCAGATCTGGGTGGTCTATGGATGATAGCAGATGACAGAGGAGCCTGGCATGTGGTGGTCCAAGGGGTCACAAAAGGTCAGACTTGACTGTGTGACTGAAAAACATTTCCAAACTCAGCTTTAGTCAGAATGTATTTTAAAAAGCTAGAGAGCTGTTTGCAAGGTGGACATTCCACTGGAGTGATCTCTTAATCTCAGATTCTTAGCTATAAGAACCTCTATGCTATAATGTAAATATTTCCAAAGAGGAAGCCACATTTGTGTCTTTGGAAGTAGGTTGTGTATCTGAAGTAGATTTTGAGCCACAAATCCTCACAATGAAACCAAATTGCTAGTCTTTCAAGCACTACAACATTAAAATATTACCTTTAATTTTGTCAGAATAATGTCAGAGTTATGCCAAAAATTATAGAAACAGCATAATATCCTATGCTTCATTATGCCGTAGTAAGATTTCTAAGAAATAGATTTCATTTATTGTAGAATGGGTAGAATAGGAAAAAATGACTGAAAATTCTAGACTCCCTCTGCTCGTGTAAGAGGTACATATATCAGCTTGAATAGTTGTCTTTTGTGTCCCACTGCAATTTCCTCTTGTAATTTGCTATGGGTTTAAAATCTGCTTGCCATGAGCTGTTAGATCAGGGGTGCCCAAACTATGGCCTGTGGGCTGGATCTGGCCCCTGAAACCAAATCATCAGGCGTGCACCACCCTCATCGCGCCCAGAAGCTCCAATAACCCAAGTCTAAAGGGCTACCCAAGCTTTGTGCAAGTCTTTTCCTGATGCTCTGGATCTCTGCCATACAGCCTGCATCAAATAAATGCTGTCTGCAGTGGTCACAGATGACCTTCACAATATGGACTTTGTAATTTGGGGTGGATTAGAAGAAACCAATGACAGCTTTGAAATGAGCGTTTGGATAAAGCTTGTAAAATCTAATCATTGCAAATCCACTTCTTACAGGGTCTGTTGAAAGCTGCCCTATCTCATTTTCTTCTCTTATTTCAAAAAGCTGATTCTTCCATTTATTCCCCTCATTTTACAGAAGCTCAATAGTTCAAGTTCTCCCTTCCCCCTCTTTTTTTTTAGGGGGGAGGGGTATGATTTGGGAGTGCCTACCCCCTTTTTAATAATAATCATGATGATGTCCTGAGAATGTCTCTTGTATTCCATTTAGGACTCATAGAGTTAACAGGCTTGGGAAGCTAAAATACCCTCTTTGCCTGAAGCCTGTCACCTTTTCTTGGCAATTACACGGCTAATGGCTGGGTCCCAAGCAAAGTGGCAAAGGATATCTCTTCTCACGTTCCCAACTCACAGAGCATTCCCAAATACCAGATGGCGTTTTTGGAATCCATTTCACTATGTTTGATATGACAATGCTTCCGCATAATGTTAAATTATATATAACAATTTCAAGTAGCTGATATTGAAACAAACAGGGAAATGGAATACCAAGGACCAATGGAAACAGACAGAAACCAAAGACTTGGGGTTTTCACCTCCCATACTGTGTCTTATCTAAGATTTTACTGTAATTTTGCAACAACAACAACAAAGGAAGAAGAATTAATGAGCAGATGAAATAGCAGTGGCTTTTCAACTCTTGTAATAAATTGTCTTTGCGCCTATGAATTTAAATGCTAGTGCATGATTCAAAAACCTTGTCTGCTATGCAATGGGGACTGTGAACAAGACCAAATGGATGCATAAATATGTTGTGGTGTGATTTTTAAAAAGAGTTCTAAATATGGTGTTTTTTGTTATTCAAATTAATCTCTCCACACATAGTACGAAAATAAATGAATGAAATCCTGTTGCACAGTTTTGTGCATGCAAGGTATGTGACATGATCATGAGTGGAAAATAACCACTGATTAAAGGTATTTTGGGTGCCCACAACTAATGTGATGAAGTCATGTGTATACCCTGAGATTGCCAAAGGAAGGAAGCCTTTAATCACAATGCCTTTTAATGAATACAATTTTGCATACAAAAGCTATAGCTGATTATTGAAATTAGAGTAAGTGGAACATCATTTTTGCTTCTCTTTATGAACATTGTGGATTTGGAATAGTTCATTTTGAAACTTGTAAATTATTATGTTTGGCTACAATATGCCTTCTGATGATCATTCAAAGTTCAGGCAGAATTTTATCTTCTTTTCCTGAAGACTTTATGCAACTGTAACTGCAATTCAAAACAGCTAGTCCTTTTATTTGGCAGAACCAAACACAAATGCCCCGAAGAAATAAGAGGAGGTAAAAAGCACTCAGGGCAGGAAGGAAAAAAAGGTCTGAAAACTCCTGAAATCAATATTATAATGTCTCTTCAGGCTTAAAAATTATGCTTCAATAGGTGCAAATGAACTTCTGACTTAACAGGCTGTTGTTACTATTAGATTATGGTGATGACAATGATTTAAGATAGGAAACATATACTGTACTCTGCTTTTTAAGATTTAGGTTCTCCTTGAAAGATACTTGACACAATGTTTAAAGTGGCATCCTATTTTTAATGAAACTGGAACAGAATGTGATTTAAGCAACTGTATAGCTTTGTTCATAACTTATCTGCCAACACCATTTTTTTTTGTACACACAAGTATTTGTTTACTGGTTTCCTACTAATTGTTTTAATCCCTTTCACAATTTTATAAAGAGTATCATTCCCTTTAGAAATGGATCGGACATAGTGAGTACAGATCCAGTAACCACTCTGTGATTAACAGTAAACTGGCAATAGTAAAATTTAAGGGTTCTTTTATTGGACAGAGACAGTAGGGTGTGTAACCCATCTTTCTTTGTCATCCTGCAAATGGGGCCCCATGTGAAGCTGCTGGTTGCCGGGTGAGGCTTTGTAGTCTGCACCAGATAGTTGCACAGTACCAGCTGCATTGGCAGGTAGCCGAAGTGGAAGAAGATAGCTGCCAGACTACACTATACAAAAGAAACGGTGCCAGAGAGAAAAAGGACCTTTGCAGAAAATGACCTTCGACCCTTCCACCAGCATGGATCCCATATTCATCACTTCCAGACAATTGCATCTTTTATTCCACCACAAACTATGATCAGAAAGAGACCGTTTGTCTTAGCAGTTGTTAGTTTACTGTTCCCAGAGCCTGTATTGTTCAACCTTTTGTTTTGATGGTGACAATATTTCCTCTGATTCCTTATTTACATGGTCCCAATAATCATTGAACAGATTTATGGTGATGATGATGATGATGATGATGATAATGAATATACAGCTGATGCAAGAAAACTCCCATACTAAAAATATGACACTATGCAAATAAAACATATTAATGGGAGTTGTCACTGTTTTGTGGTTTAGAAGCTGATGTCATATATGCAGTTCTTGGCTACAGCTTTAGTTTTTCATTTGCTAATTTTTGTTCTGAATAATTTTATCTACAAGTACTAGAAAAGAATCAATATTGGTTTTAAACCAAACAGATTAATCTCACAGTGAAATTGTGCCTTGGACAATATTTTGTGTGGTTACATGCACATATATGTGTGCATGCACATGTACATGTACACATGCATGTGTGTGCATGAGAGACTGTGATATGGTCAGAAGGCTAATCAGTTAATAAAGGAAAAGGACTGTGAAACAGAAAATATGCAGTTTAACTGGAAATAACACACAAGGAATTCTATGCAATAGAAAATGATTCAACTATTGGTGCTGAAATCACTTCTGCTGATTGTTTCTGATATGCAATCCTAAATGGACTTGGGGAAGGGGAAATGAATAACCCTGAATAATGAACTTGTATGTGAAATGTGAATTTTGAGAAATAAAATTTGAAAAACAGATTTTGTCAATATGTTTAATTTTAAAAGCCAGACTCCATAAAAAGATATCTACATTCATTCATGCAAAGAACAACACTTTGAAGAACTGGGGTTTATTATTCCATCCCATAAGATAAGATATGTCTTAGTAAAATTTCTCTGAAAATCCTGTTCCTGATCCTTCCCTGATCATTCCCACACTATCCCTGCTTCTTCCTTGAGGGATGGCAGAAAAAGACTTTCACCTAAATGTAGAAACCTAATTTGTGACTTGCATATAAGACCTCTGTTCTGATTTCCACTCTGTATGAAACGAATGGAAATTTGCAGTTGATTAACCTCAGATCCTGAATAATGATCCAATCTGGGATTGCATCTGGCAATGCCACAGTAACTTGTACTTTTAAACTGTGTTCGACAGCAACAAGTACAATAGTGCAAAGGTAAAGATCCAGGGTGGACCCAAATGCCACAGATGGAGAATGACAGTTAGCAACATGAAAACTGGAGTGTGAAGGAGGCTCGGGGGGGGGGGATCATGGAACATATAGGCCTAAGGTACACATTTCTGTCTTGTTCTGTGTGTACATTGAATGTTAGCATTTCCTGCTGGACATATAGCCTTGATTGTAATAGTTTTAAATGTAGCAGGCTGAAAACTGGTAAAAAACAAAAAATTCAACGTAAAAATACATCAGGACTCTCATTACTCAGTGATAGTAATTAAACCAAGTATGCAGGTGAATCATTCCACATTCAGGACAGAAAAGGTATAAGGGACAGGTTGCATAGAATACTAAACTCTGATGCATTATCTTCTCTTTGACATAGGTTCCTAAAAGATCCTTTGAAGGAGTTGATTCTTGATCATAAACATGCCTATACACTCAGATGACCACTGAGAACCATTCCCCCCCCCCCAGTTCTATCTAGGGTACATCTGCATGGGAGGCATCTGCCTTCAGGTTTTCACCAGCACTCAGGGATTGCCTCCTGTTGGATGTCAGAGATTTACTTCTTACAAAATGCCATTTGGGAATGCTGAAATCTAGTTCTTTGTTGGTTGCTGTGTTTGATCTATTTTTTTTTTGGGTGGGGGGCTGGGAAACTGGTCATGTTGTTGCCTGTTCAGTTTTATTTTTGTGTGCATTGAACTTTATTGTGAATGGCATAACTGATTAAAAAGGACATAATTCTTTTAATAAACAATCTGAATGACAAGCTGCTGTGTCACATAATAAGGTCAAACCTGAATACAATTTGGAACAGAGTCTCCATATCCTTTCATGTGCTCCCTAAAGCTTGCGTGTTCAGAATTTGCTTTTCCTTTTGACCTACTACTGGATGTAGTGGCATGGGAAGAAGTACAAATATGGCTGGCTGAGAAGGAATGGAGTTCATTTTTAATGGCTCATTCCCCGTAGATACACAGCATTATGTGGAACAGCTCTGAACCCTGAAGACAGCAATCTGTAATGAATTATCTAGCTTGTAGTAGCAAAGACCTGGCTGTGTGTATCCTGCCAAAATAAAATAATAATTACAATAATCTTTTAAAAATGCAACAGTATTTCACATTATTGGTGCAATTTCCACAATAGCTCTGTCATCTACCTATGGAGACCCTATGAAGGAGACATCCCCAAAATCTCCTGTCCACAACAGCTCTGCTCAGCTCTTGTAAACTCAAGCCTGTGGGTTCTTTGAGGGAATCAATCCATTTCACATTTGTGCTTCTTCTTTTTCTGCTGTGTTGAATCTTTCCTAGAGTAATTAGCGTTTCTAGATAATCTTGCTTCTTCATGATGTGTCCAGAGTGGGACAGCCTCAGCTCCATCATTGTTACTTCCAAAGACAGTTCAGGTTTAATTTGCTCTGAGACCCACTTGTTCTGTCAGTCCAGAGTATCCACAAAGCTCTCCTCCAGCAACATATTTCAAATATTTCCTGTCAGCTTTCTTTACGGTTTAGCATTTATATCTGTACATAGTGATTGGAAATAGAAGCGTATGGATGATCCTGGTCTTGGTCTCCAGTGATGCATCTTTATCCTTGATGAACTTTTCTAAATCTTTCATTGTTCTTCTGTCAAGTCTCAGTCTTTTTCCTGATTTCTTAACACCAGACTCTGTTTGGATTGATGATTGAACCAAGGAACTGTATACAAATTCTTTCTCTAAGTTATATTGTGATAGCCACATAGTAAGGGATAAATGACTTTTTTGTGGTAAAATTATACCTATTTTGGTCACCATTATAATTATAGCAAGTCTCTTCTTTCAAAAATTCAGAAACACTCTTCCCATTTGGATTATGAATTGCTACACTTCTAGATACAGCACCTCTCATGTAAGCACAGGCCTTCAACAGCAAAGATCAGAAATGGGGAGGGTCCAGGAACCAAGGAGACAGGACCAGTTCTCTCTCTCTCTCTGTGTATGTACATGTGTGCCTCCTTGCTTCATTCAAGAACTGACTTTGGTTACAAGGTTTGACTCCTCCAGTGGAGTAGACAACTCCAGACAAAAAATCCCATACCCACAGCTTCTCTTTCACTAAAGAAAGCAAGAAAACTGAAACCCCCTATAGTTTTTCCAAGTAAATCTGGAGCTGTGGGTCAAATATGCTGAACTGTTACATTTCAAATGATCATAATTTGATATAGTAACGCCTTTCAATTTTGGTACCAGGTTAATGAACAGTATAGTTTACATGATAGATTAGTAAGGTAAAGGTAAAGGTCACCCTTGCTCAAAAGCCAGTTGTATCCAACTCTAGGGTTCAGTGCTCATCTCTGTTTCATAGCCGAAGAGCCAGTGGTGTCTGCTTCTACAGATGTTTCCGTGGTCACGTGGCAGGCACATGGAATGCTGTTTACCTTCCCACTGATGTGGTCTCTATTTATCTACTTGCAACTCCTTGCTTTTGAACTGCTAGGTTGGCAGGATCAGTACCCACTTGTAATAGATTATGTTGAAGGTTCATATGTAACTGCATAGACATTTCCACTGATGTACACAAAATATTGTTGTATTGTACTTTTCTTTTTGATTTCTTCCTCACAGACTATATACTTTGTTGGAGGGTTCCTAGTCCCCTACAGCAGATTCCAGAGGTTTGGGGAGTTGTCAAGGGAATGTGGATCCAAGAGTAGCCATTACTCTGGAGACAGGAGAGCTCACAGAACTCCAGTGCTATTTGAATCTGATACTGAAGCCCCATTAATGCATTACCTTAACTGGTGAGAGCCACATGTATGTGGGGAAGAGGACCACATCAACCAGACTTTCCCCTAGTGTCATCTGTCCTGTTGGCTACTTCCTGTGGAAACACCATCAAAGAGGGGCCTCCAAAGATATGGAAAGACCCCCTCTGGCCAAACCTTTGCACTAGATGTGCAGATGCTTGGGGGATGTAATCATTACACGCAACATTGGGGGGACAGCTAGTTGGCAAAAATCACATTTTCTGCTGATTTAACAAATTAAGATAGTGACTGAATAGGGCATATACTTTCTTTCAGTACATACAGTTATAATTTGAATGAAGAAATAGCTACAGGCTATATATGAATCTAAGATACCACAGTCATTATATTATGGGGTAGCAACAAAATTCCCATTAGTATAAAACATATGTGACTTTTACAAAATGTCTCCTGACAAAGAAAAATTGGCCTCAGTTCTGCATAATGGGACTTGTTTTCTTTATCCCTGAAGCTACCTTTAATAACATTCCCAGGCTTTCAGAGAAGTCTTATGAGGTGCAACAAGAAGGAGGGAAACCCAGGTCCTTCATTCCACTGGATTAGCTATTTTGCCAACAGACATTCTACATTTTATTCTGCTATTTTCATTTTCTGGCTTTATTCTTGATGATTTTCTGGTATTGGTGTTGTTGGGTTGAGCAACAGCCTATCATCAGAAGCAGGAAGTTCACGGATACTTCTTCGGATTTACATTTCTCCCATTATCATTGTAAATAGTGATTATGGGATTCCAAGTGAATATATAAATTAATCTGTGTGGTTAGTGGAGACTAAGGATGCTATGTGATCCTTTGTAAACAAGGATTCTGCAATTTGTGGAAGTAAACCCTATAAAGCATGTGTTGTCTGTATTATACCACTCTATGACATGCCTGTAGTTAGATGGTGGGGACGTTTATAATCATCAGTCCCCTGAAAAATCTATGTTTACATGGAGCAAATGGTTTGAATTCAACCCCATTAGTTAATATATCTGTTTTGACTCTTGAAATGCATAGATTATCCATAACCAAGTTTTAGCAATCTGGTATGTGGGAAACAGTCCAGAGTTTTGATTACAGTGGCTATAAACTGAAATCTCTTTGGGACATACACTATTTTTTGCCATATGTTAACACTCCTAAACCACGAGTCTCATCAGTCCTTAAGCACAGTTTTGATATGGATTTTAATCATTAATCATAAATATCTTCCTACTGTTGGTTGACCTCCTTTCTTTATTGTTTCTGTTCAAACAATGAAACGGCATGAGTTTCACTTTGTCATTCTATGGATACTACCAGACCTTAGAAAAGTTACTTTTTGGAAAGCAACTTCTGGAACACTCACACCCCCTGTAATCAGAGACACTGTCCAGTGCTGGTTAGGGGGTTGTGGGATCTGTAGTGTAAACAAAAAGGTTTAAGCCTCACCATACAGCACATGTATAAAAGAATACATTTTCTTTTCTATTTCAGAATAACCTCTTGTCACTGCAGTTTCTCAGTTATCCTTTAAAACATGTCCCTTTTTGTTTCTAGAGAAAAGCACTTCCTGACAGACAAATCCTCAGTAATTTCAGTCCACACCAAATGGTACTTGCATCCTTATCTAATTGACAAATGAGAACTCATTTCAGTGGAGATGGTGAGAAATAGATCTTGTGTGTTTGTGCAACTTATTTGCCATAGCTGGTAATGGGAGATACACATATAGTATTAAGGTCTGCATTACGCCAAATGTCAGGAAGGTACATCCGAAATGGCAATGACTGCATGCTTTAACTTGGAACTGTCAAGTTGTCTTACAGGTAGTCTAATTAACAGCCAGAGTTTAGGAAAGTAGCATTTGTTATTGACATGAACAACTCCTCATACAGTAATACCTCGGATAACGTTTACCTCAGATAACGCTAAAATCACATAACGTTAAGTAATCTGGGGAGGAGAATTGGATTGAATAATGTTAAGGTCCTATGGGATGGATTGGAGAACAACCGCTAAAGCCTGTGCGGTTACAATGTATCTCTATGGAGCTTTAACGTTATCCGATCCATCCCATAGGATTTTAACATGGATCGGATAACACTAAAAACCGGATAACACCAAGACTTGTGGAACCAAGTCTTAGCGTTATCCAAGGTCTTATTGTACTTGCCTTACTGGCTGTGAGGTTTTGGGAACTATAGTAATTTGTCTATGCTCTGCTAACAACTTAACTGCAGCTCTCTCATTACCATCACAATTTAGCATTCTTCTGATCTCAAACTGTGATACATGTTGCTAGCAATAAAAATACAAGGACATAAAAGTTTACTAAAATAATCAGGTGATTCAATACTACCTAAAGCTAAAACTTTATTCTTTGGGGATGGGGAATTCTCTTCTCTAACCATTACCTCTACTTGGATTTATCTGGCCAGACATCCCACTACGGTAATGAAGTAGGCCGTACAGCCAGCAACTCAATGTTGAGTGTTGGGCTGTGACAAATAACCTTACTCCCTAAAGGGGCCAATGGCTACAGGCGGATGAGCCACTTTAGGTGGGGTGATGGTCCTCTCAGTGGAGGAAATGCCACTGAAAACTATCATATTATGCTTAACGCCAAAATGAGCAGAGGAGGAACTCTGAACCCAAACGGTCATGGATGCAGAAGAGGCCATGCCCAATGGATTGGCTGTGAAGACACAGCTTGATAACATCCTCAAGGCTGCAGGAATCCATTGCAGTCCCGGTGTTAAGTCATGTATGTCTCATTTCATATGTGCGACAGGAGATGGTTCAATGATCACAGTGTGTGGGTCACTTCATGGCAAGCTGGGATCCACCTTAAACAAATTCACGCCAATGGCATTTTTCCAGCTTTAGGAAAAAATTAATTATCAGATATGAGTTGCAGCCAATGACAACCCCTACTTGGGCTTTTACTGTCTTAAAGAAACTTAATTTGCCATTTGAAATTGCCTCCATCTTTATTAATATAAAGTCTGTCAACTTTCTCTCTAAAACACTCTATTGGCTAGGATGAAGTCAGTTCTCAGTTTATAGCTCAATTTTATGTTTTGTTTCATTTCATGGGGTGAAAGAAGATTCCAACTTCTCTGCTTTACTTCCTCTCTGCAATTTTTGTGTGCAGACCATAAAGCCATCAAGTCATCTTATCTGAACATCTGCAAACCCTATTTTTCCAGTCCCTTTTAGGATGCCATATAGACAACATGATCTGCTGGTAGAACCAAGCATTCATACTCTTTCTCTAACAGCTTTTTGTAACACCTTGAACCTGCCTTTATCCTGCCTTTTTTGGGCATTTTGCTGTAGACTGGTCCACTTATTCTTCCGGCATCTACATCTCTTGGACATCAGAGCCAAAAAACTTGCTGGTCTCGATCAGGGGGATTATACTATTTTGACCAGCTCTCTTTTATACTATTCCCAGAATATGTAGATCCTATGAACAGGATAAATGAGAGGGAAGTAGCTATTGTCTATAATTGCAGGAAACAAACAGTTCTGATTGCTGGTGGTGATTTGGGAAAGTAGAATTCATTTTCAGATGTTCTTGGACTAAAATTCCCAGAAGGCTTCGCCACTGTCTGGGCTGGTTAAGATTTCTGGGAACTGTACTTTGAGAACATCTGGGGTCCCAAGGCTGGGAACTGCTGAGCTAAATTATTTCTGCAGTGATCATCTACCAAATTAAGGGGAGGGGGACTCTATAAAAATGCACTTCTCCTGATAATACCAACAATCAGAGGAAATGTTTAGTTCCCATCTTTGTAAACTATTATATGCAATCCCAATACAGTATATGCCACTGCTGATTAGCTGACTGTCTCTCAGATTAGATGCTGCTGCCAATCAAATGCTGGGCTGGTCAGCTCCACCAAACCTTTCTAGCTGCTGCCACTGCTGATCATCTGTTGGTCAGATTGGCTTCCCTGCACCCCCACTGCTGCTGAATTGCTGCTGGGGCAATTGATGTCCTCCTGGACCACTGCCAGGAACACAATTGATGTGAATACCATTGATGTCTCCATTGAAATGCCACCAAGACCCTACTGCTGCACTCTCTAATAACATCACACCATTAATTTGGAGGAGTATATAATTTGGAGGGAGAAAATGCCATTTGTTCTTCCCCCACACCTCTTTGTTCTGTACCATACTGTTCTAATAATGGGCTGGCCCTAAGTGTGATGAAAATTTCTGGTAATCTCAAAAACATGCATGCATTCTTCTGTATGTGTTGGCCTGTACACATATTGCCATAACACAGATTTCTTATGGCCCAGACAACTGTCTCTGCTTTCCATAATTCTCATTTGTCCCATCTTGAGCTGCCACAAGTTCAGTGACATCTTATATGTGGGTATGGCTCTCCAGGTCAGTTTATTTCAGCCAATAACCATTGGGATAATTATGCCTGTTCTAAATTACTTGGAATGCAGTCGGACTGCTGCCACTGCTGATTATTAAGTGCTGTCAGGAAACAAAGGCCTTAATTTTTCTCTCATAATGAGTCAGTAAATTTTTTTGAAGGGACTGCAGTGGCTTAGTGGTTAAGACACTGAGCTTGATTATCAGAAGTTCAACAGGTCAGCAGTTTGAGACCCAAGCAATGTGCAATGGACTGAGTTTCTGCCTCTGTCCCAGCTCCTGCCAACATAGTAGTTTGAAATCAAGAAATTTCAAGTAGATAAATGGGTGCTGCTTTGGTGGGAAAGGTAACAGTGTTCCTTGTCCTCCGGTGTCTAGTCATTCTTGCCTTATGACCATGGAAAAATCTGAAGACGCAGACAGTTGCTGGCTCATTGGCTGTAAATGGAGATGAGCACTGAACCCTAGAGTCAGATATGACTGGCTTTCAAGCAAGGGCAACCAGCCTTTGTTATCATGATTTATTTAGATGCATTTGCTTTTAAACTTTTACTTTGTGTTTAGAGGAGAATTAAAATATTTTTGACAAAGCAGAATGTGTACCTACTGTAGAAATAATGGAAAACATTTTAAAACAAACGATAATAGATCAGTTTAAATCCTACATAAGATTTTTCTTTGTGCCCCTAATTTTAATAATCAGAATTTAGCACATATCACTATTTAATGGGATTTAATGCTTTGGAGATTGCAGTAGCTCAGTGATTAAGACACTGAATTTGACTGGAAGGTCGTCAGGTCAGCAGTTAGAGACCCAAGTGCTGTGTGACAAAGTGAGCCCCTGTCTCTGTCCCAGCTCCTGCCAACCTAGCAGTTCAAAAGCAAGAAATTGCAAGTAGATAAATAGGTGCCACTTCAGTGGGAAGGTAAACAGTGCTGGCTCTTTGGGTATAAACAGAGATGACCACTGAACCCTGGCTTTCAAGCAAGGGCAACTTTTACCTTTAAAGGTTTGGGGGTTGAGTGGTACTACTTTCATCATGGTTTTGATCTAGTGTAAAAAGATTCACAATCCATATTGGGATTCATAAATTCAGAATACCTGTCCCTATTGTACAGTACCTCAACAGGACCAAGGCTGGCTGTTGCCCATCTGCCTGCCAGTCTCCCTTCCTTCCAGAGCCAGTAAAATCTTGATGCATGGCTTGAATAGCACAGAACAGAAAATCCTTTTCAACTTCTATCCCTTCCATTTGGACAAAGAAGGAAACACTTTCTTCTACCAACTGGCTCCTGAAAGAGATATTCTGTGATGTCTTGATTAGGTATACTGGTACTCCTGTTATTTCTCCATTGGCATATTGCATACCTCTACTGTAACAGTATAACATGTTTCTGAGATGAAAACTGCTTTTAATAAGGATTATCATTAGGCACTTTCCTCCTACCAAATAATGTAATTTCCCTTAGAATGTATTGGATTAGCTTATACTTGGTTCAATGCCAATTGTTTATATGTTCATATACATCACACATACACAAGTACGCACTCTCATTCAGACAAATCCTGAAGTGCAAAGATGAAGAGATCTTTATAATGGCCATAACAATTCAAAGCACTTTTGCCAAACGCTGGAAACAAGCAGTTTTGGCTCAGAGTCACCAACTGCCTTATGTCCAAATTTTCTAAAGAAAGAAAAATTAAGCACAACAGGGAAAATAACATTGTAACTGTTGCTGAGTTTATAATCTAGTGTATGTTACTGAGTGCTGATAAGTAAAGGAAGTTCAACCAGACAGTTTAATCCTCCAATTTCCTGTCTTCTAATCAGCCACTGGCTCTTTCGTCCTCAAATTAGAAACATTCCTAACAATATTCAGGACAGGTGAAGGAAGAGACCAAAAATTGAGATGGAGAAAGAGCATATATCTGAGGAATTAACTGCAGGCAGGAGCATGAAAAACAAACTTTTACAATGTAATCCTCTGCATGTGTATGTAGAAGTTAAGCCCTTTCAGCTCAATGGACATAGAACTAAAGTATCAGCAACACATGTTCAGGGCTGTCATTCACAGATGCCGCACTGCTCCAGAAATGTAAAATAAATTGTTTTCCCATGTTTTGCAATGAAAATTCTTCAAGATAACATTATATTTTATTTTATTTCCTAATGTTAGGCCAAGGTTATTATGACATAAAAAAAAGAAAAGAAAACATCCCACAATACACACCATACACCTTTAGAAAGACAAAGTTAGGTACTGAAGTACACCTTGCCTATGTTTCCAGACAGCTGGATATGAAATAAGAGGTTGTGATACTTAACGGAATCTTTATAGATCACAAAATGCAATGTTTATAAAATATGTTATTTGAATGTGATATTTGCTAATAACACTTTGCTTTGCCATTTTCTGCATTTTAAAAAACCAGAAGTAGACAGAATTCAGTTGTTTTAATGATTGTTGGACAATTTAATTCTTTTACTTACATCAGTAAGTGAATATGATTTCAAAAAAAAAAACTAAACAAAATTTAGGAATTAATGTGGTGGATCAACTGAAAATGCTTAATGCTATAATATCTATATGAGAAGATTGTCAGGACTTAAAATGGCATCCAGTAGTAACAGGAAAAAGAGCACCATGCTGAAATATAGATTTATGAAGCGTCATGCATATTAGTTTGGTACAATGAATGCTTACTTTAATGCAAACCTTCTGATAGATGAATTGCTATCACTGAATAGCAGGTAAGACAGGTGTGTGTGTATATATATTTGAGCATGTGTGAAAGACACACACGCAGAAACACACTTATAACAAATAAAACTTATAACAAATAGTATTTAAACAAAATTCCTCAGTTGCTAAGGTAAAAGATATTCACATACACACACATCAAAAGTTTAGTATTCTGGAGGATTCATTATAACTCATTAATGGCTATAAATATATTTATTCATACATGTAAACTGCTTTTAAAAAAAGATTTCACTTATTAATGGCCAAGTAAATGATGACACTTCCATAGATAGTCTTTGCTCTCAGCCATAACCAGATGTGACCGAGATGCACTGTATTCATCTCTCTTTGGAATCTCATATTTGCATCAGTTTGGCCTCTGAAGTAGGTTCAAGCATCTAAAGTTAGAATGGTAATATATTCCAGATTTGTAACTTCTTTAGTACTTGTACTTTAGTGCTTCTACCTAGGTCTTGCATGAAGCACAAATGACATGTAAAACCAAGCAAGTAGAAGCAAATGGTAACAAAGGGGTAAAGGCTTTCCACAAACAGACAACAATGGATAACTTTTGAATACTTATTTCAGTATGTGTAATAAGTGTTGGATGTTAATACATTTATTTCCTCAAAAAGGAGCACACACAAAAAGGCTTCAATACAGTTCTCAGCTATAACTCTTGGGTCATAAATCCATTTCATGTAGGTTTGCTGTATGTCTAGAAAATGTTAAACCAAAACATGTCACATGAGTGTTAGCCTAAATTAATATCTGTTTCAAGAATGACATGATTAAAGCATGAGGGAGAGAGGGTTGGATTTCAAAAGATTTCTTGCAAGTCATTACAACAAATGTAATTATTGTTAAAATGTGCACATGTACTGAGTCTTGGTTACAGTACTATGAAGTATCTGATGATACTGAACATAACAGCAGCAAGGCCCACTACAATAATAAAACTGCCACCAGTTTGTATTTTACTTTCATTCTATACTTATTTTATACCGATGACAAGAATGAAGAGACCAACTATTTCAGAGGTGTGTAAGAAAATCAGAATGGAAATAAAGGTACAATGAGAAATCTGTATTGCAAAGCTATATATATATGTTTTAAAAGCAGACATTCAGGCTGTTCAGTTCAAAAGGAAAAGAGTCGTTTCATTTTTACTAAACAGCTAAACCAAGCAACTCTCCAGCTACAAACACACTATAGACAAGAGTGAAAATCATGCCAGAGAGAGTGAGGATGCCTGTCCAAGACTAAGAGATTACTGTGCCCACCCTTTCATACAGCCATTTCTTTCATTATAATAGGTCTTTTCATCAAAACGACACAGAACCTTTAAATTTGGACAGCATACTCCCATAGAGTAGGGAAGGCAGCCACTTCCAACCAATTCTGAACCTGAACACCGAAATAAAACAAACTTGCTTCATTGACATACACATATTGTTTACGACTCATTAAAAAGCAAAATTACACATCACACAGTTGGCAGCTGAGTCCTTGCGGGTGGAAAAGCGGGCATTCACTCGTCTCTTTGTATGCTGGCAGTACCAAAACCGAAGTTTAGCAGTAGGCAGTAGCCGAGATTTTTTGTGCAGCCAGACGATGCATGAGGTAACTTTCAAAGCTTATTTTTTTTTTGTCTTTGTATGTTAAAATGCATTTGTAGCCCAGTTTTGATTAAAAGAACATAACAGATGTGAAGAGCTTGTGGGGTAAAATATGCTTTGTATTACACTGTATGCATCAAAATAGCTTACTTTTGTATCAATAATTGAATCCTTGTTTGAAAATGAACATGTTTATTGTACAAAACCTTACATGGTTCATTTCAGATTTTTTTTTAAAAAATATCTTTTTTCTTTAACATCACTGGCTTTTAGCAATGTGATTTTTGAGCCTCTACTTTTAAAAAATAAGTTTTGTGTCTTGTTAGAAGTTTAAGAAGAACTTCCTGGAAGGTTTCATCTAAACAACAGCATGTCTGGTAATGAAGCTTGTTTATTTTCTTGTCAAGTGCATTGCTAAATGTTTCCAGGAATTCCCCCATCCATATTATATTCAAAATGGTATGACAGTAACTGGTATTTTAAAAAAAGAAAAACAGCAATCTTTTGAGATACTTTTAAAGATATAGACAATATTTCAAAGCTATTTCTTCACACTATCAAGAGAACAAGACAGTACAAACAGGAATATTATAAGAGTTTAAAATCAGTGTTGTATCAAGTAGTGCATTTATGGCATAGCCTTGCAAACAGTTCTGAATCAATAATAGTCACATTTCAGTATTTAACATGCTGATGAATCAAATGAATAGTCATATAGCTATGACCATCGTTACTGCATTTTCTAATCTCTGAAAGTCTAACAAAATTGATAGTGTGAATAAAGCTGTTAGACACCCCCCCCCCCGCCTTCATTCCAGTTAACCCAAATCGGCATGTTAACATTAAGCTGGCAGCCACCAGCCAAATCTAATGAATAAAAGTTCAAACAAATCTAACAGATGAAAACACTTTTTGATGCAAGCAACCAATACCATCAAACTGCAGACTGAAATCCTTCCATATTTCACTTTTCCATATTTTCCAAGTCCATAGCCATCCTAAACTTCTCTGAACGACAACCAAATTGATCTGGGAGATGTATCTTCTCTCTGTGTGTGTCTATCTATGTGAGTGTGTAACCCCGTCTGCTCCCATTTATTTGTTTCGGCATATCATGCAAAACAATGGCACAATCAGTTTCATTGTAATTCCACTCACCAGTCATTTTCTAGAACAAAAAGAGAAAAAACAACCCAAACCAAACTGTGATATCTATATGAACCGTTCGCGGTCCAGTTAGGAGCAGATAATGCACGTATTGTCCCGGCAGCAAAATTCTCTTCCTCAGGAGAAAAAAAGTCCCCTAAAAATTCATACTTTGTCACAAGAACCATAAATACAGAGAAGTTTTTTGAAAAGGAAAAGGAAAAAGAAGGAAAAGACGCAGCCGTGCTACCAAATTGTTCTCTAATGGACAGCATGCTAACAAGGGTAGTGATGATTTGAGGACTCTCTGTGACACAACGGGGTTTGCGTCTTCAGCCACAATGGGCTATTGTACATCCTCCGAACTCACTGTACCTCTGATAGATTCAAGATGTCAAAGGTTGTTTGGCCTGAATGACCATGACATGCAAGTTAACTCATTCTGAGAGGGTCTGCTGGAACTTCATTAAAACTTTTAATTGAACCCAAAAGACATTCAAGGGGGGAATCTCTAACACCCACCTCCAGATCATAGCCAGAGAGGAAGCTATTCTAATATAAACAAATGAAAGAAATGTTAGACCAGGTCCACTGATGAGATACTCACACGTCATGGATTCATGGGGTGCCCCTAAAGCACTCTCAATGAGTTTGACTAGAAAGGGTAGGTCCCGAATATCTCAAACCTCCTTTCCCTTTTAATTGTGATCTTGCCCAGTAAAATGATCACATTCACATGCATCGGCATATTTTATATTTCTTCTACTCATGCAACTATATGTCCACAGAGAGTCACAAATTAAGTACGCACAATGCCACTTTACAATAAACCACAACACCAATAAGGACCCAAAGGAGTTGAGAAAAGTTATCTTTTTTTTTTTGAGGGGGGGAGCTTTTCAAGCATACTTTTAATGAGGAGACATGAAAAGGAGTGGGGGGGGGGGGAAAAGCTGCCACTGTCTTAGCAGTACAGCACACAAACAGTCTCTTGTTACAGAGGATAAAACACCCAAGTGGGACCAGTGGAAAGGCTGCACCAGCGAAGAGTGTGAAAAAAAATATTCAAATGTTAATTTGATAAATGTGAGGTCTGGGACATTTTGTCAAAGAGGGAGGGAAAGCAGAAAAAAGGAAGGGGAGGAAAAAAATGCAGCCGTGCTGCCAACTCACCATCCACCAAGTTCTGGCCGAGATGTCATAGCAGAGTTGCCATTTGATGGATCCATCGGAGGTTTTCCCTGCCATTATGCTGTCAGCAAGCTTCATCTGATGCTAACTCACGGGAGATAAGACACCTAATTGAGAAAACATTTGCACTGGCATGTTGGGCAACATGTAGCCCATTCCATACCATATGGAATCATGGGTAAAAAAAATCTCCTTGACAGTGAACCAATCTCTCACGGACCCAGTGGCAAGGTGAAGTGGGGATGAAAAGTCATTTGCTCCTAGCACTGTCTTCTTCTTCTTTCTTCTTCTTTTTCCCTCTCTTGCCCTCTCTCCCCACCCACCTCTTTAAAGTAAGAAGCCACCGCTTAGCTTCAAAGAGAGGAGGATAAAATTAGGGTTTCATCACTCAGATGATTTTGGTCTGCAAGATTTCCCCCTTTCTTTTCTCTCCCTCCACTTCCCCCCCAGTCTGAAAAAAAAATGAATAGAGAGTTAATAGGACAAAGGCAGGTAGTGGACTGCAGAGAGAGATTGCCACAGGCTATTAGCCTAAAATTTCTGCTTGACAGATGGAACTGCTTAGAGACTATCGTGCAATGTTTTGGGTTTTTCTCTCTCCCCCCAAAAAGAATTTCCAGTTGGATTCAGTATCTGTTTATCACAGCTACTTTTCCCATGAACGTGACCAGGAAAACACATACAAACTAGAATGAAGGTTTCAATTGTTTTTTTCTGTATCAGATACATACAGACATACATACATACTTGCAGACAGACAGTGTGTAATCTGTGTGACTTTATATATAATTATTTTAGAAAACAAAAGCATCATGCATGTCTAAATAGCCTACAACGTCTGATTTGAAAACTTCTGTCATTCAGAAAATGAAAAATGCTCTTACATATATAAAAAAGAAATCTATGACTTCACTGGTCATTTTATTATCACCTCCTCTTTTGATAGCAGTTGGTGTTTCAAAATACTCTTTTGGCCTACAGTTGTTCAGAAAATGCACTTTTAAATGGGATTCCCTCTCCCTTATTTTCTGTATAATTTTTAATTTAATCTATCAGAATTCTGAGTCTTCACTTCCAAAACACCAAGTTATCCAATTCCTACCATGTGCCTTCAAATATTTGCACATCAGACACATATAAAAACAGCATGCCTTTGACCTAAACTTACAAGCAGCCAAATGTTTTTTCAAGTTATTCCAATAAAAGAAATCATATCATATTTCATATTATTATTTGGTCATGTCAAGAGATCTTTGCCCTTGTAATTGCAGCAGGTTCAATTATTACATGTTTTCTGTACTGCAGAAGTCATAGACTAACTCACAGAAAAGGTAAAAGGTTCTGCCTCCAGTTCTCTGCTATGTCCGGAATGTAAAAGAAAAAGCCAATAATGTAACTTACGTTTTGTATCTTTTGTCAACATAATGGCAGCCAACTCATGTTTGCTTGGAAGTCAGTCCCACTCACTGCAATGGATCTACTCTCTGTAGATGAATGGCGGTGTTGTGAGACTAATGTGTGTTTGCTAATTTAAGTATGTTGGTCTTCACTCATGCTCTTGTAGAAAAGGCATAGATGTGCAGATTTCAAACCTTGTAACTTAATCATAAATTTTCTTCAGCAACAAGTGAATGAATATCTGAATCACCAAACACATTGACTGCACCATGTAGGCTCACTGAGAGTAGAATCCAATTCAGAAACTTTATTTTTAGATGGTTTAAAGTCATTCACCTTTTTGGAAGAGGAAAGATTATACCACAACTCTGATATTCTAAAGTGACATACAAGTATTTTGTATAAAAATACAAATCTCACTTGTTGGTTTTCTTAAAAAAAAAAACCCAACACATTCATGACTACAGGTCTGTGACTAACACAGAAGGACACCATTCAAAAATATGTGTCAATAACCACCTCACCCATTATGTTGCCGAAAAAATATACTTATTTCTTCCTATCGAAAAAAAATAATGTTATGATTGCAACTCATTTTTACCCATCTTTGACCATACTGAGGAATTTTGTTATATCTTGCTATTGCTAACCATAAACAGTAAGTCTATGCTCCAGGTGTTTGAATGTTTAGCAATACTTCATTTACAGGAATGTTAATTCAAGGAGTGTTGAAATATTACTCAGAATACAGGACACCACTAACACGATTGAGAGTGTCTGTTCCAGGTTGCCATTATGATTTCATTATTGTTCTAGTTTAAAAGTGCCCATTGTTACTTCTGCAGGCTTCTCAGTGATCTTGAAAACCATTGTACAAAATTAAAGCAAGATGATTAAACAACAGCCAACCTCCAACCAATATCAGATTAAATTACTTCCTCCCCTCCTTTATTTTTCACAGGAAACAACTATTCAGCACTTTTGATTATTAACTAGGAAGCTAAAAATTGCGTCTTTGTTTTATTAAAAATGTGCATAACTAAAGACTCAGATCTGTCCCATTCCTCAGTGTGTCTATTATGGTCTTAAATATTTTTAAATTGACCAATTTGGTACTATGTGCTCTATTGTGCTGAAAAATTTGAACCCAAGATCATTACCATTGGGCCTGAAAAAAAAAACATGAAAAACCCACGGCTATTACTTAGGAAGAATAAAGATTTCAGCTTACCAGTAGAAGGAGCATGAAATCACTTTATTTTATACAGCACAGTAGTCTGATGCAAAGTGAAGAATCAATGATGCTAAATAACTGTGTTTTCGATCCAGAACAATTAGAGTGCAGTTAACTTTACAATTTTTCCTTATGATGTGGGTGGCAGTGGTGGGTTTTGTCTTCTTGTCAACCAACTACTCTTTTTCTAAGTGATCTGTTACTAATAGCCTTGAAAAAGATGAAATACAACAAGTTAAATATTACAATTATTGTGGGAAACAAAATTATTTAGTGAACATAATGGGGATCAAATCAAGCATTTAACGTGATTCAGGAAATGATACTCTAAACAATTGTATTTGTTTTGTGCATTTCCCCCCTTTGATTGCTGACAGATGCCATTTTGGAAACAAACATCTAAACAGTTTTCCTTCAATCACAGACAACGAAAAAAGGAAATAATAAATCCCACACTCTAGAAAATCACTACATGTTTTGAATTTAAGACATGTCAATCACAATTCTACAAAATATGACATGTGAATGGTATTCATGCAAAGCAATACCATTATAATCTTAATAAGCCACAATAAGCTACATCAGTTTCTTTTGTATCAAGCAAGGCAAAGTTCTCGGGTTTGGGTTGTGATAACTTACAGTCCCCGAATGACATGTTACTTCATTTATAAGATATACCTGTGTGGCCAAGGTTTTCTGAACCCTTCACTTTCTGCTTAACACAGGATTATACATCTAGGACAGTTGTACCATGCATGTTTACTCAAATAGATGCTGGATGAAAATATGTATTTGCAATGGAGATTATTATATGAATGTTTGGAATTTTCCCTATAGAGAACATAAGATTTTCAGCATGGAAAGAATGAGGAGAATTAGTGTGTTTGTTTTACGGAAATGGAATGATCAAGAGACAAGATCTGCAAAGCACACAAAATCTTACATATGAATTAAATTTTCTTTCTTACACTACTGTAAAAGGATTTTTCCTGCCCTATTGCTATTACTCGCCCATCAAGCTATGTCCTGTGGCCTTTTTTATATTATAAACCATATGGCCAGGGAGTGTGCAATTACATGTTCTAAACAAAAGTTCAGCTGCAACCCTATATACACTTACCTGAACTCACCTCCGATTGAACTCCATGAGGTTTATGCCTGATGAATAGACAGGTATAGTATGTGATTGTTAGGAAAGTTTCTGCTGTTAAATATGCAGCAGCATCTGTAGTAATAAGTGTAAGAAGTATTCTATACACATTAAGAGAAATATGCTGAAGGATGTCCTAAGATTGGGATCCAACATTAATTGATATAATAACAATTAAAAAGTCTAGTTTTGTGACCTACCATAGATATTCTCTGTTTTGGAAGGCATGTTTTGTGATGAGGTAGCCCTCCCTGCTTGATCCAGAAGCTGATCCTCTCTAGATCTCACAGAAATGTAGACAGCCCCTAAGTATAAGTTGTTTCTTTAATTTAATATCTTGTATCCCACAAGATATTTCAGTCAGCACTGTTATTTGTGTGCACCCATCATCTGAACATGGACAAGTTGGGGTTGTAGTATCAGGATTGCTTAAATATATTCCTAGATTTTTCTTTTACATGTTGACGCTTGTGAGAGGAGCATGAAGGAACTGGACCTTATAGAAAGATGTAATGCCCTAGTTTTTTCACTGAACATTATTCTTCTTGGGTTATTGAGGGTTAAACTATACAATGAAGACAACTTGTGATTAGAAGCTGAAATCTGTTACTGATCCAGGGAAAAGATTCAGCTAAACTTTTGTGAGTAAGCAAACATATTTTCAGACAAAGCCTGTGTTTATCTCCCCATGAATTATGTCAAAACAAGGTAAGTTAATTTAGAAGCTGACATTGATGTGAAAAGCTTTAGCTGTGACAATCAGATGTTTTCAGAATTTAAGGATTTCCTTCTAATGGCAGGTTGTTTGCAATGTGTCATGGCTCTTATATTCTTCAAAATATTACAATTATATTTTCTGAATACTATTTATATGAACATTCACAAAACTATTCCACTGTTTAATTAATATCAAAGATAACCTTTTTTAAAAAAGAAACTTCTGAACGTATTAAAATATGGCCTCCCAGTCATTAGATAATTAAATTCTTATACTATTCTGGCTCATATGTACCTAAAACAAGAATAAAAATAAGCTACAGAGGAATGAAGATATATTTTAATAATTTATAGAACTGGAAAGAATTTTAGTACTTTTCTAAAGTAAAACATGTGTCCATAAATATATCAAATCTTCTAGATACAAATGCATGCCACTTCTTTATCCTTTTCCTTATAGCAATTTAAACTTGAGTTGCATGTCTTAATATCTTGCTTGCAGTGCATGCCACAGACTGGTTTATAACTGTGCTTTTTAGAAGTCACAATTTAATATCATTCTTTAGGTGATAAATTTAGTGGTTGGTTCTGAAAGTGTAAGAGGGAAACAAAGAATAGAAAAGTGGACTTTCTCCAGACCTGAAGATTTCATAAGTGTGCAAAAGTATACGTTTGCAAATTAAGATGTGTTTTGAAAAATATATACAGTATGTGCAAACAATTTGTCTGGAAGATTAACATGCCAGTATGGAGGGGGATGGTAAAAAGAAAGTAGATTTAACAAGCCTGTAAGTGATAGAGGTAAGTGTTCTGCCCTACAATGTCATGCATATGTATGGTTTGGATAATGTTCAGGAGATCTAAAACAATTCCACTCCATATAATGTACAGCACACAAAGAAAAGAGGATAAATAAAAATGGGTATGTTGGTGGAAATATTTCCTCCTCTCTCACTCCCAGGGTTATATAGCTTCCTTCTGCATCCTTCACAAAAACCAGGCAATAGGTAGTAAAAATTAACATTTATTTATTTAATTAATTTTTATAGCCACCCCAATCAGCATGTGACTCTGGGCAGTGACGTTTAAACTATAGAAACCCTTAAAATTCCTAGAAGCACTGAAAAACTACCTCCCACCCACACCAATTAAAAATCTAGTTTAAAACTTTTAAAAACATGAGTGATCCTGCTCTAAATGAGCAGGATCACTCATAAACATCATATCCAGACAAGTGTTTAGGCCACTCTTTAGATCTCTCAGGGATTGATCGTGGCTTCCAGTGTCCACATTTCACGGGAGCTGGAGTGCCACAATCTCCTTTATGTACTTATTTTTGAATCCCTATTAGGGGGGTTTATATTTTTGCTGTGATCTCATATACACTGTGGCCAGAGCCTGTGCATGCTGGGAAAGGCAAATGAGGAAAGCCTGCAGAAATATTTATTCTGCTGTAAATGTCTGGTTTACTCAAGGGTTAATGAGCATCTTCAGCATATCCAATGTCGGAATTAAATAATTTCCGTGCAGAGGGACACAAAAAGTGCAATTACATTTCTTCCTTATTGTAGTGCTGAGGTACACAGAAAGAACCTCCTTGAAGATTGTGGTATTTTTGAATCACAATTGGGCATACCCTGATAACTGCAACCTTGTGTTGCTGGCAAATTTTTCTTACATTAGGTCAGGCTAAAAGAACTGCAGAATGAATTCACCAAAAGGAGCCTTCATTTTGGCAGTTTCACGTCTGGCCTAGACGCGGAAGAGGAATTGTAGTGCTGTATTAATTAGGAAGGTAAAACTTTTTGCTTCTTTCATTTTTCCTTTTATTGCCAATAGAAATTACAACTGTGCACAGTTTCTCAATTGGTGATACAAGTTAAAGGAGGGAAAAATAATTATACTTTTCCTATCCCTCTGCAAAAAGAGAAAGGAAAGTGTTTCATTTGCACATATGGAGAAATGACTCATCAGCCATTTCATCATACGTCAGATGTCCCAAGCAAGCAAAAAATCAGTGAGCCCAAACTACCCCACAATGGGCACTCTGGAATGTTCTAGAGTAAAGCTATTCTTGTGGAATTCTAGACCTACCCATCATAAACCTTGTTGTTCAGTTGCACAGTTGAGTCCGATCCTTTGCAATCCCACCCTCTGTAGTCTGCCCAGATCTACGTCCACTGTGTGAATGGTGCCATGTAGCTACCTCATCCTCTTCTGCCCTCTTCTCCTTTTGCCTTTGATCTTTCCCAGCATCAGGGCCTTCTCCAATTAGTCCTCATTTGGTGGCCAAAGTACTTGAGCTTCAGCTTCAGTATTTCTCCTTCCAATGAGCAGTCAGGTTTGATTTTCTTTATGATTGACTGATTTGCTCTCCTTGCAGTCCAGGGGACTCTCAAGAGTCTTCTCCAGCACCACAGTTCAAAGGTGTCTATTCTTCTGTGCTCAGCCTTCCTTACAGTCCAGCTCTCATTGGAAAGACCATTGCTTTAACTATGTGGGCTTTTGTTGGCAGGGTGATGTCTCTTATTATGCTGCCTAGGTTTGCCATAGCTTGCCTCCCAAGAAATAAGCACCTTTTTATTTCATGGCTGTAGTCACTATCTGCAGTGATCTTATATCCCAAGAAGGTAAAGTCTGTCACTGCTTCCATTTCTTCCCCTTCTATTTGCCAGTAAGTGATGAGGCTGGATGCCATGATCTTGGTTTTTAGATGTTGAGTTTCAGGCCAGCTTTTGTACTTTCCTCTTTCACCCTCATCAAGAGTTTCCTTAGGTCTTATTCACTTTCTGCCATTAGGGTAGTGTTGTCTGCATATCTCACATCATAAACCTACAGTCCAGTAACAAAACTTTTGAGAGGTCTAGATTTAGATTGAACCAGTAATCTCATGTCAACTCAGATATTTATTCAAAGTAGCTAGCTTTGGTTCTGGATAGGAGACTCATTCAAATCTGCTATTGTTTCCAGTACTCCACAACACGTTCTACAAATTGTCCTTTAGAAGTGGTTTTTGGTGAATGGCATGTTCCTAGAAAAGAAGATCACCCATCTCCAAATATAAATCAGCTACCATGTTTATTAGCTCATATGTTTTCCTACTTTTTATTTTTACAACAAAATGAACACAATAAGGCAACGATTACCACAGTTAGGTCTCAAATTGAGCAAGAAGAATGTCTCACCCCTAGACTGGAGTTTCGGTCACCCCCTTGGATCACAAGGCAACAATAATGAAGTATTCCAGAAGGCAACAGAACAGAGGACAACACAACACTTTATATTGGGTTCGCCATTTAGCCTGGAATTGTCATGTTTTTATTCAGAATCTAAAGTCCTATTCAGTTATTCTTAAAGCAAGTGCCCTTGTTTATGATGAGGGGAGCACTCTAGTACTGTCCCCCTCCATCACTATTTGAATGATTGAGTAGGAATTTAATTACAGTTGATTAATTACTGTTCCTATGTCGTACGCCCATCTTTCTTACCACCAAGAGAAATTTTGTGAAGTGATTTGTTTTCACTTAAAGCAAAAACAGAGCAACGCCCCCACTATGGCATAATTCAAAATGCCTTCCATACTTTCTTAGTCTTGGTTGTCTGTCAGCTTCTATGTCACCTCAGTTTAATTAGTTCCTGTTCACTTGCACTCATTTTAAATAGTTCCTGCACACTTCAGGTAGAAACCTTATTCCCAATGACAGTCATGCTCTTTGTTGCTTTCCCTCACAATGTTCTCTATGGAACTCACCACAACTTAGGTGCTGCCACCTACTGTGCATGAATGGGAAATGCTCTTGAGAGAAATAACTTCTCTCAGTTTTACTATACAATATACCAATGTAAATAGAGCAGAACATCATAAGCATTTATGAGCACAGGGAAAGGAAGGACTGCCAAAGGCAGGGCAGAATGTTGATGAAAATAATGGGGAATTCAAATGAATTTTTCGACTTCCACATAGGATACTAAGATTTTAAAAAAATTATCTCTGCATTGAACAGTATCCAGTGAATAGAAAGCATTGCACATATTTCTATTAGTGTGCTTGAAGGTCTAATTGTTGCATATTAATGTTAGCATAAGATTGCCAGATTCCCACAAAGCAAAAAAAAAAAAAAGTGGCACTTCTAAGACTAATAATTTATTCTAGACTGAATGTCCATGGATTGCAATTGCCTTTTTCCAACACATGAAATACAATATACAGTATTCATGTTTGCTAACTCTTTGGGACTTTTTACATGGCCTTGCCCAACTCAGCAGTTTCCAGCAGGGTGTAAATCCCATGGTCTGACTGTTGGCTAGGGGTGATGTGATTTGTAGTCCAAAACATCGAAGAAGTATCACGTTAAGGAATGCTGTTCTGAAGGGTGGTGTCTCACAACTTATTCAGTTGTATTTGACCTTGTGTATCTCTCCTTTAATTTCCAATCTTATTGTCCTCTGGCACTGGTCACTTACCCTTTAAATACACAAAAGGGTCACACAAAAAGAAGCTGAGCTGCTTTCACTTGTTATGCTGTATTTTAAATTTTTAGCTCCATTAACTTATATATGAAAAGCAGGTTGCTTCATTTTCACATAGCCCTGCCCTTTTCTTCATGGTGCACGGAAATGAAATGCAGGTTTCAGTTACAGTATTTGCAGGTCTAAAAATACAGTCAAACCTCTTATAACAAAAATATTTTGTTCTACGATGCTGTTCGCTATGCATTTTTTTGTTATACAAATTTTTTTCACATACAAAAATTCCTATGAAAAACTCACATAACAATTTTTTTTGTTATGCGAGTTTTTCCTATAGAAACTTTAGTTATGAGAGTTTTTCCACAGGGAATACCAGTTTCTCACAGCGAAAACTTTTGTTATGCGAGTTGCACTGGGTTTTGAAATCCCTGCTTGTTATGCGAATTTTTCGTAATGTGAAGCAATCATTATGCGAGGTTTGACTGTATTCAGTATTTCCCCCCTGAAATACTGTACATAATATTGTACTGTACAGTGTATATGTGTTTTTATGGTGCATTGCCAGAGATGACCACTAGAGACCACTGTCTACAATACACAATATATGGTTAGATGTTATCCATGACTTTGACTATCCACAGTAGGTTTCAGAACATAACTGCTGTGGATGGGGGGCAACCTGCAGATAAAATATTTCCCTTTCATTTTATATCTATGTCAGAGTGTCCTCTTGAAGTTGAACAGTGTACAACTTTACAGATGTTGTTGGCCTGTGGATTGCTCTTGTCCTTCAGTCTTGGCTGTACTGGCTAGAACTGATGGAGGCTGCTATATGATGATGTCTGGAAAACTACCTGTTGTTCCCTTTCACATGAAGTAATAGAAGCAGAGCCTGTGAAAGCATATAACAGTATTCTTCTAATGCAACATAAGAGATGCATGGTGTCATTTGCATGACAAGCCTTTTCATGAATACAGTTCTAGCAATAAGAGTTTTATCCATCATGTTCTTTGTTTAATTATTAAAAACAAGTAAGCAGATAGATGATGGCCTACCAGATATTGTTGAGCTGCAGCTTTCATCAGCTCTAGCCAATATAGCTTGTGGTGAAGGATGATAATAGTTACAACTCAACAATGTTTGGAAGGCCACACATTGTTCCATCCTGTAATAAAAGAACAGGAAAATTAAAAAAGGGATCAGGGATTAATTTAATTTAATAGATTTATATACCACCCTATCCAATGGACTCTGGGTGGTATACACAAGTTAAAACCAATATAAAACAATTAAAAAACTCTTAAAAACATAACAATATTAACCCCCGCAGTGCCATTTACTATCTAAAAACAAATACAAAATCTACAAAATCTTAGCATTAAAAAATTAATTACAGGAGAGGGGAGCCTCAGACAAGCCAGAAAGGGGAGAGTGTTGACAATCCCAGCCCCCAGACCCATTTTGATACTGATGTCGTAGGTTAGATAACAGCTAATGATAGAGCAGAGGATGAGGAAGCTGTGCCTTTCAAGATCTTTAACTATAACTTCCACCATCCTCTCAGTTGGTCACACTACCCCTGGGCTGAAGTTCAAAATCACATTGACATTCACATATTTGCCATTCCAGCTGTGTACGGCGGCCAACCGTCCCGCATTCTGCACGGCAATCTCATTTAGGGAGGGGGAATTTCGACTTACCCTTGTTTCGAAAATGGTACCGGACCTCCCCCGTTGCGTCTCGGAAGCACCGGTTTCCTCTCCGACCGGCAGGCAGTTAAAGAGAAACGGAGCCGAAAAGGCTCCAATAAACTGCGCCTGCGCAGAAACCCAATCTGGCGCCAAACTGGGTTTCTGCGCATGCGCAGTTTATTGGAGCCTTTTCAGCTCTGTTTCTCTTTAACTGCCTGCCGGTCGGAGAGGAAACCGGTGCTTCCAAGACGCAACGGGGGAGGTCCGGTACCATTTTTGAAACAAGGGTAAGTTGAAATTCCCCCTCCCTAAATGAGATTGCCGCACAGAATGCGGGATAGTTGGCCGCCCTACAGCTGTGGAGCATAGCATACTATATCATATCTTACAAAGACCCATCCTTGCCACATAGCTGGGGTGAAGAGTTTTTTTCTCTTTGTAAAGTTGTTGCTGTTATGAGCCATCAGGTCAGAACCAATTTATAGCAAATCTAACAGGCGTTTTGAGACAAGTAAATTATATGAATTAGGGGACTTACCTTCTCAATTCCCACTAGTGAGTTTCCATGGCTGGGTAGAGATTCAAACCCTAGCCTCCTGAGCAGTGGTGGGCATCAGCTGGTTCGCACCAGGTCGCCAGAACCGGTAGCAGAAATTCTGGTTGGCCCACCCATCCAAGATTTGAAATAAAATAGTTCTAATTCAGGTGCAACACAAGGCTTTCCCCTGGGCACACCCACCATACCATGCCCACAGTGTGGTAGTAAACTTTTTTGCATCCCACCACTGCTCCTGGGTATCCTCTTTTGTAAAGTTGCAGGAGGCAAAAAAAGAAAAAAGAGAACTTTTTCAAAATATTGTTGTTTAAAATACTAATGTCTCAGTGTTGGGTTGCATTTAAGACACAGAAATAATGAAAGGAGTAGAGGGAAAACTACTTATCCTACCAGCACCCTGCTACAACTTGCAATCGTAACATGTTACATAAACAGATGTTTAAAGTGCTACCCAACACCCTGAAAAGCTTTATTGACCAACCTGTGCATAGGAGAGCCAAGGATTGCTTCTACAATACAGCAGCCCGGACTTGAGTGTAAAAGCATATTTAAGGATACCTTTGGCTCTCACATTAAACAATCAGTTCAACAGCATTTTGTTCATGTGTTCCTTTCCCTCTTCCCTTATGTCAGTATGGCCCTAATTCAAGAAAGCACATATATGATTATCCCTAACAACTACGTGATTGTAAAGGTATTTTAGAAGGCTTTAAGTAACAAAACAAAACAAAACCCTAAATGACAGCCAACTCAGTTACAAAGTACACCTTCTAATGCCGTAGGGCTCAGTCCTTTTTTGAAGACAGAATGTGATAGTTCTCTTTCATCAGTTTGAATACATGAATTAAATCAACTGCATGGCATGCACTAGCAGAATAAAATCCTCAATAAATGTTTAACTAAGATGTATATAGCTTCAGATTGCTCTAAGCTGGGGTTCTCTTCCTCTAATAAATGCCTAAGAAGCTTGCATTCAAGTGGGCTAATATGTATGACAAGTATATTCAACAGGTGTACCCCATGTAGCATGCTAATGTAATAATGGGTAAATTTGCATTCTCGCCTGTCTTACAGCTATTATTTGTGCAGGAGCTGTGAGGTGAAAGAGAAAAAAATCCTTACAACTGCAATGAGTATCAGACTGAATGTTAACAGCTAGCATGTACTTGCCTTCTTTATCTGTGTTGTTAGTATTTTATAAACTGTTCTGATGAGTAAGGACTATTTTTGATACATTACTGATATATGATCTGCTCCAAGTTTGTAGAGTAGTGATATAAAACCTTGCTTCTATTGTCCTTGCAGATGGAGATGAAGAATTGCATTTTTTCCTTCGCCGTACAAGAAGGCAATATATTTTCTTGTGCTCTTGAAATGATACTTGGTCTGCAAATCCCATAAGCTGTGTACATTGTATATCTTACACAAATTATGTAATTGTAAGATAGCAATGGTAGTTTTAAGTAATTTCCACTATTTGTGGAATTTACTTAAAACTATAATTGCTGCCTTATTTCATGGCCACTTAAGAATGGAAAGCATTGGATGGGTTGTTTCCTTCTTTTTTTAAATAAAGGATTAACCTGCACTACTAACTGTGTGCTCTCCTTATTTTAAAGGGAAAGGATGTTAGATTTATGCAGACTGACACTGTGACACTTAAAAATTGCAGAAATCTTGATATATTTTTTGGGTGGGGAGAAAAAAACCTCTGTTTCACTCTTGCTGTGAGGGCAAAGAATCTCAGTGTGTGGGAGATTCTTGATGAGGTGTTCTATCTATAGTGTCAAGAAATCCCAAAGCTATGAGAATGGGTGCCTGCTGTAAAGATAGCCTGAAAAAGATCCAACCATGGTACCTGGAGGGTGAGAAATGAAAGAAAGGAAGAGGGGAAAAGTAAATGTTACACAATATCTATGGAAGCTGGCTTTGATTCTGTGTTGGGTACCTTGCCTGTAAGTTCAGGAGTTCAGTTGTGTCTCCTGGGAGAATAGCCAACTTGTAAGTTCTTGAGCAAGCTATATGATCTCAGAACTGGAACTTTTACCACCTTGAGAGTACTGTACAGTAATACCTCGGATAACATTTACCTTGGATAACGCTAAAATCGCATAATGTTAAGTAATCTGAGAAGGAGAATTGTATCAAATAACATTAAGGTCCTATGGGATGGATCGGATAAAAACCGCTAAAGCCTGTGCGGTTAAAATGTATCTCTATGGAGCTTTAACATTATCCGATCCATCCCATAGGCTTTTAACATGGATTGGATAACACTAAAAATCGGATAACACCAAGACTTGTGGAACCAAGTCTTAGCGTTATCCGAGGTATTACTGTATTTCCTTTAAAAAGAAAGGTAGATGTGAATCCTTCAGAAAAGGGAAAGCATGTTCAGGTAATCGTTCCAACTTTCAGAGAGCTGAACTACACAAATTAAGCTGCATGCTTACTCTCCAGCAAGTATCACCTTCAACTTCACCTTCCCTAATCCATATCCCATGAGATGTCACAGATATTACCTTGTTTCTCTGAATGCTAGGGGACAGATAGCTCCCTCTTGAGTGTGGTAAAGGTAAAGGTCACTCTTGCTCGAAAGCCAGTCATATCGAATTCTAGGGCTCAGTGCTCATCTCTGTTTATAGCTGAAGAGCCAGTACTGTCTGCATTTGCAGATGTTTCCATGGACATACGACAGGCATGATTAGACACCAGAGTGCACAAAATGCTGTTTATCTTCCCACCGAAGTGGTACCTATTTGTCTACTTGAAATTTCTTGTTTTTGAACTACTAGGTTGGCAGGAACTAGGACAGAGACAGGAGTTCCCTCTGTCGTACAGTACTAAGGTCTTGAACTCTGACCTTCCAGTCTTCAAGTTCAGCGTCTTAACCACTAAGTCACCACAGTCCCTCTCTATTGGTGCAGAAAGGCATATGTTTGATTGTATCACCGTGTGTGCCAACAATGTACAGTGGTGGGTCTTTGCAAATGCAGGGAGGGCACAAGTGGCCTCTGCATGATGTGAGAAACAATGCTTTACCTCCTGCCCCAGGCAGTAAGAGAACTTGGGACACCTATGCATCTGTCAATTCCATTCTTGGTACTTTTTGTCTCTAGAAGATATACTTCAAGAGCATTTCATCACAGCAGGGCAGATTCTGGTTAGGTTGCAGCAGACATGAGTAACAAATATATGGTCGTGAGGGAATATAACCCTTTCCCAAACTGATAACCACAGCAAGCAGTCTCAACACTTAAGCTTTTCTGAATTTCACATTGCAGCTTGATTTTTTTGGGGTGGTGGTGGTTATAAAATTGCGTAATAGAGCAGGGACCCCTAATCACCAGGCCGCAAAACAGTACCAAGTCATGGGCTATCCTGAACCAAGCTGTGTGAGTGGGTGGCGTGGGAGTCCTGATAGCACCCTTCTGCCTGCAACGTGCTCCACTGGGTCTGCCCAGTGAATGGAGCGAGAGCATGGGTTTCAGAGACAGTAGATAGGCAGGTGGCCAGGCCCATCCTCCGCATTGCATAACTACGGTGGGGCTCTGATATCTCACTACACAAGTTGAATTGTGAGGCTGGCAGTTTATCGTATTTTATTATGCACTTTTACCGTCCAATCCCAGCACCTCCATTTACTGGTCCGTGGAAATGGTTTTTAGCATGAAATTGGTCCGTGGTACAAAATAGGTTGGGGACTCCAGTGTTAGAGGACAATACAAATAAAGATGAACACATTTATTTTGGAGGAAACTGCATGTAAAAATGTACATGTGGATAAATGTATACAAACATGCGGGGTAGATTTTTTAAAATACATAATTTGCATACTGATGTGGAAATGCTGCAGAAGAAATTTAATCTTGGAAAATAAGAACCTAGATGGTTCTTATTTGTCATTTTTTTATTAAGCATTCACAGGTTTGGTGTGGAGGATTGATGCCTGTACTGGAAAAGTTTTGACTGTTCAGGCTTACTCATAGTGCTTGTTTGCCAAGAGGAGGCAGAGGTCTTTACTGGAGCAGACTTTGCCAAAATGCCTGAGTTACCAGACAGGAGTGGTTACTTCCTTGTGGTTATTTTTCACGTGATGGTCATAAACATGTAGCTCAGTTCATGTAGCTACGACTTACATCAGTAATTAGCCCCATGCTCATCCCTGGTGTACTGAGCTGGGTGACTCTGTTATGTGATTCCATGCTTTGGATATTACAAAAGTAGCATGGGATCCAGCTACAGGGAAGAAACAACTATGCCATTCTGACAGTGCATGAACTGGGCATGGGATCAAGGCTTCATCGTAGGCCACGGCTTGGTTCCAGAAAGACTAGCCAAGCCAAGGCAACTCGCCAATAAGAGCGAGCAAAGTTGTGTTTGAAAGCCAGGCTAGAAACATGCCCTTAGTCAGTCAAAACAAAACAAAATTCTGTTTGTAATGGAGATTTTTTTTACTGTTGTTGAAAGATATAATTGCTGTAATTCTATAGAACACTGACCAAACTCAGTGGGTCTTACTTCTGAACAGACACGTATAGGACTGCACACTTTACCCCTCGCTGTTCAATTTTCCTCCTAAATGGAAATGCTGGGCAGATATTGACACTGCCAACATAGGTTTGGCCAGCATTAGAACAGGAGTTAATCCAAATGCAACATTTCATTTCCCTGACCACAATACTGTATTTCCCTTTTTATTTTACAAGTTCATGGGAAGCTCTTGCAGAGAACCACAGTAGATTTTGCAAAGCCCTTCCTCATCTGCAAAACTCTTAATAAGTGCGGCTTCGTAACTTGGACGTGAGAGGCGCTTAAGAAAACGAAAAGGTTAATATATTCTAACTGGATGTTGGGGATAGAATGTCAGATCTGTCAAACCGCATTAGAGTGCGCTGCTCAGTGAAAAAGATTTGATTTCTTTTGCCTCTGTCCTAGTATGTTCAAGTCACACAGTGCCAGCAGCAACCAGCCAGCGACCGTGGGCTGGCACTGAGTGGACCTGAGCGGGAAGCCAGCCGCAAGGACCATCTGTTTCCGATTTCTAACCAAGCCAAGATGTGCAGTGAAGTGCATGTCATTCACAGAGCCAGCCTTTGCTGTGCTCAGGTTATTAGGGTTACAAGTGAAATTATCTTTTCCAAACAGCAGGGGAGCTATAATCCTTATGGAATGAGACTGAAAAGGTTCATCTCTCTTTTGTTAAAGTTCTAGAGAAAGGCAGCTTGGATGCACATTTAATTGCACATTTCTGTGGGATTTATAACATAAAATATATGTATTACTAAGCAGAAGAACACTTGAGGTAAGAAAGGTAGGGGTGAATTGAGCTTCATCAGATGAATAAACAGATTTATCAATATCAAGAATTGTATGTGATGTTTACTTTTTAAAAAATAATAAAGCAATGGACACATGATGGAACTCCAGCATTACAAAAATATATGT
This sequence comes from Furcifer pardalis, assembly GCA_030440675.1. Classification (NCBI taxonomy): domain Eukaryota; kingdom Metazoa; phylum Chordata; class Lepidosauria; order Squamata; family Chamaeleonidae; genus Furcifer; species Furcifer pardalis. The sequence continues at coordinate 197,316,126 of CP126891.1, forward strand.
AAAAATGTGTTAAAAGTGAATAAACACTAATTACAATAATAAATAATGGCATGCCATCAAGTCATTTCACAGTGTATATATTTATAGGTTATTATTTAAATTTCCTAGAAGTTTTGTATTTTATTTCACATAATGGATATGCACTTGGTAAAAAATTTTTTTTAAAAGAATAAAACAAACAAAAACGAAACAGAAACTATAAATTTAACAGAAGAAGCTCACTCTGAAATGTAAATAAAATATATCCTCTAAAACTCCAATTCTCTGCAGCATTACTTCTGGTGAGTTCTATGAGCTGAAATCCAAAAACATAAATCTCCACATGTCTATTTCTAATGTGCTGTGTGATTAATGATGCAGGACCTGCCACTGTATTAGAGAGACATTGCAAATTCGTGGAACAATTGCCATCTTTAATATTATTGCAAAACATTTTCCCTCCCTGTTTCTTTCTTTTGCAAGCTGCCAACCCCTGTCTTGAATAAGGTCAACCAATTAGGAATCAGCTTATTAAGAAAAAACAACCTTGTGAGTTTTTCTTACTTTCACAGCATCCCACCATATATCAACAAAATCTGGTTTGCAATTGGTGGAGAGACTTTTGGCTCCAGGCCAATATGCATTCCTCTTGCACAGACTTCTGAGGATCAAGCAGGCACCTTATAAAGTTATAAAGGTAATTCTATGTGTGAAATTCAGCAAACATTCCATGAGAAACATTTTCTAATTAATGAACTGCAGTGTGTCACAAGCAAATATGCCATTGTAAACATTGTCTAATTAGCTAACATTTATGAAAACATTTCAAACATCAAACATCCAGTAAACAGCTTTTCTTTCAGGTAATAAATCTTAGGTCCTGTTATAGAAAAGCAAGGTCAGTCTGTTATAAAATGATTATCCATTCAGTAGCCTTTTGAATTCCCAGATTTGTGATGACTTTTTGTGCCAAGAGCTCAACAGTGAATTTACCCTTACCCTATCAGCTTGTGCAAAATATACCTGCCACTATGCCAACTTTCAGAGAAGTAACATGACTACCATAATTAGGCTACATACATATAATTATTTATTACATCCAAGCTTATTTCTGCTATATTTCCTCTTGTTTCCAGTTTCGTCCATATCTATGTTTAAGCTGGAAGCTCTGTGGAGCAGAGAACTGGACTTCTTGTATTCTGCTAACCCCTATGGCTGAGGTTCCCAACCTAAGGCCCATGGGTACAATATCAGGTGGCCCTCAAACTTTCCAAGAGTATTCAAGAAACAAAATGGCTGCCCATTTGAAGCTGTTTGTGACAAGATCAGGTGGCAGTCGTGGCCAGAAGGGCTTTTACCAACTCTAGGGTCCAGTGCTCATCTCTGTTTATAGCCAAAGAGCCAGTGGACTTGAGCCACAAAAGCTCACATTAAAATACAGCAGTTAGTCTTTAAGGTGCCACAATGTTTTTGTCTTTTTGTTTACTGTCTGATATGCTTGCACAGAATAAAACTTTTTAATTAATTAATTATTTAAATTTATTATCCCGTCCTAATCAGGCAAACTCGACTCTAGGCGGCTTACAACATAAGTGTAAAAAAAACACAATTAAACAATACAAAATCCCATATAAGTGTAAAACAAACTAAACAATCCCACTATACCCCTACACATACTACATACTACACGGGCCGAGATGTACAGCTGGGTATCATCTGCATATTGGTAATACCTCACCCCATGGGAACGGATGATCTCACCCAGTGGCTTCATGTAGATGTTAAATAGGAGAGGTGAGAGTACTGAGCCCTGAGGCACCCCATATTGAAGGGACCTAAGGCTGGACTTCTCATTCTCCAACCACACCAACTGGGTCCTGCCCCTCAGAAATGAGGAAAACCAAGCCAACACAGTGCCCTGGATTCCCAATCCTTGGAGCCTTCCCAGAAGGATACCATGGTTGACGGTATTGAAGGCCGCTGAGAGATCGAGAAGAGCCAGGTCAGACGGATGACCTCCATCCCACTCTCTCCAGAGGTCATCCACCAATGCGACCAATGCAGTTTCTGTACCATATCCGGGCCTGAATCCTGACTGAAAAGGGTCCAGATAATCCGCTTCATCCAGGACTTCCTGTAGCTGCCGTGCCACTGCCTTCTCCAAGACCTTGCCCAAGAAGGGTAGGTTGGATACTGGTCGGTAGTTAGTAAGTACCGTAGGGTCGAGGGATGGTAGCTGTGTTAGTTTGGGCAGGGCAGGGAGGTGGGTGTGGCCACCCAATTTTGCCACCCCCCTACCCAAAGGCCACCCAATTTTGCTATCCCCCCTGCCGGGTGTGTGTGAACCTGTTACTGCCCACCACTGATATAAATCCCTGTTTTTGTCTCAGCTGCAGGATGTTCATTTTTTCCCCTCTTCGGCTCAGCAGGTATTTTCACATTTGCAAGAACTATTCTTGTGCATACAATGCAAACTGAGTAGCTTTTGTCCTTGTAGAATGGACATTTAAAATGAGAAGCATCAGGTGAGTGGTTTGTGCTAGCCATCTAGTCCCTCTGTGGTTTCTCTTTGTGAGTATGCATGCTGTACTTCACGAAAGAAAAAGACCCAAGTCTTCTACAAATCTATTGTAGAAACCTTGAGAGAAAGACGGGGGGAGCCCATATTGTCTCTGTCTTACAATGGAGAAGAGGAGTGTCCTGGGGTTTCAAAGTTCCTAACTGAAATGTCTTGTATCCAGACAAGTATTTTTGTAGGAGCTCAACCAAACATCAGCCCCATTTTCAGCAGATGGGCATGTTCTTCCTTAATACATTTACAAATGACATCAGCACCTCATAGAATTGACAGCAAAGTGTGCAGCTCTTCCAGCAGTGGTGGTGTCCTGTTCTTAGCTGCTCTCAAAAGGTGATTTCTCAATGGAAGAGTTAGTATGCTTGTATTATCTACAAACAGAGATGAGCACTGAACCTAGAGTTGGATATGATTGGCTTTCAAGCAAGAGTGGACCTTTACCTTTACCTTATTATCTATTGTACCCATGTTGCACAGGGAAAACAATCTATATGAGATTCTGAAGAAGGGAATGCTGGTGGTGACTTGGATTTCTCGAAGACAACTTGTGTAATCTTTCACCCCTAGACAAGCTGTTTACTCACAACTTCTTCCAGTGTAAGAGTCCATATGAAGTCCATCCAGCCCTAGCCAGCCAAGCAATGAGTACAACGGGGGTTCTCAACCTTTTCAAGCTGAGGGCTAGGTCATGCTCCCTCAGACCGCTTCGGGGGCCGGATGGCCATTTTGCCCTTCCTGCCACACATGGCACTTCCGGGTGTGGCAAAGACATTGAGGGGCCATATGAAATGGTCTCATGGGCTGCATCCGGCCCCTGGGCCAAAGGTTGTGAACGCCTGGAGTCCAACATCATAAACAAAGCAGCAGCTTTCCAGTTTGCCATTGGGAGCTGACATTTCTACTGCCACTTCTGGGGTGCTCCTGTGAGACTGATCCATGATTCAAACATGTGTCTACCCTACTTGCTAGTTGTCTTAAGAATATTTTGGCTGCAAGGTATCTGATTTTCTCCTGCATGCCCTTTGCCTCCTCCTTCCAAAACCCTCCTGCTTACACACTTCAGTTTGTTGCCTTTGGCTACACAGACAGGCTCATAGATTCCTTCAGCATACCAATCTCTGAGTAACTGTGAGATTTACTTTGGAAACAGCAAATATAAAGCACTGGTTATCAATATGACAAGATGTGCCTCCATTTTTCTGTTCCGTAAGTGCTGCAACTTTTCAAAAAACAAAGCTGCATAAATACACATGGTTCCCATACAGCTAATGCTAGCAATTCAAATTAGAGCGAAAGTTCAAATCCAGGGGTTAGTAAATGTTGTCAGTTTCAAGCCTTGTCATGACTGGTATACAGAATATACCTAGAGTTATGAGTATGAAACCAGAGATGGCAACTTGTAATCATCCAAACGTAGTCAGATTCCAATTCCCATGAACCCTAGCCAGTATATAGTCAATGATGAGGAAGGATGGGAGATGTAGTCCATCAGCAGGTACCAAACTGTATATTAAATAATGGTTTTGGATTCCTATTTTCATTCCATATGTTTGCACCGTACACTTAGAAGTTTTAATTATCCAGTAATTTCAGATGGCTAAAATGTCTACTTGTTAACTTCTTTACCTTATGGCTCAATGAATTACTTAAATGTGCTTAAAAGACTAACAAAAGACTAAACCATTTTCTTTTGTGTTAGAATGCCCCCAAAAGCTTGGCACTGCTAGAAAACACAGCTTCTAACTATTACAAACACCTGTCCAAAATTAGTCTTTGCAGAGTTAAAGAAACATATTCAACAGGTCTTTTTTTTGTGAGAGCCTAGAACGGGGTAGGCAACCTATGGCCTGTGGGCCAGATCTGGCTTGTGATGACAAATTAACTAGTCTGCACCCTTACTCTAGCCGCCGCCACCACTGGAATCGGCAGTTGACTCATTTATGGCTGTCGTTAACTATGGGAGGACCACCAGTCCAGCTCCCTCAACTGTCTGAGGGAGTGTGACCTGGCCCCCAACTTAAAAATGTTGGCAACCCTTGGCATAGAAAGTGACTTTAGAACACAGTATTCTGGATGACAAAATAATCTCTATCCAAGGCTAACATTAGTTGATTGTTCTTAAAGTCATACTTTTAAAAAAGTTGCTTTTAGTTACTTTTCAAATTATTCGGATGCTTCAAGCTATTGCTCTATCTATGATCCATAGGAATCGTGTTCATCTGTCATTTCAGTGCCCACAAGACATCAGCAGAGCACTAATGTGCTACTCATCCTGCACCATCCAGTGAGTCCACATTCCAGTAAGTCAGTGTTGGCAGCAGCTGCTACTCATATCCGAGTAAACATCCCCCCCTCCCACAGAAATCATTTTCACAGGAAAAATGCCATTGGTGGATCCCAGCTTGCCATGAAGTGACCCACACACCGTAATTACGGAGCCATCTCCTGTGGCACGTATGAAATGAGACATGCAGGATTTAACACCAGGACTGCGATGGACTGATGCGGCCTTGAGGATATTAACAAGGTGCACTTTCACAGCCAGTCCATCTGGCATGGTCTTTTCTGCGTCCATGATTGTTGGGAATCAGAATAGTGAAGTGGTTCCTCCTTTGCTCATTTTCCTGTTGGGCCCAATATGATGGTTTTCAGTGGCATTTCCTCCATGGAGGGGCCCATCACCCCATCTAATTGGGCTCATAAATATAATGCAGTCAAACCTCGCATAAAGAGCGCTTCACTTAAAGACTAACTCGCTTAAAGAGCAGAATTTTCTCTGAATGTTCACTTTGCTTAACAAATAAAACCAACCAAAAACTCGCTTAACAAATAAATCAGGGTTTGCAATCCCACCCACAATTGGTCACTTACAATGGTGTTTCACTTAAACAGCAAACTCGCTTAAAGAGCAATCCTCTGGAACACATTATGCTCTTTAAGCGAGGTACAACTGTAAATATAATTGTAACAAACAAAGTTACAGCTATACTGCCAAAGAAGTTACAATTATAATTTAACTGTTGTTTTAAAGCAAGTAACTAACAGTAACTAGTTTTGCTGTTAGTGGCTACTTCCAGGTTTCTGTTGCTTGCCTCTTGAGTGCTTCATTTTATCTCTGCAATAATAAGAGAAGAAGAGTGATACCACAATTGCAATGGCTTGATTTTTTTCCCAGTCAAGTTTTGATTGGACTAGCTTCAAAAGGGCTGGCAGAATGAGGTTTAAATTACACATGCTGGTGCCAGTTGGACCTTCTCATGACGTGACAGATGAGCTGTGTCAGGGAACGCAAGTGCCATTTACATTGCTGTTCAACCTATTGGGTGACTGCCTAGGGTAAAAGGTGGCTTAATCTGCCCCTGAGTTTCCACAAGAGCTCTGCCAGCAGGAACGGCTTGGCTTACCCTCTCCCCCACTAGGACCATTGCTTCCAGCCTGCCCAATCCTGATCTTTCCTTTGACTGCCCTGCCATTTTGCTGGCTCCCCCGCAGCCAAGAAGCAACAGTCGCTTTTGCCCTCAGCTGCTTGGATTCATTTTTAACCTTGTCTGCTTAGTGACCTCAAGAGAGAATCCCAGTCTCTACCCTTTTATCTTTCAGACAGACCGATCATGTTTAGTGAACTGGCCTCTGTGGCTGGGATTAGATGTTCCTTGTGCTGAAAATGGTCTTGAAATCATTCCTGATGGCTTTGAAGCTTCGGTTGTAGGAATGGCTGGAATGTATATATCTAGGTTACCAGCAGGCTGCTTTGATGCCACAAGAGTGAATGTAAGCCGAGTAGCAGCAGTTGACTATTTCTCTTTGACAAAAAAGAAAAAAAAATAGAATTAAAAAAAAACAAGGACACATCATGTAGAATGTTTTTGCATGACCTAAATATATTTAAGAATTCCTGCCCACTTCAAATTTGCTCATACATATTAAAACTCAGGGAGTTCTTAATTAGCAGACATAATCAGGACTCTTGCTGGTCTTGATATACATAGCTATAGGGAGGTGAACCTTGAGGCCTCTTGTTCTTGAAGACAGACAGATAGACCCTCTCTCTTTTTCCCTTGCAGCAATACTTTGTTGTGTGAGATATTTCTCCCCAATAAATTTCAGTGGAAATCTTGCAGAATGTTGTGGATGGTATATTTGTTTTCTGGGAGAAATGCCAAGGTGCGCAGGATTGCTGCAGCTCTGTGTAGAATCATATTAAATAATGTGTAGAATTCTGCACAGGGTGATTTGGCAAAGAACAGAAGACACACAAAGCTGTGAAGGTGTGTTACAATTTCTGAACAGAACCAGAGACTTTCAGTTGATGCCTTTCAGAGGAAAACTCTCCAGAATTACTTAGTGTCCTGAGCTGAAAAATAGTCAAATGACAGACCATGATGATGTTGATGATGACGACGACGATGCCGGGGATGACAGGGTGGGTCTTGCTTTCATTGAAAATTAGGAAACCTTGTTCATGCATCCTCATGAAGAGTCTCAGCAAGAAATTTTGCAAGTAGTTATCATATCCCCACATCAGAAGTCACTTTGGATAAAGCCCTGTGTAGATGCCATGATCATAAAAAAATAAACAAAATGGTGAATCTTAGTCATTTTATGAAGGAAAGAGTAGTATACATATACATATACATATACATATACATATACATATACATATACATATACATATACATATACATATACATATACATATACTGTACATATACATATACATATACATATACATATACATATACATATACATATACATATACATATACATATACATATACATATACTGTACAGTTGTACCTCACTTAAAGAGCATAATGTGTTTCAAAGGATTGCTCTTTAAGCAACTTTGCTCTTTAAGTGAAACACCATTGAAAGTGACCAATTGTGTGTGGGGGGGATTGAGAACTCTGATTTATTTTTTAAGCAAGTTTTTGGTTGGTTTTATTTGTTAAGCGAAGTGAACATTCAGAAAAAAATTCTGCTCTTTAAGCGAGTTACTCTTTAAGTGAGGCGCTCTTTCTGCGAGGTTTGACTATACATATACATATACATATACATATACATATACATATACATATACATATACATATACATATACATATACATATACATATACATAAAACCTGGGGAACATAGTGAAAAGTAGAGACATCACATTGCAAACAAAAATTCATACAGTCAAAGCAATGGTATTCCCGGTGGCAATGTATGGTTGTGAGAGCTGGACTATAAGGAAAGCTGAGCACAGAAGAATAGATGCCTTTGAAATGTAGTGTTGGAGGAGAGTTTTGAGAATCCCCTAGACAGCAAGGAGAACAAATGGGTCAATCTTAGAAGAAATCAAACCTGACTGCTCCTTAGAAGGTCAAATAGTGAAGATGAAGCTAAAGTACTTTGGACATCAAATAAGAAGAGAGGATTAGCTTGAGAAAGCCTTGATGCTGGGAAGGGTGGAGGGCAAAAGAAGAAGGGGGCGGCCCAAAATGAGATGGCTAGATGGTATTGTAGACACAATGAGCACAAAGCTGAGCGAGTTGAGGAAGATGGTGGAGGACAGAAGTGCCTGACGGACAGTGGTCCATGGAATCACAAAGGGTAGGAATCGACTGTGCGACTTAACAACAAAATATGTATATGTATATGTATATGTATATGTATATGTATATGTATATGTATATGTATATGTATATGTATATGTATATGTATATGTATATGTATATAGTCATACCTCGCAGAATGAATTTAATTCAAGCCTTCGGAACCTATCTTTTATTTTTAGTATGGTTTTACAGGGATGGAGGGATTTAGCACTTCTTACTTGCAGTTAATGTTTTTACTCAGATTTGTAATTGTCATTCAATTCTCAGTGGGAAAATTAAAAGGCTCTGGCAGATAAACTGAGACAGGGAAAAGGAGTTCTTAAAGAGTAGTAGATTTCTTTCAAGAGAAACAGGTAGGATACATAGAAAGAGCCGCCTCAAAGATTGTGGCATTTTTTAACCACAGTCAGGTGTACCCTGGTAACAACAACCTTATATTGTTGGCTAATGTTCCTCACACTAAGTCAGGTGAAAAGAACTCCAGAATGAACTCACCAAAAGAGGAGAAAATCTTTCATTTAAAGAGCACTCTGGTTGAGAAATATTCTTAATAATAGTACTCTAGTCATAGAATTCCACCCTCCAAAAAGTTTGTGTGGTTGTATTTAGTCATGTTTTTAGTTGGCAATGCTTTAGCAATTTAGGGTGCAATCACATGGAGAAATAGATCATGGTCTGATGTAATCTCTTTCTCAGTAATCAAGGGGAAGGACCAAGTCCACAGCACCATTTCATGTGGCCCACCACCGCCGCACCCAGAAGTGGAAGCAGGCATGTTTACGACAGCCATAAAACAGCTGTGCATGCGTAAATGCAGTTACATCAGCAATAAATATGCCCTCAGCTGTCATAAATGTAGAAGCATGTGCATTTACTTCTACTTCCAGGGGCCTGGTCCGGCCCACTCAGCTGTCTGGGGGCATGGTCAGACCCATGATATAAAATGGTTGGGAACCTGTGATTTAGAGCAAATCCTCCTCTTTAGCACTTTGTAGAAGATGAAGTTCTTATTTATCTGTGTTCCATTTAGCATTTATTTTAACCAGTTTTCTTTTAGTGAGATACATTAGACCAGTGTTTCTCAACCTTGGTTCCCCAGGTGTTATTGGATTTCAGTTCCCAGAAGCCCTGATCAGCAGGTGTGCTGACTTGGGGTTTTGGTAAGTGAAATCCAAGAACACCTGTAAGCCCCATATGACCCCCCCTTTCAGGTGGTAACCTAATGATTGTGTCTGTGGACATTTATTGATGAATATGTGGAGAGAGAGAGAATCTATCTATCTTGAACTTGCTGTTTTACTTGCATATAAATCCATTCTTAATTTAATGTTCATTTGATTCAGAGCACACATTTATTATGAGTACAACAATGGCCTTCTGTTAGGCAGCTCTGTTGTCCTTTTCACACAAGATCTGAAATGTTATATTTTTATAAAAGCTCAATTTTTTTTTGTTTGTTAAGAGTATGCCTACAATTTTGATCATATGTGGCAAATTAAACTGAACAAAAATGCCACCAGGAAAGGAAAGGGGAAAAAACAAAGGAGAGGAAAAAACTCTTCACCAGGAAGTTGTGGCAGTTTCTGAGAAGAGTGTAATCTCAACAGTGATCAGGAAAGCCTACCAGCATCATTTTCACTGTAACACAAAGTGCCTATTCTTAATGACTTGACTGAAGGAAGCAAAAGCAGAGTGACTCCTAGCAAAGTACATCTGTGGGGCAGGAAGTAACTCAGCTTCTCTGAAGATATGTTACACTGAGGAACAAAGAATTATTTTGTTTGGGCATCTGGAATGATATGTTGAACCTAGTTTCAACCTTTCCCCCTCGGTCTTTCTTTCTTTCTTTCTTTCTTTCTTTCTTTCTTTCTTTCTTTCTTTCTTTCTTTCTTTCTTTCTTTCAGTTCTGAAAGTGAGGCTATTTCTCCCATATTCTACATCAGGCTAAGCATTTTTCTAATTAGCATTTTGAAATATACAGACTTTTTCCTACCCCAGAAAAGACTATATTGGTGTGTGTGTGTGTGTGTGTGTGTGTGTGTGTGTGTGTGTGTGTGTGTGTGTGTGTGTGTGTGTGTGTGTGTGTGTCTTTGAGGTGGACGTGTTCTGCCAATAGCAGCAAAAAATGTATCCCAAATTTATGCACATAGCAAAATATCTATATTTTTTGCCTCTGAAACCCAGACAAGATGAACAATAAATTAGTGGAATAGACAATTTTAGGCTTAGAGCTATTTGGACTTTAAATTGAATACATCAGCACTTCTTGTGGCATCACCACCTTCTACAACAACTTCTCTGGGAGATCAGCCTTTAGCAACAGATAATCAGTTGTGCTTCTATATGCAACATGTGGCATTTATTTGACTAGAGCCATGAAATAAAAAGGTGATTAATTCTTGGGAGGAATGCTATGAGAAACCTAGGGAACATAATAAAAAGTAGAGACATCACCTTGCCAACAAAAATCCACATAGTCAAAGCAATGGTCTTCCCAGTAGTCATGTATGGTTGTGAGAGCTGGACCATACGGAAGGCTGAGCAAAGAAGAATAGATGCATTTGAAATGTGATGCTAGAGGAGAATTCTTTTTTTTAATGGTTTTATTTATAGTTTTCAAACAGAAAAAAGAATAACAAAAAATAATAACGATACAATACTACAATGTTACAAAACTACAAATGTTACAAAACTACAAATACAGAAAATCACAACTTGAATTTTAGTTCTTGTTACCATCTTACTAAAATATACATTGACTAAAAGAAAAATCACCCTTGTGCTATATATAATGTCCAGGAATTACATCAATTCATTTTTCCCAAAAGTAAGCTTGTTCTGGTACAGGTTTTATTCCTTTGATTTAACCATCACATGTTCCACAAATCTTTTCCAAATTCTCCAGAATCTATTTTCACGAACTATGCCTTTTCTGACATTCAACTCCCATGTCAATTTATTGTTAAGTGCTAGTTGCCACATTTCTTTATACCAATCTTCTATTTTTATAGTTAACTCATTTTTCCATTTTTTTTGCTATACATTGTCTAGCTGCTGACATCGTTATTAACAGTAATTCCTTGTCATCAATACCTATCATACATTTTTCTAAGATTGTCAATAGCACTGGTTCTGGACCCAAGTCAAGTTTCTGTTCAAATATGCATTTAATTTCTTTTTCTATTTCCCCCCAAAATTCTTTCAACTTGTTGCAATTCCACCACATGTTTATATATGTCCCCGTTGATTGTTTACATCTCCAACAAACATTACTTGACCTTTTATCTATTTGATGTAGCTTGACCGGGGTCAGATACCAGCTCCACAACAACTTATAATTATGCTCTTTGACACGTACTGACATAGTTCTCATAATTCTTCTTCGCCAAATTCCTAGCCATTTTTCCCTGGAATTATTATATTCAATTCTTGTTCCCAGGTATTTTTTAAAATTTCTTGTATATTTCCTGTTTTGTTTAACATTTTATATAACTTGCTAATAACCCCTTTGATACCTGTCTTATCTTTTCTAATCTGAGCTAAAATTTCTTCAAAAGCTGTCAAATCTCTTTCTAAACTTCTTTCATATATTATCTTCTTATTCCATTTATTTATCTGAAGAATTTGGAACCAGCTAGAGGAGAATTCTGAGAGTACTCTGGACAGCAAGGAGATCAAATAAGTAGATCCTGGAGGAAATCAACCCTGACTGCTCCTTGGAAGGACAAATATTGAAGTTGAAGCTAAAGTACCTTGGACACCAAATGAGAAGAGAGGACTCACTTGAGAAGGTCTTGATATAGGGAAGATCAAAGGGAAAAAGAGAAGTGGGTGGCAGAGGATGAGGTGGCTAGATGGCATTGTTGATGCTGAGCAGGCTGCGGAGAATGGTGGAGGATAGGTGGGCCTGGTGTGTGGTGGTCCATGGGTTGCAAACGGTCAGACTCGACTGTGCAACTGAAGAAGAAGAAGAAGAAGAAGAAGAAGAAGAAGAAGAAGAAGAAGAAGAAGAAGAAGAAGAAGAAGAAGTTGTTGTTGTGTTTCTACATGCAACATGTAGCATTTATTCAACAGTAGGGATCCAGTAGGGAGTCAAAAATAGTATATTAAAAAGAAACAGGAGGGTAGAAATTGCTGCTTTTTTTTTTTTTTGGTCTTTCACACTTTTTTTTTTGCTAGGACAACCTCATTTGATTAGTACTGAAATCACCCTGTCAGGCACGTCTTTATAGTTTCATTTTCTTTCTCAGCTCCATTTTGTGTGTGATGGCCTTTGCCCTCTAGAGACTGAAAAATAAAATTCCTTTCTTGATCAGTTTTGTCCTTTGGTTTTCAGAAGAAAAATGAACACAAGCATGCTTTCCCGGCTTGCATCTAAGAGACTACTGTATGATTTTAAGGAGACAGGTCAGTTGGATAGTTCCTTCAGCTTCTAAAAGAAGTCAGGTCTTCTGAAATTAATACAGCTCTTCTGCAATACTCACAATATTCTGGATTAGTGAATATTTATATTTTAAAATTTGAGATCTGTACTAGAATCATGAGCTATTTCTGTACAAGTTTAATACACCACTATTTCTCTCTGACAGCACTCGCCATTCCAATCTTTTAAAGGTTAGCAGGGATTCCATCCTGGCTGAAATGTGAACAGTTGAGTTTGGTGCAGTATTTACTTATCTATTTGTTTCAATAATATTGCTTTTGTGTATAATTTTACAATTGTTATCATTTTGAACTTTTGTTTTGAGTCACCTTGGATCACTTATGGGTGGCCCAGGAGAGCTCACAACATTTAGAAATGTATGATGGTAACAGTTTTAAAATACTATAAAAAAACTATACTTAAAAATAATTAACCATTAATCAAAGTTAAAAACAAGACTGAAAACAATTTTCAAAACATTTTAAAAATATCTAAAGTTCATAAATAGAGCATTCCCTAGACTACCACTTGTTACTTAAAACCAGAGGCGTAGCTACCGCCGTATCTGCCGTATCAATTATACGGGGGCCCCGGGCCACGGGGGCCCCCAACGTGCGTAAGCAAAACAAATCTTTACCCTTCCTAAGGGCCCCCAAACAAATTTTTATATGGGGCCCCGCCAAGGCACGCTACTCTTCTGCTTAAAACCCTGCCTAAAGAGGAGGGTCTTTGTATGACAAGAGAAGGACAAGAAGGAGGGGACTTCTCAGGGCAATACCTTCCAAAACCTGGGAACAAATCCTCACCAAATGAACTTGGGAAGAGGGTGGAATTGAGAGAGAGGCCTGCCTAGAAGATCTTAAAAGCTGAGGAGTATTGGAGCATAGCCTATGATATTAATATTCCTCCAAAAATACATCAAATAAAATTACTTCCTGTTTCTTTCTTGTTTGTTGCTTTAGAGTACAGTGCTTCTGGATAGCTGGCTGCATGCCATTAACAAGGAGATACCCAAGTGTACTTGCATTGTTTCCTACTCTTTGGGAGGATCCATCTATGTCCCTCACTCCTCAATCCCTTCCTCCTTCTAAGCACCTAACCCAGGGATTCCCAACCTTTTTATGCCATGGGCCTGACCACAGCCCCCAGAATTATAAGTAAATGTGCCCGCTTCCGCATTTATGACAGCCACAGGCACATTTATGACTTACGTAACTGTGTTTACGCATGCATGGGTGCATTTTATGGCTGTTGTAAATGTGACTGCTTCAACTTCTGGGTGTGGCAGCAGTGGACCAGATGGTGCCATGGGCTGGGGCCAGCCCACAGGCCATAGGCTGGGAACCCCTGATCTAAGCTTTGCCTTATTGCTAAAGATCATGGACTAGCAGAAATGTTCACTGTTCTACTTTAAAAATAAAAAATTCTTTGTTGAATTTTAAGGGAGTCACTAGAAAAATCAAAATAATAGTATCTCACAAGGTAGCATTTTGGCACGTCCCCATACTCCAGGAGTATGCTGGATTATTGTAAAAACAACCAGCTGAAACAAAATCCTATAAAAACAGAGGTCTGTGTCTTCCATGTAAAGAACAAAAAAACTGAGAGGAAGCTCCAAGTTAAGTGAGAAGGCAAGATTTTGGAACATTGCCCTATCCCAAAGTATTTGGTCATAACTCTGCATAGAACTCTGACCTACAATAAACATTGTCTAAACACCAAACAGAAACTTGCAGCCAGAAATAACATACTTAGGAAACTGTCTTGTTCTAATTGGGGTATGGTAAAGGTAAAGGTCACCCTTGCTTGAAAGCCAGTCGTATCTGACTCTAGGGTTCAGTGCTCATATCTGTTTATAGCTAAAGAGCCAGCGCTGTCTGCATCTGCAAATGTGGCAGGCATGCCTAGACACCAGAGTGCACAGAACGCTGTTTACTTTCCCTCTAAAGTGGTCCCTATTTATCTACTTGCAATTTCTTGCTTTCAAACTGCTAGTTTGGCAGGAGTTGGGACAGAGACAGAAGCTCACTCTGTCATGCAGCACTTGGGTCTTGAACTGCTGTCTTGCTGATCTTCCAGCATTTTAACCACTTGAGCCACTGCAGTCTCTGCTGGTGCACACCCACAAAGAAAAAGAAGAACAGAAGTTGCGTTCTTCTAGTACTCCACAGTAGAACATGCTAGTGTTGAACGGTATACATTTTCTGGAGCTATATGTGTTTTTGGTAAACATGACCTTGATATCTTTGTAAGCTACCTGATACAGATTGAAACAGAGCATTGTTAATAACAACTTAATTGTCCTGTAAGATCCAGAGCAAAAATAGCATATGAAGATTGCTGTTCCTTGGAGAGATAGATCACCATCACTTTGGTCTACAGTATGGTTACACCCAGAGCTATTTCAGTTATTACCAAATTTGGCGGCATACAAGATGCATCAGAGTATTAGACACACCCCATTATTACCAAAATAGCCCACTATAGGTCTTTATATAGAGTACAAGACACAGTCTATTTTTCTAGTGTATTTTAAGGGAGTGGGTCTTAATACACTATCAAATACGGTGAATCTAGAAACTGTGATTCAGACTCAGATTAAATTGTACATATGGCAAATATTTAAAAGCAGTGCTTCCTCAAGTGATGAAAGATGCCTGTTTGTCTTACTACATGTTTCCTCTCATTTCCAAATTTTGCTTTTACTCATGCTTTGCTCTGTGATTGATTGCTGGAATGTAAACTTGTTAGACTTGTTAAATAGCATATCTTATTTATATAGCTTATTCTGCACAGCCATGCTGTCATTGGATGGTAAATGTGTTGATCACAG